>OZ010741.1:89585059-90835059 GCA_963932245.1 Tachinus rufipes | reverse complement strand
GATGATAGAAAAGTGATAGATAATAACATCCATCTAATTGAATTAATTAATTAATTAAAATTAGTAATGAAAAAAAGATATTTGTATAAAATAGACTATGATATAAATTTATCTAAAATATATATTAGTAATCGTATAAAAACCAAAGAAAGTTACAACACGTACATACATAACTCGCTTAAATAATTTTTAAACAGAAAAAAGATTTATAAGGTAATTAGTTAATAATTAGTTTGTTTATTGCATATTATAGGTTTAAGTCGGATAAACACCGGGTTCTAATGATCTACATATACGCATTGGTTTTCTAAGATGACTTTTTCAGTAGAATGTCCGGGACTTGATCATACCCAGACCGTATATTAGATTCTGTTTGTTTAATTATATGTATCTTTTAACTTATTTGGTGTTACAAGTTGAAGAAAAATTGAGATTTGATTATGAGTATATCACATTCGGATTTATTTCAACAAGACAATTTCATTAAAGTTGTTAAATTATTATGTTCTCCAATGTTGATAAATAATTTTTACTTATTTTAATCTTACCCGTTATATTTGATATGATTGCCATGCTATGACTTATTAAAAGTGACTTTATTTTCCATAAATTTAAAATTTTAATTTTTATAAATTTTGTAATAATTGATGTGTTATCTGATTATATATGGCAGCTTTTTATATTTCGTTCTTTCAATAATTTTAAAGCTTTTGTTGTTGAGTACTAGTAAATAAATTTATTTCATATTATATACAGAAAGAAGATTTTATATAATATATATATATATATATATATATATATATATATATATATATATATATATATATATTATTGAAGTTTAACGACTTTTCTTTAATATTTGTTAAAAAAGTTAACGGGTTGAAAGACTTTTAAAATTTTAAATATAATAAAATACAAAAAATAATTATATATTTTATATATTTAAATAAGTGGCGACGTTTCGTTATTAGGTTAATAACTTCATCAGGCCTAAAAAAATACATAACTAACAAAAAATGTATATGGACATTAAAAATAAATACTTACAACTATTTGTATATAAAATTATAATATTATAAAGTAATTATCATAATTAGCCATTATAATTAAACCTCACCAAACAATTCTTTATCTGGACAATATATATATATATATATATATTATTAGTAAAATTATTTTATTTTAAATTTTAATATTTTTGAGTGATGTTTTTTTTTTTATAAATAATAAATTAATTAATTTGACAATTTGTCAAATAAGCCATCTTGGAATTGTAAGTTATGATGTCTGTTAGTAGAAGGTGGTTGTTGTTGGGGAAATAAATATATATATAATTAAAATTAAATAAATATAAAAGTGCAAGATAAAGTATAAAATAAGTATATAATAAAGATGGTAGTTTTAATTGAAAAGATGGTAGATGATAGATTTAGTAGAAAAGGAACAACATTGTAAAATATATTTTATTATATTTATAATAAATAAAGATTTTGTAAAATTGGTGGAGTTAAGAGTTATATGAATTATAAGAGAGTAATAAAGTATAAATATTACTAAGTCCAATTACGTCTTTTTTAAAATTTAATACATTATTGTTAGATTGTATGTGACACATTTCTAAAAAGTTTCTTTTAAATTGATTTGGTTCATGTTCAAGGATAGAAGTGTCAGAATAATTTGGTTGGTGTCCGGTAGTGCTGTAATGAACGCTTAAACCAGTAATGTTAGGCTTTAGTTTGGTATCACTTTTGTGTAATGCCATTCTCTTACTAAGTTTTTGTGAAGTCTGGCCTATGTATACTTTATTACAATCTTTACAAGGAATTTTGTAGATAATGTTAAACTGAGAGGAGGTGGGTGTGGGATCTTTTAATTTAGAAAATAATGAGTTAATGCTTTTACTTACACAATTAGCAATAAATATATTTTTATATACAAATAGTTGTAAGTATTTATTTTTAATGTCCATATACATTTTTTGTTAGTTATGTATTTTTTTAGGCCTGATGAAGTTATTAACCTAATAACGAAACGTCGCCACTTATTTAAATATATAAAATATATAATTATTTTTTGTATTTTATTATATTTAAAATTTTAAAAGTCTTTCAACCCGTTAATTTTTTTAACAAATATATATATACATATATATATATTCAGTGTGAAAATGGTTGGTTGAATATGAAAAGGGCTATCAACCGAGATCTTTCTGCCCAATTTATCGTTGATTTTATAAGAATTGTATGTTTATTTTTATTAAGCCGGCTTTTGATATACTATTACCTATCTTTTTTATCCGGATAAACTCTGTAATCGGATTTTAATAAATTTGACGTGCCTGGCGACATCTGTGGCGTTTTGTTCTTATTATTTTTATTGTTTGTGTCCTCTATTAAAGAAATCTGCAGTTTATACATATTTTTATTTATCGACTTTGTTTTGGTTGATTTTAAGGTTACAATTTTATTGCAATTGAATAAAATATGCAATCATTCAGCTTTATTTAAACATTGATATTTGATTGCGGTTTTAAAATTAATTGTTGTTTGGACTTACTTGCTTAAAAAATTCTTTTACATACACCGGATTATATACAACTTAAAAATCCTAATATATGCAGTAAAATGCTTATAATATGCATAAAAATAGCAAAAATATGCAACATAAAGAACAAAAATGTGTCAAAATAATTGCCAGTAATTGCAAGGTGACCAGGTTTTTACAAGTAAAAAAGAAAAAAATTGTACTTTTTGGTCTTACGCTCATCTTTACCGCCATTATTAAAAAAAAAAAGATTAAACTCCAATGTTTAAACTAAGAAACGCTAAATCTCGAATTACAATAGATTTTTGGAATTTTTTAAATTAATTTTTATGATTTAATTTCAAATTCCACTTTTTAACTGTTAATGACTTAATGTTGGTGCATATTGACATTTTTTTAATATTTTTTTACCGGATTTTACTATTTTTGACATTTCATAAAAAAATTATTTTGGTGTTTGATTTTTTCTAACAATATCTTTGATATTATATATGGGCAATTCTATTTCAAACGGACAGCTGGGGGGAGGGGAGGGGTGCATTGAGAAACTTGCTCATGTTTTTTTTTTAGTTTCTAGGTCTATAAGGGTATGAAACCCATAGAACAAAATTCTACAATTTTTTTTAGATTTTTTTGTTTTTTAACTTAATCGCATTTTTTGTTTAAAAACCGCAATTTTAACTCAAAAAAATAAATTTACTAATGAAATCAATCAGAAATTTTCCTTAGAATCCAAATCTAGCGCCATTTCAAGTCTATACTTTGTCTATAAGCCGCAAAAGCCATAAAACCATGTTTTTGTTCTCAGTGGGCTGGGCAAAAAGGAGCATTTTTTAATTTTTTTTAACCGCAAAAGTTGACGTGTTTTGATGTAAATTAATTAGAAAATATACATTTGTTTTGTGTATTTGGGTTTAAAGGGTCTAAAACTCAAAAAAACTGCAAAAATAAGCCTATTTTTCAACATAAACTTTTACAAATGCACATTTAGCAGTTTTCAGAGAAATTATACACCAAATATTATTAGAAAACTGTATTTTGCAAACAATTCTACATAGAAAATAGTCAGTGTCGTGCTTATCTGGCAATAAAAACCCATCTAGAAAAAAAATTGTTTAACATTTACTTAATTTTTTTTTTTTTTTTAATTTTTCTTAAAGTTTATTTGGATTATATTTTTTAAGCTTATTTCAGAAGTTTAACAAAGACATCTTTTGTTGCTTGAATCAATTTTGAGCGATTTTACTCTTTGTTTGATAGTTTTTGCGCTTGCGGCACAAATTTAGACTCGATCTATCGGCGCGAAAATTAGAAAATATTATTATTATTGGCATTCAAACATAAATCCTCCTAGCGCTTATCAAAATTTGTTAAAAAAAAAGTTTCAAACAATACCCTAGTGTTTATAATATTTTTTGTAAATATAAAAAAAAAACAATTAATTTTTAACGCATTTTTTGCCTAAAAATGTGGTAACCATTTTTTTCTAGATAGACTTTTCTATTGACGATCGTCAACTTTGGAGGTTAAAAAAAATTTAAAAAATGCTCCTTTTTGCCCAGCCCACTGAGAACTAAAACATGGTTTTATGGCATTTGCGGCTTATAGACAGGGTATAGACTTGAAATGGCGTCAGATTTGGATTCTACAAAAAAATTCTGGTTGATTTCATTAGTAAATTTATTTCTTTTGAGTTAAAATTGCGATTTTTAAACAAAAAATGCGATTAAGTTAAAAAACGACAAAAAATCTAAAAAAACCGTTTTTTTTATGGGTTTGATACCCTCATATACCGATTAAAAGACTACTAATAAGTTATAGAAACTAAAAAAAAAATACATAAGCAAGTTTTTCAATGCACCATTTTATGTTATAAATGTTTTTTTTTGCATATTTTGATACCGATGAATTTTATTTGATAAAAATCATTTTTTCGTTTAATTTTAGGATTTTTAAAAATAATTTTTATGTTATATTAAAGTTTTCAGCCCCAGTTGCAAATTTTTTGTGATAAACATAATTATTTAGCAAAATTTATTTTGCAAATAATTTCTGTGCGACTTTCTTGCTATAAATGCTTTTTTTGTGTAATTTAAAAAAAATCTAAGCAAATCTTATACGATATTTGGGTTTTTTATGCAAATTTTAATAAATTTTATGTTTCTTTAACTTACGAGTAATTTTATAACTAAATAGAGTTTTTTTGCGATTCTTGTCTCATAAACATTTTTTTCTAACGTGATTTTTGATTTTTTGATATAATAAAAGTTTTATTTTATAAATTTGTTTTCTAAGCAAATTTTTATAAGGTTTATGTAAATTTTATATCAAAAATAAGTTTTAGGTTCAATTTATATGCTTTTTTTGTGCAATTTTGAAACGTTTTATGCTTTAAATGATTTCTTTTGAGCTAAAATGGATCAAGTTTATTTCATTAATGTTTTTTTATGTTTTATATAAACTTTTGTGTAGTAAACGTAATTTTTATACTACAGATAGTTTTTAAGCACGATTTTTATGTGCATTTTCTGTTATTTTAAAGTTTTTTAAAGAAATCTTATGGGATATTTGGGTTTACTACGCAAATTTTAATAAATTTTATGTGTTATACATTGCTTACAAACGAGTTTTATGGCAAAAAATCGTTTTTTGCTCAATTTTGATTTTATAAATGTTTTAAGGTTTTAAGAGTAAATTTTGTGTTATAAATCAGATTTGTGTGCCAGTTTTGACAAGTATTATGCTAAATATTAATTTTGTTGCCATTTTTAGGTAGCAAACGTGATTTTCTGCATATTTTGTGCACTAAATAAGATTTTTGCTTGTCTTTTAAGCAAATTTGATGCGATATTGATGTCTTTCACGCAATTTTTAATGGATTTTATATGATATACGTAATTCACAAGCAAATTTCAAACAAGAAATGTTTTTTTTGCACAATTATTCAACGTTTTTACAGTAAATTGTTTTCATTTTTATTTGTCGTTACCAAAGATTTTATGAATTTAATATTTTATGAGAAAACTTTTGCAATTTTAAGTTTTTATATAGAGAATGTTCAAGATTTTAACAGTTTATGATTATTTTTATACTTTATAGCTAAATTTTGATATTTTTAACATTCTATGAATATAATTTTGCACTTTTTGACAGTTAATGACCGGCTTTTAAATCTTCCTTTCCGTCCGAGTCGCAATGCGAAGTGGATGTGCCTCATAAACAGTACACAGTATTCAAATATGAAATTTTTCTTAAACAACTAATTCTTCTTCTCATTATGGGTAGAGAGTTAAGATCGTCTAGTGAGGGCACCACTATTATCTTTTTAAAAAGTGACGAGTTCAGAGATATCATAAAAAGTGTTGTTAATAGCCAAATTAAAAACTTAATTAAAACTGTTAATGATTTAAAAACATCTGTGAAAGAACTTCAAGATCGTAATATGACTCTAGAAAATCAAGTAAATAATTATAACGTTAACACGAGATAGGAAGAATGCAAGGAATAAATTTCCGTTGAACCAAAAAAATACTCCGAGTCGACAAAAATTAATCGAATGGATAGAAATGAAACTGTTAAAATCAAGGACAATGACATCATGATCAGAAGGATAATAGATTTAAACACCATAAGTCATCACAACCTGCAGTTAGTGAAATACACAATGGCAAATGGCAAACACAAAATAAATATATAAAAAAAAAAAAATATAAATCATCTAATTTAAATGAAAGAAAGTTAACATATTGCACTTCCACAAATGCCACAATTAAAGGTGCTATAAAATACAACCACTATCATGTTTGCAGATTTGAACCTACAACCACTAAGGAAGAATTAATATCTTACTTAAGTAACAAAAAACTAGTTGATGTCAAATGTGAACTTTTAAAATCTAAACAACCCGAAATTTATGCATCATTTAAAATTGCTGCCCCGATGATATATGATGAAATAATTCTAAACCCTGAAACTTGGCCACTTGGAGTAGGTGTCAATCGTTTTTTTTATTTCCAAGGAAAGCAGCGGATCCAAAGTAAGTGGACAACTTATACATAATCTGGCTGCAAATCAAATTATTTTAGATAATGTAATTAATTTTAATCTGTTTCATTTAAATGTTCAATCGTTAAAAATAAAATAAGTTTTATTGAATTTATTTGTAATAATAATGCGTATCATATTCTTTGTTTTTGTGAGCATTGGTGTAATCTCATGCAGATGAAAAATTTATTTATTCAAGGATATCAGCTAGCTGATTCCTTTTGCAGAATCACTCGTGGCGGTGTTTCAATTTATATTAAAAAAGAAATTGCTTATAAATTTCAAATAATTAACTTTTTAAGACACTAAATATTGAATCTTGTTTTGAATGTTGAGGCGTAATAATAGATAAGCATGCTTGCTTTATAGTAGTAGAACACCGTCGAGTTGCATTAATATATTTCTTCTTCAACTAAATATTCTTTTAGATAAACTGTATGGCTATTATAAAAGTATTTATATTTGTGGGGACATTAATATAGATAAAAATAATTCTTTGAATTATAAATTACTATGTGATATACTGACTTCACACGGTTTACATTCTTTAATTAATGAACCAACAAGAGTTGTAAAACTTTACAATCAGAACCGCATTACTTCTACATCTATTGACTATCTTTTAACCAATTCTATAGAGTCTATTTTAAATTAAAAAAAATTTCATCCAGGCTTTTCAGATCATCACGCTCAAGACTGTGAAATTAAATTATGCATGACTGTACAAAATTGACAAGGGTTTAATAATAAACAATAGAGATTTAAGTCCAACTGCAATTAATGAATTTAAATTTTTATTTAATATACATTATTTATGTCCTGTAAACCCAGATGAGTATTGCCATTCCAATATCTGTGACTTATTTGATAATTTTTATACTACCTTTATATGGTGCATGAATGTTTCGTGTCCGCTGAAGCAAAAAACAGTCAACACAAGTACAAAACTATGCAAGAAAATTCCCTTTTCACGGTCTTTACAAATAGAATATGATCAAATTAAAACTTTAGACTGGCTTAGAAAAAGAATTAGTTGTCCCAACCTAAATAACAATTATAATGAAAAAAATAAATGTTTAGATAGAAATATATCATTTGAAAAAAGATGCTACCACATTAACTTAATACATCATTCTTCTAATAAAAATAAAAAGCTTTAGGAACTAGTTAAAGCAAAGCAAAATGTTAAAGATATTAAAAATACAAATGATCATATCAATTATAACGGCAATTTGTTTACAAATAACAAAGATATAGCAAATGTTTTTGGTCAATATTTTATTGATTCTGTAGAAAAAATACGATGTAGTATTATTACTGATGCAAACTACACTGTATCAAGCAATAATTCCCAAACAATGTTTTTCTTTCCTGTAAATGAGAGCGATATACGTAATATAATTGGAAAACTAAAAAATACTTGTTCCGGACCTGATCTTATACCTATAAAACTAATTAAGGAGTGTCAACTGTTATTAGCCCCTATTTTATGTAAACTGATAAATCAATCAATATACTAAAGAGTTTTTCCATCTACTTTGAAATAAGGGCACATTACACCTATATTAAAAAAAGGCGATTTAGCAAATATTGCTAACTATAGACCAATACCAGTACTTAGTAGTTTATTTTTAATATTTAAAAGAGTGATTGATCAACAATTAAATAAATTTTGTGCACTCACCAACAATTTGTGTCTAGAACATGGATTTTGCAAAAACTTTTCAACTGAAACTGCAACTACGGCATTTATACAGCATATAAATGATGAGTTAGATCAAGGAATATACGTGTACTGTATATTCTTTGATCTAACTAAAGCATTTGATACTATAAATATTGACTGTGTGAGTGAAAAACTTTCTAACTTGGGAATTAGAGGTAATATTAATTCATGGATTTTATCTTTTTTAAAAATCGAAAATTACTTGTAAAATATAACGATGCACTATCAGCAGAACACAACATAGCTTTCGGAACACCTCAAGGTAGCAACTTAGGCCCATTTATATTCATTGCATACGTAAACGACTTAAATAAACATATAAGTGTTGGTAGGACGTTTATGTATGCCGACGATACAACTATTGTGGTTTCCGATAAGTTAAGAGATGTTGCACTAAACAAAGTTAATTGTGCAATTGAACAGTTCAATAATTGGTGCTCTAGGAACCAATTAGTCATTAATATTAGTAAAACGGTAATAATCCATCTGCATGAGAATTAATCTCAATTTTAAGTTTTATGTGCTGATTGTAAAATATGTATTGTATATGTTTTTTATTGTATTGCATGTATCATTTTAACTATGTCTTCTTTGTATCCTACATGACTTGTGTAAAAACATTATGTTTAATGAACACCAAATAAAATTATTATTATTATTATTTTTGACAATATTATGATATTTCATAGCCGGATTTTGTTGTTTTTAATATTTTATAAAAAAAAATTTGGTTTTTTTCTACAACATTTTGATGATTTATGGCTGGAATTTGGTATTTTTGACATTTCATAAAAAATGTATGTTTTGGATAAAAAAAAAATAATTATTATTAAATTAATATTGTTTCATATCTTATTACAATGATTGTAATAATAATATATTAATTAATAAAACCAAAAAAAAAATAACATTTGAAACAATAGTAATTTAATAATAATGAATATAAAAACGTTTCATAGAATAAAAAAGAAAACATATAAAAAAAATCCATTTTCAACAGTTTATAGCCGGATAAAGAATTTTGTTTTGACTTTATAAGAAGAACTTTACACGTTTGAACAGTTTATGGTTCAAATTTGGTGCATGATACTATTTTGAAGTTTCAATACCAAATTTTTTTATTTCTAACATTTTATAAATAAAATTTTTAGATTTTTTTTAATATTTTAATAACAATCTTAATTAAAAAAACCTTTAATAGAAGACGGCACTGTCAAGAAAAAAAAAAAGAATATTGAAAGTAGTCTATATTGATGTATTAAATAATAATATAAAATATAATCATATTTATTAAATTTATATAACTTATATAAGTAGGTTTTACAAAGTCAAATATCAAATACGACTTAAAATAGTTATCTAAAAAAACTTTTAAAAGTAGTATACTAGAATGTTAAAAGTATTAAAACAAATTTTGTCAAAATAATTATGGATGACAATTATAATTAGAAATTCATTATTTTTAATAATTATAAATGTTTAATTAAGAAATTTAAAGTAATTAAATTAAAAACCAAACATGATATGACTCACATAAAGTTAGTCCACTTACACGTTGAATGCACCAGAACGCAATTGCCAAAAAATACAATAGTGTTCACTTAAAAACATGTAGTATGCAAAAGAATGGCTGTAGAAATTGTTAATACAAGAGCGCAAAATATGCGCAAAACAAAAATTATTATTAAAAAACAAATTAATATAAAAAAAATTATGAATAAAAGTTATTCTAAAACACCAAATTGGTCGTTTGTTACTAACTGCTCACAATTTTTGGGGCATAATATAACTTGAACGTGGTTATTAAATTGTATAGTGTTTTGTAATTGTAGCTATTGTGAATTAAAAATTAAAATTACAACCAAAACGTAATTTGTATGGAAAAACCCGTGAATTTGTAGATTGCATTGTTCCATATAAACACAAACTGCAAAATTTATTGGGTTCCCTTTGATTGTCTGAGAGTATATAAAAAAACCGCTTACGCATTGCTTAATCCGCCAGGTTACCTTGAGATTTGATTGAGTTACTGCGCTAATAGTGTAAATTGTAAAGTATGTGTTAGGTAAAACAATTTATTATAGAAGCCGTAATTGTTTTCTTTACAAGATATATGAAAATCAATTTAATAAAAACATTAAACATATGCAATTTTACTGACCAACTTAATCAGCTGTCCATAAAGATTGATAGCAAAAAAATCATTTGGAGCGCTAGAGATAATTAGCTGAAGAATTGGGAAGTTTGAAGTATTTTGACCGTTGGCATATACTGCAGGTTTTTACCAACTTTAATATTTTTAGTTATCAAAGGTCGGATCTAATTATGCATCACGTTTTGTAAGTTTTGTATTGACTATAAAACTTGTGGTACAGTTCTATTAAATCACTATCAAAGTGGCCGGGATACATAATTAATTTGACTTATTTTTGCAAGTATATTACAAAAGCATCTAAAACTACTCTGGTTAATTTTTTTACAAATTTTTATCTTTTTTTTGTATTTGAGCCATGTTTATTAAAGTAATTAAACAAGTAGATGGATGCTTTAATAACGCATAAGCAACTAAAAATGTTATGTGTGTCAAAGTCAAACAGCTATTTATAGATAGCATTTCTACAATGATAAGCAATATTGTGTATAATCAAATTCAACAAATAACAAAAATATATGAAGATGATATAAGCTAAAATGTATCTTAAAAGATGTAACACGTAAATTAAGTAGATACAATGCAATATATAAAGCATTGGGTTGGCTAAAGACAGAAATGACAAGAAAGTGATGTTAACATTACTGCAAAATAAGTTAAACTTATCGATAGACAACAACGATATGGTTTTATGTTGGAAACAAAGCTAATCGCTCTTGTGCAATGTTATTTGGTGACATCTGTGGTGTGTGACCACCACACATCTACATTATAACAAAAAATTGTAAGTAAAAATCTCTTATGTTATTATTAAATAATAAAAATGTTAATCAATTCAAGATAAAAATCCTGATAATGACTAAAAAATTTTAGTCGAAATTAGTCGAAAATAAAAAACTTAAACAAAGCATACAAGTATTATATTATTATTTTCCCAACATAACCTCAATGTATGCAACTCTGTTACTTTCCAGGAGCCAAGAGAAGCTCAAAAACTTGTGGCAAAATTTTTATAGAAAAATGCCTCATCTTCCATTGTATGATCTGTGGTGTATAGTGCCTGCATTACTAAAAACTAAGTCAATAGATTACAGAGTATTCAAAAATTGCTGTTTGCAATTTATATTTGGAATTTGCAGAAGACATTTAGTAGTAAGTCACAAACTATTATATTTGCATGTGTTAAATTTGAAAAACACAAGATATATGCACTCAACTGTCAAAAAATTATAATAACACAAACTCTAAATTATCTTTTTAATAAAATATTATTTTGTAGTTTAGTACATAAGTTAAATTAGTGTCAGTTGATCCTCAATATCCAGCACAATGTTTTCTTCTTTATTTGTAAGAATGCATGATCTTTGTTTCCGACCAATTCCAGTAAACTCTTTTATTTTATTATGCATGTTATGAGAGTCGTGCAGTTTCTGCAGATTTTCTATCTTTGTACATTTCTCTTTCAGCTACTCTACCTTAGCTTATCAACATTTATATTTGATCTCCTTCTGTACTTCTTTATACTTTTGTGTGTCTGAATTCTTTAGGTTTCTCCTTTCTTCTATAAGCCTTAATATTTCGTTGGTCATCCAATCTTTTCGGTTTGTTCTTTTCTCAGTTTTCAGATGTTTTTTACAAGGTTCTATGATGGCTGACTTTAAATTTTGCCACATGTCTTCAGGTTGATTCTGAGTTGTCGAACGAGTGTTTATTAATTTATTTAGGTTTTCATTTATTTCCTGGTGCACCTTTGCTTTCACGTTATTATTTCTTAGTAGGTTAGGTTTAAGTGGCAGCTAACGCTCACATAGGCCTCAAATGGGCCCGTTGTGTTTCCACATTACTTAAAAGTACAACCCTCCTCAGGGGATTTTGTCAAACTATTTCGAGCCGTGAATGAACCTCATGAGAGTCTGCGCATCTAGTGATGCAAGGTCAGAGAGGTCATCAAAGAAAGGTCGGCCTAAGAAGAGCAACCGTATTGCGGAAAGAGAGGGGCATTGGCATATGTAATGCTGAACACTCTCTTCTTCCTCCTCTTCCAAGCAGCCTCTGCAGTAGTCCCGCTTTGCTATACCCAGTCTCTCAGCGTGCTTGCCAATGGGACAGTGTCCTGTGATGACTCCCACTGCCAGTCTGATATCGTTTCTATTAGAGAGACGATGATGGTGCTTCTTTTCCTGTTTTGGTGAGGCCTGGTTACCTCGCAGGTGTTTTCATCTCTCCACCTTTGCTCCGCTAGGTTTGAGGTTATTTTGGCTATGGTCTTCTTGCACGAGGCAAATGGAATACCAATATCCTGTAATACTTCGGTTGAGTGCAGGCTTGTGCCATTCTTTGGAAGCTCATCTGCTTCTGTGTTACCTGGAATCTCGCTGTGGCTTGGTACCCACATGAGTTTCAAGTTTGTGTGTGCTGCCACCTCGTTCAGCTTTCTCCGACAGTCAGAGAGCACTGTTGAGTTGGTGCACACGCTAGTAATTACCTTGAGAGCAGCTTGGCTATCGGTGTAATTGTGGATCTGTTCACCAGGGTTCCTATTTACCATCAACCACTCTGCTGCCTCTTTTATGGCGGTTACCTTAGCTTGCAGTAGTTTGGCAGGCGTAGGCTGATTCTGAGGTTGAGGTTGTTGGAGAAAACTCCGCAGCGCACTCTGTCCTCCCTCCGTGAGCCGTCTGTATAGACCTGCGTGCTGGTATCCCTTTCTTTTCCATCTACTCCTCTTTAGAGAGTATGTGGTATGAGAATTTGTTGCCAAAAGCTAGACAGCGGTCTATGTTTTTGGGCACCCTTTTAAATTCATTCATTATTCTGACGTGACCACGTTAATCCGATGTCAACATTTGCACGGACTTTAGTCTGATTGCTGTGGTAATAGCAAGTTGCTTGCCCATTAGATGGACCGGGCTATGTCCAGGATTGTTTCCAAGGCTTTCATAGGGGTTGTTCTCATAGCTCCCGTTATCATGAGCGCCGCCATTCTCTGCAATTTTGTAAACGCCATTTGATGGACTTTTTTATTAAGTGCCGGCCACCATATGAATATGCCGTAGTAGAGTATTGGTGTAACTACGGCTCTGTACACCCAGGACGTAATCTTGGGGTTGAGGTCCCACGATTTTCCTACCGCTCTCTTGCAAAAGTACAGCGCCACCGTTGCTATCCGTACTCTTTCGTCTATGTTGAGCTTTCATGATAACTTTAGGTCTAGTATAAGACCTAACTTTTTGGCGCTCTTCTTGATTATCAGTTCAGTGTCCTTTAGCATTGGGAGCTTGAATTCTGGGATGTTGTTTCCTTGTGAAAACGACTAGCTCAGTTTTCGCCGGGTTGACATCTACGCCACATCTTTTGCATCATTGCGCTGGTTTCGATAGGGCCCCTTCAACAAGTTGCGACATTTTATTGAGGTGTTTCCCTGAGGCCGCTATTGCAGCCAGATTTTCTAAGTTGGAGGAGCAGCTCATTTAGCGTGATGTTCCAAAACAATGGTAAGAGGACGCTCCCTTGTGGGGTTCCCCTACTCACCTTCCTTTTTATGTGGGATTCTCCCATTGTGGCTATGATTCCTTTCACGGAGCATTTTCCGATCAAGTGACATAGACCGTTGTCTATTGCTAGTACAGTTAAGGCTGATTCTATGGCTTCACGTTGTTAAATGCTCCTTCTATATTGAGGAAGACAACCATCGTGAACTCCTTTTGTCTTATCGAGTTCTCGATCTGGTTTACCAAGGCGTGGAGTGCTGTTTCCACGGATTTCCTCTTTGTGTGTGCGTGCTGAGACTTTGACAGCATTTCAGGGTGTAGTGCCTCCTTCATGTGCAAGTCAATCAGTCTTTCAAGCGTCTTTAGCAGGAACGATGATAAGCTGATTAGTTTCAGGTCTTTAGAGGAGGTCTCACACATATAATATATAATGTAGTATTTTTGTTGTAAAGGTTAAATTATAATATATGATATATATTATTGATGATTATTATTAATTAAAAAAAAGGAAACAGAATCTTAAATATATAAACGTAAACTTCAGTATTACAAAAACAAAATAAGCAATGCAAAAGGCAATACGCAAAAAACTTGGTTTGAAATAAACAATATTCTTGGAAGAAAAACAGTAAAAGAGCAGAAGACAATAAATACTATAGTAAATGAACAAAACAAAACAATAATTGACAGCAAAAGAGTAACTAATACTATAAACAATTATTTTACAAACATTGAAAAAAAAAACTAGCTCAGGAAACTCTTGACAAATATCCCGAAGTTAAAAAAAAAATAACTATTACAAAACAAATAGAAAAGGAAATGGAAATGTACAACACCGATGAAAATGAAATAAAAAAAATAATAAATAACCTTAAAAAAATTGCTGCTCCCGGAAAAAAACACAATATCACACACCATAATAAAAGAACTAAAACATGAAACGATACCAATAATAGTGAAACTAACCAACAATATAAACAAAAAAGATGTTTTTCCAGACGAACTAAAAAATACTGTAATTATACCTATTTTTAAAAACAGAGATAGAACATTACTTGAAAATTACAGACCAATAGCGCTATTATCAACGTTTTTAAAAATTGTAGAAAAGGTGATACACAAAAGACTGACAAAGCACATAGAAGATAATCACTTAATAAACAAACACCAATACTCATTCCAACAACACACAAGCACAACATCAGCTGTAACGGATATTGTACATAAAGTAGAAACAATATTAGACAAAGGGATGTACGCGGTAGCAACATTCATTGATTTAAAGAAAGCATTTGATACAAAATCCAGAAAAAAATTTCTAGAAAAATTAAACTGTATGGGAATCCGTAAACAGAGCTATGCTTTATTAAAGTCCCACATATTAAACCGAAAGCTGCAAACAAAGATTGACAAAATATATAACAAACAAATCACATTGGAATACGAAATACCGCAAGGAGTTTTAGCCTCAACTTTATACAGTATATATATATATATATATATATATATATATAAACGACATCGAAGAAGTTTAAATAAAAGGCACACTATAAATGTACGCGAAAAATATTTGCATTTTTCATGAAGGAAGCAATGAAACGGAAATTAAAGAAAATACTAATCAAGATTTGATGGCATTGAATACATGGTTTAACAACAATCGTTTAATAATAAATGCCAAAAAAACTAATTACATTATTTTCTCTCAGAAAAACAAAATAACACCAGATCTACAACTAAAAATAAGAAAGCAAATTATATTACAAGTGCCACAAACTAAATATTTAGAAGTATTAATAAACGAAGATTTGAAATGAAACGAACATAAAGATGAACTATGCAAAAGCAATGCGTCCACCATAAGCGCAATATATCAAGCTCGGAAACATTTTCCGGAAAAACAACTGAGAAGCATATACCACTCATTATTTGCATCAAAAGTTAACTATGCCATAAATGTTTGGGGAAACACCACAGTATATAACATAAACAAAATACAAAGACAACAAAACAAATTAATAAAAATAATATATAATTTAAATAGAAGAACAGAAACAAGCAGCCTATACAAAAACATCAATATATTTTTAGTCTCAGAAATGACAAGAATAAGTCAAAGCACAATAATACATCTAATAAAACACAAAATGATTAAAAGCAACATAAATATGCAAATAAATAAGCAAGTAAACACCGTAGCGTAGAAGTGACATACATATAATAAAAAATAGAAGGTAGTTTATCATAGATTTAATTAAGAAAAGTGATTAAATTTATGTAACTTAAATAATTGTTTTTAGCAAGCCGTGTAATAATGATAATCTAAATCTTGGTTTAAATTGATAATTCCATTAAAAAGATATTAATTGTTTAACACAAACGCATTTTTGGACATAACTTTGGATTCAATTGTTGTCCGGAATATTTTAATAAATATAAATATAACATTTTAAATACCGGTTAAAAATGTATATATCAAATAAATATTATTGACAAGCAATTTAACAAATTTTTTGCTTGCACACTCTTAAAAACAGATTTTTGCTAGGATTTTAGATCGGCTTTGGCGCCCTAAGACGGTAGATTCCTATGCTGCCCGCTAAAGATTAAGCTTTTAAAACATAGAGGACGCTAGTTTAAAAATTTAAATGATTATTAAATGCAACATTTGGTTTTAATTATACTAAATTAACAGTTAGTATTATTAAAGAATTTAATTAATTTGGTACATGGTTTGGTAACAAAAATTACAAATAAAAATAAAATAAATAGTAGATGTATAATGTTATTGTTACCTTACAGCAGCAGACAAAAATAGTCGTAAGCACCACAGCCAAGAAGACTTGCTACAAATAGTGTTTTCCTACTTTTGATACTTAACATACTATGTATATGAATACTGTGTTTGATTAAACGAATTTAATGAAGCTTTTCCAAGTAAGATTAAATTAAACCAACCAATCTTTCAAAAATCACTAGAAACTTTAAAATTAAAAATGAACTTTGATATACTAATATGAAGCATGTAAAATAAATAAAAACAATTTTTTTTTATAATTTTTACATATTAAAAAAATAAATAATCAATAAAACTATAATAAATCCAAAAAAGCAATATGTTACTAATAACAGAATAGAGTTTCAATGTTATTAAGTTAGTTCAAAATTAATTAAATATTTTTGCAATATTGCAGACAATTAAAAATATTAATGTTTGTTATCCAAATAGCTCTATTTACAAATATCAATTTCAATAAATTTTTATTCTTTATAATGTTAATTATTTAACATCTGAAAAAATAATCAACACCATCAATAAACTTAAAGTTAATAGAACTATGGACATGTATGAGATTAATATAAAGCTGGTAAAATAAATAATACAGTTAATTGCACAACCATTAATGTACATACTTAATATTTGTTTGAGCACTGGAATTTTTTCTGAAAATTTAAAACTAGCCAAAGTAATTTTAGTATTTTTTTTTTTTTTTTTTTTTATTGTTATATAAATTATAAATAATCATATAAATTATAAATAATAAATTGTTAAGTAAGTTTTTTTTTTTTTTTTTCTCCCCACTTGCTGCTTTGCATCTTTCCATGTATGGTCGGCTGCAGAGCTTCGTATTCGGGGCACCATTTATCTTCTTTTTTTAATTAATTTGTTTTTTTTAGTCTTCTTATTATGTAGTGTTCTTTTATTTTTGTTTTAAATTCTTTAAAAGTTTTAGTTGATTGTACGTGATTAGTCCATTTCCTAGTATTGTTTTTTTCGCTTTTTCTGTTCTTGTTGTGTGTACATATATATTACTTCTTCTTCTCGTGTTATGTCCGTGAATTTCTTTGTTTAATATTATTTGTAGATTTGTTTTAATTTCTTTATTTTTAACTTTATATATTAGTTTGCATTTTTCTATTTTTATTTTTTCGTTAATGTTTGTTTCGTTAAATATTTTGTATATTTCTTCTGTTGGTGTTAGCTTTGAAAGTTTATGTATTATTTTAAGTATTTTGTTTTGTTGTCTTTGGATTTTTTGTATATTTGTTTTTGTTGTTTCACCCCATATATTTATTAAATAGTTAATTTTTGCTAAATAAAGTGAGTGGTATATACTTATTGCTGTTTCTTTTAGTATGCATTTTCTGGCTCTATAGACAGCTCCTATTGTTGCTGCGCTTTCTTTTAATAATTTGTTAATATGTGCATCCCAGGTGAGTTTCTCGGTTAATATTATTCCTAAGTATTTTGTCTGTTTTGTTCTAGTAATTGGTATGTTATTTATTACAATTTTTATGTCAATATCTTTTGTGTTTTTTTGTCTTATTACCATAAAAGTTGTTTTTTCTTCATTTATTGTTTGTATGTTTTCGTTGTACCATTTAGTTAGTTTCTTAATGTCTGCATTTATGTTTCTTTCTATTGCTTCTTTACTTTTTCCGTGATATATAATACATGTGTCATCAGCATACGTATATATTTCACCAGTCAGATTTATATTATATATATCATTTATGTATAGTATATACAGTATTGGTGCCAACACTCCACCTTGTGGTACTCCATATTCTGCTTCCGTTGTTTTACTAAGTATGTTGTTTATTTGTGTTCGTTGTGTTCTGCTTTTAATATATGTTTTTAACAGTTTTAAATTTGTGTTTCTTATTCCTAATAACTCCATTTTTTTAATCAATTTGTTTTTGTCAATGGTATCAAAAGCTTTCTTCATGTCTATAAATATTGGTATAACATACTGTTTCTTGTCCAACTTTTCTGCTATATGTTGTATTATATCAGTTGTTATGCCCATTGTGTTTGATTTTTTTTGGAATGCGTATTGCTTTTTATTTATAATATTATGTTTGTTTATGTGTGTCATTAATCTGTTATATATTGCCTTTTCTGTAATTTTGCTCAGAACTGATATAAGTGATATTGGTCTATAGTTTTCACATTTTGATTTTTCTCCTTTTTTGTATATTGGTTTTATTATTTGTTTTTTAAGTATTTGTGGGTATTCACCTGTTTGTATCATTTTATTTATGAGTTTTTTCAATATTGGTGCTATTTTTTTTTTATGACTTTTATCACTTCATGGGTTATTTGATCTTCTCCTGGCGCGCTTCTTATTTTTAGTTGTTGGATTATTTCTTCTATCTCTTCTTCTGATGTTTCGTTAAATGTAGCTTCTTCTTCAATTCTTGAGGTTGTTATTGTTTCATTGTTATCATTTTTTTTAATTTTTTCCGCCAATTTCTTTCCCACTGTTGCAAAGTAGTTGTTTAGTTCGTCCGCTATTTCAGTTTCATTTGTTTTTGTTTGTCCGTTTTCTGTTATAATTTCAGTTATTTTTTGTTTTCTTTTCTTCTTTGTCTTGTTTAGCATACTATTTATTTCTGCCCATTGCTTAGCTTGGTTTCCGTTTGCATTTTTTATTTTGTTTTTGTAAAAATTTTCTTTTCTTTCTTTTATTTTGTCTTCTACTTCTTTTTTCTTTTCTTTCAGTATTTTTTTTATTATTTCATTTTTTGGATTTCTGATGTATCTCTCTTGTGCTTTATTTCTATCTTTTATCATCGTTATTATTTCCATGTTTATCCACTTATTGTTTTCTTTTCTTTTTATTTCCGTTATTTTTGTGTTTTGATTTATTGTGTTTTGTAATATTGATGTTAGTATGTCAAAATCTTTTACTGTTTCATTATCTATGCTTTCAAATTCTTTTTTGATTTTTTCGTAGTTTATTTTCTTTTTTTGTGCTTTTTCATATTTGGTTTTCTTACACATTGTGTTCCATTCCGTGATTATCGCATTGTGATCTGATAGTGTTAGCTTTTCTACTTTTATTTTGTTGTTGTAATCTTTTATGTTTGTTATCACATGATCTATAATTGTACCAGGTTTATCACCATTATTTCTCGTTACTCCTTCTTCGTTTATTTTATTTAAAATACAATGACCATTTTCTACAATTAAATTTCTGTAATTGTTTGTGATTTTGTTATTCTCTCTTAAATTTATGTTCATGTCTCCTAGTATTATATTTTTAGTATTAGTTTTTGTTAATTTGTCTATTACTTTTAAGAAGTCATCGTCTTTTGCGGTTTGTGGTTTATATATTGCTGTTATGTGTATGTTTGTTTTATTGAGTTTTATTGTTAATATTTCTGTATTATTTTCTGTTCTAATTTCTGTTACTGTTGTTGCGATTTTGTTTTTTATGTATATGGCAATGCCCCCACCTTTCATTGGTCTGTTGTTAAATATTGCGGTATAGTATGGTATTTGGAAGTATTTTTCTTCGTTTGTGTAAAGCCATGTTTCATTTATTACTATAACATCTGCGTTGTATAGCTTAGGTATTGTTAATATTTCATCAAATTTGTTTCTTATGCTTCTTGCGTTGTGTAGGTATATTTTTATTTTGTCCATTTCTGTTATGTGTTGTTATTTATATTTTTACTTTTAGGTTTGTTTTTATTTTGCATTTTCTATCAGCTCATTTATATGTTCCATTCCTTTAATTGTTATTCGTTTATCAGCTTCACTTTTTCTTGCAAGGATTCTACCTTCTTTATACCATATCCATCGGAATCCATGTTTTTTTAGTTTCCTTGCTTCGTAGAATAAGTTGTTATTTGTTTGGGTTAATTGTTCTGTTATGTAAATTTCAGTATTTTCACCTTTTAATCCGCATTCTTTTGTTTTAATTGATCCTTTTTCTTTTTTTGCTATTATGATTTGTTTTTTATCTTCTGTTGCTTTTAATTTGACTAATATTGGAGCTGTTTTTGTTTTATTCATTCTGTATACTTCTGTTATATTATTTTTTTCTATATTTATATCAATAGATGTAAATATTTTATTGATTATCTCCATAGTATTTTCATTTTCATTTTGTTTGATTGCACCTGATATAACAATATTGTTTTTAATTTTATCTTGCTCGGTTTCATTGCATTTAGCTTCCAGTTCTATTATTTTTTTCTTTAATTCGCTGTTTTCATTTTTAATTTCTTTTAGTGTTTTTCTTATCTCTTCATTTTGTTTTCTTCCTTCTTCAAATTGTTCCGACATAAAATTCATTGATGTTTTTAATTCATCTATGCTATTTTTAATCTCCTTAAGAGTTATTCCATCTTCTTCTTCTTTGTTTTTTGATCTTGTCATTTTTATGCCGTTATTTTATTCTGTTGAATTTATTATTTATTTATTTTATTTATATGGTTTTTTATTTAAAAAAAATAATTACGTTTTTCAATTTGTTTTACTTTACGTTTATTTTATTTATGCCACATATTAGTTTTAATTAATACTCCTTCACTATTGTTTTTTAACACTAATGTTAATTATCCACAGATTATCCACTTTTTTTCCTTCTTTTTAGTATATTTCGCACTTTTTTCGCTCACTTATTTCTCGCGTTTTGTTTTATTTTATTCGGATCTTCTACATGTGCGTACACTCGTTTACTTTAATATTGGTTTTAAAATAAATAAAATACTCTAACCGTGCTGCAAATAGTGATAGTTTCATTCAACAATTGTTTTCCCGTTACTTCAATTGGCGCCAAGACAACGGTTATGAAGCGAACCGTTTCTAAATAGAGGTTATGTAAGCATTGATATTAATGATGTTGAATTTTATGTGTTCATTTAGAATATGGGTGTCACAAACACTTGCACTGACTAATCATAGGTTATTTTTAATTGTTAGAGCACTGTTATGCATTGGCACGGCATATTATTATAATAATTTGCTGTTAATCGCGGAGCTACAAAAACTCGATGTTTATCGACACAGTGGCGGCACAATATTTAAATCAGGCAATTGCAATCAGTGCAGCAAATACAAACCGATTACTATTTTACAAATTTTATCAAAAATTGTAGAAAAACTAATATTTAACATAACTATTTTTTAAATAGCCAATTTGGTTTCAGGAAAAATCTATCAACATCTTATGCTGTACATTATTTTACAAATAAAGTAAGAGAACGAGAATTTGTGCAATTTACATGCAAAGATGTTCTGCAAGTTTTTTCCTATTATTAGACACCTTTAGTTGTTACTTTTTTAATAGTTTTTTTTCGTTTAAGATTTAGGTAATTGTTGTTGGTTATATAGTGAACATGGGCTAGAATGTTTAAAATATTGTTACGCCCAGTTAAACAATTAAATTATTAGAGTATAACTGACGCAACGCACGCTGAACCTCCTAACTGCCACACCGTGCTCTAACGTTGTGTAGTTATTAACCAACACTAAATCATTAAACAATCAATAAACGTCTATTGCCGCCAAACTATTCAACCGCATCACATGTTACAAAAGCACAAATGTTACTCATCCTTCTTTTTTCGTTCTGCAATCGACTCCCACTCTACTGCATTGCAATCCATTTGTGCCAAACTGGCCCATCTCTTTTTGCAATAGCTCGCCAATGTTCTTGTGTACTTTTCTATAAATAAAACCTGCACACAATTATTAATACATTTTGTCCAAATAATAAATATATATTTCTGTACTTTAGGACCAAACGGACATGTCAGTATCCCTAGAATTATATCAATACATAGTATAGTTCCAATTACCTAATTTACACATCTCTAAGGTATACTCTAATACCAGTGTGTTTATAACTGCTCTATACCGCTGTAATATGCTCAGCATACAACCTCTAGGTCTAACCGGCCTGTTTAAGCTTGATAATTTTTTGCAGTTATTGTGCACCACCAAGGCCTCAACTGCCAGTGCACAACATACTTTTGACTGTTACGTATGTAAAGTAATATTTAGTAACAATATTATTTTAATAAAATACTTTAATTAAATAATAAATTATTTAATATTTTTTAAACAGTTATTACCTTTTCTGACAAACATCACAAAAAATTAAAATATTCACATTTTTGTTATCTTAGTTACAAATTGAAATAACCACGCTTGCTTATCAAATATATACAAAAATAATGTATAAATAAAAACACGCTACACGTACAAGGCTTTACTCCCAGATACAGTGTCATCTTTTCAGCTCTCCAAGCATGCTATAGTTATCTGTATCTTGATGACTTTACTGCCAATGAGCACTGTATTACACACCTTTAAGACCGGTATATGTGTAAATAACCTCTGAGAGCTAAATTACACCCCTTAAAACTTTCCTAGCCATTGTGTAATTAAATCTTTATTACATTCCTAAAAGTCATTGTGTAATTAAGTTTCTTTCTCTTGAAACTTGTAAGGTAAACATTTAGCAAACTTTTCCATCAACAAATATAATAATTTATAACTAGTTCATGTACCCTTAACACAACCTTAGACGCTCTGTCTGTACGCAAATAACAACGTTTATGGAACGTTAACTATTATAAATAATGTTAACAATATTGACAAAATTAGTATAAACTTAAATTATCTAACAATAACCTGCCAATAGATACAGAGATTCAGTTTAGTCAAAAACTTTTTTTTACAACTTTTTGACGGGGGTGTTTAAATTATGTATAAGATAAATAAACAAGTTTTTTTTTTCAGTTACTACCGACTACCTACAAAAATAACAATGTTTGTTAAGTTTATTTAGATTTTACCAAAGAACATGCTTTCTGTAAGGTTTTCCTGAATTGGTGACAAAGTGTTTTTTACTTCCATTTACATGTCAGTATTAAAGTCTACGGGCGCAAGATTGCGAGGAGAAGCTTTGACCCTATTTAAGTTTTAACCTGTTAAAGCTTTCACTTAGAATAATTTGTTGTTTTAATTGGTTTTGCGCCGAGATGATTGGGATTAGACATCATTTTGAGTAATTTAGGTTGAATTTCTATTTGTTGTGGTTTTACTACAAAATGAATTACAATCTATTTATAACGTTTAAGATGAACATGTGAATAAAAAGAGGAAAACCTGCTTTACTCTGGTCATTTAACAATCAAATACTTTACAAACTTTTTACTTCTACTACTTTACTACCAATCAAGTATTGTTAATGCAATAAAAGATATTTGCAATTAGTGGTGCACGTTACCAGTAATTCAAAAAGTGGTAATATTACCGGTACGTTTGAGTAATCTTGCCCAAACTACATAAATTTAAAAAAAAAAATTGTAAAATTTTATTATTATTGCTTTTTTTACAACAATGCAGTAGGTTAGGTTAAGCAGCAACAATTATACTAATTGCTTTTAAAGTGAGTTTTAATATACATTAGATGTTATATTAATAGTAACTTCATAGTGTATCAAGGGCCAAAAATAGGCTTTAGCCGCCCGCCGCTTTTAGCAGCACGACGAGCTAAAGCCTTTTGGCACAAGTTACACTCGATATATTTTTGCCTGCCTTAATTAAAAACATTATTTTAAATGTTTATTATAATTTGCCACTACTGACAGATTTTAATTTATGACGTTATCATATGAAATAGTGATTCACAGCCAATAAAATTTTAATAAGAAAATTTCATATTGCATTAAAAATCAGTACGCATGAGCATGCAACGTTAACGTAATATTTTTTAAATTACCGGTAAAAATAAATCGTTTGGTAATAACACTTTTCCAAACATGAATACTTTTTAATTACCAAAATCTTTTAATCATTAGATGTTCTGTAAAAAATACGTCTAAAGAAAACTTACATCAAAATTTGAATTGACAAATTGTGGTTTCTTTACCAAGATTATTTTCTTGTCTGTAGTTCGCTCAAGGGCTAGCGAGAATGTGCTTTTAAAATTACTCTTACCACAAGAAAGAAGAAAACGTTGATGTAAGATACGTAATGTCTTTGAAAACGTACAGTAGAATATTATTATGTAATATATATGAAAGGCACGTTAGACCTGTAAAACATGCAGAAAACTAATAATGATAAATAAAAATATAAATTATCAATCGAATTGGTTAGTTTTAAATATAAATAAAAGACATGGATTCAATACATATATTTTTAAATAAATTACTATGAATATAGTTAATAATACTGTTTGGGTCATAGACATAGATAGTACTAAAATTACTATAACATCGCAAATATATCATAGCAACTATGAACAAAACCAAAAAGGCATAATAAATATTTTTTTATCCAATATATTTCTAACACGGGTTTTAATCAGTCGTAAAAATTATATAGATTTAGAATAAAATTGATATTAATATAATTATTCATAATAAATATCTTACATCTTAGATGTAATTTGATTTAATTTTTACATCCAGTGATACTAAATCTAAGTGAATAATACACTCTAAATTAGAAAAAATAAATAATTATAAATATTAAGTACAAATTATATTGACGGAATGATTAGGAATAATTACATAAAGATAAGTATGTGCTTATAATACATTTTCTGAATAATACATATTTTTCTTTAGATAGAATTAATTCAAATTAATGTGCAAGTTATAATAGATTGTGATTTAAAATGCTATTTTAATCTCGTATTATTACATAGATTCCTGGAATGAAATAAAACGATTTACCTTCCTACATAAATTACTTATTGAAATAATAGTCGTGACTTGAAATGTACAGCAGTTGCTAATAATAATAAAATTATTTACACACAGTTATCCATTCTTCAATAACACAGGTCTGACATTCTACCGTACAGCACCACATAAATTTACAATTACATTTTTCTATTCGTCGTCTTCTTACTAAATTGTAACCTCTTCCGCAACACAATGATGAACAGTTATCTGAACCAGTACTGTTTCGGTTACATTGTCTGCCTGTTGTTCCAAATACGTCCAAAATTTGGTCGCGCTCACAGAAATTCGGCGATCGTTGATAGTATAGTAGATCGAATGCCAAATCTCTTTTGTTCTTGTTTTTGTTGCGGATTGTCCATTCTTTTAGTCGATTGCGAGATTTGAGACGTCGTTTTCTGGATGTTTTAATACTGAAAATATAAATAAAAAGGAAATTAGACATATTCACAGTTGGTTAATAGAAACGTTTTCTAAACGAGACGTTTGTGTCTAACAATTATTTACAGTTAAAATTGCCATTAAGAGTTTTGTTCAAAATAATAACTGGTATGTGAGCGATAAAATAAGTAGACATGTTTAATCATTTTGTCTTAATATAAATCATTTTAATTAAATGTTACTACTAATAACCATTTGATGATTTAAAAAAAATTGGTATTAATTTAAATAGTTTTCAAACTTGAGGCTATATTTTGCGAAGCAAAGCAAGGTTTTTTAATTAAAAAATGAATGTGAGATACAATATAAATTTAACGTAATCATAATGACAGGGTTACACTAAAGCAAGAAACTCAAAAACTCACGCTTAAAATGTAGAATTCTACATAAAGCCGATGGCACAACCGCGCGGCATAACATTTTGTGCGGCCAAATATGAATACTTTATGGCGTGGCTACACCAAAGCAAGAACGTTTTTGGACTTCACAGTTAACGATCAAAATAGTTTGTGGCCAACTAAAAGCTAGAAACATTTTAAATAGATAATAATTTACTTGTGGATGATAAAAAACAAATATTTAGATTGGCAATACAAATGGCGCAAAGGTGACGCTGCTAACTTTTGGTATTATAGAGCAAAAACAAAACTTTGTAGTAACGCAGAAAATTTTAATAGAAACAAAAAACAATAATAAAAAATTAGGATTTTGAGCGTTAACTTATATTAAATAAAAAAGCAAGATGTGCTCAAAGTTTTATAACACACAATTATTGCGCCTTCATTAAGTAAGTAAGGGGTGACGGCGATGCTGACCCAACTGACAACCTCACCTGCACGTGGTACACCTTGCTGATAACCAACGAGGCTATGTAGACAGAGTTGCTGCCGGTATAAGCAGCACCCTCTTGTCAGCCAACAGCTTTGGGTAGAGGAGTTGGCAGGGTTGCGGCAACTCCTTGCCCAAAGGCAGGTGAACCAATAAACTAAAAGGAAAGCTACCGCATTAAAGGTCTCTAAGACATCTCTAGTACACATATAATAATGGTTAAAACCAATACCAAATATTTCGGAGTTTATATTCCCCCGATTGGTTTTCCGGAGAGGAATGCATTAAATTTAGCTAAACGACCAAAATTAACACTTACACGAAAAATAGCGACATGGAATGTAAGAAGCATGTTCCAATCAGATAAGATGCATAACGTAGTAATGGAAATGGAAAGATTACAGTTAGATATTTTAGGAGTGGTAGACGTCAGATGGCCAGGAAGTAGACAATGTGCAACCAACAACAGAATCATGTACTATTCTGAAACAAAAGATCTACAAAACTTGTATGGAGTAGCTATCCTAGTAACCAAAGAAACAAATAAATTTGTTACAAACAACAACAAACACTTACTTCAAACTACCCGACCGCAGACTCTACACATGGACATTTCCCAAACACAGCAAAGATAAAATAATAAGAAACCAAATCGACTATATACTAATTAATAATTGCTACAGAAATTCAATTCTTTCTGCAAAAACATATCCAGGTGTTGGATCAGATCACAACCCGATGATGACAAAGCTTAATACAAGACTAAAAAGAACACTAAAGAAAAATAATAAACCTACACTAAATTGAGAATTACTAAAGGACAATCTCATTGTATCTTAGATAAAACAAAATATCTGGGAAAAACTACACAAAATCTAAGCTAAAACAAATGATAGAAACGGTGATGCAAATGTCAAGTAGAGAAAGATCAAGAAAGCACTAATGCACAAAGCAAATGACAAACTTAATATCAGACAAGTAAAGAATAAACAAAAATAGACGACACCAGAAATACTCGGACTATTGGACATACTTGTTGTTGTTGTTGTTACTACATGTTAACAAAAAAAACAACGATATTTCAAAATACAAAAAAATACATACATTGATTAGAAAAACGATCTAAAAAGCAAAGGAAAAATACTTAACGGATAGGTACAATGAAATAGAAACAATGCAGGCAAACTATGATACATTCAACTTGCACAAGAAAGTCAAAGAGCTTACAGGACTTTGGAAAAAGAGGCAATGCGGCCCATTGAAAGATAAAGAGGGTAAAATTATTCTGGACCTAAAACTTAAAATAAAAAGATAAGAAAAGTATTTAAAAGAACTTTTCAGAGCTAACAGAGCAGAGTCTCAAGATATAAATATCAAAACACCCGCATTAAAAATAACTAGATAAAAGGTTAAATACGCAATTAAGAACGCAAAAAACGGTAAAGCAGCTGGACCAGATAAGTTCTTCACCAAAATCATCAAATTAATTGAAGAAAACAACTTACAACAACTGATTGATCTATACAACACGATATACACAACAGGCAAAATACTTCGAGAATGGTTGAACTCGACATTCACAGTACTGCCAAAAATACTCAAAGCGAAGGACTGCTCTGAATACAAGTCTATAAACCTCATGAGCCACACACTTAAAATCTTTTTAAATGTTATACACAAACGAATAAGTGCAATAGCAGAGACAGAAGTTGGCAACACGCAATTCGGATTTACAAACGGTCTAGGAACTAGAGACGCGTTCGGAATAAATGTCCTATTACAAAGATGTTTAGACATTAACAAAGACGTATTCATGTGCCTGGTTGACTACAAAAAAGCGTTCGATAAAACAGTCAAACATGAACCAAATACTTTGAAGTAAAGAAATCAATGATTACTATGCTCAAATCATACAAAATTTATATTAAAATCAAAACGCTGTAATTAATATGGAAAATGAAACAACAAAATACAAAAATATGGAGTAAGACAGGGGTGCATGCTATCGCCCCTTTTATTTAATTTATACTCCGAAGCCATCTTTAAAGAAACATTAGAAGATAAAACAGCCGGAATAACAATCAACGGCAAACCCATAAACAATATTTAATATGCCGACAACACCATAATGATAGCTGATAATATCACAGACTTACAATGATTCACAGAACGTTTAAACTCGGTCAGCCAAAAATACGACCTAAAAATAAACATCTAAAAAACAAAATTTATGATTGTTTCCAAAAGACCAATTGTAGCAAATTTAACAATAAACAACATCAGTCTGGAAAGAGTCAGCTCTTATAATTACCTGGAAACCATAATAAATAAAAATAACAATCAAAGACAAGAGATAAAATCCCGAATAGAAATGGAAAGAGCTGCGTTCGTGAAAATAAAAAATCTTGAATCCAACAGAGACTTAAACATGGAAATCAGAATCAAACTTGTAAGATGTTACGTCTTTACAATTCTTCTATACGGAATGAAGGCATGAATGCTCAAAAAACAAGTTACGGATAAAATCTAAGCGTTCATACCGACGTATGTTAAGAATAACATGGACAGAAAGGAAAATAAATAAAAAAATTTAATTAAAGTTTTAATTCAGATGATTAAAGAATGAGAACTCATTAAAACAATAAAAACAAAAAAATGCAATATCTGGGTCATGTGAGGAGATCGTTACAAATTATTGCAACTAATTATACAAGAAAAAATATCAGCAAAGAAGAGTCCGGGAAGATGACGGATCTCTTAGCTCAAAACCTATTTAGAGCAGCAGTATCAAAAATAAGAATTGCCATTATGATAACCAACTTCCGTTTGGAAAAGACACCTTTAGAAGATTAAGTAAGTGGCGTATATGAAGGGTGTAGTTTCAAAAGGTACAATCTCCAACGTTATAAATTTTTTTAAAACTTCAAAAAACTGTCACAGCTAAAGTAATTATTAAAACTGTTTTTTGTGCGTTTTGAGTTATTTACAAAACATTGTTAAAAATTTAAATTAATTTCATCATCAATAAATTAAAAAAATAAATTAAGATACAGGTTGCATAATGTCTATTTAAACTGAATCTTGCTAAAAAAATTTCTTAAGTAAAAACTAAATAAAAAAAAAACAAAACTTAATTTTATTGTATTGTATGAAAAAAAAATAGCGTAATTTGCTACAAGATGGCATCACTAACTCAATAATTTTAAAAAGTGGAGATTGTTGCTTTTGAAACACCCTCATACGCTCTGAAAAATGTATGATAGTAATGATCAAACAAAAAAACTTGCAGTATTGTCCCGTTTGTTGCAAGTTAAGTATTTAAAATTAAAGTTTTCCATTACTAACACTTGGTTATCTACATCTATTAATTTTAGTATGTTGTCTGCTGAGATATGATTCTTTTCTAGTTGGAAGTCTTTAATAGTTTACGGCATTTGTTTGGTCAATATTTTACAAATATATGTTTATTTTAAACGAATTATCTATTTTTCAGTCAGTTCTGTCCCAATTTGATTTCAATATCATTTACATTATAAGAAACAATGGTTTAAACCAAGCGCAGTTTGATAATTAATTTATAATTTAAAGCTTTGGCTAATCTTACGAAATTCTTTATACGTCCTCAAACAAATATAAAACTTGTCTTAATATATTTCTGAACGGACAAAACTGCCTTTTTAGAAAATTTAGTAAGTTTAAGTTTTAGCATTATTCAAGGTCTAAACAAAACCGAATATAAGATCAAATATAGCAGAGTTGTATTAAATACCAAATTTAAGGTGTGTATTTACAATTAAAATTAACAAAAAAATCAAAGTGGTATGGAGGTTAATAAACTGAAATCTTAAGCTATGATTTATTACTTTGAAAAAGTTTGGCAGTCTCTAATCGTATTTTTATAATGCAAAAAGGCAATAAAATTTACTTTTCTGTTTTGGCCGAATTTATCCATGAATATCTTTTTTAAATGTTTTACTTTAAAACCATCTCAGCAATGTATCAAGCAAGATAAAACAAAGTAGTTACAAAACACAGACCAACATACATATTCAACCACTATGTGCAAACGCAGCCACACTATTACTCAGTTATATACCATTCAAGCATTACTAGTTAGAACCTGTTACTGGTTACTTTCTTTATACTATATTCTTGTTGCATAAATGTGTTTATTATAAATGCAATAATATTAGCCAAATTGTGAATGATTGTTTTATAAATTTCCAAAACATAGTTGTTTGTGGCAGTAAATAATTAATTCCAATTTATTATTTTAAGATGAAAAAAAAATTGTAAAAAAATGTTGTATGAACAGTATTTTTCTAATAAATTGTTTAAGTATCATAAATCTTAAAAAAAAAAATCGATTTGGAGCGAATGAATGTCGCCCACCTGCAAAAGATATTATTAATATTGTAAATATGCCGAGTTTTTATTACAAAAAATTAAAAAAAAATCAAAATTTAGTTCCACAAAATAATTAGACAAACAATAGAAAATTAACCATTTCTTAGCGTAGCTAGTTGTAAGCAAATTTTGCACTTTTTTACTACAATTTTGGTTTTTTTTAACAATATTTTTTTTATATTTTGGTTTTTTTTTATAAAAATTTGTACGTTTTTTAACAGATTATGGACAAAGTTTTGTTATACACATTAACTGTTTGGCCAGATTTTGTTTTGTTTTGTTTTCATAAATAAAATGTTGCATTTTTATGGTAAATTTAGTACATTTTTTGAATTTTTTTGACAATTTTTAGATAATTTATAGCCTATGGTTTTGTTATTTTTGCAATTTTATAAAAAGTCTTACATTTTCAACAGTTTATAGCCGCATTTTTGTGCTTTTAAACAACAGTTTAATGTTTCATAGTTGGCATTTGCTATTTTGGGCAAATTAATAAAATTATGCACTTTTTAATAGTTGTTGACTAAATGTTGGTGCTTTCTGACTTAACTTTAAATTTTTTCGGCTATAAATGTAGCTATTTTTGACATTCCATAAAATTTGTTTACAGTTTTTAATAGGGTATGACCACATTTTGGCGTTATCTGACAAGTTCAAATTTTGCCATTTCTAACGTTTTATAAACAAAATATTGCACTTTTTGGTTAAATTTTGTATTGTTTTGAAAATAGTTTAATATTTTATAGTATAATATTTGACTTTTTGAAAATAGAATGTTGCAGTTTTTATTAGTTAATGGTAAATTTTAATAGTTTCTTACAATATTTTTATAGTTTATGACCGGTTTTTGCTATATTTGACATTCTAAGAATAGAGTTATGCCCTTTTGAAATTTTTATTACAAGGTTTTGTATTTTTTGAAAATATTTTAATATTTTATAGCCGGATTTTGCTATTAAATTTTATAACCAAATTTTCCCAGTTTTGAGTATTTAATTTTTAGTTTGATTGTGACAATAATTTAGGACAGGTTGCACCATATGTAGTTAACTGACAGTTCAACTAACTGCGGAATTAACTTTGACCTTGGTTCAACAGCGCTTGGGTTGTACCATTCGTAAGGATATCTAAGCAATTCCCTAGATTTATAAGTTGCGCACAAAAGTTTGGATTTCTAAAGTTAAAAAAAAATGTGCTTTATTAATTATAAATGCGGAAAATATAAAAATTTAATTTATTAAAAATTAATAATCTAAATTTATAACTACTTGAAAATGATATAAATATATCAAAACTAGTTGTAATAACGTAAAATAATATAATAATTTACTGAATTTATTTAATCGTATTTGTTAACTCAATTTTATATAACCCGCCGTAAATATCAGTTAAAATATGGTACAACTGGCCTTTAATAATTCATAACCAGTTTTCTTATTTATTTTGTTTCTCTGTAACAATATTTTTTTTATATTTTAATATTTTCCATAAAAATGTGTACATGTTTTAACAGTTTATAGCAAAATTTTCCTAGTTTTGATATTTTAACTGTGTTTGGCCATTTTTTGTTTTTTGTTTTTTAATATTTTAATATTTTATAACAGAAAATGGCAAATGTGACTTTCCATAAACAGAATGTTGCATTTTTAACAAATTCTGATAAATGTTGGTATTTTTCAACTTTATGACAAGTTTTTAAATTTTTTTAACCATATTTTGATCATTCATAGCCGGGTTTTGGAATTATTATTTTTTTTACATTTTTTAACAATTTATAGGCGTTTTGTTCTTTTTAACAATATTTTTATATTTCAAAGCCGGCATTTGCTATTTTGGTCATCATTATTAATAAAATTTTGCACTTTTTAATAGTCATTGACTAAATTTTGGAGTTGACTGAATACTTTTATACTTTTTGGCTATAAATGTTGCAGTTTTTGACAGTGTATAGCCAAATTTTTAGTGCTATCTGACAATGTTTTGATGTTTCAATGGTGGATTTTAGTATTTTTCAACAATATGTTGATCATAACCGGGATTTGCTATTAGTAACTATTCTTTAAAAAAATGTTGCACTTTTTATCAGTTTATGCCAGATTTTGTTTTTTTCAACAGTTTATTGTCAAATTTTGCAGAATGTTGCAGTTTTGATTAGTTAATGCTAAATTTTAATATTTTCTTACAATTTCAATACAATTTTTTTCGACTTTCAAAGAACTGTTTTTCCTTTTTTGACATTTTATTACAGAACTATTCATCTTTTTGACAATTTTTGTAAACGCCGCAAATAAAGAGATGGCCGTGAGGAAGCGAGATGGAACCCCAAAGTTTTTCAACAATCAGAAGATTCACGAGTCAATGACCAATCGACCGTAAAACCTGATTGATATTGATGTTTATTTTTACAATTTAATACTACCTGTAATATTTTAAATTGTAATTATTTTATGTTTTTAATAATTTCAAACTTGCCGACTACAGCGCAATTAATAATTATTTGTTGAATGTTGATTGGACTGCACTATTTTATAATTGTGATATTGATATGTGTCTTGATGTATTTTATTCTGTAATCGATTATGTTATTGATTGTTTTGTCCCTAAAAAACTGTGGTGTGAAAGCAATTTTCCTATTTGTTTTAACAAAGAATTGATATCACTTACTAAACTCAAAAAAGCTGTACATAAACGTTATAAATCTTCAAAACTACTATCAGACTATAATGAATTCTAATCTATTCGCACTACGTGCAAAAATCTCATCAATACAAGCAATATATTTTACAAACTGAAAGTAAAATTTAAAATAATCCAAAACAATTTTGGAAATTTGTTAATGAGACTAAAAAAACTGGTTTCTAGCCACAATGTGTTATAAGGATCAAACCTGTAATAATGGGAACAACTTTGTCAACAGTTTTGCAGATTATTTTTTTCAGTCTATGATAACTCCATTGTGTAATTTTAATAATAACGTAATATATTCAAAATTTCCTATTAGTTTGTGTGATGTTTTTAAGAGAATTGAAAACCTTAAATGTAATTTAAGCGTAGGACCCGACAACACTCTTTTTTTTACTGTTAAAAAAGTGCATTTATTTTATTGCAAAGCCATTGCACTTACTTTTCAAGCTTCTTTGAATGAAACTAAATTTCCTCAAATATGGAAACAAAACTATATTACGCCTTTGTTTAAATCTGGATCTAAAAGGAACATCACTAACTATAGTAAACTAATGTAACGCCACTGTGTCTTGTGTTGTTATTATTTTGGTGCTGTTGTGGTTTTGTGTGTTATTGAGTTTATTTAATTAAAAATTACTTGGCACATCTTGTGTTGACTGTGTAAGTAGTTATATATGCTAATTGTTAACTTCTTATAGCAGCGATATTCTTGATGTGCATTGTTGTAATAAATTAACCTTTAATTATTGTTGCAACATCCACGCCGTTTGCGGCATATTTTTATACTATTTGTACCAGTGGCGTAACATAGAGTTTTAATTTGTGATTTTATATTTTAATTTAATTTTAAAGTTTGTTTTTAATTATCCCGTTGTCTCTACTGTAACCTTTCCTGCTTCTATTAGGCCTGTTATTAATACGGATTCAATTCAATTGCCACCGGCAAAAACAATTTTATCCAGTACTTCTACCACTACTAATAGTTCACAATCAATTAAACCTAGAGTACAGCACAAAACTCCAACGACTTTTGGATGTGGTCCTGACAATGACCAGCTACAAGCCTACGTTCCCCCTTCATATATTCATGTGTAAAAACATAAGCGTGGAACAAATAAAACAGAAATTGCAAACTATATGAAAGCTAAACTACCATCTGTTTTGATTGATGTTGTTGAGTTGGTAGTGAGTACTGGAAACTACAGCAGCTTTAAAGTATCTATTCCAGCCGATCAAGCTGGTTTAGTTCTTTCTAAAAACTTTTGGCCGGCAAACATTGCCGTCAAGAAATTTATTAACTATGGCCGACCACCAACTCCTGCAGGGGATTTTCGGACGTTAAATCCGCTCAACAGTTTGGACCCGTCCCCAGGAATACCAACGGCCTCTCAATTTACTACCAAAACGTTGTAGGCATAAAAACCAAACTGAAAAAACTTTTGTTAGCTGTAGCTCTGTCAAGTTATGACATTATTGTGTTAACCGAAACTTGGCTATCTGAAGACATCGCTGACTCAGAACTAAGACTAACTGGCTATAACCTATTTAGATGTGATCGGTCTAATTTAACTAGCCCTAAATTAAGCGGAGGTGGCGTATTGATTGCGGTTAGAAGTCATATAAAGTGTACATTACTATATCCGCCATATCTAAGTGTTGAACATGTGTTTGTAATTGTCAACTTTAAGCTTGTGTCGTACATAATTGGTGCAGTTTATTTACCCCCTCGTTAGGTTATTGTTAAATATGCTGACCACTGCTACTCCGTTGAATCTTTTGCTGATGTTTTTCCTAATAGTAGATTAATTTTACTGGGAGATTACAATTTACCAGAAGCAACGTGGCTAAATGATGAATTTGGAACTGGAGTTACTTGCAACGAAAACTATCCTGGACATTTAGTTGCTAATTCATTTAGATTTTTAAGCTGTGTTCAATGTATAACCATACCAAATAGTATGGATGTATTTTTAGATTTGTGTTTTACTAATGATAGTGATAATATTACTGTGATAAATGCTGTAGATGTTTTATTAGATATAAGTCAACATCATAATGCCTATGTGATAGATGTCAAATGTGATACTTCTTGTGATATTTTAAACTGTAACTACGTTTTTAATGATTTTAAATGTGCCAACTTCAGCGCAATCAAAACATTTGAGTTTTTTACATTATTTTTAAGTGTACAATACATTCCTGGAACTTGGCTCGTTCCTCCCAACTCACCCTGTGTAAGTATAAGAAAATTTTAAATCATTGAACACTTTCGATAAGGAAATTTCTATTTGTCAAACAATTTACAATATTATAGCAGACCTGTCAAATAGTATTCAAAACTGCCAAAAATACTGTCAAAAAGTAAGTACAATTGTTAAAAAGTTTCTAAACTTTCAAAAACATGACTACATCTGTCAAAAGCTACTAAAATTATCAAATAGTTTTCAGCAATATGATAAAATGTCTACAAGCTAACAGACATGTCAAATTATAATCTAATATTTTAACTTACTACATTTGTCAACAAGTTTCGTATTTACCACACTGTTTACAGCAACGTGTAAAGATACCATAAGTTGGAAGCAACAACATCACAAAACTGGAAAAACATTTTACAGTAATATAAAATATTAAATTGAGTTTTAAACTGTAAACAGAGTTACTAAATCTGTCATAAACCTATTAAAAATGTCAAAAATTTACTAAAATTGTCAAATAGTTTACAACAATGTGATAAAACACATACAATCTGCCAGATGTGTCAAGTTTGATTCAACACGATCAAAAACGTTACTACATCTGTCAAAAAGTTACTAAAACTGTTAAACAGTTTATAATAACATATTTTAGTAGAAGTATCAGTCAAATAATAATTTAAACTGTCAAACTGTCTGCAGTAACGTATAAAAACATTATAAGTTTGAGATATGTACAACATTTGTCAAATTGTATTTTAGACTGTCAAAAAGTTACTAAAACTGTCAAATAGTTTGCATTTTTAATGTATATAAATATCATACGCAAAAAATGTATAAGATACGTTTAATTTATTCTAAACTGTCATACAAAAATTGACAACATCTGTCAATAACTATTACTAACTTAGTAACTATCAACAAAATATAAAAAACTGTCAAATAATGTGTATTTGCATTGTGAGTTAAAATAATTACCTGATTTCAAAAATAGAAGAGTATTAATATACTCAACTTGAAATAACCTTATTTGAAAAAATATTTTATTTTTTTTTACTCTTTGGAAACATTTTTAAAATTTTTGTAGTTTTTTAGAACATATTTGAACTTAATAACAGACTTGAAAAAACATTTTTGACAATTTTGAAATTTTATTTGACATTTTTTAAACGTTTTTGATACTTGCAATACATGAAATTATTTAACGGTTTAATGATTTTGAAACAATGTTGACAATTTTAAAACATAACAACAGATTTGAAAAACGTTTTTAACAATGTAAAAACATTTTTTACACTTTTGAAACATTTTTAACAATTTTGTAGAATTTCTGTCAATTTTGAAATATTTTTGACAACTTTGAAAAATATCAACATACTTGACAAAGTTTTTTAACAATTTTAAAACATTTTTGACCCTTGACGACTTAATAACAATTTTAACAGTTTTAGAACATTTTTGACAAATTTAGAACATATAAACAAAACAAAAATTACATTTTTGAAACGTTTTTGCCGATTTTGTAACATTTTTGACAATGTTAAATATTAATACAAATATCAACAGACTAGAGAAACATTTTTACAATTTTAAACATTTTTGAAAATATTGTAATATTTTTGACGATTTTGAACAATACAACAAACTTTATAGATTAAAAAATATACAGAAACTTTATTAAGGTCATTTTTGAAATAAATTAAAAAACACAATCAGAAATTGAGTGTTTCCATATATTTACCCAAACCTGAAAACTGTTAAAAATCATAAAATTACTAACAACAAATAAAATGGTGCTAAAATGTTAAATTTGAAATAGGTAAATAACTAAAATCTGTCAAAAGTCTACTCTGTGAGCTGTTAAAAAAGTTACACTAAAGCTGTCAAAAAGTAATGCTTCTGTTTTTTTGTATTTTATAAATCAATCTACTTAAACCAGTTACTAAAATCTACAATAAGTAATAGAATAAAAAATCTAATTTGGTTAAAAAAGTTAGCAGCAATGTATCCAAACTGACAGGTTCTAGTCTAAAACTAGTAAGTTAAGTTAAAATTATCAATAAATAAACCAAAACTGTTAGAATTTATCAGATTGAATCTAAAAGTAAACCGGGAATATCATCCGGGTTGCGCAGCGTCAAGTTACGTTTGATAGAATAACATCCGATTATAGTGTTGTGTTGGTCTTAAGTGAAGTCAAACCAAAAGTCAGTTCTGAGTAGATTAATTTCGGTAGTGGAAATAATCGTGGTCATATTTCCACGTGCATTAATACAAAAGTTTACTCTTATTGGCATGTTAACATAAAATGATTGATGTCCTCTTACGGTATCTCGTTCCATGCTACCTAAAGATGGTCGTTCAAACTGTCCGGAAGCCTGGGCAATACCCTAAACCGCAAAGTCATATCCCAGACTTGCTCTATCGTTGATAAGTCTGGTTATCGTGCAGGCCAAAACAATATTCAAAGCTGTACTTGCTCTAAATACTTTTTGGTAATGTTAGAAATGTTTGGTCTTGCATTATCCTGCTAGAAGATGCTATTTGGTACCGTCTGTATAATTGCATAAAAGGCAATAACTCTGCTTCCAATACATTATGAATCTGGATTGAAAGTTGAAGAGTAAACCAAAATCTACTGCACGTAGGCCTCATTTGGCACTTTGTACCTTTTCCAGTGGTGACCTCACTCCGTTGTTTTTGCAAATAACCACCCTATGTGGCTGATGTATGCAAGTACAACGCTTGGAGGGGTTTCCCTTATGCTGGCCATATCAAGCCAGTAGCTCCCCAACATGGATTCTCTATCGTATGAGAGGGCCGGGCATGTGCATAGCACGTGCTCAATTGTTTCGTCGTCCATTTCACATCCTCTACACGTTGGATTGTCTCCAATACCAATCGTGTGCATGTGTTTCTTTCGTTGGCAGTGTCCTGTCAAGATTCCTGTCATAAGTTCTTTCTGGACAGTCGAAAGTAGTAATGGGCTGTCAATGATTTTTTGTTGAACGTTGATTGGTCTGTTCTTTTTAACAACTGTGATATTAATGTATGTGTTGATTTATTTTATTCTGTTTTGTATTATGCAATTGATTGTTATGTACCTAAAAAAGTGTGGCATGACAACAACTTTCCTATTTGTTTTAGCAAGGAATTAATTTCACTTACTAAACTTAAAAAAATAGCACATAAACGATTTAAATCTTCAGAACTTCTTTCTGATTACAATGAATTTGATTCTCTTCGGACTTCATGTAAAAATCTGAACGCACGTCTTTACAAACAGTACATTTTACGCACCAAGAATAACATTCGGTCTAATCCAAAACATTTTTGGAGATTTGTAAATAAAGCTAAGAAAACTAATGCTTTTCCAGCTACAATGTATTATGGTGATCAAACCTGTATTAATGGTGACGTTCTTGTAAACAAATTTGCAGATTTTTTCTCTTCCGTTTATAATTCTCAAACTCATCCAACTCCATTGTTTAAGTTTGATAAAAATGTAATTCATACAAATTTCTCAGTCAGTTTACTAGATATTTTTAATGGAATTACAAGCCTTAAATCTAATCTTAGCACTGGACCTGACGGCATTCCTTCTATGTTCTTAAAGAATTGTATTTATTCAATTTTAAACCATTACATTTACTTTTTAACGCTTCATTAAATGAAACTAAATTTCCTGATGTATGGAAACAAACTTATATTATGCCATTGCATAAATCTGGTGCTAAAGAAAATATTACAAATTATAGAGGCATTTGCATTCAATCTGCTATCCCAAAATTATTTGATCAAATTATAACTGGTCAAATACGTTGGATGTGCAAAAGTATTTTAGTAGAAGAACAGCATGGGTTTCGTGAGGGTCGATCTACACTTACCAATCTACTTTCTTACAAAAATTACATTTTAAACGCATTTGAATGCAAAACTCAAGTTGACTCTAATTACACTGACTTTTCAAAGGCCTTTGATCGTGTGAGCCACAATATTTTGATTGCTAAGCTTCGTGCTTTGGGTTTTCATAATGCAGTGGTTGCTTGGTTATCTTGCTTTTTGAAAAACCGAACGCAGTGTGTAAAAATCAATAACTTTCTTTCACAACCTATTTTAGTTCCATCAGATGTTCTTCAGGGATCTCACTGCGGACCAATTTTATTTTTACTTTAAATCAATGATCTTTCTGACTGTATTAGTTCATCATCATTCCTATTATTTGCAGATGATTTAAAAAATTTTAGAAGTATTTTATCAATTGATGATTGTAATCTTTTACAACAAGATTTAGACTCTGTTAATGATTGGTGTCTTATTAATAACCTTTTGTTTAATGTAAATAAATGTTTTGCAATCAGTTTTAATAGAACGCTAAGCTAAATTTCGTACGATTATATTATTGATAACAAGGTGCTACAACAAGTGACACAAATTAAAGACTTGGGTGTAATTTTCGATTTTAAACTTACGTTTGTTGAGCATATCAGCTACATGTGTAATCGTGCTATAAAAATGCTGGGGTTTGTATACAGGATGTCTGCTGATCTTTCTCCAAATACTCTTTAATTACTTTACTGTGCCTTGGTGCGTTTTCATTTAGAGTACGTTCCGTCAGTCTGGTGCCCTTTCTATGAAATCCATAGTCAGAATATTGAACGTATTCAAAACAAATTTTTTCGCCTGCTGTCCTATAGATCTGGTATATTGTCGGTTAATTTTGATCGCAATTACATTTCTTCACTATACTATTTACCGTCACTAAAAGTTCGGCGCAAAAGATCATATCTCTCATTTTTGCGTGGTCTAGTGATGTCTGAAGTAGACTGTCCTGAGTTACTTGAATCTCTTCCATTCTACATTCCTATTAGTGAACGACGTACTAGGCTGACTTCATTATTTAGAGAATTTACACATTCTACTAATTATGGATTTCACAATCCTATTGGTAGAATTTGTAGATTTGCAAACAGTTTAACAAACAATTTAAAATCTTTTTGTTCTAAATCTTTGTTTAAGATTCAATTGGGACATATTGATTAAATGTTATGTATTTTATATTATATTGTTTTTTATGTCAATCTTTTGCTTTTGTTTTTATATATGTATTATATTGATTATATTTATTGTATTTTTATGTAGATGTAAATGGTTTTACTTAACCGTAAATAAAGATTATTATAGAAGTATATGCATTCAATCTGCCATCCCTAAATTGTGTGATAAAACTGTAAATGATCAGTTACAATGGATGTGCAAAAGCATTTTAGTGGAAGAGCAGCACGGATTTTTGTGAAGGTCGTTCCACACTTACTAATTTACTTTGTTATAAAAATGATATTTTAAATGCATTTGAATCTAAAGTTGATTCTATCTGTACCAATTGTGTGAGCCACAATAATTTGATTGCTAAGCTCAGAGCTCTGGGTTTTCATCATGATGTGATTTCCTGGTTACTTAGCTTTTTGAAAAATCGCACTCAGTGTGTAAAAATTAATATTATTTTGTCACAACCCATTCGTGTTTTATCAGATGTTCCTCAAGGATTTCGTTGTGTACTAATTTTACCATTGCTTTTTATTATTGAACTACCACAGTATATTGATTTATCGTCATTTCTTTAATTTGCGGATGATTTAAAAATGTACAGAAGAATATCTTCTCTTAATGCCATTTTTTACAACTGGATTTAGACTCTTTAAACAATTGGTGTTTTAATAATAAATTGCTTTTCAATGCTAATAAATATTTTTCAATAAGTTTTTATAGAACTTTGAGTAAAATTTCTTATAACTATGTAATTGACACTAAAATATTGGACTAAGTTAACACAAATAAAAGATTTAGGCATAATTTTTAATCACAAAATAAGCAGAATAACTATCATTACAAATAACACTTATGCATAACTCATCATTTACCCATGACGCTGCGGGATTATAATTGCCCAGTGAAATTAGTAAAATACAGCTACAGCCATCATAAGTTCTTTGAGGCTTGAGCTTAGTTTTTATAACGTCAGTTTGGTAATAGATTCTTGCAACCATAAGGTATTTTGCATAAGGAGTCTATAAAGCCGATGCTAGTAAGTAACTATTTTTATAATTATATATTTAACTTGTTTCACTTTTTTTAATAAATAATACTATTTTAATAACATAATCGTATTTTCTGCTTATTTTATTACTATAAAAATTAACAAAAAATAGTTTTAGATTAAATAAAATTTATATTGTAATTCTTCAAAACTAATCTAAACTAATTTTATCATTTTTACCACTGTAATCATACTCATAGGCAGAAAGACTTTGGTTGATAGCCTTTTTCATATTCCTACTCATTTCTACTTTACTTTTAAATAATTTAATTTTCTTTATAAAACTTTGTACGTGTATTTCTTAATTTTTTATGTGTAATCTAATAGTATTATTTATTGCAATACAATATTTAATATAACACAATAAAAAAAATATTTTATTATGTTTATTAATTTTAGCGGATAAACATGGTTTTCATCAAACAACTCTTAGTAAAATTATAAAGTTTCCTACCACTCTAGAAGAAATGCACAATCTTAAAAGAGACTTTTTCTCTATTGGTGGATGTCCAAACGTGATCGGTGCAATAGATATTTCTTTATTGTGGGTTTTGCAGCTTTTTACATTGCACCAGAAGTCTTACGACTTGTTTAAAAGAAATATTGTTGGATGCTGGAGAGGCAGTGCAAATGACTCCCAAACTTGGGACAATTGTGCATTAAAACATAAAAATTTAAATGGCAACATAGATGGAATTCTTCTTGGAGATAGTGGTTATGCTAATTCGAATTTTTTATCAACACCACGCTACAACAGCAGTCATATCAAAACTCAAAATACTGTTGAACGTCTTTTCGGGTACTGGAAAAACAAATTTAATTGTTTTTTTAACAAACTAAATTTAAATTTAAATACTGCAAAAGCTGCAATTGTTGCATTGGCAGTTGTGCATAATATTTGCATCAAATTAGATAGTGGTGGTAAGTATTATATTTTTGTATAAATTCACAAACTAAAATTCTTTAATTTTTAGATGACAATTTAGATAACACAGAAAACAATAAAGATGGACATATAAATATACCTGAAAATATTGATGGAAATGCATTTCGTCGCCAATATATTAAAAGATAACATTTGTTGAACATATTAACATCATGTGCAATTGTGCCATAAACGTTGCGATTTGTTTATAGAATGTCAACTGATTTATTACCCAGTACACTAAAACTTTTATATTGTGCGTTGATGCGTTTGCATTTAGAGTACGCTCTGTCAGTTTGGAGCCCTGCTTATGATATTCATAAATATCTCACCATTTAATATCCATAGAGAATTGGACAGAATATCTAATAAATTAAATATATGGATTATGCATTACACATACTTATTCCTTATTAAAATTAATATTTATTTATATTGCATATGTAAATAATAATGTTAAATAAAGTAGTAGTAACAGAAACGAAACAAACACTACAAAACTTGCATCCAAATGCAACATTAAAACATGCCAATGCGACCACCTCTGTCCACTTTAGAACCCCTCCCATTGTTCGTTTGTTTTCTCTTCAGGCGGTTCTTTCACAAGCACTCGCAGATTTTGGTACCTTCATCTTAATACAATATAGTAGTATTTTTTTTTACAAAGACAACAAAACTCCTTACGACCAGCTGCAACGCAATACGGACGACATTGAGCAAGAGAGACATTGTGCCAAAAATTGGGAAATTACGGTTACTAACATCAGAATTTGACTACGATGTCGAATATAGAGCAAGTGCTAAGATGTTGAATGCTGATGCTCATAGTTGTAATTCAAATCTTAACAAAAAAACAAGTGACTTAAGTGTTTTTACAATTAACATCAATAAAAGTGACTAGATTTTGGTAGTACAGTTAAAAGACAACAGGTGCAAACATTTGGTTGAAGTACTAAACCGCAAACACTTAAATATCAAAAACAAACAGGTACACAGATAATATGTGTTTAAAAATAATCATTTACTTTGTGTAACTTTGGAGGAAAAGTATAGGGTTGTGTCAAGACAGTCACCACGATGGTATTGGACAATTCTCTGAAAAATAAATTATTGGATCGTTAAGTAAGAACTATAAGTTTCCAGAAATGAAAAGATATCTTTAAGTATGTGAGTTTATATATAGAATGTCTGTACAGTAAGGAATCTGTCTAAAAAAAATTGGATTCTAGAACCCAATACCAAATCGAATTGCATCGCGTTCATTTGATACGTTACACGTGGATCGTTCAAGACCTTTTGTAAAGAACAAACAGAAGAATTTGCATTTGTTTGTTATGGTAGATTTTTTTAGAAATAATTAAGTTGAAAAATATAATCGGACCATAATTTCCCAATTAACTTTATGTGTGGACAAAATTCTACCTTGAATTTGGCAACGGGCAAGATTCCATACCAGTTATTTTTAGGATATAATCCTCGAGGTGCAAGTGACTCAATTATATCTAATGTTGTAGGTCAAAGCAGCAGAGATACAAATCTCATCGCTACTTAAGAAGCAGTAAACCGAAGAATAACCAAGAAACAAAAAGCACAGAAAAGATATGATAAGAACTAATGTAAACCAAAGATTTAACAAGAAACTTTTGCTAAAACTTAATGGGAAATATAAACAAAAACATTAATGACAGTATTCATAATCCAAACTCGATTTATTTCCTTCCAGTCGATAGAAATGAAGTAAAAAAATATTATAAAATCGTTAAAATTATCTTGGTCATCAAGTCCAGATGAACTTAGTTCAACATTAATAAAACATTGTGAAGAATAGTTACTTGATGTTTTGGTATACATTATAAATAAATCCTTGAATGAAGGAATATTTCCTATTAAATTAAAAATTTGTAAAATTAAACCTTTGTATAAAACCGGTTCAAAAATGATATCAGCAATTATAGACCAATCTATTTATGCAATACAGTATCCAAAATTATAGAAAAGGCAGTTGCAAATCAAATTACAAAATTTATGAATAAATCTAAATTATTTAATAAAATCCAGTTTGGATTTTCCAAAGGCAAATCAACAACGTCAGCAAATTGAATTCTTAGACACTCTACACAAATTTAGCGATCAACATGAACAATGCGCAGGAGTATTTATTGATTTGTCAAAAGCGTTTGATCTTGTAAATCACGAGCTGCTACTAGACAAACTAAAAAAATATAGAATGCGAGGTTTGGCATTGACTTGGCTACGCAGCTATTTAAAAGGACTATTGCACTATGTTGAAATTGATGGTGTAGAGTCTGACATGCTACCAATGAGCAAAGGTGTGCCTCAAGGCTCAGTGTTGGGTCCACTTTTGTTTATAATATATATTAACGAAATACCAAGCGAAAACACATTCTTATTTGCAGATGATGCCTCTCTATTAATAAATGCCAAAACTCAACCTGATGTGGTAAAAAAATCTAATATGCAACTACAAACGCTATATAAATGGTTTCAGTGCAATGGTTTGATTGTAAATAACAAAAAATCAATGATAAATTTTAATATTAGAACACATGAAGTAAATAGGAGTAGTTTGCTCATCAAATACAACGGCACATGTCTTCAACAACAATATGAAACAAAGTTTTTGGGGGTACATATTGATAGACATTGTAAATGGGACATACATGTCGATTATTTATGCAAGTAAGCTTCATCATTATGTTTTGTAATAAGACAACTATCAAAAATTGTATCGACCAACGTCGTTAAAATGTTTTATTTTGCTACGTTTCACTCTTTACTAAAATATGGCATCTTAGCATGGGGAGTAGCTTCAAACTTAGTAAACCTATTTAAATTGCAAAAACGGGCAATTCGTTATATTTGTAATGAAACAACGTTAGCTCATTGTAAAAAACTATTTTGTAAAAACAAAATAATGACATAATAACCTTGCTTTTATATATTTGATATATTAATATATGCCAAAAATAATTTATCCAAATTCAAAACATTAAATCAATATCACTAATATAATACACGACATGGTAATGTTTTAGAAGTTCCAAAACATTCTACAACGTGTTATGAGAAATTTCCTAAATACATGGCAATTGTTCTATTTAATAAACTACCAACGTCATTAATCCATTTAAAAAATGTATGCTTTAAAAATGCAATAAAAGCATTCCTCTTAAATAAAGCATACTATACAGTTAATGAATTTTTAACAGATGATCTATAGTTGCTTTTTTTATTTTTATAAAATACATGTGTTTTTATTTTGTTTAATGTATTTTGCAATTCTGTATTTTGTGACTTAGTTTTTTTTTTTTTTAATATGTTTTTTTAAATGTTTATTTATGATTCTATTTTATCTATATGTTGACCCTTTATATATCTGTAAAAGATCTATTGGAATAAAGTGATTATTATTATTATTATTATTAATGGTTCATGCACCGTAAAAAAAGGTCTCACAAAATTATCAATAACTTGTTGGTGACATGAAAGGTTTAAATAGATCTCAAAAACCCTACAAAGAAGTTTGTGCTGTTGATAGAATAAAAACTTATAACAAAACAATAAGTAGTAGAAACAAAACCACATACAAAGTATCTATTCGGTCAGTAAGTAATTAAGTAGCTACCAACGTAACATTTTTGGTTTGCTTACAATCTTGCAAACGGTTTTGATATATGTCTAATGTCTTGTTGTGTAAGGTACAATAACTAACAATACGTGATGTGTACGTTGCTCTATGACGTTATAGATCAGAGAGGTTGTGCGAATTAAGGCATACACATAACTAAATATCCTTACTAAAGGATGTGGTGAATGGGAGCGTGGCCGACTGTAAACGCCGTGAGGAAGCGAGATGAAAAGCCAATATTCCTCTACGGACTAATCGAAGAAAGGGCGAGGATCGAATAATTCACCAGTCAATGACTGATGGACCATGAAATCAACCAATACGATTGTTTTCTATTTTGATTATTATGTTTATGTTTCTTTATACTATTTAATTAATAATAGAACAAATTATTGTTAATAGAATACTGTGGTATTTTCTTCACTACCTTGCGAGTTTGTTTAATGCAGTTTATATTTTATAGCCGGATTTTGCTATTAAAAATATTACATTTTTTTGCTATTTTTGTCATTTTATAAATTAAAATTTTACATTTTTTAACAGTTTTCAGCCGGTTTTTAATGCTATTTACCAATATTTTGATATTTTAAGACAAGATTTTGCTATTTTTGACATTTTATAAATAAAAATTGCATGTTTTTAACATTTTATAAATATAATTCTACATTTTTAAACCGTTTTTAGCTGGATTTTAATTTTTTTGAAAATATTTTTATATTTTTTAACCTGATTTTGTTATTGTTGATATTTTACGAATAAAATTTTGCACAAAATTGTTTACGTTTTTTTTTCAATACTGTTTGACGAGTCCCTTCAATATTTTGCGGAAAGGCTCAACATTTTTAACTAGGCCACTGTTTTAAATGCATAAAAATTTAAAAGTATTTTGAAAATAAAATTACCTTGTGTATTTACAATTGTGTTATGTTTGCGTGTGTTTTACTAGACTAGACACTTTCCTAATCAAAATTAAAAGAGTCCAATAGAATTTAGGAAAAAGTGTGAATCTTAATGTTTATTGCGCATTTTACAACTATTTTGATAAAATTAAATTGAAAAGTAATTTAGATTACAATGTTTATTACAATCTAATAAAAAAGCATTTTAAGATCTTAGCTATTTATTTTTTAGAAAATTGCAATAAAATTGGAAGATGCCGTTTGCTTATTATTTGTCAACTGTTGTTGTAAACAATTTGACTAAGATTGGTTTAACCAAAAATTTAATTATTTGAAAAAAAATGGCGCAATAGCAATAATGACATTTACATTATTTTTATTTACATCACCTTCTTAAGTTTTTAAAGAATTGTTTTCTAAACTACAATTTTAAAAAACTTTTGTAACAAGAGAAATGCTTAAAATAACTGAAAAGCATTTGCGTCTAAACCAGTTTCAAAAAATGCAAGTAAAGCTTGCTGCACAAATTTTTAGTCAAAGCATTCCAGCTGCTATGCAGATAGCATTAGATACCAAAGACAAGCTCCACGGCATTGGATGCATCAATTTTTTTATTGTAAAGGGTTTTCCAATAAAAAGTTTTAATTTGAATTGCAGGCTATTTGGGTAGCTGTCAATTTTGAAGCTATTATCTTTTGACATTTGACAAGTAAAAACTACGCTATTAAAATTATTAAAATTCACTACAAAAACGGTGAAAGTTTTTCAGTCACAGTTCACAAAACTAAAGCACTTTTTGGTCGTCGTAAAACACCTTTTTGGCCGGCAATAGTAGACCTGGTAAACAAATTGGAGCTGTTAGGACAAAATTGTGATGTGAAAAACCAAAACCGTGTGCATCGCTCAAGAACACATAAGAATATTGCTGATGTATTGCCCGTAGTGTTGAAGAAAATCTAGGTTTGTTGAATCCTCGTCGATCTTTTGACTGATATTGTTTTCAAATTAATGGCATACCTTCTTCTTTACAATGAAATAAACATTTATTGATTTCTCTTAAAAAATATCCGTTTTTTTTTTTAATATTTTGAAAATAGAAAAAACAAAACAAATAAATGTTTATTGTATTCATAAATTTGTATGAAAAATAAGATAAATTTAATTTCTATAAAAAATCCAAAGATTCGTTATATGTAATTACGTCTAGAATAGTTCAGAATTTGATAGAAAATACGTTTTTTGTTACACAAAATCTAAAATACACCGTGTATGAGTGACCGTCATTCCAAAAGCTTTGACTAAAATTGCAACAGAGTATGTTTTTCAAACTGTTAACTAGTAAACAATGCTAATTGCAAAACAGATAATGATGTACATTTATTATTAGAATCAATCACAAAATTGAAAAGTTTGTTATCGTGTTAGCTGCAGATATCAATAGTTAAAGTGAGAAATAAAGTAATGATAATTATTACAAAACTGATGATATCAGATTCAAATTCTCATGAACTATGCATAAGCAAGTGATGATGACTTAACTCAACCAAAATTAAAACCAGATAAAATATTATCAGATGTGTACTTAAACATACTTCCTCATTATTAAATTAAAAAATTCACAATAAACTATCAAATGAATTAAGATGATATTCAGATAAGTCATAATTTACTTTTGTCTTAAACAATAAATTGAGTTATGATACGATTTTTATTACCAAAAAGTGAAAAAATTATTTGATAATTTGCTACTCTGCCATGTGCCATATTGTTGTGTGTTGTAAAATTCATCAAATAAGCCGCTCTACAGCTTAAGCCTTGTAAGCAACAAATAATAATTTAATTATTAATTTATTTAATTTAATATTTACTATATTCAATCTAACTTATGAACTACAATAAAAATAAAACTAATATCATATTTGCATAACAAAAAAAAAAAAGTTTAAATAAAAGCTAATCTTCGATACTTACACATTAAACGCGTGCACCTTATCATTTCCCATGTTGGATTGATCAACTAGTACTGCTGTTCGAAAGCGATCCTTCAGTATTCGACCAACTTGTCGAATATCAGGAGCCGATCTCCAGCATGTCTTCAATTCACAACTACCGGACATTCCATGGCATTTGCATTTGATTTGCATATTATTTGCAACGGCCTGGAACATAAAAATGTATATAGGTTAGTGATATAAATAAACTAAAATTTATTACATGTGCAAGCATGCCTTCTGCTACACGCATAAATTAGATACTTTAATTAGACTCATTTGTAGATTGCATAGCGTTACATAAATCACATATTAAAAAGCTATGTAATTACGTTTTAAAATAAATGGTGTGTTGTTATATTAAATATCATACTTATATATTATTTTTATATAAATATTGAAAGGTATATGAGAATATAAATTTAATGTAGTTTGAACTAATAATGATCAAATTATTTAAGATAATCTTTACTTGTCAATCAAATATCCGGTTTAAATTATTGATAAATTTTATTTTTTAATGTGGTAATTTGGATTTATTGCAAAAAAAGACTTTATTCATTCCTTAAGTACGTTTTGAAAGTTTTATCTACTTTAACATTTTTATATGTAAAACTATTTTTTGTTATCACATTCTACTGAAAGGACGCCTATTTAACTTTTGATTTATTTTTTGAATAAATTTATAACTTTAAAGTGCAATGGTATAATAAATTAAGTTATTATGTTAATAACTATTCCACTACAATAGAGCTTGGATGAGCCTTTAGGTCTAAAAAATTGCAGCAAATCTGAGTTGAATGAACTTAATTTTATATGTATAGATAGGCGAGATTGCATACAAGAAAAATCAAACAATTAAACCGTAAATATACAGTAATGGTTTTATTTAGATATAAATTAAAATTATTATATTCTAATAAATAACGTTATTATATTAATAATATTTATAACCTACTTTGGTTTCAATAAGAAATCAGGATTATGTTAAACTTAATTATTTAACTAAACTAAATATGGAAGCTATTTATATTAATAATAAAGATACCAATAATTATTGATTTACCAATTTGTTTGACTACAATTTCCCACATTAGGAAATTAATTGATTGCATTTGTTTTCACGCGTATAATTGGATGAGAATTTTCCTTTACTGGAGCTAAGATGGAATGTTTAATGAATTGGAACTGAATATGGACTTGTTACTTAGAAATTTACAGGTGATGGGAAGATTCAGTAGTAACTGTGTTACAGTACAAGATTTTTTTATTTTATATTTTTTATCTTAGAAATTGTTTACTGATGTTAACATTGTTTTCATTGTATAAAAAGTTATGTGTTTCTAATGTAATATTCTAGGTATTGTAAAGAAATTGTTTATTAAAATTGAATTAGCTTATACATGTATGTGTGATACAAAGTATTGATGATGATAATTGATTAATGGTTTTTGATAGTATGTTATTTATTAAAAATTATTACAACTTAATAAAAGTTGTTTATAATAATTCGAAACAAGAATGATTTTTTCTCTTTTAATTGCTGCATGATGTAACGTTAATATTATATTATGACAATACAGTTTATATTTGATATACTTTAGAATTTTACGTTATATTTAAATAGATACCATAATTTAGGCAGGTTGTTTATGCCCCAAAACTATATTATAAGTATTATAAAACTATTAAAATGTATATAAAGGATGGTTAAGACCTTTACTTTTTACCACAAATACTAATATTTGTGTTTTATTTTATTATTAAATTTTATAATTTATTGTTTCAAAATTTTTAAAACAGCTCGTATATAATTGATTGTTATAACTATCTGCATCATTGGCAGTCAATTAACCAACTTAAGACCAAAGCTGTGTTTTTTTATAATCATTAATAACAAACAAGTTTTATTTAATATAACCATTAACCAATAATTTGTATTTTTTTACATCTAACGTACAATAATGCCAATGCAGTGGTTTTCAACGTAGAAAAGTTTGTAAGTTTTTTTAAAACAATTATTTTTTAGTGGTGGTAACGCAATGCCCCTTATTAGAACAAACGTTGAACTGTATGTGTGTGTATAAAAAAAGCAGTTAAATCCTTTTGCAAACAGACAGCGGCATTTTTGGAGTATTTTATTTGAATTAGATAACCGAAACAAATTTATCATTTAAATTATATGTTTTGTATTTTTTTTAAACAATATTAATAAAAATGTTTATAAAAAACATAATGTCTTATTAGTCAATTTTGGATAGGCAGTGTTTTTAAATAGAATTTAGAAGAAATAGTGTAGTTTCAGATACTATACCTATACTTGTTAGCTTTATTCAATACAAGAGCGTATATAAAAAGAGAAATTGAAGATAATTAAGTTACAGAATCGTTAATTAGTTTAATATTGAATACTTTGAGTTTTGTTAAGAGTTAAAATTGATTAAATTGACAGCCAAATAGTGTTTCAAAATTTTTGTTTATAGATGCTAGAAATTTTAATTAAAAAATTGAAAAAAACTTTGTCATGATCTTTGAAGTTTGGAAAAAATAAAACTGTTGATAATTTGAAGAAGTTTATTAATGTAAAATAGAAAAAAAAGTTGAACCTTGAGAAATACTAACTATAATTTTGTTGTTGTACAGAAAGCTATTGACACAACTTACTACAGATTTTTTACCAAAATCTATACAATAAAGCTTGTTAATACAATTAGGATGCTATACCCTATCAAAATCATTAAAAAATTTGGAGCTAATGCGAGATTTTCTCCATGATTGTCTAAAGTAGAATTCAATTTGTAACATATGTCAAAAGATCTCTTGTCTATATTAGAAAAAAAACCTTAACGCAAATTATTGTATAAGTTGAATGACAAAAATCTTGTATTATTATTAGTATTATTAGTTTTCTATATTCTTACATGTTTTGCAAACGTTTGCATTTTGATGAAATGTTTCTTAACTAGTATTTCAGTAGACAGCTCTTAAAATTTTGCGTGAAGCAGCTTACAACTCACATCACAAACCTTGTCTTACCGCCCTAAACAGTAGGGACACAAAAAGATTTTTTTAAAGACAAGCTGCTAGAGACAAAGTTTACTGCAGAGGCCGAGAAAATATTAGCAGAGCTGTACTGGAAATAAAAACTAAACAAAGCAACGGGACACAGAGGACAAAAAATAATAAGCGATGACAATTCCTAAAAATTAACAACTTGCCATGGGTATTGAAAGAACACTAACTAAAAATAAAAAGAACATGCAAAAACGCGTCAGACAAACTACAAAAATTTAGCTGAAAAGATCAGTAAAAGACGTTACATGGGCAATTCCATTTCAAACGGACCAGAGCTAGGGGGGGTGCGTTGAGAAACTTGCTTATGTATTTTTTTTTTAGTTTCTATAACTTATTAGTAGTTTTTTGATCGATATATGAGAGTATGAAACCTATAAAAAAAAATTCTACGATTTTTTAAAGTTTTTTTGACGTTTTTTAACTTAATCACATTTTTTGTTGAAAAACCGCAATTTTAACTCAAAAAAATAAATTTACTAATGAAATCAATCAGAAATTTTCCGTAGAATCCAAATCTGGCGCCATTTTAAGTTTATACCCCGTCTATAAGCCGCAAAAACCATAAAACAATGTTTTTGTTCTTAGTGGGCTGTGCAAAAAGGAGCATTTTTTAAATTTTTTTTAACCGCTATAGTTGACGTATTTTGATGTAAATTAATTGAAAAATATAAATTTGTTCTGTGTATTTGGGTTTTAAGCGTCTAGATTTCAAAAAATCTGCAAAGTAGGCCTATTCTTCAACATAAACTCTTACAAATGCACGTTTAGCCGCGCTCAGAAGAACAATACACCAAATATTATTAAAAATTTGAATTCTGGAGACAAATTTACATAGAAAATTGTCAGTGTTGTACTCATTGTCTATAGAAAAGTCCATCTAGAAAAAAATGTTTACAAAATTTTTATGCAAAAAATGCGTTAAAAATTAATATTTTTTTTTTATTTACAAAAAATATTATAAACACACTAGGGTGTGGTTTAAAACTTTTTTTTAACAAATTTTAACAAGCGACAGGCAGATTTATGTTTGAATGCCAAAAATAATAATATTTTTAAATTTTTGCGCCGATAGATCGAGTCTAAATTTGTGCCGCAGGCGCAAAAACTATCAAACAAAGAATAAAATGACCAAAAATTGGTTCAAGCGACAAAAAATGTCTTTGTTAAACTTCTGAAATCAACTTAAAAAATATAATCCAAATAATCTTTAAAAAAAAATTTAAAAAAACAAATTTCTAAGTAAATTTTGAACAATTTTTTTTTTCTAGATGGATTTTTCTTTGCCAGATAAGCACGACACTGACTATTTTTTATGTAGAATTGTTTGCAAAACTAAATTTTTTAATAATATTTGGTGTATAGTTTCTCTGAAAACTGTTAAATGTGCCTTTGTAAAAGTTTATGTTAAAAAATAGGCTTATTTTTGCAGTTTTTTTGAGTTTTAGACGCTTAAAACCCAAATACACAGAACAAATTTATATTTTCTAATTAATTTACATCAAAACACGTCAACTTTAGCGGGTAAATTTTTTTTAAAAAATGCTTCTTTTTGCTCAGCCCACTGAGAACAAAAACATGGTTTTATGGCTTTTGCGGCTTATAGACAGGGTATAAACTTAAAATGGCGCCAGATTTGGATTCTACGGAAAATTTTTGATTGATTTCATTAGTAAATTTATTTTTTTGAGTTAAAATTGCGGTTTTTAAACAAAAAATGCGATTAAGTCAAAAAACGTCAAAAATACTTAAAAAAATCGTAGAATTTTATTTTATGAGTTTTATACCCTCATATACCGATCAAAGGACTACTAATAAGTTATAGAAACTAAAAAAAAATACATAAGCAAGTTTCTCAACGCACCCCCCCCTAGCTCTGGTCCGTTTGAAATGGAATTGCCCACATAGAGGTACCACAATTTGCTGTAATTTTTGCCAAAAACCAAAAAGCAAACAGAAAGCAGAAGACTCATATAGAAAAAGAAAAAATTGAAAAAGAAAAAATAGAAAGAAAAAAAAAACAAAGAAACAGAAAAATAAATTAAAACTAATACAAAAAAAATAAAACAGCTGAGTACTACAAACATAAAAACTAAAAAAGCAAATAATTCAAGCAAAAGAAAACCTAAGATTTAAAATCAATAAAACAAAAGAAAAAGAAGAGGCTCGGATTTAGTAATATAGACCAAAAAGCTAAAAAAAGAAAGACTCAAAGCACTAGCCATAAACTATTTCAACCTGTAATAGTACAGAACAATTATGAGTATCTTTTCCTAAACACAAAAGCGAAAGTCACAATATACGTAAAAATTGCCAAACAATGTAAAAACAAAAGTGACAAAAAAAAAAGAGGAACCATAAAAGAAGCATAGAGAGTACAACGCAATTGTAGTAAAAAGCACAAAGGGACAGAAGACATCAAATGCAAAAATAGTCAACGAGCTTAAACATAATGGAGATGAGAATTACAAACAAGAACAAAGACGTGAAACTTGTGACAACATTGAAATGGAAAGACAAAGTGAGGAAATACTAAATAAAAGAATGAGCGATTATTGTGACAAGTTTAGACAAAACAAATACAAATGAAGAAGTTTTTACACATGCGATACAGAATATCAAAATAAAGATAAAAACTAAAAAGATATGGCGAAACTAAAAAAAAAACAAATACAGCGCATCACTCAGGGTTAAGGAAAAAGCAATATGTCTGTTTAGAAATAAAAAGCTAGACTAAGATGGACCATGGAAAAAATGGTAGAAAAAATAATCTCAAATAGGTGCATTAACTGCTTAAAGTTTGGGTGTATTAAGGCAACATGCGAGAATAGCGTACTAAAAAAAACACGCCTAAAGTTTCTAGAGGATAGACACATAAAAGAATGTAAAAAAGGAAAGTATTGACCCGTATGCAAAAAAACACTTTACAAAATTAATGTAATGCGCAAAATACAGGAAAGCAATCAAAAGTATAAGAAAACTAAAAAAAAAAACAATAGAACAACACAAAAAAATATACTAACAAAAAGATGGGAGAAAAAATAAGCGAAAATAAAAATATTAAAAATTAACACCAAACAAAAAGCAGTGTGCCATAATTTGTTAAACGAGATGGCAGAAAAGCTAGACGTAGCAATAATAAATGTAAGATTTATACAAAAAATGGGCCCATAGAAAGTGAATCTAAAGAACGATTCAGCTATCAAATTTTTTAACAAAAACACAAATATAGAAAAGAGATCGTTTATGTATCAGCTGCTGCATAACTTAAAAAAAAAAAACAAATGATAAACAAGTATAAGAGGTAACGTAAAATTGCCAGAATATAGTAGTTAAAAAGAAGATAAACACAAAAAAGTTAGAATGGATAGCAGCTAGACAACAGCTAGTTTAAAATTAAAAAAAAACTCACTTTTATGAAAACAGAAATTATTAATCGACTTAACATTATTGACAAATTGAAAAAAACAATGAATTGCAATCAATATATCTATTTAAAAAGCAAACAAAAAACAAAGAAAAAAAAAAGATAAAAACATAAAACACCTGAAAAACGTAATAAACAAAAAAGAAATAAGCGATGACACACACTGACCTTATGCGGTCCATAAAAGATACGTGTGAACAGGCAATGCAAAAAACATCAAGTAATACCAACAGACAAAAGTATTGGTCAACAAAAAAATAATAAAGGATTACCTCAAAAATATATGGATTATGGACAAGAACAAAGAAAAGTTCAAAGTAACCATCACACCTGTAAAACTTCCTCTATTTTCCTATTACATGTTAAAAATAACTAATTAAAGGGAGAATTAAAAAAAAATTACAAATGATTTAAAGCAAATGGTCTATTATAAGCACCACAAAAGAAAAATCTTGTTTAGGTTAGAAAATGCCGGCAAAGCCACGAGACAAATATTAACAACCACATCAAAATCGGTTATCCTATATGCCGCACCAGTTTGGGTAAAAAAGATAAAATAAAGAATTAAAAAAAAAAACTTGAAAAACACGCAAAAGAAACTCGTGCTAAAAATAACCAGAGCGTACGTCATAATCTTGTGTTGACCATTGTATTACAGTAAACACAAGGAAACTAATTACTTACTCTCTCAGGCACTAACAGAACACAAAAACTTTAACAAATACTTGGAAAGGATTTACTTAAATGAAAACGGTAACAGCTTGTACTGCAGTGTAAATATTGTATTCTGATGCAAAAAATTAAGAAAAAAAACCAACAAAACAAGCTCAAAAAATCTATTTTTTTTTGTTTGGAATAAAAAAGATAGTACGCATAAAGTAAATAAAAACTTGTTAATCTATCATTAATAAATTTTGTTAATTTTGCTTAATTTTTTTTGATTATGTTAGAATTTTTTTAGTATTTACTCAAAACCCCAAAATTAAATTTATACATACCGTCACCAAATGTTAGTTGCTTCATCAACACTAAATCATTGCCTATAGTTGTCATGGATATGTATGAGTCAAGTGTACGGAATGAAAATTTGTTTCTGCTCAAACTACTGAAAATGCCTTCTTCTACATGAATCCTGATTATTGAATTTACAGTGAGCCATTTCCAAATAATAAGGAATGAAAATTTATAAAAATCGAGGTTTTTGAGTTTTTTTACATTTTTTGATCATTTGTATCTTCTCAGGATTGCATTTTTAGAAAAAAATTATAAGTAACATTTTTCTTCAAAATTGTCCAAAAAATAAGTTTTCATAGCTAATTTTAAATTTACATTTTTAGTTCGTTTGTGTCTTCACAGGATTGCATTTTAAGAAACAAATTATAACAAGTTTTTTTTTTCAAAATTGTCTAATGAATGAGTTTTCGTAAACAGTTTTTTTTTTTAATTTTGAAAATTTTGTAGAACTTTCAGTTTTTCTTAAAAAAAGATGATAAATAAGTATTTTCTTTTTTTCTCAAATAAAATTTACATAAGAAAGCACGTTTTTAATTTTGGTTATGAAAACTTTCTTTCGATAATTTTAAAGACAAAAGCTTTTAATATTTTTTTTTTAAATGCAATCCCAATATGTTGGAAACGATCAAAAAATGTAAAAAAACTTAAAAAGTTTGATTTTTTCAAGTTTTGATTACTCTAAAATGCCTCACTGAAAATCTGAAAAAATCACATAATCAGGATCAGGAATTCAGGATATACAAGGTGACTCAGAGGAGATTTCAGTTTTTAACACGTTATAATAACAGTATAAAAAGTGTTGGAATAATTATAATATTAAATTAAGAAAGCACAGAGATGCGGATTTCATTTTTTATTTTAAACACAATGTTGTCCGAATGTCGACCATCCTTCTCATAGCATTCCTCCAATACTGCTCTTAAATGTTTAAATACCCGCCGACACATTTCAATAGGAATATTGTTAATGGCCTCTCGAATGTTGTTTTTTAACTGCTCCGTAGTGGCTGGAGGATCGGTGTAGACGACACTCTTTAAATATCCCCACAAAAAGTTGTCAAGGGGCGTAAGATCTGGTGATCTTGGCGGCCAAGAGATATCCCCAAATCTCGAAATAACAGTTCCTGGATACAATTCACGTACAGTGTCCAATGATGCTGCTGCAGTGTGTGCCGTCGCCCCTTATTTAAATATTTAAGAGCAGTATTGGAGGAGTGCTATGAGAAGGATGGTCGACATTTGGACAACATTGTGTTTAAAAAATGAAATCCGCATCTCTGTACTTTCTTAATTTAATATTAAAATTATTCCAACACTTTTTATACAGTTATTATAACGTGTTAAAAACTGAAATCTACTCTGAGTCACGCAGTATAAGTGAATACCTAACTCTCTATACTGATGCGTTTCAATAGTGAAACAAATTATTTTACGACTCCCATTTTGTGTGCAACTTAGTAAAACAAAACAAATATTAAAACCATTTTATTATCAATAAAAAACAAACCATTTAAATAATTCCGTAAAAAAATTGGTTAATTGAATCAAAAGTTAAGACCAAAAATGTGTTTTTAATAAACAATTGATATCTTTTAAACGGACATACCAACTTAAGTCAAATTTTTGGACATTATTACACGTATTACTGACATTTTACTATAAAAAAATCCTAAAAAAGATAAACACAACTTTTTTACAAGCAAGTACAAAAATCTGCAACGATTGTTAAATAGCACAAAATATAAGCCATTTACATAGTGTAATTAGATTTTTAATTGTAGGCGTTTTGATTGTGCCATCTGCAATGAAAGTGATTTTTATTTGAGCAGTTTATTAAATTAAATCTTCAGTTATTATAAAATATATAATGCATATAATGTATACAATGTTAAAATTTATTTTAGTTAGTAATTACACTGAAAAAATTAATTCGGTTTATTCCACATCTAAATGCACTTTGGCTTATGTTTTGTGATGCTTTACCATTGATGCCAATTATACTGTATTTCAAAAAAACTATGATATGATAATTGTATTGTTAACTTATTTTTTTCGAAAAGTGCTTTAGTCAGAAATGCAATGTTTTTCCAATTTTTTTGTTTTTAGTTAACTGATTCTAGTTTGTGCAAGAGATTGTTGATTATGTAAATTTTTTTTTATTTGTTCTTTGTGCTGTGTTGTTTATTACATTTTTTATTGCATTAAATTTGCAGAACAATTGATTTCAAAATTAAATTACAGTTAAAAACTAAACAATTTTTTTTACAAACAAAATAATTGAATGTTTTTTTTTCCACTTTTTGATAGTGGATTTTACCTTAGACATTGTTGATTTGGATAAATACAACTTAGAAGGACTCAGTATACTAAACAGTCAAAACACCACTGACACTAGCCAACAAAACAAAAATCTGTAATATACTAAATCTAATAGATTTTGCATATTAATGTGTAACAAACCGGGGAACCGCTGAGCTTAATATTCGAGCAAGAGCTATCCTAATTTTTTTAAATAAGCACCGAATTAAATGAAATAAAAAAAGTTTAATAACGTAGTGTAAAATTATTAACTTCTTTTTCTTCTTAATTTGTGCACATTATATGAAATTTTCCTGACGCTGTAAATATTAGCTATAAATCCAATAAAAAAATTATTGAATAAAATAGACATTGGCTTAGCAAGTGTCTGAATTGAATTTTTTAAAGAATAAAAGTTGAACATCTGTACCGGCAACCTAGTTTAAATCAAGTTTTATCATCAAACCAGCAACTTCTATTTTAACGAATAAAATACTGTTTACATTAAAATGTAAGGTTGGATAACCATTAAAAAATATTTATATTTTAGTTTTATTATTTAATTTGGTTTCACCGATTGAATATAATTGTTGCTACTAGCAACATTAATACTTGGGAGAAGTGGTGAAAAGTAACCACCAATGCGCATAATCAAAAAAAAAAATTAGTATATTTTTATTTTTATTGACTACACCATTCTACTGGCTAAAACCATTAAAATAATAACAATTCAGTGATTTTTTAAATTTGCAGTTATACTGAACATAAATAGCACATAGCAAAAATAAATTACTACTTAACTTCAAAATGGCTCAAAGTTCTTTATTTATACTTAAATTGATAAGTTTATCTAAAAAAAAATGATGATTCAATAACAATTTACACTCCATCTCTACTATACTTAACTTTCTTCAACAAACTTTTATTGCATCTAAGACTTAGTCCATAAGCTCGCGTCAAAAAAATGCAAGAGTTTTTGGAAGCTTAATATTTTGAGATTGGGTTTTATTTCAATCATAAAAAGCTAGCCTAGAGTCAGCAGGTCTGTAGACGGGACAGCTGGCGATGAGACGCTCGCAAAGATGTAGAATTAATTAGCACCTCCAAATTGTTTTCGGAAAGCTCAAAATTTGTATATCAGTGAATCTAATCTGAAACCCAAATTCAACAGTCAAACAGCAAAATAACGAGACGCCTAGAGTAAGCGTTACACTATACATGTCAAAAAAATGATGCTAGCGCAAATGTTTTCTCAAGACTTAAATATTGCTAAAACATTAATATAAAGTATAAAAATCTCAAAACTAACTATAAGACTCATTTTTGTTGAAACCTCGTTAGTCAGCAGTTGCTAGAAATGAAGACAGCAAATCAACGTAATCTTCAATTAATAATTTAGCAAGAGCACGTTGCCGTAAATTGCGCTTACTTGCTATCTTTGCTTCTAACGACTGCTGAGTGATAGAGTTCCAACAAAAATGTGTCTAACTGTTAGTTTTGTAATTTTTATACATTAAATTATTGATTTGGCAATATTTGAGAATTGAGAAAACATTTGCAATAGCATCACTTTTTTGACATGTAAAGAGTAGCACTGACTACACACGTCCCGTTATTTTGCTGTCTGACTGTTGGATTCGTGTTTTAGATTAGATTTACAAATTTTGAGCTATCCGAAAACCATTTGGAGGTGCTAATTAATTTGACAATTTTGCGAGCGTGTCAACGCCAAATGTCCCAACGGCAGACCTGCTGACTCTAGGCAAGCTTTTTATGATTAAAATGGAAACCAATCTCAAAATATCAAGCTTTCTTCAAGTTATTTGCAGAACAGATAATACAAAAGGTTTGTTGTTAGTTTAATTTTATCATCTTATAAAACAAATTTAATTCAAGACTATGCTTATCTTTGCGGCTTACCAAAGGATAATTGCAACGTCAGACTTTTTGACAATTATAAAGTTATAAAACTTAATTTGACGTCCACGGCTTATAACATTTTTATATTTTTTATTATTTTTTAGAAATAATGACATATGGTTTTACTTCATTTTTTCAAAAACCGTGTATCTGATCAAAATTTATCAAGAGACAGATAAGTTTTCAAATTAAATTTTCCACAAAAAAAATAACCAAAAAATAAATTTACCTAAAAATTAAAAAGTTCCAGAAAGTTAAACATCTAAAGAATCTTGAAAATTATCTTCCCGAAGACTTTTTTATTCAAATTTTAACAGTTTGTGTAAATATGAAATAAACTAATGTAAACAAAAAAATGTTACAAAATATTAAAACATAAAACTGATAATTAAAAAAAATCAAATCAACTTTAAAAAGATATAACTCCAAACTTATTAAAAATAATATACTACTTTATTCGGTCAATATTACTCAATTTGCTTGTAGTTTCTGGCATTCATTTTATGAATATTTAATTCGGGACGGGACACCTTGTATATATATAAATTAAAGTTAATTTTTATTCATTATTTTTACAGTTAATTTTTGAATATATGAGTGCTCAAATAATGTATTTTTTTAATGCTTTAGTTTTCACCACATTATAAAATAAATATATTTTGTAAAAGTGTAATAAATCTTGCTGGCCGGATGTTTAAAGCGTGCCGCGGGATCGCCACCCCTGGTATAGCCACAAATAGTGTAAGAAGTTTATTTGTGACCAGAAAATTAAAATTTTTGAAAGCTAAAACAATAAGATTGAATGTAAACATGAGGCAGTGTTTGTGATATCAGAATTTGCCAAATCTATCGTAGATTTTATACTTATAAACAAACATGCCATGCTACTAATAACCGTATTCTGTATATTTTTAACAGCTATGTTAATAAATATTTAGAACGTTGCTAAGTGATATTTAAAAAACTTAAAATTAATTATAACAGCAATTTTAACTAACATTAATGTTAAAATATTACAGAATAGACCCGTAAGACTACAAACATTGCACCAAATGATAAACATAATTCAATTATAGGCTCCTACACACTTGATAAAAAATGGAAGTTTTATACAACATTAAAGAACTTATACAAAAAATCATTTAAACTGGGAAATTGGTTGCGGTGTTAAAGCAACATCATAGGCAAATACGGTCTTGGTTAACAATACTTTAAAAGAGACAACTTATTAATAGTTAACACATTCTTTAAACATCATGTAAGATGGTTGTATGCACTGGTCTTCTCTGCAGATAAGAAAACATTATAAAAAAACCATCAATTTTATATTGGCAACTAAAATTAAAAAAAAAATATATAAAATTGATTAAAACATATCCTGTAGCAGATGCAAATTTTAATAACAATTTCAAATGCTGATAACTTTAAACTTCATTGTTTTAAAAAGTTAAACATGAAAATTTACCAAAAAAAATGGACATTTGACAGCTAAAACAAAAACTCAAAAAAAAAAAAATAAAAATCATCAACTGCATCAAATAAAGTAAAATAAATCAGCGTAGAAAACAAAATATACAGTGTTAGTATTGTACTCTCCAAATAGTTAAAGACAACTTTTGTAACAATACCAAAAAAAGAAAAATATTTTTCAAAATAATCCACACAAGTATTTTCACATACAATACATACAATTTGGCTTTTGTAATAAGGTCCTAACATGAAAAACACTATTTTTCCTAAACGTATTGACACAATATTGTAGAAATATCAATGTGGACATTTATGCATGCTTTATCGACTATTTATACATAAAAATAATGTTGACATATTAAAAGATACAGATAGGAAAACCTGAATATTATTAGCAAAATTTACTGGAATCAGAAGGCAAAACAGGTCATAGTCGCAGCTCTGTATTATCACCGCTTCTATTCAATATTTACTCAAAGATAATATTTAAAAAATTATCAAGTTAAATGCAATAACAATTACCAACTTAAGATTGCATATGACCCTTTTCTCAAGCTACAGCAGATGATTATAAACTAAAAGATTTGATCTATATATACATCAACATCTTTAAGACCAAATCAATGATATTCTTAAAATCACTTTAAAAATCAACAAAAACATTGTCAAACAAGTGCGTCATATAGTGCCTTGATTCCACAGTAAGCCATCATTGCAACATTAAAAAAAAATTAATCACAAATCAAACAAGCTAGAAAAAATTTCATAAAGAAACTTTTTGCCATGCCCGAGTTAAGATTATAAAGAAACTAGAATGTTGAGGTGTTATGTTTTTTTGCGCATTTATATGGTTACGAAAACTGGACTACAACCCAACCATAGAAAAAAAAATTGAAACATTCAAAATGTATCTATATCGATTTATACTGCAAATATCATGGATACAAAAAGTCACTAACATAAAAATCTTCAATCGCAATAAAAAAAGAACAGAATTTCTGCTTGCAGTTAAAGAAAGAAAGATTTGTTATAAATAAATAAATGGTAATCCAAACAAAAAATTGTTAATGTTGTGTGCCCAAAAATATACCGGTTTTATCGGATTAGTAGCCTCTTTGGGCGTGCATTAAATAAGTACTTAACAATCTCTTATCTTTTATAGCTATAAAAGCAAGGGTTGTATTAAAATTATTCTTACATTTTCTGTGAACGGCTACTGATATATTGCGTTTATTTCTGTTTATAATCTGTGTTTTTTCTTGCTGTATTTTTTCTATTAAAATAGAATATTAATTTTAATAAATGTGAAGACGTGGAATAAACTTACATCTGAAATAGAAGTGGAAGCTACAGTTGAACAAATTACAACGCACACTAAAAATATTTGAAAACTATCACACAAATTTAATTTTGTGATTTACAATGAATTTAGAAATAACGTTGTATTGTCTATACCGATACTTCTCAAAAAAGTAGTCCACGATTTAAAAATTAATTGTTCTAAAGAATCGTTTCAAAAATATTTAATGAATAATGCGTTTCATGTAATATTATCGATAAGCGTTAAGTTTTAATGGAGTCCACACGTATATCTGCTTGGATATATAATTATTTAAATGAAATTGAAAAACTTTGCAAAGAAAATGTACAAATAATATATGTAGATGAAATGTATTGTGAGTGTCATACCATACACTCACAATACGATAAAAAAAAGGGATGGAACGATGGAACTATGAAATGTGAAGTTGGTCTATCTCCAGTTTGTGGAAAACAGGTAATAATGCACTGTTACTTTTGGCAAAATTGGTTAAAAATTCTGCATTAGATTGCCACAATAACATGATGGCGATTATATTTGAGAAATAGTTTGAAAAACAATTATTACCAAATTTGACAACTCATTGTTCAATCGTGTTAGACAACGCAAGTTACCATTCTGTCCAATTAAATAAAATACCAACTTCGGCATTGAGAAAAGAAGATATTACAAAGTTTCTTTTTAATAATGATTTGTATTTTGAAGAAAATTATAATAAACTACAACTAACTTAAATACAGAGAAATTTACAAAAGAATATAGAATCGATGCATTGGCAATGGAACGTGGGCATAGAATTTTGTATTTTATTGTATATTTAATCTCATTGAAATGATATGGTCGCAACTAAAACAAAATGTGAGGCAGCAGAATAAAAACTCAAAACTTAGCAGTGAAACTGTGGATTTAATAAAAGCGGAAGTGGATAAAAATTCTCTTCAAACATGGAAAAACTGCGTAGCTCACACAATTAAAGAAGAGAATATTTATAGAAACAAACAAGAGTTCCGATAATAATAAATATAAGAACCGAATCAGATGAAACTGATACTAAATAGTTTAATTTATCATTAAATATCATCATTGTTATTTTTTAAATTAATTTAATTATTATTATGTTATGAATTTGTACATCATTCCATCTATTCTATATAAATAACTTAATTAATTTTTTATTTTGTTTTCTTTTGAAAAAACTGTTTAACTGTCTTAGTACAGGTTTAAAAGATGAAAGATTGTTAAGTACTCATTTAATGGACCCGCAAGGAAGCTACTAATGAGCTAATCCTATAAGTTAAATTAATAAAGCTGGTATATCTAATGAATTCATAAAATTCTTGTATTATAAACAGTTTACAATTTGATTGATTTATGAAACAATTAATTTAAATGTGTTTAATTAAACTCAGCAACCATATTTATTATTTTCGTTTCTTTATCGTTTTGTTATTTGGACGTTTTAGTGAAATTATTTTATATAAATATAACCCGGCGCATTCACCATAAATAGGCTTTAAAATTTAAATTTCAATTAAAATGATTAATAAATAAAGAAGTCTACAATTCAGATATAAAATTCAGTAATAAAAAAATAATTAAAAAATAGAAGTAATGCAATTATTTTTAAAAATTACATAAAACTATTAATTGTTACAATAAAAATAATATATTTAAGGTTAGGTATTTTAATGTAAATTTAATATACTTTAATGTGCTGTTTTTTTGTTTTTATTTATTAAGACTATACTTGGATTATAATTGAAAATTATTAATTTTATTAACAAACATAGTTTCTAACTATTATTTTAATACTTAATTTAACAAATAAAAAATTATATCTAATTCCAATATAAGATTACTTTTTTTTTAAATAAAACTGTTATATACTCAATAAACTTATTTTTTTAAGTAAAATTTAAGATGTGTAGTTTTGCTTGAATGCCGTAAAGTAACAACGGTAAACAGATCCACAAATAAAGTAAATCTGAGTGAAGAATCGAGCTATAGTTCAAATGAATTTTATTTTAATGATAATAATTAATGATTTATAAATTTTATAAAATTATTTAAACAATAAATTGTATAATTATGAGAAAAATGTAATATTACATCAATTATTATTTCAATATTAATATTTAATTAGTTACATACTTTCAGTTCATTAACTATATAATATTAATAAATAATATGTGTTATTGAAACATGAATGCATGTTTAAATGAAAATAAATTACACCGTATTCAAAGTTATTTTATAAATTTACGCCGCACTTATAATTTGATAATTCATCTCCTCGAGCAGGTAACTCATTGGACTACTTTGCTAACTGTTATATAACTTACAGTTAGTTTTATTGCTTTTCCAGAAAGTCATAATGAATAGATAAAATCACATGGACATTTGTCACGTTCTGTTGGCTACGGCATCATTAATCTTTGTAAATGTCAGGGTGCATTTGTAGCTGTTAGATAATATAATAGAGTATCATTAGCTCATATTATTATAAACGTATCACCGGCGGAAGTAAACATGTGCGACGTGTATTTTTATTTATTTATAATTGAATCATTAATATACTCTGTTGTGAAAGTTAAGTGCCCCTAAATATTTGATTAAATAAAGTAAATTAATAATAAATACGTTCTGGCATTGATTGTTAATATAATGTTGATTGATTAAATATGTGTCAGTTATATATGTTAATAAATTATATCTATAAACATTGAAAATGTGTCTAATACATGTTTTTATTTTGTTATATATTAGTAGCAGTGTTACGCATATATTATTAAATTGAATTAAAAATATATGTTTTTTTATAAATAGAATAAAAGCAATTCTATTTACAGAAAAATATGGTAATAAATAATGTTACCAAAATAACATTGATATATTATTAGAACTATTGAAGTATTTACTGTGTATAGATTATAGACAATTAAATTTATAAACAATATCAATAAAATTTTAGTTAATATAATTAATAACAAATAGATTATCCAAATATATAATTTGTATATGAAAATAATATTTTATTGACGGCATAATAAAATAAAGTAATTAATCAAAATAAGTGAAAACATAACACAAAACATTAAAACTTATTTTAATATATAATTACATTGATGTATTTCTAGTAATGGATAAATAAATCAATAGTTAGTACAATGATAATATAAACTATAATATTTGTCTGCTATGTGGATTAATAGAATAAACTTGAAAACATAATTATAATTTTTTTTTAGAAAAACATGAAAAAATATTATTTTTATTAAGTATTTAATAAAACGGACGTTTTGATAACCTCCGGCTTAAACAGTTAAAAATGATTGTCTACTTTTTAAGAATACTTATGCAAAAATGTATGTTTTACCCTTTTAGTTTGAGGTATAGTTTAAAATATTAAAAGGTTATGTTACCAAAGAAATCAATAAGGTACATGCTTAATAAACTTATTGGAACGCATTCCAAACTTATTCAGACAATTATATATATATATATATATATATATATATATATATATATATATATATATAACTTTATTGACTTAAATATAACATACATAATTATATTTATTAATATAACCATAAAAAATAAATAAATATTTTATGCTTTAAAGAAACAAAATGTTCCTTAAACATCAACGTTTATTTAATTAAAAACTTTTAAGTACAGTTTTGTCTCTACTTTCCGTGATCTGATTGTTTTAAACCTTTTCCCACATATTTTATTAAAATTCATATTTTTATATTTTAGTTTGTCTTTATGACTGGCAAGTTTTGTGTGCAACAGTGTAACAGTTTGGCAGTTTTGTAAGTTACAGTATTATAATGGCTAAGCTCCGAGTTATAAAATTAAATGAAAACTAATAACTTGCTATTAAACTTAATTTTTTTAATCAGGTGTTGACCAATTCTATTTTTGCTATTTATTGCTGATTTTTTTTGATAACATTAGCTCATAATAATTTTTTGTACTTGGAAAAGTTTATAATAAAATTAATCTATCAATAATTGAAATTTTTTACAACAAAATTTTGACTTTGTAAATGCTTTGTGTTTTATTAATAACGTTTTGTTTAATTTTAATCAATGTTTTGGAAAATAAACTATAATTTTGTTATTAATAATAAGGTGTTAGAACAAGCGCAACAAATTAAAGATTATTTTTGTTGAGCATATAAACTACATGTGTAATCATGCTATAAAAATGCTTAAGTTTGTACACAGGATTTTCAAGCTTTAAGCATTATTACAAGCATAAAAAACAACCGTTTAAACAAACTTTTTTTCATTGATAGCGTCTTAGGCAAACATTGCCTAACAACACTAAAGAAAAAAAGCATAGGCGCATTTTCTTCAAGTACGCCATCATATTTATTTGAGCTATAGTTCAATAAGCCCGTTGTCAAAAACACAATTTCCCAAAAACTCTACAAAAAAAAAAGTTTTTATGCCTTACCTCTCACTAACAGCCTAAGAAAAATGTAACCAAACCTAAAATTGAAAAAATGTTGCATCAAAACATCTCTAGTTAGCCGTCATCATCATTACTCTCTAGGTAAAATTACTAAGGCACCAACAACGTTGATAAAAATGCACCAACTTGGGAGCTAAACAAAACATAAATTTTCAACTCCGCCAAAAAAGAAACAAACAGTCCTTGTTTCAAAAATTGACAAAAAATGTTAAGAAGCTCTATGAAAAAGACAGTCGGGCAAGCTATATGTTTATAAAGCAACATATAGCAACAAGTAGAAGTAAAAAACTATTTATATCTATTTTCTAAATACTTTTAAAGCTATTTTGCCATTTGCAATGAAAAGTAAAGTAACAGTTAAAATAGAGCGTTTGAGTAAGAAAGGTATCATTATGCAAATAGATACAAATGGGCAACGTTTGTAATTCCGATCATAAAAAAGAAAGTAACTATTCAATTGTGTGAGTTAACACAACTTTACTTGCAGCAAATTTTTAGCTGATTAAAAAAATATTATTTAAGAGTTAGGCAAAAAAAAATTGTTTTTTTTGCAGAACAAAATTTTATATTTAAAACTATTAATGAACATGGTTTCAAAACGTGGATAAGGTTACCGCTATAGTCAACGACAAAACACCAACTAGCATAACAGAGTTAAAATAAACGAAAGTGGGATGTTGAATGTCAAACCGCGTTTAACAATATTAAACAAAACTTAATTTTTGCCGAGATTGTAGTAGATTATAATTCTTATCAATTGGTTACTTTGTTTTGTGATGCAAGTTCTTAAGGAGTGGGTTCAGTATTAAACATTAAAACCCATAGCTTAAGCATCTAAAACGTTATTACATAGCAAAAAATGCTACTCCTAAATTGATAAAAAAGCATTGTCAATAATATTTAAAGTAAAAAAAAGATCAATACTTATATGAAAAAAATAATCAATTATTGACAGATCATAAACCGCATTTTATATAATATTTGGAGGGAAAAGAGCAGACCAACTATTGCGGCTAGTAGACAACAATATTGGGCGGTAATTTAGCAGCTTAACAATATGAAATTAATGGGTCTATTCTGAACATATTTTAACATCAATGTTAGCTAACATCGCAATCAGGTATTTAGTTTATTTACCTGGTCCCGTTTAAAATCATTTTTTAAAGCGATGTTAGCTAACATCAATAAGTATGTCACATCAAAAAATAATTCTGCTGATGCTTTGTCACGTCTACCACAATCAAGTTAGTCGGTTATATTTTATACTTCAACAAAATATTAGACATTATAAATTATAAAAAAAATGCGCGCAAAACTAAGAATTTTTTTATTTTAAATAGCATATGTGGTAGATGTCTTTTCAGGTGAAAGGAACAGAGAGAATTTTTTGAAAAACCATTTTATAATCAAAAAGATCAACTACGTACCAAACAAGAATGTTTACTTTGGGGTTATCGGGTCGTTATCCCAAGCAAATGTCAAACATCTAATATAAAATAAAAAAATTGTATGCAACGTTTTAATTTTGTTGGCCAAGTATAACTTTATGTTCAATTCAAGTAAAAATCAAGTTCAACCTTGGGCTGTGTAAATACTTAATTTGCGTTGATGCTTATTCCAAATAGAAGTGTTCAAAACTAATAGAACTACTGCATAAGCAACTATATCTTACTTGAGAAATCTATTTGCTAGGTTTGGTTTAATGAAAACTTTAGTTTCCAACAACCTCCTTTAATTCTCGCAAATTAGATTGTTTTTTACAAAAAAAGGCATTTCAATCAAGAAATTAGCACTTTATCATCTCGAAAATAAATTTGTTTTTATGTAATAATCAAAATTCCGAATTAGCACTATAACAATATTTATTATCAGATAGCAGCACACAGTACCACTGGTGTAAGCCCTGCGGAATTAATATTTAATTGCAAATTGCTAAACCGTTTATGTTAAAATTGTACAAAAATGTAATAAAATAGAAAAATAAATTGAATAAAGAAAAGGAAATTTTGAATTAAAACAATTTGACCAAATACGGTACTAATAATATAATAAAACACCTTCCAAAACGGCTTGGCAAAAAGGTAAAATTTTATGTAATGTGAGGAGTGTGGTATACGATGTAGACATTGGTGGTAAAAATATTAAAAAAAAAACATAAGTCGTTTTCTGACGAGCTTACTTGAGTTACCTAAAAGTATGTTTTAGTTACATTCTACATAACTCTAACGTCACAAAAAGTCTACAAAGTTAGTTACTCGCTAGAAAACAAAAAGTCACCATTGCTTTGTTTACAAATACAAATGACAATTTAATAACCAATACTTTTCAACATATCATTTTTTTAATCTACTTTAGGAGTTAACAAAAAAATCTTGTAAATTTTGTGTATATAAATACATGTCCAATGTTCCATTGTATTAAATTAAATTATTGGTTTTTAGATACGAAGGTCTAGATCTCCGTAAGCTTCAGTAACATGTTTTCATGTTACCAAAGCATACTCAAGTAAGGTGTGACGTCATCAGTAAGGTCGCCAGAATACGAGTAAAGTGTAACTGCAACTTACCGAAGCTTACTTTTTCTTGCTAGAAAACGACTGTAGTTATCAAATGCTACCCGTAGACTATAGGCGTCTATTTTAATAGTGTTGGTGTGGAAGAGGGTAATAAATTTGTTTCTTTCTATTATGTATAAATTTGTGTAACTTGGAAGAGTGTTAGATATTGTATATTTAAATAAATGTGGGGTTTGGGCGTAAAACATAGTAATTTAAAAAAAAAAGTTATTGTATGTAAAACATGATAAATGCAATGTAGAATTAGTTTTCGCTTCAATATCCAAATTTACTTAACAGAAGGTTCTGTGTGATTATTGCAAAATGTAGCATCTCCTACTGTCAAAACTGTAAAACTGGTATGTGTTAAAAATGGCTTCTGATGCTACATCTATGGATAGTGCTAGTGAAGGCAGAAATGAATTAACAGATAAAAAGTCATCTCAAAATCTATATTTATCTTATGAAGATTCGGATTTCATTTCCAGCGACAAAAATAACAACAATGAGGTAAAAAATATAAAATAACTATTTTTAGGTTATTTGCTGTAAACAATGGTAACTACTGTAAATACTATATTCTTTACTATTTAGGCGCTAAATATGTAGATAATGGCATTTGCAAAAATTACCACGTTTTACACTATTTTAATATTAATAACAATAACAAAATGCAGATTTTAATGCATGATGTTTGATGTAAGTAAATTTACCCAAAAAAGTCGGAGACGCAAGAGAAAGAAGAACACTAACATGCAGACAAAAAACAAAATATTAAAAAAATCCGAAGAAACTTACTTAACTTACAGAGGAAAGAACAGAAAAATACAAAAAAAATACTGGGACCAGATTGCAATTGCAAACAGAAATGTTTCAATATCATGTCGTTAGAAAATCAATAAAATATCTTTAAAAAATTTTGGAAAATAAATTTTTTTACATATTTAGTTGTTTGAAATCCCATAAAGTAAATCAAAAAACAAAAAAAGATCTCCTTTCAAAAAGAACATTTTCTATTGAATATTCAGTGATGGTTTCTTGAGAAAAACAAAAAATGTCAACATGCGTTTTTGAATATAGACAGAAGAGGCCGCCATGGAAATCATAAAAAAATACAGTAAAGAACAATTGTACGCAGTTCGAAAGTTTATTGAAAGTTTACCAAAATATTAAATTCATTATTCAAGAAAAGACAATCCAAATTGTATGTTTATGACAATGGAATACACATTAAATATTTTTATACAGTTTATAAGACTAAATGCACCGCAAACAATCACTCCTTTTGTTTCTCATTTAATTTCGAAAAATATTTACTAAAGAGTATAGCATAAGATACAAGTATCCTAAAACAGATTTGTCTAGTGTATGCGATTCTACTAATATTTTTATCAAAGAAACCAAAGCTAATAACGATGAACCTAAATTGAAACACTTATATACTAAATTAGAGTTACACCACAAAAGAGCAAAAACTGGACAGGATGCAATAACAAATGCAAAAAAGAATCTAAAGAAAATCTGGAAGTCTATGCTATTACATTCAATTTACAACAAGCCAACTCCAAAACTTTCTACAGGACTAACGTTTTACAAAAAAAAAAATTTTGTTATAATTTCAGTATTCATTGCCTCTATCCTTCTCAGGGATATTTTTATATGTAGGATGAATCTACAGCAGGTAAAGGCGCAGACGAAATAAGAAGCTATCTGCTGAAACATTTTGAAACCAACAATATAAAAGGTGAAAAACTCATTGCAATATCTGACAACTGCGTTGGTCTAAACAAAAATTGGTCTCTCATAGCTGTTTGGTTATGAATAATAGCGTTGGACTATTTTAAACAGTTGGTTCATATTTTTTCAATAGTAGAACATACAATGTTACTTTCTGATAGAGATTTTGCTATGGTAGAAAAGTGTGTGCAAGCTCATTGCCAATTTGTTTATGACTCGAACGACTGGAAAAATGTGATGAAAAAAGTCAAACAAAAACCTCATTCATAGTTTATAGAATGACGCAAAAATATTTTAAACAAATCAGTAAAATGCGTGAGTATTTTCAACAGATACCTGCAACAACATTTAGCGTTAGAAACACAGTAAAAATAGAATTAAACGTCAAAACTTTGTCAACTTTATGTGCTGCAAGCGCAAGTGGTGAATATACACCTATTTCATTAAAAAAAAGCGGAAAACCAACTTTATTTGAAATCCCTTTTAAAGAAGATTTGCCAATCAAATTTGATTCGTCTCTAAAAATTAAAAATTCAAAACTTAAAGATGTATTGTTTTGCCTACAGTAGATTTCTTCCATATACCATTTGTATTATAATAATTTAAAACCAAAAAAAAACATAATTTTTTTTCAATTTTTGTTTTTGTATTTCAAGAATGTATGTTGTATTTATTTCTTGTTTTATATTTACATTATTTATTTTGATTTTTTATAAACTGCGGCAAGTGCATACTGTATGATGTAAAACGTGGTAAGTACATGTTGACAATTTAAAAAATAATAATTAAAGAGAAAAAGAAAAATCATCAAACCAATCTAAGTGATTTAGGTGTTGATAAAATATACATATGTAATAAAACTGATAACATTAAAATACAATGGAAGCTTTTGGTACAATATTTTTCCAAAACTTCTTTTTAGTTTTATTCAAAATGTAGGTTTTGTCACTTACCATGTTTTACGCACAAATCCCTTAAATATAAAATCTATAGCAAAATAAATGTATTATTTTATAAATAAGTATTTAGTTTATGTCTGGACTAAAAGAGAAAACAGTATTGTCAACAACGTCACTAACTTATTAAAAGATATTGCAAAATCATAAAAGTTTATAAACCTCAAAAGCGACTTCCATTTGAGCCTACGCAACCTTGCAAACTCAAAATAAAAAAAAAACATCAACTATTCTACGCCCATTATCTTCAAAACATATATATCGTCCTACTACCAGCAGAGTTTACACCTATTTAACTACTCTAAATGGAATTTAGCCACAAGTCTCTTGTTTTGTAAGCTCTTGTATAGACTTGCCTATCGCACTCATGTTTAGCAAAACATGACTTGTAACTGTAAAATATTTTGTAACGCCACACAACTATTTATGAAATGTTTTCATCCTGCTTTGATTAAATTGTCAGTAACAGTTCCCAATTTAATTAAATAAATGTGGAACCGCTCCATTTTTGTTTGTAAGTCCAAATTGAAGATGAAACAACCATAAAAATGGCAATAAATAGATGGTTTGTCACTCTGTCACTCTACTTTCATGTCAAAAACTGAAAAAGTCATCTCATAATTTCTGATAAAATTACAAATTATGTTTTCACTTGGCACATTATTAGATCCAAAAGTTACGCAGCTCTTGCATATTGGTTTTAAGGAAAAAAAAAATGTACAAAAAAATGTAAAACGTTTTTAGTTCTGCAGTTATTATATGGATAATACTTTCAAATCTTCAAGTTCTTATTACAACGCCCTTTATGTACATTTGTCAAAAATGTAAACAAAATAAAATAATAACTTAAAAGTAGTTAACCAAGAAGGTTACTTCATGTAGCCAGATTGTGATAGACATACGCAAGCCAGTATGAGAAATTCATACTAACATTTAAGTATTTTAATAAATTTAATAATATTAACTTCAACTAGTATAAATTTATAAGCAATTTATATATAAAATCTGATGGTTTACATAATAAAGATTTTAAGAAAACTCATTTTAAAATTATATATTTAAATAAAAATATAAGAATAATAAAAAAAAATAAAAAAAGTTATGTTTAAAGTTTCAAAATTAGAAAAAAAAACTGTAAATTTTGTTATATAACTCATCAATTGTTTTATACTGCAGGACTTTGCTGATTCCAAAATTAATAAAAAAATACATTCATTGTAATTTGAAATATTGAAGTTTTTTAGACATTTAAATTTAATTAAATTCACACCACCCGCAACACACAACAACACCTGTGAAAAGAAAAGAAAAAACTGATGATGGCTTAACCGCCGAAACCGGTCTTAATATATAAAAATAAAATCAACACAATAAAGTATAAACTTTTTATTAAAATACCCTAACCTCAATTATTTTAAACTGTGCAATAATCAGAAACAAATACTATAAATTCACCTTTACTATGTTAAAAAAGGCGGTTTATAAATGTGTTTTGTAATTTAAATATAAGTAATCTTAAAATCTAGTGTTATTATAATATATGATATTCGTTTGAATAAAAAAAAAATTCAATTGAAAACTACTTATGTACATTTTTTGTTCGATTTTCCACAAACACATTTTTCTTGACTATTCTATTGTAGTTATTTCGAAGGCCTGCGACTTGTTCGTGTATATTAAAAGATATTTAATGATGATTGTAAAAACCGTGTCTTACTTAATATGGATAATATCAAAAACATATTAATTATAATATTAATGATATTCCCTATAATTAAGCTATAAAAAGTATAATGAAATAAGAGTTAATGAAACAACAACATTTATGATGATAGTAATTTTCCTGTTCGCATAAAAAAGCTTTACATTAATGCGTTGTTTAAAAATAATAAGTTTAAAATCGTTAAAAGTGATAAAGAATCAGTTATTAAAAGGTAATTTTCTGCATACCAGAGATGATTTTAAAACTCATGTTGAATATTAATCTGTGAGTAGTGTAGTAAGTCATGTAGATTATAAAGTTTATGTCGAACAATGGTGTGGGCTATAGAATGAAGATATATACGTTATGGTACGGTCACGGGGGGCTATGGTAGAGAAGAGAGGTGGACGGGACGTACCTTGAAGTGTCTGGAGTTTTGAGTTAATGAGAAGAGCAGCGCGTGTGGTCCATAATAATCATAATAACACGAACTCGTGATGGCGGCCCTTTGTCCGAACTGTGGAGAGTATAGGAGAGGCGGAGTCCATCTTACACTGAACATCTCGCTATCTTCCCGTGGTCACCTATCATTATTCTAACTGACAATACCGCAGGTTTACAGTTCGAATCGCTACTAAATCTATACGTCCCATTGTTCACACAAAACGTACCGATTTAATGATCCATATATGAATCTCTTTATTCCACATGTAAATGTTTCTATTTATTTTTTACGTGTTGCTATTGATCTATTCTGATCGATTTAAGTGTTTATGAGCTTTACACGTCTCGAAGAACGCGTTAAATAGCTTTTAAGTGTAGTGTAACCATTAAAAAATAAAACCCATTAACGCAATTAAACGTGCTAATGAACTTGTACTTTTTTTATTACTCTCAGGTATGCACCTAATTTGCGCATGATTTGTAGGTTTTAATATTAATTTTAAATCACACTCCAAGAAACCTCCCCCGCTCAGTAAGTTTTAAATTAATAAACGCAATATTTATTTTTGTTATAATAGCAGTAGAAAAAATCTTATTATCAGTAAATAAGTTTTAAATTGTACCAATACATTTAGAAATATTCTTATTCATTTTTTAAACACTAACTTAAAATTTGTTTAATACTAAGAACAAGATAAAGTTTAAACTATAAATTCTATTAAAGATTTCCAAATAAAAGTACATAATAGTTTACTCATATTTATAATATATGAATTGACAGTGCAGTTTAGATGCTTGAATCCTGCCCTAAATTATTTGTGGATTTCTTTAACGCTTTAATTTCTTTTACATTTATGGTGTTTTAGCAATAAACTTTGCCCTTTTTTACCTTTCATTCTCGAAAAAACTTTCGGCATGTTTTAATTAGGTTGGTAAGGTCGATAGAGTAAAAAACGCTACACTCATTTTATAATATAAAATCTAGAAAACATTTTTAAGAACAGATTTATATTATTAGCAATATTTTAGTGGTATTATAAAAACTTTTTGTTGTAATACGCTTAAATGAAGAGTACAAAGTTGAATATAAATTGCAAATTTTAATCTATATCAGACAAAATATATCTTGCTAAATACACTTTTAGTGCTGTTTTATAATTTGATAATTTGTCATTAAATATATATATAAAAAAAATGCTTGTAGCAACTTTTTTGTTTAACATATGGTTATTTGTTAAAAAAAATCCAAAAGCTATAAATATTCAAGTTAAGTACCTACAAGTTAATTTTGTTTGATATGAAAATATAAAAAAATTCAATTAGTTATTATGTTTAAAATGTTTTAGTAATACTGATTTTATATTTAAGTTTAAAATATAATTGACAGAAACATCAATATATTCGTACGTTTTTAAATTGATCTAATTACATATCTTCTATAATAAAATTGCCAGCAATAAAAACACAAATTCTTCTTCATCTTATTGAATAAATGTTAACATTAAAGGACAATAAAACTTTTAAAGCATTTTTATGTTAAGAACATATCTACTAAACTCAATTGTTACTGAGTTACAATGATTTTAAATTTTAATTAATATCAGATAAAATCTTAATAGAAATTGACAAAAAAAAGTTGTTTTGTTGTAATAATTGTTTAAACTGTCCGCCTAATTTTTGTATATATGTTTTTTTTAAACCAAAAAGTTAGATCTCAACAAAAATATTTTCTGTAGCGTAATAATCATAGCAATAAGTTGCAGAATATTTTGCATAAATAAGATTTTTTAGTCGCTTCTAATAACAAATAACCAAGAAAATTTAAATTGGACAACTTAGATGGCCGAACAATTTCTCTTCAATTCTAATGGTTTAAATAATGTAAATGAAGTATGTTATTTGCTTAATAAAATGAAGTGTGCCATCGTAATGTGTCCAAACTTGCCATTTTACTTAAAGTAAAACTTCTTGCAGATTTGTAGTATTTTGCAATGTACATTATAATAATTCTGATCTTTTATTATAAACGGTTCATGGTGGTAATAATCATCAATAATATTACAACAAATATTGATCGAAAATCGACTTTGTACTGATTTTCCTATTTTTTGTAGTTTTTAAACTGCACAAGAATGTAAATTTTGAGTATTATTAATTTTGTTTTTGATGAAGGTGGTTTTATCAGTAAACAAAATGTGTAATGTAAAATATGGTACGGTTACAAACTAAAACTATGTAGAGATTTCAAAATTTTTGTGTGGCCAATATAGTCTATAGGATATTTTTTGCACATTAGTAGAATGATGAGTATTAATTATGTTAAGTATTATTTTTTCAGCAGTAGCTTGAGGAAACTGCATGTTTGTTGTAAACAACGATGAACATTGCTTCTATGCGTAGAACACAGACATTTATTGAAAAAAGTTGGTGTATTTTAACATACAATTGATTACATTTTGAATACCATGTGTCACTTTTAAAAGAAATCATTTCTATTTATTTTTTTGTATCATTTAATTAATTGTCAGCGTTTTTTTATTTGATGTAATTGTTAGTGCTTTAAATAATGCTGCAAGTGCAAAAATATGCAAGTTTGAAAATGAACAAATAATTGGAATGCATGAAGATACTATAAGATTCTGTGAAATTAGTCAACCACACTGTACCTCAAATTAAAAAAAATTGTAAAAAATGGCTCTTAAAGAGAAGAGTAATTCAAGATTCGACAGAACCAACACAAGAAATTGCAATAAAATAGGTAAGAACAAATGGTGATGCTATGAGCATCTTTTTTATGCAACATGCTCTTTTAAATTGCGCTCTTAATGTTCAATTAGAACTCCATCTTCTCATAAAACCAACATGTTGTAGTATTGCAAAGATAAACAAGACTGAGTTTATGAATGGGAAGTTTTTTTAATCAGTGTACATTATTGTAAAAAAATTGTAAATTTCAACAATAACGTATGTTATTGCTCCGATTAATAATTATTTTGTTCAAATTTACAATTTTACAACAATTTAGAAATGTGTTTCTATATTAAGTTAATGTTTTAATCAAAACAGAATGATTTTTTTTTTTTTTTTAACTTTGATTACTGAAAAATAATCTAATTTACGTTTTATTTATATTTTTTAGCATACAATGACTTTAAAATTTTAAACTATTTATTATTTTGCATGAAATACTGTTTTAAAAACGTTTTTGTTATTGATGAAAAAGTAAGAAAAAATATGTTGAGAAAGTATGTGTTGCTGCTAAAAAAATTGAGTAAAATTATAAAAAGTAGCAAAAATCATAGTTATTAGCCAGATAGTTGTAAAAAATAAATAAGTTAGCTATTTAATAAGATCTATAACAAAATATTTATGAATTTTGGTTTAAAAAATATACTATTATAACAAATACCTTGAATTTTGTAAATTATCAATCTAAATCTAGAATTTACTTATTGTTTGTTGATGTATGCACAAACACCTTGTTGCATAGCAAATGAATGATTGAGATAACAAATAAAATCTACTATATTCAAACAATATATTTTTTTTTACTTTAATTTCAGAAAGAGTATTTAGACAAAAGAGTTTCTATCACCTGATTATATTAGCAAAATTACAATACCAATTCTAGAGAAAGTTTGGCTATAGCAGAATCATTATCTTATGATAACGGACAAAAATTCTAATTTTCTGAGACGCCTAAAACCAAATATTAAAATTCACCAATTGGTCTAGAATAAAAATAAATAAATATAGATTTTTACATGATATTAATTCAATTCACTTTTATATATCTTTTGTGAAATTTTGTCAACCTGTATGTCTCTTACAATTGATTGTTGTGAGTTGTCTATGAGCTTATTCGCTATTTTTTTGATTAAAATTCAGGGTGATAGATTTCCCATCTTCTTATACATATAATTATTTTTGGTCTACTTGTGAAACTGTATTTTATGTTGTAATATACTTAAAAGATTGTCTTTTGGTAACATTTAACGTTGCAAACAACCAGGAAGAATAACAAAAGCGTTTCAATTACCCCCAACGTCAGACAGCTTGCGGTTGTTGCAACCTTCACGCTCAAAAACTAGCCAAGTACTCAAAATAGTTCATTAGCGCTACACAGGCGCTTCATTATATTGAGTTTTAATAGCATGACAAAGAACTTAAACCATCTAAATTTAATTTTTCTATTTAATAAATTAGTATTAAGTACATAGTTTATTATTTTCAAAACTTTCTTTTTTAGTTTTATTAAATGAGAACTCAACGTAATCAAAAGTCAATATTGGCACAATCTAGTTACACCACATATTATAATGATCGGATGTTTAAGATGTTGATATACAGAATTTCTTTTAAACCACCTATATTAATGAAATTAACTTTTAACAATAAGTTAGGTTATTGTGAGGTTAAATAAATTGGTTTGTAGATTTTGAGATAAAAAGAACACCTAAAAATTGTAACATAACGTTGCCTTATAAACTTTAATGCACCGTTCAACTTTCTCCGTTGCCGCTACCGTCCCTATATATAAAGCGCTCGGAGAAAACATTTTAATGCCGGACAATGCCAAAGCATTTGCTATAAACTTCAGTGCTTTCCGGTTAACTGTCTCTTAAAGGACAATGCCGACAAAACTTCACTTCAAAGATCTTAAAAGTAATTTCTGCTAAGACAATCATGTTTTTAACGCAATTCTTTGTCTCGGATACTTTCTAACTTAGTGGGAATGCTCAATAGATATTAACATTGTTAAACCAAGGACAAATAGGCAAATTCCTCAAAACTACCATCCAATAAGTTTTCTGTGCACCTTAAGTAAGGTTACAGAAAAAAATGATTTTGGAAAAACTTCAAAATCACACCGAAGCAGAGCGCTTGCTGCCGGACTACCAACACGATTTCCGACACTTTACAGTTCATTAGTGTGACTGACCATGTCTCTAAAGCCTTTAGAAAAAACTACGAAAGTGGTCTTTTAACAATGTTTGGCACAAGGGTCTTCTGTATAAAATAAAACAATTTAATTTTACAACAAAATTAATCAAATAGATTGCATCTTATTAAAAACACAAAACACTGGCAGTTAAGTTAACCGATTACTGCCGGGATACCTCAAGATTCAATTCGAAAGCCAATTTTATTCAATATATTTGTTTCAAATTTAAAAATTAACACAGAATCATGTATTTTTCTAGGTCACCAATAGTAGTCACTACGGGCAGCAGCTTTCAAGTACAAAAATTTGATAAACCTCAGGCGCATTCATGTTAATCCAAAAAAAAGTAAAGCAATACTTTTCTCCAGAAAAAAAACTACACTCTACGAAACGTATGCCTAAACGACACCAAGATACCATAAAAAGACTCAGCTAAACACCTTAGACTAATGTTTAAACTCTACGTCTAGAAAACAATAGACAAAGCCAGAATGGCTTCCAACTGTTTATTGCCGCTACTAACCTGCAAGAACAGAAGGAAGGTGGAAAAACAAACTGAAACTTTACACAACAATCATCCGCCAGCATAAGAAAGAATAGCCACTTATCAATACTTACTATTAGAAACTTTTCAAAACAAAACTTTGAGAAGAATTTTCAATGTACCATGGTAGGTTCAAAACGTCTAGATAAAAGCTGACATAGGAATTCCGCCAATAAAAAACCATATAAAAAATTTTGCAATTAAATTCTACGAAAACATCGCAAAACACGTTAATTCAGATCTAGTTCGTTTGCCCAACCAGATAAAAAAATCTATAGACATAAGAGACTAGTCAATTGCTAAATGCATAATTTGTTTCACCCGCCTAGCCACAACTCTTAAGCAACGCCTATAAGGTTACCGCAGAATGCGCACTAATAAAATCAAACAGCAAATCAATCAGACGGAAAGGTAATTGCACACTTTGTGTGCCAAACTTCTAGGACAGGCATTTAATCGGTAAACACTTTCCTCATGAAAGTGAATTTGACACATTTAGTTTTTTAAAGATTTCTCTCTTGGCCAAAAAAAAAAACATTTTAATGTCAGTTCCTAAGCTTTTATTTCATCTAAATTAAATTACATTTGCTTCTTGTAAACTTTCTTGTGTGGATCGGTAGGACAAGCTAATTTTAATTAGATTTTATCTAAAGGGTGAACCATGTAACGTTTGAAATTTGAATTACCGTTAATTTTGTTTTTGAAAGGTATAATGACATTTATGAGTTGTTCATAAATTTAATTTTATATTTACATTTACAAAATGAGAAGCTTTACACTTGAACAAAGTTGGGAAATAATAAAAACTAACTTCCAAAGTGGTGAGTTTTTTACTCAAACGGTAAGAAATTTACAAAACAAATTTGATAGAAAAGAAGTGCCTTCAACGCAGTTTGTAGACCAATTTGTAAAGCGAATTTGCAAAACTAGATCGTTAGTAGATAAAACAACACGTTTACGTTCTCGTCCAGTGCGCTCAGTCAAAAAAAATAATGCTTTTGCTTAGAGTGTGTGTGAACATGCATCAACATCAACTCGTCATTGTTCTTAAAAACTGAACATTTCTCGCACTTCTCTAAGGAGAATTTTCCATAAAAAACTTGGTTAAAAGGCCTACAAAGTTCAATTAGTTTAAGAATTAAAGTCTCGTAACCATCCAATGCGTTTTCAGTTTGCCCAATGAGCTAAAGATCGTTTGGCCAAGATGAGCATTTCTATAAAAAAATCGTGTTTTCTTTAAGCTCATTTTCATCTTGGAGGCTATGCCAATAAGCAAAATTGTTGCATTTGGGGATCAGAGAATCCACATATGGCTATTGAACAGCCTACGCATCCACAACAAGTAACCGTTTAATGTGGATTTTGGTCTAACGACAAAATTGGGGCATTTTTTTTTCAAAAATGAGCAATTAGCCGCCGCCACAGTGAGGCCAACAGACCTATAAGGTGGCATACATTCAAAATTTTAAATTGCGTATATATTTTAGTTATATTTTATTCCTAAGCACCTAAAACCGGTTATTTAAAGTTCCTAGCTCTTTTGCTTTTTTTTCTGCCATTTGCGGAAACTACATACGCGTATTGTTGCCGAGACGTTTAAAGCGTGTTTTTCAGTGCCCTTAATTAATAGTTTTAGAGTGAATTTTGAATCGGCTGAGATAAATCCTTCATGTTCAGGTATGTATTAGTACTTTACAACTAAATAATACTAAAATATCATAATTAGTTTTAAATATTTATTGTAAATGATACCCTTCTTATTTTTAATCATTTTCAATTATTTTTATAAAAATGCATTAAATTAGTTATGTTCCAAGCTAGTCCAAAGTTTATTCTTTATGAATTATGGCAGCAAATTTAGTGTACTTTTTGTTAACGTTTTTATTTTTTGCGCGTTTTTGCGCCTTTTTGCACAATTTATGTAATTGTTTTTTTTTATGTAACGTAAAAGTTAAATATTTTCTTTTTCTTTTCTTTTAGCAACACGTACAAATACTTTGTTCATTACAAGATCTTAACTATGTAATATTTTGACAAATTTTAAAAATAAAACAACTGAAGGTGTGTTACTTGAAGAAATAGAAAAAGAACAAAACGTGAAAATAAAAATGATATCAAAGATTTGATTAAAAACATTACTCCTAATAGAGGGCACTGCGTCAACACCCTCGACACATTATTAAACATAAATTGTTTAATAGTTACTGTGATTTTACGTAAATTCTCTTTCTTCGACCAGTGAGATGCTAAGCACCCTAATAATGAGTGCATACCCTGAAACACGTGTATGTGTCTCTTACTGGACGAAGATGCAATTTACATAAAATACATCATTTATTAATTTTAAATGATTAAAAAATTGTCTTATTTAAAATCACAATTTAAATTTTTGTGGATTATAGCAAATAGAAAAAAGACAAATTTATTGAAAATAATAAGGCCTGGTTAGAGACATCATTTCATTTCCTTTATATTCGGAGAAGAAAGCCGGCAGCCCGGCAATCCCGTTTAATATTTGTAGTGAGAGGATAAAACGCCAAAAAACAACAAATTTAAGGAAATCCACTCTAACTGAAGAATTAAGTTACGCAGCTCAAGTGAGTTTGATAGTTTCAGGAAAAAGATGCATCAAAAGTGTTAAAATTACAGAATGTCGTATAAAAAGTCATTTTCACCAAGACGGAAATGTATGTTAGGTAAAGAAGCTTTACAGAATTTTACTCCGTAACTTTGATTTCCATCCCTTAAAAATCAACCCCAATTTATCAATCAGATTTTTTTCATTATTTTTTTTATATTCACGAGCTTCATTTGGACCAGTTTCATAAGTTTTAAAATTTCGGCCAACAAAATGTGTGTTTCGCCCCACTGTGCGCTGTTACCGTCAATAGCGAACGTTACTGTGCCATAGTAAACAAATTTTTGTTTTCAAAAACTAGAAAGTATCAAATGGATGGCATTTGGTTTCAACAGAACTAGGCCACTTGCCATACAGCCAACGTAACCATCAATCTTTTGAGCACTGTTGTTGGAAATCAAATAATCACCAAAATGCTGATGTCAATTGGCCGTCTAGGAGCTGTAATTTCACCCCGTTGGATTTTTTTTTGGGAAACCTTAAGGATAAGTGTTAGGATAACCATCCAGACACGATTGATGCTTTAAATGACAAAATCTTGTTGCCTTGCTTTATCAAAGAACCAAAAAAGAAGAAACGTTCTTAAATTGGCTATGCACAATATTTTAAAAATAGACACAATTGTTCTTGCGGTAAACCACTAACCCCAGTTTTCCAAACCATCAAAAAGTTTATTTGTTCAATTGCATTGTTTATATTTGCAATGTCTATCTTTTTTCTTATATTTTGCAGAATGTATTAGTCATCTAAAATATAATTAAGTAATGTAGAGCTCCAAAAATTCTATATAACTATCTAAAGTAAGTTAGTATGTAATACAAGGACATCAAACAATAAATATTTTATTAATATTTTTTGTATGCTTTGAACTTGACAGCGTTGAGTATCATCATAAATTTATTGCAATAATTTTGTATATTAAAAAAAAAAGTTGACATGTAGACTAAAAAATGTTATTGCGAAATTTTTTAACACAAGCAAAACTAATTATTTCTTTTTAGACATGTTAAAAATAGAACTATTATATCATGAGTGAAACCAAAAATAATTAACTTTGCTTGTGATTATAAAAAGTAAGTTTTGCTTAAACTAGAAAAATACTAGATCATATTTAATGTGCAATTGAATGTTGAACTGTTGTTTACTAGTTTTAGTGTATTTTAATGGTTTTTTTAGTATTCTGAAAAATAACACTAAAATAAGTGCCGCAGATCTGCAATTCTTTTTGTCTATAGAGCAAAACTTATTTTTTAGTTTTATAAAAAAATTATATAGACATAAGACCTAAAGTTAACTCCTGTGGGACACCTTGATTTATTGTAACCAAATTAATTTTATAAGTGAAATTGTATTGTTGTTATGTTGTACTGAAAGAAATTGCTGCAGTAGTCTCAAATAATAAACAATTTAAAGGTTCATCTTGTATTCCGTATTTATACAGAATTAGTAAATATTGTTTTTTTTAATTTTTGCTTTAGTTATAAAACTGTCAAATTTTGTTTTGGTTGAATGTACATGTTTAGCATTATTATTATCTTGTCAATTTAAATATATAAATTAGAATTTGTACATATTATAAAGTTTTTTTTTGCATGTTTCGATATAAAGTTGTTCTTTAAATGATTGTGTAATACTGTATTTTGTAGAGTATAGTTTTGATATTATTGCGTTTGAAGATAAGCTGAATATTTGTATAAATATTGCTACTTTTGTTAGTTTATTATTTTTGAATATTAACTCGTATGCAGTAAAAAGCTGTCCCAATATATTTAACTTGTTGGATAGCACCAGTAAGTTGACTTTATTTAATATAATCCAATTTATATCATCAAATAAATAATCAAAGTAAACATTTAAGTTACCCACAAAAATGCAAAAATTGCCTGTTGGTGGTTTATAGCAAGTTACATCTTAAATGTTGTGTAATGCACTACATAATTTAAGCTCCAGATTGATAGTTTGAGGTAATATTATAATGCTTTAAATTTTCTTATAGAATAGAATAGAATAGAATAGAATATTTTATTGGTACGTAAGCCATATAAAACGAATGTACAATTCAATTACAATACAAAATAATAATTACAATAAAAATAATAAAATACACAAAGTTAAAAAAAAAAAAAAACTATACATGTAAAAACATTAACAATATACATTTATTAACAGATTAAAATAAGCTTTGCCTGCAGAAGAAAGAAAGTCTTTTACACTGTTTTTGAATTTATTACAATGATGTATTTCTTTTAATTGTGTTGCTAACTTTTTATACATTTTTTTTTAAAGGTGCTTGTTCGTAATTTTTTGTGAAGTGTTTTGGTGTCATTAACATTTCAGAACGCCTTGTATTCCAGTTATGATTGTTTGCGTTGGTAATATAAGTATTTATATTACGTTTGATTAATAGTAGACATTTATAAATGTATACGCTGGAAAACGTAAGTATTTTGTGTAGTATAAAAGTACTTTTATTGTTTATAATCTAAATTAAAAATTGTTCTAAATATTTTCTTATGAGCAATAAAAATTCTTTGTTTGTCTGTTGAGTTTTTCGACAATACTACATTATAAGACATATGTGAGTATACTAAAGAATAGTATATGTTTAAAAGTCCATTTGTATCTAAAGTTGATTTAAGTTGTAATATGGCATAATATGACTTATTTATTTTAGTTCTCATGCTATCTACTTGCTTTTCCCAATTAATGTTTACATCAAGATAAACACCTAAAAATTTTGTAAAGCTAACCGTATTAATATTGAGACTATTAAGATGTAGTTGTACTATTTCATTCTCTTTACTGTTGCGGAAATACAAACATGCTGTTTTTTCTATGTTGACAATGGGTCAGTTTTGTCTGCACCAACTTGTGAACTTTTTAATGACAATTGAAATTGAATCTAGAGTTTTTGCCAAAATCATTATAGATGTGTCATCAGCAAACATAACGATTTTTCCACATGATACAATATTGGCCAAATCAGTTACAAATAACAAAAAAAGGAGTGATCCCAGAATAGATCCTTGTGGAATATCTGTTTTTATGTCGTGCAAATTTAATGTATACTGTCTAACTTTAACGCAAAGTTTTCTGTTTGTTAAGTAAGAATTGATAAACTGTAAAAAAATATCTCTTAACACAAGCGCATAAAGTTTTTCAATAATAATTTTAAAGGTTAGTACATCAAACGCTCTTTACTGATTAAAAAAAATATCCTGCTACCAAATTACCTCTATCTAATTCTTTATAGATTACTTCCATAAATTCATAGACTGCAGTTTCAGTTGACCTACACTCTCTAAAGCCATGTTGAATACTACCATTTAGTTAAAATTATTTTTTTCTGTAACTTTTGAGAATACATTTAACAGAGCTATGGGTCTATAATTATCAACGTTGTAGGATTTTTTTTATTTTGTATATTAGTATAACAAAAGCTGTTTTAAGATCAATTGGAAATGATCCAGAGTTGACACATAAATTAATTAAGTAGCATATAGGCTCACTAATGCAATCGCAAATTGTTTTAATAATTTTTGTTGATATACTATTCAAACTAGTACTTTTTGTGTTTTTCAAATTGCAGATTATTTTCCTTACTTCGGTACTATTAACTGAAGTAAAAGTGAATGTTTTTTGGTTTGGTCAAAACGTTGTACAATAATGATTCTTCCGTTATATTTGTAAAATATGTTTTAAAGGTTTCTGCAAGTTCCTTTAAATCATCAATTTCTCTATCATCTTTAATAATTGTTAAATTATTGTGTACTTGTTTGCGACCCAGGTTTGAATCAACATAATTCCAAATATGTTTTGGTTATCATCATTTTACATATTTTTTTTCTTAGTTTTGTATAGATTTTGAATGTTTATATCGTTTGTATTTTTCATAAAACAAAACAAATTTTTCAGTTGTTTACCATTATTAATTAATTTATCATCAACCCATGCATTGTCATTAATTAAACCTTTGTTTTTATTATATTTGATTGGACAAGTTACCTCAATTGCTCACAAAATACTAGACATAAGTTTATTAAATACAGTATTGATATCTGTAGTTTTGTATAAATGTTCAAAGCTGAAGCTACTTAAAAATGTATTTAATTTAGTCAAGTTATAACTACTGGAATTTTTGCTTGTAGTTTGACCATTGTTATTATAAAGTTTATTTCCCTCTCCTTTTAAATTACAGATAATGGTTAAATGATCTCCTATATTTGGTTGGACAATGTTGAATTCATATAAGTTATTTTCTATATTTGTTATAATATAGTCATTTTTTGCAGATGAAGTAACGTTATTTTAATTTGTATAAACTCAAGTTGGGCCTTCAATAATACAGCTTAGACTATAATTCAACATAAAATTACATAAAAGTTTTTTTTTAATTTGTGTTTACTAAAAAATTAATATTAAAATCTCCACAAATTATTAAGTTTTTGCATAAAGTGTTGGTTTAATTTAATATTACTATCAGTTTTGATAAAAAAATGTTTAGATCACCACTTGTAGACCTGTACACACTTAGAACGCAATATTTATTCTTTCCGATCGTTAATAAAATAGCACAGTATTCACAATGTAGTTCTTCAGATAATTCTTGGACTCTTAATACGTTTGTTGATAATGCAAGTCGATCTTCACATTTTGTATATATAATAGTTCTACCATGAATATGACGTTGGCAACAATAGGTAGTTAATATTTGAAACCCTTGAAGAACAATTAATTCCACATTGTTTTTTAACACTAATGTTCAGAGACACAGATAATATCAGAGGGGGGTGGTGCATTGAGAAACTTGTTTATGTATTTTTTTTTAGTTTCTATAACTTATTAGTAGTCCTTTAATTGGTATAAAACTCATAAAAAAATTCTACATTTTTTTTTAGTTTTTTTGTCTTTTTTTAACTTAATCGCATTTTTGTTTAAAAACCGCAATTTTAACTCAAAAGAAATATATTTAATGAAATCAACCAGAATTATTTTGTAGAATCCAAATCTGGCCATTTCAAGTCTATACCCTGTCTATAAGCCGCAAAATCCATAAAACCATGTTTTTGTTCTCAGTGGGCTGGGCAAAAAGGAGCATTTTTTAATTTTTTTTTAACCCCCAAAGTTGACGTATTTTGATGTAAATTAATTGGAAAATATAAATATGTTTTGTGTATTTGGATTTTAAGGATCTAAAACTCAAAAAATCTGCAAAGTAGACCTATTCTTCAACATAAACTCTTACAAATGCACGTTTAGCCGCGCTCAGAGGAACAATACACCAAATATTATTAAAAATTTGAATTCTGGCGACAATTTTACATTATAAAATACTCAGTGTTGTACTCATCGGCCGTAGAAAAGTTCAGTCCATCTAGAAAGAAATGTTTACAAAATTTTCAGGCAAAAAATGCGTTAAAAATTAATGATTTTTTTTATATTTACAAACAATATTATAAACACACTAGGGTGTTGTTTAAAACTTTTTTTTAACAAATTTTGATAAGCTCCAGGAGGATTTATGTTTGAATAACAAAAATAATAATATTTTCTAATTTATATATATATATCGAGTCTATTTATGCTGCAAGCGCAAAAACTATCAAACAAAAAATAAAATGGCCCAAAATTGATTCAAGCAACAAAAAATGTTATTGTTTAACTTCTGAAATAAGCTTTAAAAAAATACAATGCAATAATCTTTCTAAGAAAAATTAAAAAAAAATTTTTTTTTTAAAGTAAATGTTGAACAATATTTTTTTTAGATGGGTATTTCATCGCCAGATAAACACGACACTGACTATTTTCTATGTAGAGTTGTTTGCAAAACTCAGTTTTTTAATAATATTTGGTGTATAGTTTTTCTAAAAACTGCTAAATGTACATTTGTAAAAGTTTATGTTGAAAAATAGGCTTATTTTTGCAGTTTTTTCAAGTTTTAGACCTATAAAACCCAAATACACAAAACAAATTTATATTTTCCAATTAATCTACATCAAAACACGTCAACTTTGGCGGTTAAATTTTTTTTTTAAATGCTCCTTTTTGCTCTAGTCCGTTTGAAATGGAATTGCCCTATAATGGTTTTTTATATAATAAATAATTAATTTAAATGAATCAACATGTAAAATATTAAGTAGAAATAGTTTAATCCAAATTTCACTAAAAAAAAACATTACTTGGGTTGTGTCGGACGTAGCCAATTCTAACGTAATGATATTTTTATGAAAAAATTATATATATTAAAAAATATATCACGCATATTGTGAACCAATGCATTACCTACAATGTATTTCGAAATTAGCATATTGCCATGTCTGTCTTTTTGACACTAAAAAAGTTTCTGGAGAGTGATTTTTTCTAAAAAGTTTTTTTAAAAACTTATTAAGTATTAAAGTACAAGAAAATACTTGAAAAGGTAATCAGGGATAGCAGGAAACTGGTAGAAAAAATAATAAAATGTATAAATAAGGATGATAAACAAATTGGAAGCAAAAACAAAGGGAATTTACCTAATGAAGACAAAAAAGAAGAAATCATAATTGAACAAATGTTTTCCAAGAGAAAACTAGTAAAAGAATCAGCAACTGGAGAATAAGAAACAGTTATGACAACAACAGATCATACAAAAATTGACCAACAACAAAGCTGTGAAAATAACGCGTTTAACAGCAAGTTATGGGAGTTATAGAGGTTTCAAAGAAAAGAGAGCTAAACAGGAAAACGATAAAATTATATGTAAATTACTTACAAAAACTTGGTGACCAAGAAGGGAAAATTCAAACCAAAATTGTAGAACCTAGTTTATAATAAGTTGTTTTAAATGAAACTGCCAAAAGGCGTGACAATGACGGCATTTGCGGACAATGCAGCATTAGTAAACAGAAACAAAGACATGAAATTGTTAAAAGAAAAACTAATGCTGGCAATACATAGATGATGACATATGAACAAGTAAAATGCAAGTAAAAAGATAGAATAAACAAGTTTTGAAATCGGTCAGAAGAACAAAGAAAATGAAGAAAAACGTTGGTAGACTTATATCAAACAAAGAAAGCCCAGGAGAATTTAATTCATTTTTTTTTTCAATTCATGTAATATACTAAAAGTTTTACATATGTACAAGGTTTACATATAAAAATTTAAAGAATATTTAAATACAAGTAAATAATAATAATAATAAATTCTATTTAATATTCAGGTTCTATATAGCAGTGAGCAAGTATAAAATATAAGTTTACAGGTAGAGAAACTAGAAAACTAATAGCAACGGTAGCAATAAGTAAAATGTTGAACGTTGCAGAAACATAAAGAGAAGCCACAAAAACAAACAAAAATAGAATGAAATAAAAACTACAAAAACAAGCTCGTTAAGAATTATCAGGGCCAGCAGTACGGTGTCACAGAAGGCAGTAGAGGTGATCGCGGCAACACCTTCAGCAAATATGATGGCGAAAGAAAAAATAGAAATAACAAAAAACTAGAAAAAAAAAAATAAGAAAAAATCAGTAAAAAAAAGCAAAATAAGAGCAAGAAAGAAGGCGATTCAAAAATAGCAAAAACAGTAAATCAACGGAAAAAAAAAAGAAATAAACCAGAAAACTAATCTTTTCTGTCAGGAAGAAACACACAATAATGCAAAACACATTTTTGTAAAATGCGAAACTTGAAAAAAAGATAAAAAAACTAAAAAATACACTGAAAAGCAAAGTGGATAAAGCTTAAAAAATAAAAGAGTCGCTAAGAACTTTTGCAACAAAATTGAAGAATTTGAAAACAAAAGAATATAAAAAAAATAAGCAATAGAAGCAAAACACAAAACACATCCACATAAAAGAGACAAGAGACGCACAAGAAACAAACAAAGTAGAAGCTACAGGAAAAAGCCCACAACAGCATGCCTGCTGCAAATAAAGCGTTAAAATGTTAATGTGCTTTTAAAATTACATTAAAACATTTAATTTTATGAATCACAAAACATTAATTGCTGTATAGAAATATAGTTGTTTATCATGTAAAACACCACGCTGTGAAAATTTTTTTTAACTGGTAGAATACATTCAGTAAAATTAATTGGCAATATTTCACAAACGTTTCAAAAAAGTTGCTCAAAGCATCATATTCTTCCTTTATTTTTTTTTTTGTTGTTAGACAAGGCTTAATTCTAAATCCAAGTTATTGGATATATATAACTTGAGATTGTCTAATCCAAAAGTTTTAGACTTCTAACAAACATACGTCAATTGACAATATTTTTGCTTTATAATAACCTTGTTCTGAGTCAAATAACAAAATGCAAAATTTAAATTTACAAAAAATCCCTGAAATACCCAAAAATAAAGTTGTGCCAAAATATTAAATCTATATCTGAACAGACTGGTTACATATGACAATCCACAGAGAATATCATTTAAAGACCTCTGTGCATAACAAAATATATTTTAAAAGCCTGCAACATATTTGTCAAGCGTATCAATATACGTAAAAAAACTTTATTATTTATTTCTAAGCATAGAACAGAGTTGTTTAAACGATGCTTGCAATTATTTTTGAAGTAATTATTGTCTTAACATTTCTTTTTTGAAATACATGTTTTATTTATTGTGATACTTCTCTTAAACTTCAATAATATTTTATACCTTTTTGAAATTAATATTTTATTTAAACTATAATCATAAATATAAGTTTAATTTATACCTATGCTTTATGTGCAAAAAAAATATTTCAAACTTTTGTGATAATACTGTAACTAATCTATATTTGTAATTACTTTACTAAATTAGGAGTGTGTGAGTATGTGTGTGTATAAATGAGTTAGTGTATAAATATTAAAGTCTCACTTGTTCAAATCTATATCACAAACAAGCTGTTGATATATAAAAAATACTCGAAACTAAAGTTTTAGTTTGTAGCTCACAAAAAAGTAACAGTGAAAGATCAATCAAAGTTGCTTTAAACTTGACTTGCACTGTGTGGCTTTTTGTTACTATTCATTTATTGAAAAAATTAATTTAATTTAATTTAATTTTCATTGCGTGTGTTGTAATATGGAGAAATAAAGATGACTAATCTTCTTTTTATAATTTGTACTCCAGTTTTAAGTACAAGCAAATAAACAAGCGCAATTTTATTTATTAACATTTTTAGATGATTATTGCTTAACTGAACATGGTAAAAATATCTTTTACTTATAGCAAACTTAATTGTTTTAATTATATTGAATTTTGAGCATAATCGCAATTCTTGATTGTCTGACTAGCCGGTTTTAAATAAATCCATTGCAACATTAAATGTGATTGATTAATGCAATTTTTTTTTGCACATTTAATTTCAAAAGTAATTTATGTGGTTATAATTGATGATTAATATTTTGACATTTTTATTATTAATTAACAGAATACATTGTAACTTAAATGTGGTTTATAGTTATGACTAACGGACTATGATAATCAGAAGAAATTTAATACTCCTAATGCTGAATATAACACGAGTAGTTTTTATGTGCGGCACAACAAAGTATTTTTTATAAAAATAATCTTGATTAGTGCAGATATAAAAAGTTGCAAGATAATATAATTGCTTTATAATTAATAGGATCAACCCATGCATCTAATGTGTATTTTATTAAAGCATTCTCTTAATTAACAATAAAATAAAAGCCCCCCGTATAAAATATCGTGCAATAAAACCAATTGATATATCCAATCCTAACATGGCAACATATAATTAATGCCTTTATGTAGTCGTAATAATAATACAGCGTTTAGGTAGTAAAGTCGGTGATTTCAATCATTGAATGAGCTATTTGTATCTGGATCATCCCCTTTCCCATCCCTTAACAGCGATGCGGCTTCTTTGAACCGCTCCGCACAATGCCAACGGCACTCATAGACAGCACACATCAATGAACATGTTATATCAATAGGCAAAATCATACTAATTCACAAGCCAGGAACGGTTATAAAGCTCTTTAACACTAAGAGATATTTATCCGTGCAAGATGAGATGTTCAGCAAATCGCATGGCGGTGATTAGTGGGCCGATGTTTGTTTGCATCTTTGATGTTCGTCGTTTTGTGCACATAGATATTATGCATCCCACTCTGGGAAATGAATGGATTGTGCAATTTACAAAATAACATTTCTGAATAGACCTTTGGAAATATGTATTGGTGTATTCAGCTATGAAACATATGGGAAGATTAAAAGCTTTCCTATAGGACATATTCTTATTGTAGATTTATATAATTCACATATGTACTCAGTTTCAATTCAATTACAATGTAGTTTAATCAATTAAGTACTTACCATCCTGCCTACTTGATTATTATGCAAATTAATTTTGGAATGTAGATCCAATGCTGTTTCTCGATTATCTAGTAGTATCTTTGAGAAGCGCATTCCGTATTGGAGATTATGTGAACAACCACCCCACTTCCAAGGGATTGTTGATGAAGTTTTCGCTCTATAATTTCTATGATCACACCCGCACTTAGTCAGTCTTCCTTGGCTACACGCTTTTGCAACGGATATTGTTACTCCTGCAGCGGATAATGCATAAGCAAATGCAGTTTCTCTGTACCCTGAAAATAAAAATAAATTGTTTATAATTAAGTTTGAAATTTATTAAATATAATCGGAATGATTAATTAATCCGATTATCATGGAAGATAATTAAATAATATATAATTATATACGTTTTGAAATAAACTCGTTGTAAGAATGATATTTCCCGTTGAAATTAAGCCTGCCCTTAACTGGTTTGTGTAATTATGATATTGTGTGGAATTATAAACGTCACAATTAGATATTATTTATGTGAATGCGCAAAAAAGAGTGGTAAAAATGTGCTTAACAATGAGAATGGAACACGTCCGAGACTGTTTTTATGAGTATTGTATTGTAAATATATGTATAATATAATTACACACCCGTGCAATGTTTCAGAACTGTATCAATTAGCAGCGGCAGAAGAAGACTGCAATTGCTAAAAACTACATTCCAGAAAGTCGGCGATCCGAAAAAGTGCGAAGTATTTATAGTCATGTTATAAATAACGAGAGATACAGTGGCCTTTCTTTAAAAAAGCCACCTCTCAAAGAAACTAATATAATATTCAATGATTAAATATCTTAAATCACAAACAGATAATGTGCAATTTACAAGCAGGTAAATGCAGTCCGGTTAGTCCATATGTGGCCGGCGATATTTTTTGCCGCAATCTACGTATGCTCGTGACGTGCCAGCAAATTGTAACTAAATTGCAAACCTACATTTCGAATATTACATCGCGGCCATATAAGATGGGTTTAAACGGAACTGTTTTGAATAAGAGAAGCCATCCGATAGTGGTTATGGTTCTCTAACGTCCTCGACCACCGGCACTGATTATCTAATTGTGTAATTGTGCCTCTAAAGGTATAATCGTCGCCGTGTAACTCAGTGAAACTCGTCCGGCATCGGTTCCACCATTTTCATATAAATTATATCGACACAATGCGGATGGTCGGGATGGCCTTTGACAGCAACTGATGACAGCCGATAGCCAATTGCTGTGATCATACTTTTGTAACGACATTTTAGAAATTCTATAAGACACCACACGAAGACGAAAAAATCTAAGATGCGTGTTCTATAGAGATATAAAATTCTTGGCCATATAAGATGCACGGCTTGAATTGTGATTATAACCTTTGCATATCCCATGATTTCTTGCAATAAAATAATAAATCTCCTCGACTTATATAACTTCAGTTGCAACCTTTCGATTTGCAAAACATGTCCGATCAATGATTAATTGATTCTGCCCATATATATGTACATATATGCACAAATTTCTAACTGCGTTTAACATATTAATATTCAATCACTCAATTTTTTATATACATTTGAAACTTTGTACTAGAATAATTTAAAAATAAAGTACATTTTTATTTTGTTTTTCTAATGCATCATTCATAATCTATCAATAAATAAGTTCTTATTCTAATATAAATAAACGACAACATTTTATTTTTGTATTCTTAATTCAATGCAGTTGCACTTTTCAAATTTGCTATGGTTTAAACAGAAAAATAATTTAATACAATAAAGCAGACATTATAAAAGAATAATTGATGAAGTTTAAACTTGATTTACAATAATCAAGCGTAGTTTCTTAAAAAGATATTTTATAACATTAGTTGGTAAATACATTTAACAATTTTTATTTAAAATCTCTTACATAGATAGCATTGATATTAACTTTCTTTTTATTAGTTGATTAGAAGTATTATGTGATGCACCACAAAAAACGCTGTAATTTTGAAATTTATGACATTGTAAGCGACCGATTTTATTATTAAATATAACGTTTCTAAATTTATTCATATAATTTAAATTAATGATTTTATTTAAATATTTATTTGATTTATTTAACATACATACATGTTTCTAAATTTACAAAACAGATGTTAAGTTAGCAATATTATGTATTATGATACAACATACATATAACTCATTTATAAAGCTAGTTAGATAAAAACCAATGGCATATATGATAGCTAAATAAACTAAAAAAGTGCCTAATTATAACAAGACACTAAACTCAATCGTCTCAGTGAAGAAAAATGTTTGTTTTTAAGTTTTGTAAAAGTTTTTTAAAGTAAAATATAAATATCTGCGGCCACGTCTTAGTATTAAACAGAATAAAAATTAAATTAATTTCTTTATTTATGAAAGACGTTGAATTACAAAACTTGCTACTTTATTTTTTAAATTAAGATGGCAGTGATTTTTGACTGATATTATCACGTTCTTTTAGTTAATAAGGGGAAAAATTAACATAACTTGCTTCTTGCTTTTGTTTTTAGCCTCTGAAAGTCGATGTGAGTTTTAAAACTTCTCATGCATTGACAAGTGAGTCACAGAACTACTGCGTAAAACAGAACAGAAGTTAGTTAGTTTGCATCCTCTCTGTCTCAATTCTGCTTTTTAAGTAATTGTTTAGTTAACTGAAAAGTGAAAATATAAAACCACACTTAAAAGGTAAGAGTAAGCATTAAAAAAATATTGTTTGACTATGAACAGTTTTCTGCTTTTAAAAGTTGATTAATATCATATAATATTAAATAATTAAGGTACTTTTTTCACCCATTAGAGATACAAAACACAATTCTTTCCCAAACGTCAACTGCCATCATGGTAAAAATGTCATAGTTTGTGAACAACTTAGTACTCAAGACATTTGCAGATTTCATGAAAGATTTTATTCTAACATTGTTCAAAAGGTATCAAACTGGCAAAAGATCAACACAAGTTGTTATCAAACACTTCACCAAAATAAAAAAAAATATGCATGTTTTTACCTATTTATGAATATATAGTCATGTATGAGTCAAGTGTACGGGTTGAAAATTATTTTTGCATTTACCACTAAAAATGCCTTCCTCTACATGAATCCTAAATATGTAAATTTTTTCAGATCTTTTCAGTGAGCCATTGTCGTGTAATAAGCAATTTAAAATTAAAAAATACAAGGTTTTTTAATTTTTTTAAATTTTTTGATTTGTATTGTTTGATTGTATCTTCTCAGGATTGCATTTTTAGAAACAAAATTAATTTTTTTTTTAAATTGTCCAAAGAATAAGTTTTTATAACCAAACATTTTTTCCTTACATTTTGAAAATGTTTCAAAACTTTATAAGACAGTTTAAAAAAAAGATGACGGGTTTTTTCTTTTTTTTTTCAAGTATCGATAAAAACGTGCTTTTATATGTGCGAAAGATAATCTGAAAATTTTAGAAAATGCCGTGAACTACGTTTCGAGATATTTTACAATGTATCCACAGAAATACTTAAAAAATAGCAAAAAAAACTTAAATTTAAAATTTTCATTTTTGATTGCTTGTAACTTCTCAGGATTGCATTTTAAAGAAATAATTATAACAAACTTTTTTTCTTTAATTTGTCTAAACATTAAGTTTTCACAGACAGTTTTTTTTTTCTTTGAATTTGGAAAAATTTGAAAAATGACAGTTTAAAAAAAATGATGGGTATTTTTTTTTCAAAAACGTGTTTTATCCATTTTTGAAAAAAAAAATACCTATAATTTTTTTTTTAAGAAAAACTGTCACTTGGAGTTATGCAAAGTTTTCATAAATTTTTTGTCTGTGAAAACTTATTCTATAGACAATTTGTTATATTTTTTTCTAAAAATGCAATCCTAAGAAGTTAATAACAACAAAAAATGTAAATTTACGCTTGTTTAAGTATTTCTGTGAATACATTGTAAGATATCTTGGAGCGTAGCACACGGCACTTCATGAAATTTTGCACATATAAAAACACGTTTTTATCCAAATTTAAAAAAAAAAAATACCGTCAACTTTTTTTTAGGAAATTTTCAAAATTAAAAAAAAAAAATTCTCTATAAAAACTTATTCTTTAAATACCTGTTATTTTGAAAAAAAAAAGTTTCTTATAATTTTTTCTTAAAAATGCAATCTTGAGAAGTTACAAACGATCAAGCAATGTAAAAAAAAATTATAAAATTACAATTTTTTTCAAATTTTGATTGTTTACTACTCGGAAATAGCTCACTGAAAAAATCTAAAAAATTCACTTAATCAGGATTTATGTAGAAGAAAGCATTTTTAGTAGTTTGAGCAAAAACAAAGTTTCATTCCGTACACTTGACTCATACATGGCCATATATATGTAGTATACGGAAACATTACATTACCTAGCCTATAGGACAGTTAATAAACTGGCATTTACGATTTCTTTTGTTTGTTTGTTTGTCAAACAACAGTACACAAAAGAAAAAAAATGAACCGAGTGACTGCAATGTACACAAATTATGTAAGTATAATCAATAAGTAGATTAAATAATGAAAAAAAAATTTTTTTTTGCAGGGTTTTAATTATGATTACAAAATTAGTTATAAGCCCTTTACAACTGATGCATCAGTTTTCAATGAAAATTTTTTATAATGGCATTAGGTGGAAACAAGACAAAACTAATAGTAGACTTGACTGTTCATGACATGAAATCAAAATGCTTCTATGACATGTTGATAAAATAGTAGAAAAACCGATTATCATAAAACTATTATTTGACTGTTAATAAAATTTTGTTCTAACCCAGGTTTCTGGCCAAGCAACTTACTACTGTAGGCAATTGTACATTTACAATTTATTTACTATAATTTTTGGTAGTTTGCAAAACACCCAAAATAAGTACCGTTTTTTATATACTTGTGGTGAGGAGATTTAGTAAGATAACTTCAATTATCATTTACAACCTTTAATAAAGCGACTTGACAAATGTGCTTAAAATAAAATTGCTTTGCGACGGTTATAGTCAGAACAAGAATATGACTGTGACTGGTATGTTGTGCAAGTAGTTATCAAATACAGGAAACTGGTGTAAACCAAAAAACAATGGTGTTCCTGTAGTTAGACATTCATTTTTATTGGCAAAAATAAAATCTTTGGACGTCAAAAAATCAATACTTTGATTGACTCTAAAAAATACCTGAACATTTTTAATTTAGAACTGTCATTAAAAAACGTTGTCATTGCAGACTGAAATACAAAAGTTTTATTTTTGTTTAAATCAGCGTTTCAAGTTTGTACTAAACAAACAAATCTCTATAAAAAAAAATTACATCAAATTATTTTTTTGTTTAAAAAAAAAAAAAAATAATTAAAATATTCAATTTACATGTAACATTTACCAAATAAAATAAAGTAATTTTAATGGTGAGTTTTGTTCGTATTTTACATGTTTTCTCTATGTTTGCATAGTTCAATATCTATTGTACTATAAAAATTGTAAATAAAAAATATTATTAGGGTAAAAGACCAATAGACGTATTTTGTACATTTTTAACAACAATGCTAATTAACATTTTTAACGTTGCTAGGTAATATTTGAAAAACTTAGGGTTAGTCCCTTCAAATTAGACAAAAAATCGACGTTTTAGAAAAAATTTACCCACAGTTTAGCGACTTGTATACTTAGGTGTATTTAAACTGTCTGGAAACTATTTTCACATAGCGCAAGCATGAAAAAGGGTGGTTTTGAAATAAAAGACATATTTATATTAATTATTGAATTACTTTTATTAAAAATTGTAGAACGAAAAATTTCCATATATTTCGATATAGGTCATTTAAATTTTCCTATAATTTTCCGTTTTTTTGCTAGAAGACGCAGAAAATAAAGTCACAATTTTGCGCGCTCTGGCGGACAATGCACGCATTATTGACAAAATTGAAAAACCTATATTGATCGGAAATTTTTTGCTCTAAAACTCTCACTATCGGGATATCCAAATAGCCAATATCAATCAAAAATTATAGAAAAATTCAAATGACCTATATCGATTGAAAATTTTTCACTCTACAAATTTAAATAAAGATAATTTTTAGCCAAAATGCATAGGTTTTGCTAAAAATGCAAAAAATCATTAAAAAACGTAAAAATTGATACGAGGGGCACTGCTAAAGTTTGCGAAATCAAATACTGCCTGTATTGCCAACGTTATGCTATTGTCATTTTCGTTTTGATGTTTTTCACCTATAGTTCAGTTGACAGTTCAATTTCAAACTGCTCGGTTTTGTTTCAACAAAATTTAACCAGAGTAATAATTGTGTAAAAAATGGAAATTTTGAATCGTGGCTTCCGAGTGATGATTACGTTAATAGACTTAAATTCAGTTTGTGCAAGTTGTGATAAAGCTATATTTGGAGACTATTTTAAATGTTGTATTTGTGAAGTTTTTTATCATGAAGATTGTAACAAGTCGGAAGATAAGCTGGTAGTAGAGACATGCACAAAATGTGATGGAAATGGAGTGCAGAAAACTACTCTTAAACTGCTTTTATTGCTAAAAAGGGAAATTAGCAAACTTAAAACGGAAATTGCAAGTAAGGATATTTTAATTGAAAATTTAAGTTATAAAGTAGATGAATTATCTGAAAACAATAAAAATTGCAAAAAAACTGACATACCATGTAAAGTACCAACACAATCCGAACCTGGAACGTTACAGCGTACTGTTAGTGCAGACTCAAACACAAAAAGTAACAGCAAGAAAACAAAGATTACAAATACAATCAATCCCGTACAGACAGATGGCTCTGTTCTAACACAAAACGATTCGTACGCAAATGCTTTAGCGGCTAACTCGGACAAGACACCAATAACTGATGTAAATATCCAAACTAATACGTGGACAACTGTATCCCATAAACGGAAGAAAACTAGTTTTGAAGGATCGGCGACATCTAGCGAACTTCCAACAGCACCATCAAGTAAACGCAAATGGCTATTTGTTTCAAAATTTGCGGATAATTGTACTGCAAATCAAATTAAAGATTATCTTCACCAAAAAACATCATTCCAGTGCATAGTGGAGCAGCTAAAAACAAAACACAAAGGATATAGTTCTTTTAAAATCGGAATTCCTGTTGAAATAATAAATCAAGTAAACAATACATATTTCTGGCCCAAGGGCATATTTATCAACAATTTTCTCCGGAGTACTATTGCAAATCAACCACCGGATCTACAAAAAAATCAAACAATAAAAACTTATATATTAAACTGCTGCATTTAAATACCGAATGTATTAGCAATAAAATGAATCAGTTTGAAACTTTACTTAATGGCTGTGATAATTGCAATAACTGCAATCATACTAAATATGATTATATTTGTATAAATGAACATTGGTTGTCAAAAGATAAATTAAGTTGTTTAAAATTTCCAAGTTATAATGTTATTTCAGGTTATTGTCGAGATAAAGGTAGTCATGGAGGTGTTGCAGTAATGGCTAATGAAAATATTGAATGTACTTAAATAGTAGAATTATAGATTTAAAAATTTGTCTGTCTGTTACCATATCAAACTAGCAGCAATTGAAACTAGAAATATAATTATTGCCACAGTATATCGTCCACCTTCAGGCGATATAAACATATTTTTTAATATTTTAATGGAAGCTTTAGAAATATTAACAAGTCTATGTAAAACGTTGTTTCTAACTGGTGATTTTAACGTAAAATTTAACCACCAAAATGATTTGAATACCATACATTTGATTTCTTTACTCTGTTCTTTTGGACTGATCTCAAAGCTAAAAGAACCAACAAGAAAGCAGAATACTCTGAATAATATGTTCAGTGGTTTGAGTGAGCATGAGTATGAAATTAATACTATGGATGCAGGATTTTCAGATCATCTTGGTGTAAATTAGTCTCGTGTTTAGTCAATTCATTACCAAATAAGCCAAAAGTAAACTATTGACCTATTACAGAACATGGATTGTTTAATTTATACAAAGTAGTTGAAAATGTAAATTGGGAGTTTGTGCATAGTTCAAACATAACAGCAGAGTTTAAATTTCAAATATTTATTGACATTCTTACGTCAGCAGTTTGTCAAGCAAATACTTGATTTAAGAGTTTTAAACAAACATGTACACTCGCAATTAATATCTAGTCAAATTAATGAACTTACAAAACATTATAAAACTGAAATCAAGAAATCTAAAAAACAAACACACGATAATTATATAAAAAACTCTAAATCTCCTCAAAGAGCTATGTGGGAAATAATTAGATCTCATCATAATAATAACAATAGCATTACTTCTACTGCTAATACATTTTCTGCAAACCAGTTTAATAACCATTACTGCAATGTTGCAGCTCAAATAATAAATAGTTTACCAGCAAGTACAATGCATTACACAGAGTACATGAATGAAATACCAATGTCAAATCAATTTAGCTTTTGATAAGTCACATACATTGAAGTACGAGATATAACAACAAATTTAAAAAACTTTAATAACAAAGACTATCTTAATTTAAATTCGAAAATGATTAAAACCGTTATTAATTTAATATTGGTACCTTTGACAATCAATGAATGTATAAAATCTAATATTTTTCCAGATATCTTAAAAGTGGCTAAAGTTGTTCCCATATTTAAAAAAGGAAACATTGAATTAAATAACTTTTGACCAATATCGGTTGTTCCAATATTAGGTAAAATATTTGAAAAATATTTAGCTCTGCAAATAAATGATCATCTTGAAAATAACAATCTGCTCTCTGAACAACAATACGGGTTTAGAAATAAGAAATCTACTGTATTTGCTGTGAAAAATTTATTAGATGTTGTGATTAATGGATTTGAAAATAAATGTTATACGGCTGCTTTTTTTTGTGATTTAAGTAAAGCTTTTGATTGTGTATCCCATGATATCTTGAAAGAAAAATTAAAAAAAAAATCATTTTAGTAATTCATTGATGGATCTTTTAATATCCTATCTATAGCATAGAATGCAATACGTTACCGTAAGTTCTCAAAATTTAGACATACAAGAAATTAGCTTGGGTGTTCCACAAGGTTCGGTTTTAGGACCGTTACTATTCTTAATCTACATCAACGATATGCCGTTTTGTGACATTGAAGCTCAATTTACATTATTTGCTGATGATACAACGGCTTTAAAGTCTAATAAACAATTTGATGTTTTAGTTCAAGATATTGAAGAAACACAGTCCAAAGCTTACCAATGGTTTTTAGCAAACAAACTTAGTCTTAACACAAATAAGACTCAACATATACTTTTTTCATTAAAACCTGGAAATAATTCAAAAGAAACTGTAAAATTTCTTGGGTTGCAATTAGATCCTAAACTTACATGGGAAGCACATACGACTTATCTAAGCCACAAACTTTTAAAATATATTTTTTTGTTGCGGAGATTAGCTGAAGTTACGTCTCAGTTACTAATGCTGTCTTTGTATTATGCAAATATACATTCTTCAATTTATTATGGAATTTTAAACTGGGGACATGCGGCAAGACTAAGTAATGTTTTTAAAATACAAAGAAGAGCTGTTCGCATATTAGGTGGTCTAAAATATAGAGATGACTGCAAACAGAAATTTATTGATCTTAAAATACTAACTGCTCAGGGCATTTATATATATACGAATGTCTTATCATTTTAAAAAACAATACTAACATGTATACTACACAGCAATCCCTACATGACTATCCTACTCGCAAGAACCATAACTTATGATTTGATTTTATACGAATTAACAAATCTAGAGATGGTGCAAACTACTATGCTATTAAGTTTTACAATAAATTAACCAATGAAATTCAACAACTACATGGAGATAAATTTAAAGTAAAAATTAAGAACCTGCTTACAGCCAATGCATTTTATACATTTAATGATTATTTTGAACATGTTTTAGTATGATTCTAACTGTATTATTAATGTACATATTAATATCTATCTATCATATTGTATTATTGGCCTGTGTAAATACTTTGTAGTATAAACAACACCAATAAATATTATTATTATTATTATTATTATGATTTTTGATACGGTTTAACACCGCACCGCAGCAATGTGTCAAAAAACTTAGTTCGTTATTTGGGGATGAACTATCCAAAACTATGGTTTACAAATGGTTCGCAGAATTCAAACGTGGAAGACCAACGTTTGAAGACGATCTCCGCCAAGGTCGTCCATGCACCTTTGTTGTGTCGAAAAATATTGATGCTGTGCGTGAAATGATTTTGTCAGATTGGCATGTGACATAGTGAAATAGAGGCATTGCAGCAAAACAAATACATACGATTTTTCACGATCATTTGCATGTCAGGAAGCTTTGCAGTCGTTGGATCCCACACAATTTAAAAAAAGAACAAAAACAAGCACGTGTCAAGTGGTGCAAAGAAATTCTAAAGAAATTCGAAGGGGGTTGTTAAAATTTGGTATATAACATCGTAACAGGTGACAAATCTTGGATATATTTATATGAGCCTGAAACTAAACAGCAATCGATTGTATGGGTGTTTCAAAATGAACTAAAACCACAAAAATGGTGCGTTCATGAAGCGTTTTAAAAAGAATGATTGACAGTTAATGCTGACTAGTATACTTCCATTTATTTGCCGGAAGTTATTGCTAAAATCAGACGAAACAACATAAACCGGCAAATCATTGTTTATCATGACAATGCAAGCTCTTACACAGCACGACAAACTGTAGAATTTTTGACCAGTAACAACATCATTGCCCATATTTGCCTGATTTATTGCCTAATGACTTCTTCCTATTTTGACAAATCAAAAATAAAATGCGTGGCAAGCGTTTTTCATTGCCTGAAGAGACCATTGAAGCATTTAAATCACTTGTTTCAGAGAGGCAAAATTGTTTTGAAGATTGCTTTTATCGGATGCAAAAGTGTATACATTTTATAGGAAAATATTTTGAGAAACAATAAAGCAATTTACATAACGTAAGTTGTGTTTTGCTTTACATTTTCCGCAAACTTTGGGATTGTCCACTCCAAAACCACCCTTTTTAATGTGTGCGCTAGGTGAAAATAGTCTTCAGACAGTCCAAATACACCTAAGTATACAGGTCGCTAAGCGGTGGGTGAAATTTCTCTAAAAAATATCTAATTTGAAGGGACTAGGTAGTATTCATAGACAAAACTCAATCTCTGACTCGGCGAAATCTCCAAAAAATACGAGTACAGATAAACTTAATTTTTTCATTACTACCTTTTGGTTAATACAAAAAAGTCATACGTCTAACCCATATGTTTATTCAAAGCCCTTGTTAAAATTTAAATTTTGGTTCTATACCCACATCTTTCCTCCTTTTAATAACGGAGAAATTCAATAAAATGTAAAAAATGAATTTTTATTATCTCGCAAAGTACATATAAGTTTATTTTGAAACTCTTACAGCGTAGACAAATCCAATCGCAGAAGATTCACAGTTCCAGATAATTTAATTGTTGTCTTTGTACAATAACTTTTTTATCACCTTGTCGATTTTAAGCAAACACACACAATTTTTATCAAAAAACATCAAAACTTTATACACTAACCTCAAAAAAATTATCCAATGCATTAATTTTGATCTAGTAGCGTGGGAGTGAAGTTATTTAGCATTATGGCAAATTGAAAATAATTGCTCCACAGTTATATAAAAAAAATTGTAATTTTATTTTTATGTCATAATTCTACTTACAATGAGCAAGTTGACTTTTTCTTTCGGTAAAATCGGCCTCTAAATAAAATTTCTGTAATAAAAATAGTATTTTTTTTTCGTCTGTTTTGATTAATTCAACAAATTTAAGACAGGAGTCGCAGCTACTTCCGGTTTTTATTATTTTATTTGAAATCTATGCACCCATCATCTGTTAAAATTGTAACCCTTAATTACAACAACTTTTTATTCTTAACCGTACTCAAAAATATTATTTAATAGTAATTTTACAGAATAAGCCCATTGGTAAGTTAAATAGTTTTGTAATAAAAACGTAGAAATTTACTACTAGTACACTTCAAAAATGATTTTAAGTAAAACAGCAACAAAACCACAAAAATTGAATAACATAAGCTGCAAAGACATAAAGAAAGAAGTTTAAACAAACTAAACTTTGTAATTTTGTTTTAGTTTTAGAAAAAAATTTAGATATAGTTGGTTTGAAGAATTAGTAGTTTTAAATTATTTGTAATTTTAAGTGTTTTAGATGTATTAACTATGTGTGAATGCAAAAATGCTAAAATAATGCTTAAAAAAATAATATTTAAAACGACCTAGAGTTTAAAAATAATTCAAGAAACGACTCATAAACAATACATACAAATCTTACCCAAAAATTAAAAAAAAAAAAATTTAAGGGAGAAAAACATTAAACAATAAAGATAAAATGTATTCAAAGATGATAACATAAATTGCAGAATACTTTACACACAGTTTTTGGAGACAAACTTAACTTCAAATGTAATCTGGATTTTTTTAAATTTTGGGTAAATAATAAAACATATTTTACTGCACTTAAGCTTCAATAAACATTTTGTACTTTTTTGGTAGTCACTTCACTACGTTACCATTCTTATTTAGTACCATGTTTTTTCAAAACGTTGTTTACCAAAATAGATGTTCTTATTCTGTCGACAGCGAGTCTGATCAGAATGTATAAATTAGTTTTATGTCAGTCGCGGAAATTTTAAACAATAATATTTTTTTGCGACCTGACCTACGTTTACTAGTTATTTTTTCTTGCATGATGTTTTGCAATAAACGGTATTTTTACTATCTCATAATATGATCAAAATAGTTCAGTTTTTGTCTCTTTATAGTGGTACAAATATTGTTGACATATTAAGTAGTTTTAGTATTTTACTGTTGGTGACTTCTTTTGTCAATAAAACTTTTAATATTTTTTATGTAGGCCCACATTTTAAACGATTTGAATTGTTTTTTTTTTTTAGTATTTAATTGTTCAATATGTGATTTTACTTTTGCTTGGTTGTTATTAAGTTATTTTTTTGACAGCTGCGTCCAAAATCCTATAGAAATCTTTTTATATAATAATAATAATAATAATAATAATAATAGTGTTTATTCATTTTGCCAAAAATACAATTTGGATATGAAAAGTCAGTTTAAAATTAAAATTAAAATGTAGTTATAAGATTTACAACACTTTAAAATTTACACATAATATAAAATATTACAAAATAATTGATTACAACACTATATAATAATAATTTACAATATTTATTTAAAATAAACTTGTAAAGTTTTCATCTAAGTAAGAAACAGTGTTTCCCAGTTCTTCCTGCAATGTACCAAAATCCAGTTGCATTCAGGCGCAATGTTGCTGCTGTTGCTTTTTGTTCAACGTAAATGTCAAGAGAAAACAAACACAGCGTGCTGTAGATGTTGTTTGCAAGTCAACTATTGTACTTAGTTTTTAACTACCACAATAATGCTTTGTAGATGCAAATAAGTTTTATGATAGCTGTGTATAGCCATAGTATTATTTATAAAATATGAAATAGTGATTAACCAATAACTTGTCTATATTGCCAAAACAATATACCTTCTTGCTTCTAATATTTAGATGTGGTTTGTATGTGAGCTTGTAGTCAAAAATCATATCTCAGTCCATTTTACCTTAGTTGTTAGCATTATTGAGATGTTTAAGAATTTTGGTAGGACTTTTTAATTTTTTTTTGTAAGAAAACAAATATGATTTTTTGAATATTAACTGTAAGAACCTAATGTTTGCACCAATTTTCAATTATAATAATGGCTTGTACCAAAGTATTTTTTTAAATTTGCCAAAGCAAAGCACTTAATAAATTAAAAAAAAAACAAAAAGCAATGCTAATTGGAAAGATTACAAATCAATTAGAAATTATACAACAAATGCTATTAAAAAAGAAAAAATGTGTTATGCACAATTTCAAATGAATAAATCAATTAAAGACACTTGGAAGTTAATTCATAGACTAAGAATAACAAATCAGCAAAAACTTTCTATCCCGCTACAGTTGAGCAATGTTGAAAAAATCAATAATTTTTTTATTCAGTCGGAAGATCAAATTACTAATATCAATGTTCTTGATAAATATAATAATTCTGTTGGTTTAGAAAGTCAATTTAAATTTGAAAATATTACTGAAAACGAGATTCTTACACATATATGCAATATAAAGTCCAACGCGAAAGGTTTGATAATATAGATATAAATATGTTAAGTTTGTGTATACCTCAAATTCTGCCACAATTAATGCACCTATTTAATTCGTGTATACAATCTTTAAAATTTCCTAATTTGTGGAAAAGTTCAAAGGTATTCCCAATACCAAAAGTTTCAAACCCATCAACATATTCCGATTTACGACCTATTAGTATTCTTCTTGTTATGTCAAAACTTTTTGAAAAATTATTATGCGAACTAATGACAAACTATGATAGTAAAATCAGTATTCTACCTACTACCCAATCTGGATTTGCGTCAATTACTGATGACATTATTAGAGCTAATTACAGAAAAGAAATAACTTCATTAATTTTATTAGATTTTAGTAAAGCTTTTGATAACATCAATCATTCAATACTTTACTCAAAACTACACTATATTGGTTTTGACACAGCTTCGGTTAACTTTATTAAAAGTTATTTAACAAATCGCACTCAAAAAGTTGTAATTGGCTCAAGTGTGTCATCTAGTAAAAATATTATAAAAAGTGTACCGCAAGACTCAGTTTTGGGATCTTTATTATGTAACATATATACATCAGATATTGCATCAGTTGTCAAATACTGTAAGATTCATTTTTATGCCGATGATAGTCAATTATATACATCACTTAAGGTTGACCAAACTCAAACAATAATAAATTGTATAAATAAAGATCTAGAAAACATAACAGAGTTTGCATCAAATCACAATCTAACTATTAATTGTTTAAAATCCAGCGTAATATTTTTTGGAAATAAAAATGATAAAAGTCGAGTTGAAAACTTAAAAATACTTATCTTAATTTATAATAAAACTCTGAAAGTTAAAGAAAGCGCAAGAAATTTAGGTCTCATATTTGATGAGAAATTGCAATTTGACACGCACTTGTTGGCACTTAAGAAAGCAAGTTACGGAAAATTGAAAGTTCTGTACAGTCATAGAAATGTGTTGCCCATAAAATTAAAAACTCTTATTACCGACTCTCTGATCTTATCAAAATATAAATATGCAGATGTAGTGTATGGTCCATGTTTAAACAAAACCAGCATATTAGAATTTGAAAAGGTGCAAAAATCTTGAATTCGATTTATTTATGGAATAAAAAAAAGTGATAGAGTATCTTACAAGTTAATTGATTTGAAGTGGTTAACAATAGAAAACCGACGCAAAGTACATCTTGCAAATTTCACACATAAACTTTTAACACAAAAACAGCCTCTGTTTGAAAAACTTATAGCACGCAATGCCATCCACTCCGTAAAAACTCATCACAACCATTTACTACATATACCTAGATTTAAATTCAAATGCTCATTTACGTATGCTGCTAGTAAACTATATAACACGCTATTAAATAACATTAAAAATTACTCGGTTGCAACATTTAAAAAATATGACATGTAAAGAAGCACATTTATGCTTTACAGTAGGATTATATTATTCATGTGTTTGTTTTTATTATTTTTTACAATTTTTTTGTTATGATTTATTATGTTTATGTTTATATTTAAAGTTTTAACTTATTAATTTTATATTTCTTAAGTTGAAGAATGTAATTACATTAAGAATTAACTTCTTAATATTTATGTAAATAGGGTTAAGTGGAAGAAATTTTTTTATAATTAACTTCGCCTAAATAAAGACCATTTATTATTATTATTATTATTACCCTGTTCTAAATTAAACCAATTGCTCAGTGTACCATCTACTCTAACTCACGCTCTGCTACCATCATATATATCAATAATGACATTTACTAATCATTCATTTACCACAGACTTTTTAAAAACAATCTATAATATATGTCTGTTTACTTGACATATGTTTTCTCTAGATCAACAAACGCACAGTATACTTTCTTTTTTACTGCCATACATTTTTTAATTAATTTTTGAAGTGCAAAAAATTGCTTCATGCAGCCCCTTTTTGGTATAAAATCCATTGCACTCTCCAAATCTTTTTAGTTATTACTTCGCGCACTTTTTGATCAATACTCTTTGAAACACTTTTGTTGGAACATTAAAAAAACTAATAGCACAATAATTTTACATTTTACTGCTTTTACTTTTGTACAAAGAAACAATCACAGCATTTTTCCAATTTAGCACTATCAATTATCTATCAATAAGTGATATGCCTCCGTACTTTAACATTTTACCCGTACATGCGGCTTTATCATTTTTTAACAAAAAACACTAATAAAGCTTTGGGCAAACAAACGGGTAAGTTTAAATAGTTTTAAGGATGGGACAAATCAAATTATTAACTTAACCACAAATAAGTAGTCTGAGAGACTTTGCACATGATTTGATCAGTTTTTTTTAAGTAAAACATTTTTTTAATGGCTGTTGAACAATGCTAACAAAGATTAACATTTAATTAAAAGTATTTTGTTAAATGATGAATTCACTTTACAGAACCTATGCACTTAAACAAATGATTGTGCTTAAAAGATTGCTTAAGTATGACAAATATAGTTTGAGTGCATGGTTTGAACGGTTTTCAAACCATCCGTGTATATAACAAACCTAATATCTTTTATACATTTCCAACCAAAAAGGTGCAGTCTATCATGATACAAACATTATTGAAAAAAATGTTGTTGACATTTTTGATTGTCCATAACGGTCATAACCTAACTAAAAGTTTTTAAATTAATACTTAGTAAAGTTTTCCTTTGAGCAAACTGTTATTAAATATTATAATAATTTAAATTTTTGAATAGTGAGCGGCACATCAGATATCAGCCTAAGTACTTTATACTGACTTTAAACGTGCGTGCGCTTCTGTTGCATTGTGTGCACAACATAATATTACTATAACTTTAAAATTAAATGTGTTTGTTGACAGTTGTTATTATTATTTGGTTGACACTAAACTCATGCATTAATAATAACAAACTTAATTTATGGCATCCAATATTTTAACCATATCAGTAGCTGGTCTATAGACAATATACTATTATATTTAAAATTTATTTTTAAATACAAAAAAAAATATAGAAAGATATACAATTTATAGGAAAATTGCAAACTACAGATTATGTATGTATTCAAGCAATATCTTCTATCAGTGGCAACAAAATATGTAACACAATCTCTTTTGTTAATCGAATATATTAAAAAAAATACAAGTCTGGCATTAAATTGAAATGTTCACTTCAATCGTAAACTTGGCTTAGAATATCATTATTAAGTATAAAAACACCTTGTAGAGTTAATTCCCAAACTTATTAACACCCTGTATATGCAAAAAATTAATTTACTTAGTTCCTGTTTGTATACAATACTTATATAAACCTTCAAAACTTCATTTTTGGTTTTAATACTATAATAAAATATTATAAAATATTATTAAGTGCATGTCGATTCTTAATAAATATCTAGAAACATTTTATTATAAAAATAGTAAAGTATTTTAAGTACTAATAGAAGAAAAATATTTTTTGAACGTATTAGTTCTTAAAATTGTATGTCTGCATTTTTTGAAAAATAAAATTATGTCAAATTATGTTGAATATATATATATACACTTGACTATTAATATTAAGTATTATTACTAAATAATTTAACAAAATTTTTTTCTTCGTATAATTGTAACTATGAATAAACATGTTACAATAAATACATACTATTCTGTTCCTAAGAAATTAAATTGGATTTAAATTGAAAAAAAAAACCATATATATCCCAATAATAAATTTGTAAGAAAAAAAGATGTCACATGGGATACTTTTAGAATGTTGATCATGTTTTATTAGCTCAGTCGTTTAAAGGAAAGCTCAAGACCCATGAGAATCATAATTATCATGTAACTCGGTGGAGGTCTAGCTAGACTAAGTAATTCATCGTCTATTTTAAATAGATGTTAAGATTTTTTTATTGCCAGCTGAACGTTACAAACATGTTGTGCGATCTTTAATTAATAACTAATTCATGAACTGCCTCTACTTGTTTAACACAAAGCGTATATATTAATTATAAATTTAAAATTCCGTAAGATTTCAAAAATGGTATATTGCCAAGCACGTGCCATTATTATAAGTGAATATGATAACTAAATAACTTTAAATTGTATTTTGTAAAGCATTAAAATCTTATTTTATGTTGCAAGCTTAAGATTTAAAAATGCTTAATTTATTTCATATTTAGCTAAATTAAAAAAATATTATTAATTTTTTAATTAATTATTGAAAAATTATTTTAATCAAAAAAGCTTTAATTGTTATAACTTTTTAATTTAAAAATATTGCAGTAAATTAGGTTTTCTGTTAGTGTTAATTTGATTGACAATAACAATTAATATTTATAATAAAATTGAAGCGTGTATGTATATATTATAAAATGTGCATATATAGATGAGAGTGCAGCAACAAATAACCTAAACGTAGAATGGTAATAAATCTATCTCGACTCACGTAAGGTAGCTACATACAAGGTATGAGGGAGAGATAAAAATTTTGAGGACAAGCACTATATAGGGTATTCGCTACTGGATAATGCTGCATTGAGAAAGACACTGTCTCGTAAATCTTGTGTCTCTGGACCAATACATGTTACATCTACACACATGCCGATATAAGATGAATTGTATTCCTCCCATCTCATGCCACTTAAAAGTCTACTTGCATACAACATCCAACTGTTTCTATTGTATCTGATATATATGTTTAATGAAATATCTTTTCCAAACAATAAAATCAATCAGTGCGAACACACCGACTATACTAATTTAATGTTTTGTATCTCACAGACTTGAAGTAATTATTAAACACATTAGATATCATTTCCTTTAACATTGCAGTCAGATTATTCAGTAAATGATACTTTCATAATTTATTATTATCGCCCATAATTGCCTCATATATGTCAAAAAAATGGTTGCTCGCTCGTCACAATAATACAGGTATTTCTTTCGTAGTCTTTAATAGCTTTTGAAATATTTCAAGTGTCATCCGAGTAGCCATAAGAAGTATAAGTTTAATAAAATATCTGGATGGAATTGCTATAATTATATTTAAAGTGGATGATGGTTTTGCTATATAAACTGAAGATATTACAAGAATGTATTTGGTATTTTTTACGCAGAAATGTTATTGAACGTGTAAATATAGAGACACAATTAGCAACTATTATTTTAAAGTAATGATAAATAAAATTATGTCTTGTAAATATTTTACATTTTTAATTTATTTAGTTATAATATTAACGTAATACAAATATTTACTACAAATATTCATATTATTATTATGTATGTCTCTTGGTTCTAAAAAGGATTGACATAAAATCCAATTCAAAAATCGCGCCTTCAACTTTTTTATTATTGTAAGTAGATTAGCACTTCCAACACATAAAAATATATTTTAAATTGTTTAAATTAAAAAAAATTACATATTATGTAAATGAAAAACAGCTCTTTTATAACCAACCTACAGATAATATATTGCATATTAATAATTTCCTACACATTAAACATATCTTATCGTCAATTTTAATTAAAAAAAAAAAAAATAATTATCAAATACAACTATTAGATGTTTTATAATTAATGATTGCCAATTTAGCAGTTATAATATGATTGTTGATAAACTATACCTTTCTTGGCTGTCATTAAATCAATAACTCAATTAATTATTAAAATTATTATTGTAACAACTCTTCTACAATTGTTCAAAAACTTTGACTGATTATAGTTAAACAATTAATCGTATCATAACAATGTTGTATACAATAGGTTTATAAAAATATCTAAAATGCAAAAAAGAAGACCATGTAGCAAATTGATAAATTAATAAACTTTACTGTGACGTACTCAAAGTATAAGGATACAAAACAAATAAAACCAAACCACTAAAAAATAATTAAAAAGTTACAAACAATAAAAAAACTTAATTATCATGAAAAAATATAAAAACTAAAAGTTTTTTGGCCAAAAATTAAAAACGCAAACATAGGTTAGCTTTGCAACAATAAAAAATAAGATTTTGCTAGAACAGATAGCAAAACACTCTATAGTCGTGCACAATATGAACAATAAACATATTTTTTCATAAAAAAAATATTTTAGGTTAGATGTAACTAAAAACAATGAACAAAAGCAAAAAATATGAGAACAACTAAGAAACTAGAATGCAGATCTTAAAAAAATACGCCGTGAAATAAACTTTGAGACAAGGCTACAAAATTAATTTTAAACTTACGCCTTTTTTATAATTGTTTTCTGGCGGAGCCAAAAACTCTATTGCGTAACCAACGGTCTTGAAAAAATGTATAGATGTGACCCAAAACGTCTTGATGGGATCAACTATCAATATTTTAAAATTTTAATTTAATGAAAAACAATGGTTTAAAATCAATTACCCAAACCCAATTCAACTCCAAAGCGACCAACCAAATACAGACAATTGTTTTGGTTTTTTTCTCATCAGCGCATCTTGGTGGTACGGCATCGCTTGATGGTAAAGGATAAATTTAAATAATTGATTTATGTGTTCTTAAACACTAGTTAGATAATAATTCGTGGTGCAAAGTAGTTGTAACTCCATCTTGTTGCTTCAACCAAAGAATCAATGATATTCGATTTTTTGGTTGAAGCAACATGATGGAGTTACAACTTCTTTGTACTACCAATTATTAAAAATTTAATGATTCCTAGGTGCTGTTTTGTTCTTATTTTGGCTTTTTTACTTAATTTACTAAAATCTAGTGTAACGTTACAAAGCAGAGCACTAAAACAATTTTTTTAAGTCATAATTTTAATTTTTTTGTTTTCAATGCAACAACCAACCAAACCAAACAGGCAGCAATATAATAGCTGTAAGCATTTGCAGATCGTTATTTGTAGCAGATTTACAAAACATTAAATATGTTTGAGTTTGTTTTCTTTGTTTGGCGTACACAAATTACCGCCACATATTGAAAAGACATTTAGACAAAACAACAAGGCAGAGCACTTCCAAAGCAACTACTTAACAAATTATTGCTGTTTTTTATTGTTATCTGTTTGTAACAGATTATAAAAACACTGAATTATAAGAATGCCAGTTTTTAAAAGAAAAATTGTTACACACAATTTTTGAATAAGCCATTGTACTTCTAATGATGCAGTGGGAAGCAATGCAACAAGATTACAACGATATGGATTTTTCTAACAACAATAAAACGAGTCAAATTGCCACCAACCATTTAAAGCAAAATTTTTTCAGCCGGAATGATATTGATCCCATTTTTTAGAATATTTAACAATAATTCTGGGACATCATAAGACAAACACAATTTGTGCATGTCCACTACCAGTATAAAATTTTACTGAGAAAATATACTGTTGAATTCAAAACATGGATTTTACTAACTCGGCAAAATAGGTTGAAAATAAAAAAGATTAAAATTCAATCAGTCTAAGCATTGCTAACACAAGCCGCTCAATGTAACCACAAGTAAAATCTCTTAGCAAGCACAATTACTACCAAGTTGTTAAACCTACCTACTCATGTTGTAGTTTGTATGTTTGATGTTTGACGTTAAGGCAACACTTTAAAGTTTAGTTATGTGGATATATTCTACAATTTGAAACAAAAAACAATTTTACCAATGTTGCCTAAAATATACGAATTTTTAACCGACTTATGTTAAACTTTAATAAAAAACAAAACTTTTACAAGCTAACAATTTAAATTTAAAAAACTGTTAAACACAGTGTATGCAATTTTAAATTTTGTACACAAACTGATCAATGAATATTGGACTTAATCAAATAAAGCGGTGAAATGACTATGCAACTTAAGGCTGTCGACTGTGTCAACTTAATATATTGCTAGCTAAACTTGAATACCAAAAAACACAGTAAGTATTCTCTAAACTTAACAAGAGCTTTGTACGTATACAATTTAGATAGCAGGACAACACGTTGCATTTGATGTGCATTGCAGTTTATTTTACTTTATTATAACATATGGTATTTAAATTTAGGGGAATTTAATGAATTTAGAGTAAGTTTTTCTCTTTCAAAAACGTGTTTTTTAAATATTTTTAAATATGAATCAAAGTGAGAAATATGGTAACATTTCTTTGGCGTATATTAACTGCAGCCTTTTGAAAGTCCACAATTCTTACAAAACGCTTAATAAACGTAAATGAATTAAACCATTTTTTAAGTTAACTAAATGTAGAAAAACAATATGAAAATAAAACTTTATAACAAGTTGCCTAACAATATAATAACTGTCATTTTAACAAATTTTGCTAGCTAAAAATATAAACTATCATATTAACAAATCTTGTTTGCTAATAGTAATCATATCATATCATCCTATCAGGAAGCGTGACAAATCTTTAGATAAAATAATAATAATATATATAAAAATTTATTTAGTTAAAGTGGCAATTCATCAATCAAGGTTTGTTAAAATGACAGTTCATATTGTTAGCTAGCAATATATATCTTGCTTACATTCTAGCTATGTGCATAGAGAATAGCCCTGAATATGTCTTAATTTTGAAAAGATACAATAATACTACTCTATTTTATCCAACAGTCTAGACGTTTACAGTTAAATAGTAGTGGGTACACCTTTTTTTAATTTATTATTAAGAGTTACTATACGTTTTATAGTAGTATTCTAATTATTTACCAAGGTTTTACATATAAGACTAAAAGAAAATTTTCAGTTTAAGATTAACAAACTAGAACATAATTATTATTGTTTTTAATACGAGTATAGAATAAAAAATTTACATTTTCAGTTTTGTTTTACCCAAATTTTAGACAAAGCATTTGCTTATCAACTTGGATTGACTAACAAGCTGAGTAGAAGCAAATACAAATATTAAAAAACAGATTTTAATTTCGATTTGGTAAAAATGCCAGTATTCCGTGTTAATTATTCAAACAATAAACAAATTTAGTGCCAAATTATTGGATGTAAATTTGAGCAGTGGATAAGTTAATAAAGCACTTCCACTAATGCAATTTGGTAACAAGGAGAAGCAGTGCAAAAATCTAAACATTATTTGTAATAAACAAAAAACCTGCCAGAAAGCATAAAATAGATCTTTTTGAGAATGAAGGTAGATAATAACCAGTTACTCGAAGTAGATAGCACAAATAATTCTATCCCTCAGTCACAAACCGAGCAGTTTTAAAAATTTTGGTTGAAACACTTACACGACAGCAACTAAAGAGCAAAAATGGTCAGATAAAAATTGCAAACCAAAAAACCGTCCAAAATGTAGGAATAACTAGGCATACTTTAACAGCAAAAACAAAAAATTCATCAAAACTACAAATGAATATGAATACTGTAACAACAGCAGCAGCAGTACGACATGTCACAACAGCAACCGGCAAAACAAAGTACTCTTTCGATGCCAAAATATATCAAATCCTCTATTTTCGGTAGGATGTATTAATTGTAAAAAAAAGGTTTTGACATGGAATTAAGTTTACAACTCAAACTTGGCATCTTGTTAAACAAGTGCAAAATAACATAAATACTAAGACATAGCAATTGCTAAACTTAAGATCATACCTAAAAAAACATGTTAAGATTGATAATAAACTTAAATACCTATAAAAAAAAACAAAACAATAGTAACAAACCAAAAAAAGTACACCTAATCAAAATGGCAAAAGAAAAGAAAAAAATTGCCACTCAACAACAAGAAAATTAATGCTAAATAAAATTTATGAAAAATGACGTTAATACCAATTTTGTTCAAAAACCCTACATTTGCAAAGGAAAGACAAATAAAAGCTAAGCATTTTAAACAAATAGTTTTTATCAGCCAAACTGCGTACAAAATGTATACTAAACCAATGCCACTATGGGACTATCAAAATAAAAAAAAGTAAGCAAAAAGATTAGAAAGAAAATTAATGATCTAAGTATCTATCTAGAAACTTATGTAAAACCAACACATTGTTATTTTTTTTTGTGCGCCAATAATGTTCACCACATTGCAAAAAAAAAACAACAAAATCAACACAAGAAGTAAGTATCTTCTAAAACAATAGCAAATTATAAAACAAATAAAATGATAAAAAATAGGCACGTGTCAGATAGGCCTTGGCGCCTAATCATGCTTATATCTAATTTAATATTAAACATTAAAAACGCTTCTACAGAAATACCAAATCCAAAAAAAAACAAATAGAGTTTAGTTTCTTATGTGTTTTTTTATTATTTGTTTATTTTTCGACCAGTTTTAAAGTATATTTTATTTATATTGGTGTTTTATGTATATATGTTGTTGTTACATTGTCAAAAAATAAACAAATAATAATAACCTTATAATAAGTTAGCTTATTCTAACCTCAAAAAACGACAGTTAGTCAGATCGGGGCCAGTTCAAAGAACAATTAAAAAAAAAAACATACCTCTAAATTTACCATTTTAGTAAGCAACTGTATCTAACGTGATGTAATTGTGCACAAAATTCTGTAGAAAGGTGTTTTAAAATTAAAAATGAACCCAAAAATATTAAAAATCGCCTCTTTCTCAAAACAATAAAACATCAAAGACTATAGCAATCTATAAAAGTGGTGATTTATATTGTAGTAAGTCTTTTTGCTCAATCAGCCAATTAACAAATACTAATATAATATAACCCTTTTGTTAATCTGCCAAATGAGCAAAAAGACTCATTACAATATAATTCATTAACCACTTTTTAAATACCATTATAGTCCGGGAACTAGCGACTTTTTAAAGTTAGTCATTTTAGGAAAGCTAAAAATTTGTCCTATGCTTTATTTGGTATCACTGGTAAGTAAAAGAACCTCCAGCTGGCGCACCTCCGGAGAGGTTGTAGCTGCGGCAGCCTCCTACACACGTAAGATAATATTTTAAAAAAACTAATACCGCAAAAACTGAAACTAGGTTCGCATGTTGATCATGCTATAAATAAAAAAAAAAAACGTATCTAGCCAAATTTAGAGTAAGGGATTATGCTCCAGCTTTTCAAGAAGTGAAAAATATGCGCTGGGTAAACTGATACCGCAAAAGCTCAAATTTGGTAAACTTATAGTTAAATTAATAACTTAATCTAAAAAAACATCCAGATGTACATTAAGTGGGGGAAAAGTGTCCAGTTGATGCAGTGAATAGCGCTGCGCATAGGTATGCGCTCGGGCGCGTGGCATTTTTGACTGCATCAGCTGGACATTTTCCCCTCAATAGACATAAAGCTGGATATTCTTTTTGTTTAACTTATTTAGTTAACTATTGTATTACCACATTCCACCGCTCTTGCGGTATCAGATATCTATTCTTTTCTCATTAAACACAGCGTGCCGTCCATACAGTTATTGGATGATAGATACGTATATGCAATGGAGCCCAGCCTTTAAATGTAAAGCAAAGAACGTTCTGACCACTAGTGAGGTTGTGAAAACGTTTCACTGGAACGGGACAGGGCTGGTTCACAGCTATTCATCTGCACGTATAAAGTATATTCGGTGCCGGATCAGTCTTTCCAAATATTTTTTATTTGCACTTTTATGACCACATTTACTGTATATGTTAGGTATAAACATTTAAATGTGTAAATATTTACTTTAAATTCAAAAACAGGTAAGTTAGTATAATAATTGCATAGACGGTTTAATAAGAAAAGTATAAATATCTGATACCGCAAGAGCTGAAATTTGGTAATACAATAGTTAACTAAATAAGTTAAACAAAAAATATCTAGTTTTATGATTATTGTGGGAAAAGTGTCCAGCTGATGCAATCAAAGATACGAGGCGCCCGAGCGCATACCCATGCGCAGCGCTCTTCACTGCATCAGCTGGACACTTTTTTCCCATTAAATGTTCAGCCGGCTGTTTTTTTTTGTTTAAGTTATTAATTTATCTATTAGTTTACCAAATTTTAGCTTTTGCGGTATCAGTTTACCGAGCGCATATTTTTCACTTCTTTACGTAAAAAGCTGGAGCATAATCCCCCACTCTAAATTTGGCTGAATACGTTTTTTCTTTTATTTATAACATGATCAACATGTAAACAAAGTTTCAGCTTTTGCGGTATTAGTTTTTTAAATTATTATTTTACGTGTGTGGGAGGCTGCCGCAGCTACACCCCCCGGAGGTGCGTCAGCTGGAGATCTATTCACTTACCAGTGATACCAAATAAAGCTTAGGACAAGTTTTTAGCTTTCCTAAAATGACTAACTCTAAACGGTCGCTGGCTCCTGGACTATTAGACTATCGGTATTGTTATTGTTTGTTTTTTCTTAACTCAAAACTCAAGTTGTAAATTTTGTATTGTTATATAATCTTTAGTAATATACAGGGTGTTTCAAAACATGTGTTGGAAAATAAAGGGTAGAATTGGTGGGATAATTATAAAAAAAAATTCCCATTAACATAGTTCCGCAAACGCACTGTTTTCAAGATACAGGGTGTAAAAATTTTTTTATTTTATTTTTTTTTATCAGGAACCGTTTGAGATACAAAACTCAGCTTTTGTACACATTTTAGCATTAATATTAGCTACTTTTTAAGCGCTTATTCAATTTTTTTCATGTGTCATTGACGGAGATTTTAGAGTTGCGTGAGGTTTTTAGGGCTCTAATTTCTATGACACTTGGGAAATTGACATTTTGAAAACACATTGTAAACCACAAATATTTTCTACACAAAATAGGTACTTCTAGTAAAAAACTCTAACGTAAACCGTTTTAGAGAAATAGGGCATTTCATAATGGAAAACATGAAAATAGCAGCAACATGTTTTGTTGTTGATAAAAACATTTGTTTTTGATCTAGTAGTCAGCATTCATGCATTTGTTTTATGCATTTGAGTTATTGTCAATTGTCGTTTAGTTGTTAAATAAACTTTTTTCAAAAGGAGTCGCGGGAACTTATTATCTTTATTACTCAATTAATTTGCCCATTCTTAGTATTTTGCTTGCGTAATGATAGCAAAATGAATAATTACAGTGATAGCAAGATGTGCAATATGCATTTTGTTTATGGCGTTGCCGATGGAAATGCAGCAAAAGCTTGTCGAATTTATCAAGAAAGGTTTCCAAACCGACAGGTACCAAATGAAAAAACATTCATTCGTATTCACGAAAGTCTCGATTTAACTAAAAGTGTACATAAAGAAGCTACAGGAAATGGGAGACCTCGCCTGCTATCTCCGCAAATTGAAGAAGATGTTCTTTAAGAATTCGAAGACAATCCATCAACTAGCACTAGAAAAATAGCTTTAAACCTAAACTTTAGTCAAGTTACAGTGTGGAGAATAATAAAAAGCTAGATGTTATATCTTTATCACATACAGCAAGTACAAGCCTATTTACCAGCGGTTTCAAGAAAAAATTGAGCAAAATCTTCGATTTTTAGAACAAGTTTTATTTACAGACAAAACAAATTTTTCTTGCGGTGCGATTATGAACTTCCATAATAAACATGTATAAGCCGACAAAAATCGACATGCCATAATAAAAATCTATCATCAGCAAACATTTTCCGTTAATGTGTGGGCAAGTGTAGTAGGAGACTATTTAATAGGTCTATATTTTTTGCCGTTTAGGCTAAATAGTCAATCATATCGTAATTTTTTTGAAGAAGAGCTGCCAGGATTTTTAGAGGACGTTCCGGTTTAATTAAAAAACAAAATGTGGTTCATGCACGATGGTGCTTTTGCACATTTTAGTTTAGTTGAGCGTTAATTTTTAAATGAACAGTATAGGAACCATTAGATAGGTTGAGGAGGCCCACAGGCTTGGTCTCCTCGGTCTCCAGATCTAAATGTTTTAGATTTTTTTTTGTGGGATTATTTAAAAAAAAATTTTGACACTACATCAGTTAATACTGATGAAGAACTAAGAAATCGCATTATTGCATATTGCAATACAATACAAAACACTCCAGGCATTTTAGAACGGGTACGTCAGTCACTAAGACGTCGGTTGGATAAAATGTAAGATAAAATCATTTTCAAACGTGTTTGTGATTTTTTTTGTTTTTTGTTATTGCTTAGTTTTGTAAAATAAAGGTTTTGTGATTATGTTGCCACTTTTTCTTTCCGTTTCTGAGATATCGTAAATAAATAAAAAAATATTGTTTTTTACTCCCTGTATCTTGAAAACGGTGCGTTTGCGGAACCATGTTATTAAAAACTTTTTTTCTTATAATTAGCCAAGAAATTCCACCCTTTATTTTTCAAAACATGTTTTGAAACACCCTGTATATATATATTTATATCAATAAAGTATTTGTGGTAAAAACTTAGTTATTGTTTTATTTTATTATTAATTAGATTTGTTGAATAATTAATAAACTTTAAAAAAATTGAAGGTTTTCTTGTTGATGTAAATATAAAAACAAAATTTAAATTTAAATATTTATTGACATCCGCAGTCTGACAAGCTGTAAAAAAATTCAAATCACTAAACAAAATTAACAAGTTTAACTGGTTTACTCCTTTGCTACATAATATGCGACAAAATAGACTTAATTTAAAATTTTCAAAGAAACATGTATAGTCACAATTAATATCTGCTCAAATTAAAGAACGGACTAAACATTATAAAGCTGAAATAAACAAATCTTAATTAAGCACAAAATAACAATATAAAATCTATAAATCTCTACATATACTCGTAGTACAAGACTTGCAAGAAATTTTATCAAATATTTGCTGACAATTCAGAGATGTAAGACCAAAACTTTTAAGGTTGAGACCTTTACTATAATACTATATTTGTGGTAAACAACTTTTTTTTTTAATAAAAAAATAAGTAATTGTTGTATCATAAATACATTTGTTATTAAGAAACAAGTATAAATATCACTTATTTATTATTTGTTGATAAAGACAAACTGTTAAGTAATTATGTCTAACTCTTATGTTGCAAGCTTTTTCAATCAAATAAAATTGTAGAAGGTTATCAAAACTATTGAATATTATTGTAAACATATTGTTATTTTTTACTTCAAGTGCAAAACTAAAAGCTGTTTTGTTAACTTTTTCTTTAATTCTTTTAAATGTAAAAAAATTTTAGACCAAAAAAAAAACTTTTGTAAAATGGAATAAAATTTAAAATGTATATTTTTTAAATTGCTTTTGAAAAATTATGTATAGATTTATTAAAACGGTTTTTAGTTTCTTGTTGTTTAAAGTATTGTATACAATTTTGCTTAATAGCATACACATACATTATTCATTAACTTATAATTTAATTTTTTGTATTGTTTTACGTTTATGTAGTGTTTTGTATGAGTTAACAAATAAACAAATTTATTATTATTATTATTATAAATTACCATGTCTACGTTTTTGATAAGGGCATGTCTGAATCAATTGTACGGAACAAAAATTTGATTTTGCTCAAACCACTGAAAACGCATATCTCTACATACTGATTTTGTGATTTTTTTTTAGATTTTATCAATAAGCTATTTTTGAGTAATAAGCAATCAAAATTGTATTGCATTTTTAAAAAATAATTATAACAAATTTTTTTCTTCAAAATTGTCTAAGAAATAAGTGTACACAGACAAAAATGTATGCAAATTTTTCAAAATTAAAAAAAAAATTGTCTGAAAAAAAGTCAGACTTATAATGATAGTTTTTTTATATTTATATTTCAAAAATTATTAATTTCAAAAACATACAATTGAAACTATTTATTATCAGATTAATATAAAAATAAAATTATGATTGTAGGCATAGGCATATACAGGGTGTTAGTAAAAAACGTACGGCTGAATATCTCCGTTATTTTTTAACCGATTGATATGATTCAAAAACCATTTTAAAAGAGAAAATAAAAAAGAAATAAATATCGACAGAGTACGCCTCAGTCATTTGCGATTTGCAGACAATATTATTGTCATCGGCAGCACTGCACAAGAACTACATCAAAAGTCAGTAATGTAAAAATTAGACTTGAAATGAACTTGTTAAAAACCAAAGTTATGAGCCCAGGAAATATTTAGGTAACAATTAATAATCAATCCATTAAACAAGTACCTACTTACATTTATCTTGGCCATAAAATTCAACTTGGTAAAAAAAAATCAGATTTCCAAAATCTCAAGAAGAATAGGTTTTTCTTGGGCGGCTATTGGCAAATAAGGCCATATTCTCAAATCCAAGGAGTTCTTTATAAAACTAAAAAAAACAAGATATTTGAATCCTGCGTGATGCCAGTGCTCACTTACGGCTTGGAGACAATGTCCATGATCCAAAAAACATCTAGCAGACTGCAAACCACACAGAGAGCAATAAAAAAGTCTATGCTCGGAATTACTTTGAGAGACAGAGTTTGGAATGAAAGAATCCAAAAAAAAAACCGGTGTAACAGAAGTACTTATTAAGGATCACAACTTGGCGTCCGAGAAAGATTAAACAAAGTGTTGGCAGACCCCAAAAAAGATGGCGAGATGATAACCAAAATATCGCAGGAAAAAACTGGATTCAAACTGCAGCAAATTAGAAGAAGGCCTACATCCAGGAGTGGATAAATGTTAACTGAAAAGAAAAATATGCAAATGTGAAATTTGTATACGTGTGTTTTCTTATATATTTCTAAATTTTTTTCTTAGATTAATGTACTATTTGGCCTTAATTAGTATTTTTGTTTTACAAACCTTAAAACAAACTTCAAAAACAAACCATCAACTTTACTGAATCATATTGTTAGTTTATTGTATTAACTGTTAAAAGGCAGAACAATAACGTATTTTGTAGTCTGTATGTTAGACGCTTGTGGTCTAGTCAGTTTTTTTTTTTAGTAATTTGTTCTTCTTTTGTATAACAATGTTTTTATAGACATTATAGTTTACAGTCAATAATTTTAGATAATTATAATAGCGGAGGCAAGACAAACAACGTACATACTACAAATAAATGAACACCTTGTAAATCTTAAGACCTACAACCAAGATAACAAATGTGTTGGGTTCGTAAAAAACAGAAAACAGAAAAAACAAAAGATGAAGTTGGATTTTATAAAAGGTTTTTGCATTAAAAAGACATTTGATAGAAATATAAACAATACTTGGCAACACTAAAAAAAAGCTATTTGGTACCTAGATAAGAACAAAGATCGAAAAATCACCAAAACTGAAACCTACAAAAACAAAAATCTGGAAATGCAAACTTTGCTTCCCCTGAGCAAACATGACTCAAGTTTTCAGGTAAAAATGGCTGTCATTAAATAGTGAGCTAGAGACATAATTGAACGAGATTTATTGAACATAAAATTGCTTTTGATGCAAACTTCAGCAACCTGTAGAAAATTGTAAAAAACTAACACACTTAAGACTATTCCTAATCATCACATAATACCAAAATTTTAGCAACACAAATGAATTACATTAGCAAATTTATAGAATAAGAATAAAGATAGACCCCTGTGCCGCAGATTTATGGAGAAAAATTTGACTTTGTTACACTTGCTGAGTTAATGCAAAGCTTATAATCTACAACGCAGAGCCTTCTTTTGCAAACATAACTTAATCAAAAAAACAGTTAAAGGTAATCCTAAAGATTCAAAACTTTATCAAAAAGACAGACAGAAAGATGTCAGAGGTTTACAATAAGATCAGCAAGCTTGCGGTGCAAGAAGAAACAACAAAATTAGGGTTTTTTAATCAGTACAAACCTAACACTACTAAACAGCACGGGTTGCCCAGCGCTTTTAAAAGTATTTTTACAAAAAAATGCCACTGTCAGTCCCAAGTCTAGAGAAAAGAAAAAAGTTGCTGGAACGGGTTAGCAGCTTACCCAACGTAGAAAAAATATGGTAAATCAACAGTGAAAAACGAATACTGGAAAAGGTTTTATTGAAAATGTAGCACAGCTTGTATGTGGCATAAAAAAAAGTATATAATATGTTCCATAACAGAAAAAAATGTGAAGGACAAAAACAACCTATAAATAAAAAACAATAATCTGGAAAACATTAATAAAACAAAAATATCGTCGAGCAAACAACTCCAAATTAAGAAACATCTTAAATAAACCTAATCTCTTTTGGAAAATACTCGAAGTTGAATATCAAATGAGTGGAGTAAGTATAACTACAATTAAAAAAGATACCAACATCTTATCTCAAAAATTAACATCACAAACACAAAATAGCAAGAAACAGCAGGGTTTTTGCGAAGCTCATTTTGGAAAACCAATATCAATAAAGGAATGTTTTAAATTATAAAAGAATTAAACAAAAATCAATACACAAAACGGCATTAGACAAGGAGACAGTTTAAGTCCATCTCTTGATCTTTTAGCATCATCATGAACCAAATAATAAAAAACGTAAAAATACCAACAATCTTACAACATCAAAACAAAAAACTTCAAATCCTTGGCTACGCAGATGTTGTAGTTATTATGTCCGAAAATAAAGATAATCTACAAAGCCTCCAACATAAAGTAAAAACCACCGACTAAACATTTAACATGCAAATCTTAATTTTAACACATAATTAATGATGATATCTAAAGCTCCCATATGATGTAAGCTGGAAGTTGACAGAGCTTCGATACATCAAATTATGCAATTCAAATATCTCAAATTTGAAATATTTAAAAACAATAACAACAAATTAGAAGTAAAAACTCAGGCAACAAAAGCATCAGTAATGGCAGGTGCCCTTTGCTATACAAAATGGACAAACAATCATACGTTCTTAACATACTCAGTTCAAACAAAAGCTAAATATTTTTTTTAATAAAATGTATGTAGTAGTAGTAAATATATATATTTATTTTAACAACCGAGGTCTTTCTGGTCCAAAATTTATGTTTTTGTGAAAAAACATTTTGTGTTTTAATTTAAGTAAATAAAGTAAAATTGCATATTTTCTTACATTGTTCAAAAAATAAAAAATTACTGGACTCGTGCTTGAATCTCTTATAATTTTACTATTTTTATTGGTGCATTAATTATACATAATAATTGCGTAGTTGTTTCTTATTAAATTACAAATTGCGTAACACATTAATTATAACATTTACTATATATTGCAATATATTCTTTATTTAACCACAGGTAAAACAATAAATACCCATTGACCTAAAATAAACATTTTAAAATTTTATCTAAACATTTTACACACACACACACATAAACATTGGCCAGTCTATTGATATATTCTAGAAGAACATCCGGGAGTACAACTATACATTTAAAAAAATTATGATTAAATCATAAATCTAAGTTTTAAATAATTTCATAACTATCAATCCACTATAATAAATGTTCTGTTTGTTACATGTTTAATATGATGCGATTAAACCTCTATTAATACATTACATAATGCATTGTGCAATTCATTAATTACAAACCATGTGTTAAATGATATAAAATGATGCTGTATAAAAATTATCTATAAATAGGCAATATAAATTACATATAGCACTACGGAGTATTATTAGAGAGCATATAATTATTGGACCACCTTGTGTTGAATGGCTACTTCAATGTCTGTAATTCTATATTAAGAGACTGGCAATTATATCGAATATAGCAATTTTGTAATGAACTGTGGGAATTGTGCTGTAAAATACACATTAAAGTGAAAATTAATTGCTATTGAATTTATCGGAAATAATAATAGTGAAGTCGACAAACTAATAATTAGCCCATTATCCCCAGGTTTACATCCAGCACTGCATATAAAACGCAATTAAAAATTATACACACACTCACTGATTGAACTTTTTCAATATATAATTGTGTCATTAAATTAATGATTGCGAAAAGCACTATGTAATTAATAATAATTTTAAAATTGAGACATAATTGAAGCAAAATTAGTTTGTATATTACATATAAATCGGGTGTTTATTGCTTCCTAATCTATTAAGGATGTGACAATATTGGATGCAAAAAGATTTTAAATAGGTTCCGCTGCGGTGTTGTATAGAAACTTGAAGCTGAGTGCAAACCCATTCACGGTTTCTCAACAGATTCGGCAAAAAAGCATCCACTCTATAGCGACAAAATTCTAGGAACAATTCTACGCGTGATTCTCCTTTTATATAAAAGTTATATACGCTCGCATCAATAATTTTTTAGAGCCGACAATATATACAGCTTTGGAAAGTTTCATGTATATGGTTTTAACACGTGGAGATAATAAGAAATAAATATAATTATATGGTGTCCTGTAATGGTTTTTAAATTACATAAACTTTTTTATAATATGGATTTGTGAACGTGTTACTCCTAACGTTATTGTCAAAGTCGACAGCAAGGCGCTGTTTATTGGTGAATTATTTTCTCTATATCTAATAAACAATATAATAAATGCAAATATATAAATGTCTTGTTCAATAAATGTTAATATTGCCCACTTATGGTGGCAATATATAGATGGAATCCAGTTACTTGTTCACTGGGTTATTCAAATTATAACACATTAATATTATGCAAGGCAACGTCTTGCAGTTTTATTGCAAATTGATTGCGAAAATAATATTTATAAATGAGAGAAAATGTTTGTAATTTAAGAATTATGAGGGTATTAATTCATTTAATTAATAAGTAAATGTTATCCAAGGTATTTCTACTGATATCGTGAATTATGTGAAACGTTTCAAAATTTTATGCTTAAGTAAAATAATAATATGGAGAGTTATGATATTGAGAATTATTTTAATTGGAAGACTTATGTAATGGTATAAAGATGAAAGTAGATATTACAATATTATATATTATCGACATATTTTATAAATATATAGAAAATTGCTTTTATATCAAGATACTTACGTTTCAGTTAATAAAATAATTTAATATAGTTGCATTAATTTTCTGTAAACAATCTGATATCAACATCAATATTAAATTTATTGCAGATCTGTTATTATGTTAAAAGATGGTCTTGACACCTTTATTAGTTACTTTTTATTTTTGAAGTACATTGTTTAATAAGTCACCAACCAAAGTTTAAGTTCAAAATTAATACCATTAGCACCGGTTTAAAAAAAAAATAAATCCGGGAAACATTTATCTTATGGATAAATTCGAGGAACAGATAAATATATATTTTTTTGAAAAATAGTTCAAATTTTTGTATAAATATATAAGCAAGCATTACATTATTCATCTTTTGAAAAATCAAGATCTAAATGTGATTACTTGTAATGGCCTATCAGAATAAAAGAAACAAATAATTTTTTGGGTTTGGCAGTCAATATAAAAATATAAACTAAAATTTATACAAAATTAACTTAAAATCCAATATAACCACACACATCTATATTAAATTATGCAATGTTTAATTCTAAAATCATAATATATCATCAACTATTAATGACTTTCAGACAATAAATAAAAGAATTGCATTTCTTGTCACTTTTATGCAATTTTTTTTTAAATTTAGTTGTCTGTACCAGAATAATACAACGAAACTACTTCAATATAAACTGAGTTCTTTATATATGGTCACTAAGATTATAATAAATAAAACTTCTGAATACAATAGACATTAAAAGCAACAAAATCTGCATAAAATTGTCTAATTTGATGCAAAATTTGTACCAATGCAACCAAATTTTGCATTTTTTTTTAATAGCGGATCAAAGCCCTGAATATTCCAAAAAGTGCAGTAGATTTCTAACGGTGTGGCACCTGAGAAAAGACTGCCAGAGTAAGATCGATGAAAACGCTTGCTACAAGTGCGGCAAAACAAGCCATAAAATAAGGGAGTACAATAACAAACCAAAATGTGCAAGGTAAAAGAACATAAGGCCGAATCCATAAAGTGTCCCAAGTTTAAAAAACTAGAAAAAAAAAAAGAAGCAAGGCAAGCTAACATTAAATCAGCAAAAAAAGACGCATACAAGCACCTATGCAACATTGCTCAACAACAATATCTAAAACATGAACTACCAAACTGCTATTAAAAAAATAAGTGCAAAGCAGCCAATTAACAACTTGCCACCCAAAGTATAAATAGGCTCAGGTCAGCAAGAGGCAAATTACCAATACGAGCTAAGTGGCTAAACAACCGCAAGTATAAAAATCTTCTTAGCAAATTGCAAAGGGAAATGTTACTGCAATTCAGCTCAGCGTACCGCACGGTTAATACAAAAGCGGTACAAATCATCACAAGCTCCCCATCTACCTGCTGGCCAGGAAAAAAATAAAAAACGCAACACAATGAAATGAAAACCTTGTGGAATTGAATTGTCCGATTTCTTCCAAAACAAAGTAAAAAGAACAAACCAAGATCAACTGGGCAAATGACAAAAAAAAACAAAAGAAAGAAACGACCTGTAAAATTCTTAGGTCTGCCCTAGACTTTATGGAAATTGTCAAAAACATTGTAATCAAAAAAATAAAAAAGACACTCAAGACTTAAGAACTATGCACCCTAATCACAATCGAAACCAAAAATGCATTTAACACGGCGGCATGAAATAGAAAAATTGAAACCTTTGAGAAGTAAAACATTTCAAACGTCTCATCAAAATGATAAAAAGCCTTCACAAATAGATCAATCGTGGACAAAAAAGAAGAAAAACTTGAGGTAACAAAAAAGGTACTACAGGGTTTGGTAGTAGACCTCCACCTCTAGAACGTCTTTTATGCCCTACTAAAGGTAGACAAGCTAGCAATTAAAAAGCAATTACAATTATAAGCTGAAAAAAATGCAAAAAAATAAATTTCAAACTGAGAACAGATATAATTACGCCCACAACAAATTTAATTTATATAACAAACGACAATTCTAACTCATCAAGAGAGTAACCACATAACCTAAAAAAGTAGCCGCGTCCGTAGGCAGAATGATACCAAGATGCGAAAAGCATTGGTGAAAAGAAAATAAAAATTCTGGCATTGGTGGTTACATTTGGAAGAAAGCTTTAAAATTTGGCAAGTATATCGGCATACTGCTATTGCAGAGAAACATCACTATTAAAGTATGTCGTGCATAAAAACTATACCAACAATGATCGTGATGGTGTTTGCCAGAACAATACTACACACGCTGTTAGCAAAAGAGGGAGTTACTTGGGGCATAGACATAAAGTGCAAGCAAAATTCGAAACAATGTAGAAGTGGCAGACAAAATGAAAAACCGACAAAAAAGGATATTTTTAAACATTGCCGGCTGGGTAAAATTAAAAAAAAAAAAACAGATTGGATACTCCTTCACCCAATACTTAACTAGTCACGGGTGCTTTGGGCCAATCTAAAAAAAATAAAATCAAACAAACTGCAACAAATGCGCATACTTTGAGAAAGTATAACGGAATACACGCTGCTGGCCTGGCGCATATTAGGAGCGACAACAAAATATTAACAAACAAAAAATAAAGGAGAAAGGAGAAAGGAAAAGAACATTTGCACAACAACAACAAGTAGATTAAACTAAAAAAAGATGACACACAATAACAACAAATTTTAGTAGAGAAAAGAAATGTAATAAAAACATGCTATAAAGGGAAGATAAAAGAAAAGAGATTTAATGGGTAAGGTACCTACTAAGGTATCTACTGAATTAGGCAACAAGTCCTAAGTTAATATAGGTTTTTACAAGACAATTTGTAACTCTCTACATGGCACATTCCCCATTGCCTTGGCAATAAAACTAAGTTTTTTTTTTCTTTCTTTAAATTGTCGTCCGTTCTTGGTCTACTCTTTGACATGAGCAAAGTCACTTATAAAAAAAGAAGCCTGGCAAATAACGTCCTAAAAACAGGAGAGGTAGTAGCTGTTGCGGTGGTATTAGAACACAGCAAAATGAAAAACCCAAACAATACTACAAAAACAAAACACTTACTAAACACAAAAAATCAAAATCAAAAAAGAAAATTAAAAAAAAAAACAAACAAAAAATAATAATCTAGGCGACCCAATAAAAAAGAAGCCGCAAAGACACATTAGCCAACCAATCATTTTTAATAAACCGACACAACCTGTAAAAAAGATACGGCAAAAATTTGCAAAAATACCTTGGTTAAAACAATAAAAAAGTAGAAAACATGTCGTATCCAAAGAGTACTAAAAATTAGGGTAAAAGAAATAATAAACAAATTTAAACAAAACAGAAACAAAACGAAAACTAGAGAATAGAGATAAAAAAACTACAAAGAATAAATTGGGCGCTTAGTAAAAAAAATTAAAAAAATTACAAAACAAATGGCAAAGAAAGATGTACTAGTATACCAACAGTAAAAAGAGCTGAAAGAGCTACAAACCGCAAATAAAAAACTTGAAGTAAAAGTTAAGAAGAATAATGCCTAAGCAAAAGAGGAGAGAGAGAGCAAGACTAGACAACGATACAACATCTGCGCCTACTAAAAGTTATAAAAAAAAACATATACAAAGAAAACTTTAAAACAGTAGAAGAAAAATGACAAAAAGATATCTTACAACTTAAGAGCTATAGAGACGGACTTGGCATTAATGATAAAAAAACAAAGGAGATACAAAGAAGAAAAAAAGATGCACAAAATGCCAACTCCGTTGAAAACAAATGGTAAAAAAATCAATCACAAAAAATAGGAGTAATAGCCCAAAAAAAAATAGCGATGTACTAATAAGCTCTAAAAACAAACAACCCAAAAAATTAAATTGAAATAAAAGATGCTGGTGTGAAAATACAAAAGGTTACCAAATTCATAGTAAAAAATGTCAAACTAGTAATACAAAACAAAAAAAAAAAACACTTGATGGCAACTTCTAAAGAACAAAAAACACAAGAAAAAAATGCACTAAATTCCTGGAACATAAACTCCTGTTTAAAAATTGCAAAACAGAAATACATTGCCCCAGATGGAAAGAAAGTGAACACCTGATGGACTCGCAGTATTTCAAATACCAAAAGCAAATACAACAAGTAAGAAAAAATAGAAAAAAACAGTAAAAAACAACGTTGTACAAAAAAGAAGTACTTTCAGAAAAAGAAAAAAACGTCTCAAAAAGAAATAACAGAAGCAGAAGAACAAAAAACATTATAACAAGGAACCGTAGCAATAAATTTCTTGAAATCAATGCAAATAGGAAAAAACATGCCATGATCTACTCAAATCGACATAAAAAAAAATACACATTAACATAGCAATAATTAGCAAACCAAATAAAAAATTATTAAATGAAAAGAAGCTTAGGTAATAAACAAAAAATTAAATACAAAAACACAATTAATAAGTAAAAACATCAAGACAAGTAACGTCAAACAGAATATGTGTAGTTAGAAACCAAAAACTACAAGATATACTTGTAATATAAAATTGAAAAATATACAAAATATTAAAAAAAAAAAACTTGAAAGTGACTTTAAATTGACTACCAAAAACCTAATAATTGCAGAAAACTTTAATTTAAATTTGCCAAACTGAGGGTTACAAAAATTTGACAAAAATGAAAACTAATTGCGGAATAGATTTCAAATAATAATTTAATTATTCAAAATAAAGGGAACAAGCCAACTTTTGTAACAGAAGAGTAACCGTGAATAATTAACCTTATTTTTAGATCGTGTGCTAACAACATCTGCAAATGAAAAGTCTTAGATAAAAACCCGACCACACAGAAAAGATTTTAAGAAATAAAACTGAACTTATAAATTTTACTAAACATATGAACACGGTACTAGAGAATACCATAAGCATAACGGCAAATAAATTAACAACTAGGATAAGTAAGTCTTGCAATGCCAGGTGTAAATGAAAACAAAAAATTAAAAAATTTAGTAAAATAAGAAACTAGCATCAACAACAAAAATTAACAAAGCTAAAAAAGGTAGCAGAAAACATATAAAGAACAAAACAAAATAAACTCCAAACAAACAACGTAGAAACAAGAAAAAAGTTTAAAACAATGATAGCTAAGAAAAAAGACAATTCCTGAAAGAAGATATGTAGTAGTAGTAGTTCAGTTTATTTTAGCATATAGCTACATATACAAAATCAAAATAAAAAAAAATTACAAGTACATACTAATTTAGTCAACAGAATTAAAACACATGTAGAACATGTATAGGACATATTAAAAACATATAAAAACATATTAAAAGCAGCAGAAACCTATAAAAACTAAAATGATTGACAATTAGTTACATTATTATATTAAGTTCAATGCCTAGAATCAATTATAAACTTACAAAATCCTTTTTTAATACAAAATTCTTTTTTAAATTCTATAATATTGGTTGCATTTTTTATAAAAATAGGCAACTCAATAAACTGTTTTACACCATTAAACTATTTGCTGTTGAAGTTTTTTTTGCTCTATCTATTCTAAAATTGTTCCGATTTTTCGTTAGATATGAATGGGTATCATTATTTTGATATAATTTGAAGTATTCAGGAAACATTTCCGATTTAATTATAAAAATAAATACCACACTATATAATTCAATAGTTTTACTAATTGTTAGCCAATTCAAAGTGTTAAGCATAGTATAAATTGGGGTATACTTGCTACACTTTAAAATGGATCGCATAGCTCTATTTTGTAAAACATCTAGTTTTTTCTTTTGTGCCCCATTGATCATATATAAGATGGTAATGCAATATTGGTAGTGAGGCCTTATAATGGTATTATAAATTAAAATTCTGCTATAAATTGAATTATCATTGGAGACTCGTTTTAGAAATCCAATTTTTTTATTTATCTTTTTTATTAATATGTCAAAATGTAAATTAAATTTTAATTTGCTATCGATTATGATACCTAAATATTTAATTTCGGTTACCCACACAACATTATTGTTGCTTATTTTTAAGTTAGAGTTTATAATCTGCTTTTGCAATCCAAGTGTCATTGATTTTGTTTTTGATACATTTAAACATACTTTATTGTTACTTAACTAGTTGGACAGTGATACAAGATCTATATTTATGTTATAAATCATTTCATCGATATTATCTCCGGAAAAATATAAAAGTGTATCATCGGCAAATAATTTTATGTTGCATTGGTTAATTGCACCACCAATATCATTCATTTAAATGATAAACAGCAGAGGCCCAAGCACACTACCCTGCGGTACCCCGTGTAAATTTTATAATTTATCTGACATATTTTGATTAAAGCTTGTTATTTGATATCTATTGGATAAGTAACTTTCAAACCATATAAGGACTACGCCGCCCAAACCGTAGTATTTAAGTTTTTTTAATAAAGTTTTCCTACTAATTGTTTCAAATGCTTTTTTGAAATCAAGAATTATTGCAATAATCTTTTTATTTTTGTCTAATTTTTTTCTTCTATTCAGAAATGATTAACTGAAAAGCTGTTTCGCATGAATAGTTTTTACAAAAACCTAATTGTCTTTCAGTAAGTAAACCATTATTTTCAAAGTAGTCGAAAAGTTGCTTATGTACTACTGCCTTTAAGATTTTTTCAATAATAGGAAGTAAATTGATACCTCTAAACTCTTCTGGTACAGACGCATTTTTAACTTTTTCTATTGGTATTATTGTACTTATTTTGAATAAATCTGGAATATTTCTAGTTGTTAAAGACATATTAATTATGTTTAAAATAGGATACCCAATAACGTAAAAATATAGTTTGATAAGTTTAATAATAATATTATCTTCACTACCCTTATTTTTGAAACCCATTACAAAGTTTTTTAGTTGTTTAATACTTTGCAGTTCAAAATAAGTTAGAGATTGAGAAATGACTGGCAAAGAGTTTTCTGACCATTCATTAGTAACTAATATATTTTCAACAAGATCATTAATACTATCTCTGAAAAATTTATTAAAATTTTCAGCGTTGTTAGAAGCTGTATACAGGGCTATGTCAAAAACAATATCTGTTTCTATCCTACTATTTGATTTTATTAACTCCTTAAGCACTTTCCACATTTCTTTTGGGTTGTTTTTATTATTATCTATTTTCTTTTCAATATATTTTTGTTTTTCATTTCTTATTGTGTATTTTTGATTTGTTTATACAGATTCCAATCAGATGCATGGTTGGACTTTAAATTGTTTGTAAGCGTTATCTCTTTGTTGTTGCAGTGTTATAATATTTTTACTAATCCAAGAACAGTTATTCATTTTTAATATAGTTGTAGTATTTGGACAATGAATATCTAATAAACGGTTTATATTATCTAAAAAACTGTTATAGAGTAGATTAATATCAGTCAGGTTATATTTCCAATTGCAAACAAGTAAGTCTGCTTATATTAGTGATACAGAGCTCTCATTAAATTTTCGTTTGTTTATAGTTTTTGTAAGACTAGTTAGAATCTTTTGTTTGGATTTAAAGTACAATAATAAAGTTTCAGGATCAGATATTTTAGTATCTTCACAACATGATATAAAGTTATATTCATTTGTTATAACTAAGTCTATAATTGATAAAGTGTTTTTAGTAATTCTAGTAGGAAAATTTACAATTTGCTGCATGCCACAACTAGATATAATATTTTTTAATCTTTTAGTATGCGTATTATTGTAATTTTTCCAATGAATATTAAAATCACCTAAAATAATAATTTTACAATTTAATGTTATAATTTCATCTATCACCAATTCAAAAAAGTCTATAAATTCATTGTGATTATTATTGGGAGAGTGATAAATTAGTATAATAATGTACTTAATATTTTTTATGATTAATTTAACTCTTATTATCCAGTCATTATTATTACTAATTTATATATAAATATCAGAATTATCAATTTTTTTTACATCATTTTGGACAAACATCAAAACACCTCCTGTATGTCTATTACTCGAGTTACATCTAATACAGCTGTAGTTTTTTAATTCCATTTCAACATCAAATATGTCCTGTGTGACTCTAGTTTCGAATAAGCATAATAAAACAGGATTTGAGCTACCAACTAATTTGGAAATATCACATTTATGCGCTAAATAACTTTGCGAGTTTAAATAAATAATTATATCTCCACATGGGAAATCTTTAAAATTTTTAACAGTATTATTTAAAAAGATGCTATTGTCTCTACCTGACTTAAAAAAGAATTGTTTATTCCATTGTGTGCACTGATGTTATTTTCTTTTGGGCTGAATGATATTGAAACTTTGATGTTTTCAGGCTGTATGTACATGGTATTATTTGAATATTGTTACTTTTCGAATAAATTTTGTGCCATTGTGCACAGTAAAAAATGTGGAAGTAGCGTTGTTAATAATTTAATTCATGTGTTGAATTAGTTTCATTAATCCTGCATATTTGTAGTGGCCATTGTGATTTAATTCATGTTTATCTAACAATGTGTTTATATCGATGAAGTTAATATCTTTAGTGTTAACTGCCAAGTTTTTAAATATGTTCTCATTTATATTGGAAATAAAATTATTAAGTACAGGGCGATTTGAAATAAATGGCGATGATATTATTATAGTATTTATTGTTGTTATTCAGAGATGCATACATTTAGGTTATGTTGGGAAGGTAATAATATAATTTAATTTAAATACTTGTATGCTTGAGATCTTTATTATTTTCGACTAGTTTCGACTGTTTTTAGTCATCTTCAGGTATCTTAAATTTATTAACATTTTTTTATTATTTAATAATAACATATGAGGATATTACTTACATATTTATGTTTTAATGTAGATGTGTGGTGGTGACATCTGTGGTGTGTTTGTTGAGGTTGGTATTTGATATTTTTTATGGTAGATGGAGATTTGTAAAGGTGGTGAATGTGATACTGATACTGGTGTCATCTGTAGTGTGTTGTTGAGGTAACTGGTTAGGTTGTTTTATGTTAGATGGTGTTGTGGTTGTATGAAAAAATTTATAAGAGTGGAATATATATTTTATATATAAGTAAATTTTGTTTTAGATGTTTTAGCGTGAATAAGAAAGGGTTTGGTACTAATGGTTATTGTATGGTGGTTTATAGTCTTTTAGATAGGTATATAGATGTTTCGTGTGGCTGTTTAATTGAGTGTTAAGACATATAACATTTTTGTTATTTTTCAATTTGTCAATTTCCATATTTTCTAATATGGTCATTTTGTAGCCTTTTTCACATTGATGTAATATTTTAAGGTTTTTTGTGTAGTCAAAAGTATGATTATGAATGTGAAGATGTTTGGAAAAAATAGATGTTTGGTTTTTGTCTTGGTGTTCTTTTATTCTGTATTTTAAGGCTCTTTTGTTTAATTGATGATTGTGTAGAGAGACTTGCTATAATGTCATATTTGAAAAGGAGTTTTTTTATTGTATCACTGATGTTGTTGTAGTAATTTATTTTTCTGTATTGCTTATTAATGTTTGTTTTTGTTATGTTTGTCAAAGATAGGCTGTGGAGTTGTGATTTGATGTTGTTTTTATGTATTAGTTTATTTATTAAATTTAGTGGAAATTTGTTTTCTATTGCAAGTTGTTTGATAGTGTTAAGCTCTTTAGTTAAGTTGGGTTGAGAGAGAGGTATGTCTGTTGTTCTTTGTATGAGTGAATGAAAGGCTGAAAATTTGTGTGAGTGACAATGGTTTGAATCAAAAGGTATGATGATGCCTGGATTTGTGGGTTTTAATTTAAATTTAATTTCTTTTGACATAACTAATTTATACACAAATATTCCAATAAATGAAACTATAATAGCTTTAAAAAATCTTCTAATAGAAAATAATATAGATAAAAACGAAATCAATGACATTACTAACATCACTAAATTTCTTACAACAGAAACTATATGCTATTACAATAACAACATCTACAAAATGTCCTATGGTCTGCCCATGGGAGCTTCTAGCTCTACCATACTAGCTAACATATTCCTAAACACACTTGAAAACAAAATACTTAACCCAATTAACCCTCACTATAACAACATAGTCTTATGGAAGAGATATATAGATGATGTAATATGTATATTCAGAGGCAATGCCAATGAATATAAAAACCTCTATCAATATATAAACAACCTACATCCAAATATCAAATTCACAATAGACATTGAAACCAACAGCAAAATCAACTTTTTAGACCTGACTATAAGCAGGAATAACAACCGTTTGGAGTTTGATATTTACAGAAAACCCACAAATCCAGGCATCATCATACCTTTTGATTCAAACCATTGTCACTCACACAAATTTTCAGCCTTTCATTCACTCATACAAAGAACAACAGACATACCTCTCTCTCAACCCAACTTAACTAAAGAGCTTAACACTATCAAACAACTTGCAATAGAAAACAAATTTCCACTAAATTTAATAAATAAACTAATACATAAAAACAACATCAAATCACAACTCCACAGCCTATCTTTGACAAACATAACAAAAACAAACATTAATAAGCAATACAGAAAAATAAATTACTACAACAACATCAGTGATACAATAAAAAAACTCCTTTTCAAATATGACATTATAGCAAGTCTCTCTACACAATCATCAATTAAACAAATTTTATGTAATCAAAAACAAAAAACTGACATCCTCCAAAAATCCGGAATTTACCAAACCAATTGCAATAACTGCACTGCAACCTATATTGGACAAACAGGCAGAGCCTTAAAATACAGAATAAAAGAACACCAAGACAAAAACCAAACATCTATTTTTTCCAAACATCTTCACATTCATAATCATACTTTTGACTACACAAAAAACCTTAAAATATTACATCAATGTGAAAAAGGCTACAAAATGACCATATTAGAAAATATGGAAATTGACAAATTGAAAAATAACAAAAATGTTATATGTCTTAACACTCAATTAAACAGCCACACGAAACATCTATATACCTATCTAAAAGACTATAAACCACCATACAATAACCATTAGTACCAAACCCTTTCTTATTCACGCTAAAACATCTAAAACAAAATTTACTTATATATAAAATATATATTCCACTCTTATAAATTTTTTCATACAACCACAACACCATCTAACATAAAACAACCTAACCAGTTACCTCAACAACACACTACAGATGACACCAGTATCAGTATCACATTCACCACCTTTACAAATCTCCATCTACCATAAAAAATATCAAATACCAACCTCAACAAACACACCACAGATGTCACCACCACACATCTACATTAAAACATAAATATGTAAGTAATATCCTCATATGTTATTATTAAATAATAAAAAAATGTTAATAAATTTAAGATACCTGAAGATGACTAAAAACAGTCGAAACTAGTCGAAAATAATAAAGATCTCAAGCATACAAGTATTTAAATTAAATTATATTATTACCTTCCCAACATATTATAGTATTTGTTTTTTTTTAACTGATCTTTTAATTTTAATAAGATAGGTAATAGGATAGACTCGAAAAACGCGGAACTTATTGTTATTGGCCAATTTTCGATCTTTTGTAGCCTAAACTTTGTCGTCGTTTTTCTTGTTGTCCTGCACAATAAACGCCTTGTGTAAACTGAGTCCACTAAAGATGTTGCAAGAGGTAGCTTTTATTTTTTTCAGAACGGCGACGGCACTACCCTATCCGTAACTGAAAAACTCTAGAGACAGAAGTTAAACAAATTTTTTTGGCTGCAAGTTACTGAATTGGGTCTTGAACATAATTGTTTCTAGCAGGACAAAACAACCTTTTACACAGCTTGGGCAACTATAAAAAATTTAAAACTAAACGGGCAGATTGCCAGATCAAACACCGCCAGTCTTTTTCTTTGGGGCATTTTAATTTTTTGCGTTTACTACAACAAACGACCAACCTTGCAAATCTTGAAAGCCAGTATTAAAGAAGAAACCATCAATTTAGAGTCAGATGTTTTGAAAACCACAACAATTTAAAATGCCGCAAAACACACAAATGTGCATCAATTTAGAAGGTGGTCATTTGACTAATATCATTTTTCAACAAAATGTCATCAATTTTACATTTTTAAATAAACTTTCCGTGAGTATAAAGCCCATTTTCTTTTTTAACAAAATGACAGTTAATTTACATTATGACATTTTTTGCTCTACCTTGTACATAAGCAAAAATAAACAGAAACAAAGAACGCATAGAGAGATTTATGTGATGAGCTCAACTACGCCACAAACAAAAAATAGATGCAAGTCAGCCAACTAAACTAACAAAAATGCAAAATTCAAAAGAAAGAACACAAAGTAAACATAAAATAGTCTGTTACGCAAATGATACAAACATTGTTTTTGTTGGAAACGATTTGAACAGTATTACAGCAAAAGCGTCTACATATTTTCCAAAACTTGAGGAATGGCTTCTAGCTAATAAGTTATTACTTAACATAAATAAAACACAATGCGTTCAATTTAAGACAGATCATTACAGAGGAGATCATATTAATTATCTTAATTGCAATAACACATTTTTAAAAACATCATGCAATGCCACGTGTCTTGGCATAAAGATAGATGAATGTTTGAAGTGGGCTTTTCATATTGATGACCTTGTTGGGAAGTTGAGTAATGTGATATTTATGTTTCGAGTGCTTCAATCACATTTAAATAAGGACATTTTAATAATTGTGTATCATTCTTGTTTTTAGTCTTTGATGCGTTTTGGTATTGTTTTTTCTAGAGGTTCAATTTTTTTAAATATAATCTTTTTAGTACAAAAAAAAGCTTTACGTACAGTCAATAGCATGGCATACAATCAGAGTTGTCGTAATCTATTTACACAACATAATATTTTAACCGTATATGCCTTATATGTATTTGAATGTTTAATGTTTAATTTTAATAATAAGAATAAGTTTAAAAATTGTATTTCTAGTCACGTGTATAATACTCGTAAAAATATTTATGTATATCCCACGCATCGTCTATGTGTTTTGAAAAAAAATGTTCAAATAAATTCAAAACAAAAATTAAGAAATAACTTTTAACTATCGAACCCTACTCTCTTACAGAATATTTCGATAAAATTAAAATCTTCTATTAAATCTAGTCATAAGTTTATAATTGTACTAAATGAATGTCTATTTTATAAAATGTTATTTTTAAAATGTATTAAAACTGTTTTTGTAATTCTGTAACTGTATTTTCAGTATCGCTTTTTTTTACTTGTTTCATATTTATTGTTTTTTATATTCTTTTTGTATTCTGCAATCTTTATAAAATAAATAAAATTTATCTATCTATCTACTAGTCAAAGCGTACCAAAGTGCACAGTCAAAGAAATCCGCAAAACCGGACTAAAAATAAAAACTAAGTAAAAACGGCATACCACCGGAAGTGATGAAATTTATTACAAAAAACTGTCCGCATATTCTCCGGCGGACAATGAACAAGTCGTGAAAGAAGACTTATTTCCCAATAGCTGAAAACAAAATACTATTGTTTTAGTGAAAAACCCAAAGAATAAAAAAGTTACGTAGCTAATTACAGATAGCATAAAGCTCACCTATCTAATCAACAACATAAATTCAAAAAAAGCAGATCAAACATAGACGCTATTGACGCATCAATCATCTGTAGAGAAGAAAGACGAGAAATATGCAGGTCTTGTAACATTTGACGTAGAAATGCTTTAACATGGCTTTGTGGTAAGGCATAGTAGAAAAAATAGACAGGCGCAAAGTTTCAAAATACCTGGTAAACGCAATACACATCTATTTTGACAAAAGATTTATTAAGATCGGAAAAAAAACATGCTGAAAATAACATGCCGTGTCCTACATGACTCAGTTGCCGGCCTAGTTTTGTAGAATATGTTCCACAATAGTGTGCTTAAGCTAGATGTTACTGACACGGTCAGCCTAATTGTCTACGCAGATAACCTGGCCATAGTAGTCCGGAAAAAAAATGAAGAAATCATTATTAAAATGTCAAAAAAAAAAAAAAATCCAAATCAAGGATGGATAAAAGATAAGAATTTAATAATTGCTTTTTAAGAAACAGAAATAGAAATTGTAAAGAAAAAATAATGCTCAAAGAGAGCAAATATATGTGAAAGTAAAATTGCTAACTGGCCGTTTTTTTTTTAATTTACTTTGAAAAAAAAACAGAAACATGATATTATATTATAAAGACAGCAAAAAGGCCAAAAAAACGACAACATTGCTGGCAAAAATCTTGCCAACTATAATTGGGCCCAGGTAGGCAATTTATTTGCAACACCGTCAATGCAACATCATAAGTGGCTAAACACCCGCAAAATGCTTACACAAGAGTCTGTAAAAAAACTAGAGCAAAGCATTTAAAGCTTATGTTATAAAATTGATACTAAGCTAAATATCTACAATAAATTGCAATAAATGGCAATGAACAAATAAAAATAGCAAAAAACTATTTCCCACACACCAAACTAATACAAAAAACACAAAAGCAGACAAAATAGATTCTTTTATTATAGAAAAGCTAGAAACCACCCCGAAAAGAACAAGAAACAACAAAACGCTTGTGCCAAATTACATCCCTACAGAAATGCCAAAACTGATCCAGAGTTGATATTTAAATAAATAAACAACAAATATAACCAAAGAAACTTTGTAGACAAATTTAAAAAAACAATATTAGTATTGATAAAAAAATTGAAAAAATTGCTGGGCAACTAAGAAATAAAATAAAAAAGATAATCTCGGCAAACTAATATGAGTTTACAAAAGAAAAATTGACTATAGATGCTTTGGAAAAATATAAAAAACATTCAAAGTCTTGAATAAAATCTGGTTTTGTGCCGTTTTTCATAAAAAAAAAATTTGTTAATATGTTTTGGTTTATTAAAAAATCAATTTTTGATAAGGTAGATAATTGGAATCGTTTTTGCGAATAGCCATTAATCTTAAATGTTGTTTTGCCATCAAAAGTCTCAGTTTAAAAGCAATAAAATATAATTCAATTTTAGTAATTGTACTGTTTTCAAAAATAAACGTAAAGTAAAATTTAAAATTTGTTTATTAATTTGTTGAATACTGGTTTCTAAATTTTTATTTCAGGTCTAAGTTTTATAGTTATCGTCAATTTTACTACAATCATTAAAAAAAATTATGCCACTTCTGAGCAAAGCAAATACGCGTTTGCAACCTTAGTTGATGCTTTGTTAAAGTGAGAGTAAAAAAAACCCATATAACGAAAAAAAAAATAAGCTCATTATTTTTTATTGGTAACAGGCTATTTAACTAGTTACAACTGTTTGTGTATATCTAAAAATACTGCCAATAGCAAGTTATAGTATTTGAACGATTTGCATGCTTGTAGAAGCCAAAAAAAAAATTAAATAAAATGTGTAATAAACAATTTTGATATGACTGCTACAAAAAGAAATATAAAGAAACATGTTTAAGACAATTGAGTATTTGAAACAAAGCGTATGCTGTTAACTTAATATATTAATTTAATAATAATATTTTGTTTGACTAGATTATTCAAAGGAGTAATTGAATACTAGCAAATTAGAAAACTAAAAAAATAAAGATACTATAGTTTAAAATTTAAATGCATTGTTGATTTTGAATAAAATTGATTTGATCAAAAACTGTTATGTATTTTTGTTAATATAATAAGAATTTTAAAACATCTTGTATAATTTTATTTGTCCATACAAAATGTCTTTTCTTTTTATAAAATCAATAAAACACACATAAAATATCAATTGTACAAATAACCTTTTCTTTACTATTGTTACATTTTTGTTCATTAGGATAAGCAAATAAATTAATTTTATTTATTTATGAATATTTGTTCTTTTCGATTAAACATAATTATAGTTACAATTGTTCCATTAAATATTTCTATTTAATGCAATGTTTTTATAAAGATTAATCTATAAATATGACAGACTAGCATAATTTATGTCGTATATAATTGGTAAATTTAATCCGTGCTAAATTAAATTTTCCCATGTAGTATTTAGTGTGTCTTTGATTTATATTTTTCTGCATGAGTGTTATAAAGTCAGCTGTCAGCTTGGCTGTCGTCCAACAAATCTCTTTCGTCGGGGTCTTAAAAACGTCTTTTGCCTTTCTTTACTTGACATATTATCTCTTTATGTCAGCGGAGGTACCCTGTGGCTGCCTTTATAAGATTTGATTTTGTGGTAGGTTAGCTCGACGTTTTGTTATCAACACGCTACCTGACATCCAAGAATAATTGTTTGTAATAACTATGAGTTTTCAGAAGTTGCATACTACCTACATTACGACTTGTAATTTACGTTTTTATATTTGAATTAGTTACACTGCCAACTGTACCTCGGTACAATGGATAAATCACCTCAAATCATTCTATAATTATTAACATGACTATTCCTAACTATTGCCAACAATAAAATAAATTAGGAAATAAAATTATGATACTTATACGAATACAAAGAAATGTAATTGTTTTTGTTGCGTTTTAAGTGCACACTTAACCTTTGTAATATACTGCCTGCCGGCAATTATAAATATTATTGTTACTTAAGTAATAACGCGTCTTCTCACTACACATCTAATAATAAGAAGATATTAATCACATGGAAATTATGCAGTGCTAAAAGCCTATGTAGTAACTCTCTCAATATACATTTCTTTGTTTATATTTATTTCATAGTTAATTAGAAGATTTAGCATACGTGAAGAATTAATACGGCGGGATTTTAAGTAAAATTTAACGATCATTTGATATGGCCATCTTTTAACACATTTTTGCTTTGTTTAATTTATTACGTATGTATAACTATTTAAAATTTTATTGCCTCATTTTATAGTGGACATAAATTTTATTATTTTATTTTTGGTGGAATTTATGGATTTTCGATGTATTCTTTTTATAAATTTAAAGAAAAAATTTCAATTAAAAAATCGTTACAACGAATTAGCAAAAAATGCTGTAATCATAAAATCTTGAAATGTGTCCAATAAATGCCATATAATTGTATATCTTATTATGTTTGTTAATTAAACAAACATTTAAATTGATTTTTGTTTTTACACAAAGTATAATGGTTCAGTATATTTTATGTGAAAGGATATAATTTTTGCAATTTAAAATTTACTGCGTTAATGTCAATAAATAATTTTATTAATAGTTCATAAGAAACCTTACAATTTTATTCTTAACATTAATGTAAAAGAAGTTACTATATACAAACTTTTAATTATAATATAGTTTTTTATATTTTTAATTACTTAACATATTTATTCATCAAGTTGTTTGATGATCTACTTCACATACCTTGTTATATGCTAATGAAAGAAAATAATGTTTACAGGCAAAAACCAAAATCCGCGTAAACAACAAAATAACTAATTGCCCCAAATATAAGTCCAAATAAAATTACTATTGGGTTCAGCTTGTTTGTATTAAATCTACCAAAGGAATGATAAAGCATCAAGAAAGATGGGTCCAATAATCTTCAAGTACTGCCGTAAATAAACCACGCAAAACAATGATTTATTTCATAGAATTATACAAGATTAATCCAACACTAAACAAAAGATTGATGCACTTAGTAAATCAATCTATTTTCGCATCACTGTCCAAACAATGAATTGCTAGTTGTTTTACCAATTAGACTAGATCATAATAGTAACATACTTAATTTTAATAATGCAGTATCATTTGAAACTAGATATTTAAGGGCTCATGACCTAGATAAAACAACTTTAGGGTTTAACAATTGGAAACATTAGTATTGGTCTATTACACGTATACTAAACAAGATATAATTAAAAGAAATTCTCTCCAAACTTATTCAAACGTTTGTTCAATAAGCAGTTATACTCTAGAGTTAAAAAGAAAACATTGTCATTAAAAATGTTTATTCAACTATTTAGTTAACACTAACGCATTTTAACTAATAAGCATGTATTTTGTTTTTATTGTAAGAAAAGTTGCAAAATGTAAAAAAATTAAAAAAACTAAAGTTTGTAACCCATAGGTAAAACCTGCAACAATCTGTCTTGCAAAAATTGATTTTGCAAATAATATGCCTAATGTTTTTTGCTTTTTTATTACATTGGCAGTTATTAGAACTACTGTTATTTAGTTTGACAGTTCGACAATCAAATATAATTTATTTGATAATATTTATAGTACCAATAAACCATGATTATTTAAACAGCTTAAATATTTTAATAATAACTTTAAAATTTATTTAATTAAGTTTAACAGTTTTGTTAAAATATTTTTTCGTACTGAAGAGTCATCAATTAAGTTAGATGTATAATAACCACTAACATATTATTACACAGCAAAAACGTTCAAAGCAATTCTAGTATTAGTAAAAAAAAATATTTTGTAGTAATTGCTATTTAAATTAATATATTAATTATAGTTTATATTTGGGGCTATACCGTGTATCCCAGGATAGATACAACAAGTAGTGAGATGAGCACAAAAATTTTGAATTTTGAAATGGCTTCGTATAAAACTGAATCAACTCATTTTTGATATGTCTTAATTTTACATTAAGCAGGACTTATTCCCCAAATGCCATTCCAAAATTCAAAGATTTTGTGTTAATTTGATCATTTATAAATTTATTGTGAAAAACAGTTTATTTTGTAACGTTTTATAAACGTCGGTTTAAATATAAATATACTTTGACACAATAAGTTTTGGAGAGCTGCAGTTTGATCTCTGTGAACTCATTTCTGAAATTAGTAAATATGTTACAATAGAATTAATTGCTATTTTGACAGATATAAAAACACATAAAATAGTAGTTCTAGTATAATTGTTTTGAAAGTTTATCACAAAATGTCAATAGTGGTTTTTGTAAACATTGTTTCTAATAGTTAATGTACTGTATAAATTCTGTCTAAAGTTATTCATACATACACCAAAAGTGGTCTTAGATGTGTGATATACAAAGTACATTGAAGTACTCAACAGTTGTTGCATGCTAGCTACGCTGCTAGTGTTGGGGTTGTACAAAGCTGTAAAAAATTGTTATTTATACACTGGCATTTGAGGCCTTGTGGTTGTGTTAACACCGTATCTGACACTGAGGTTTTATACGCAACAGCCGTTAAAAGCATGTCAAGTGCAGTAGCATTTGAGGTATTGTTGTTGCACCATAACTGCAAAAGATTGTCAAGCATACACTGGCCGGTTGGGCTTTGATGTTGTTGATATATGCAAGCACATTCAACTACATTAGTGAAACGTAGTTATAAGCACACTGGTATTAGAGTATACCTTGGGTTTGTGTTATTTAAGTGATTGGTATTATAGTATACTATGTATTAATGTAATAATAAGGATTCTAGCATAACAAACTGTTGTTCAAATGCTAATAAACGAAAAACTCGGAGTTAAGCCTTTGTTGGGTGTTATAAATAAATCCTCAAATATGTTGTAAAATGTAATTTATAATATTATTGTATTTTGTCTTCCCAGTTCCTTTTCCGCAGTAAAATGGTGCAGTCAAATAAATTGGCAGAAAACTACGGTTGGCAATAAACTTGTGACAAAATTAGTGTATATTAATGATTTTACCCGCACGTTGTAATTTAACTGCTAATTTGGACAATATCTAATTTTAACTTATTACTTTTTAGTTTTAAATTTTTAAATTTTTTCGCTTTTCTGTGCTTTAAACATTTTACTTTCTTATTCTCAACATATTTTTTGCTTACTTTTTATAAATAATATACATTTTTTTCTATGTCTTCAAAATTTCACAACAAAATATTATCATAGCAATAGAGTGAGATTCTACTTCACTCTTTTGGGATAATTTAATTTTAAACTTAAATTTGCTGATTAAGTTACCCTAAGGCAAAAATGCTTTTGTTTTTTTAGGTTAAAATAGCTACCATTAAACAAATCGAATTGAGACAACAGTTTAACATATCAATAACCATCATGTCAAATGGCCAAATGGTACTACAAGCAATACGTTTGGTAGTAATAAAATCGAAACAAATAATAGACTGCATAACCAGTCCTAACGCTTAATCCACAAACAAAAAAATACGCCTGATTTGAATAAAAATATGAGGGTATAGAAGGGTAACTCAAACAGACTTCTTCTTCTTGCAGTCCTTCTCCTACCGGAGGTTGGACACCATCATGACTATTTTTATCCTGTTCACCGCTGCTCTGAACAGCTCCGTGCTACTACTCCGTGCTACTACTGAACCACTCACGCAGGTTTTTCAGCCAGGAGACTCTATGCCTACCAATACTCCTGGTTCTTTTAATTTTTTCCTGCATAATAAGTTTTAGAAGACTATATTTGGGGCCTCTTATGACATGGCCTAGGTACTTCAGTTTTCTTTTCTTAATGGTCAGCACGACTTCATATTTCTTTTTTACTTTTTCTAGTACCTGTGTTGGTTACTTTATCTTTCCAGGATATTCTAAACATTCTGCAATAACACCACATCTCGAACGCTTCCAACCGTTTAAGTTCTGGTTTCTTTAGGGTCCAGGCTTCACCTCCGTATAGCAGGGTAGAGAACACATAACAACGTAGTATTCTAATTCGTAATTCTATACTAGTGTCTCTGTTACAAATAATTTTTTTCATTTTCATAAACGCTGTTCTTGCTATCTCCACCCTTCTTCGTATCTCACCTACCTAGTTGCTTGTTTTGTCTAGCACGGTTCCAAGATATTTGTAGGAATCTACTCTTTCAATTATGGTATTGTTGATATTTTGTTGCACTTGTTAGTTATGTGCCTTAGAAACTACCATACACTTGGTCTTTGAAAGATTCATTTAAAGTCCATATGCTTCACATTGGTGGTTTACTCTTTCAAGTATGTGTTGTAGTTCTGTTTTGCTACTTGCCAATAATACCGTGTCGTCGGCATATCTGATATTATTTATTACCTTCCCGTTTATGTTTATACCTATTGGTTCTCCTAACAAAGCTTCTTCAAATATAGCTTCACTGTATATGTTGAATAATAGCGGGGATTGGATGCAGCCTTGTCTAACTCCGCGGCGTATTTCTATTTTATCTGTCAGCTCATTCTCTACTTTTACAGCTGCACTTTGTCCCCAATATAGATAATTATCATGACGTCTTTCCGGTCTAAATTCTTTTTAAGTATTAGTTGTTGTAATTTGTCATGCTGAACTTTATTGAAAGCCTTTTAGAAATCGATGAAGCACACAAACAGGTCTGATTTATGTCTAGGCATCTTTAAAAAAGAATATTTATTTCAAAGAGTGCTTTTCTTGTTCCAAGCCCCTCTCTATATCCAAATTGGCTATCGCTTATGTCCTCTTCTAGTTTTCGATAAATTCTTTTATGGATGATTTTTAGGAAGATTTTTAGTGCATGGCTCATAAGTGCAATCGTCCTATAATCTGTGCACTCTCTAGCATTTGCTTTTTTAGAAATTAATACAAATGTCGATAGAAGCCATTGTTGCAGTATGACAGACTAGTTCACTAAAAATAAAACCTTTTAGAAATTTCAAAATATAATTAATCTGTAGTACATCAACTAGTAGAAAAACATTACATGTTATCTAAACTATGCTAATACAAATAAAAACAGCAAAACGTCAAAAGATTTATAACCGAACATTGTGGACTCAACAAACACATGCATAGAATGGTAGTTCAGACAAATCCGCTACGCCGCAAATGTTTAGAGAACAAAAAAACTCTGCTATATCTTTTGAGCAAATACATAGCTTATTACACGCAAAGTAGTGTTTTTGCGTTTGTCAGTAATAAAATCTAAACAGATAATAGACAGCATAACTAGTCTGAATGCATAATGGTCAAACAAAATTACACGCCTGATCTGAATACCAAAAGATCAAGCTATAGAAAAGTACCTTAAACAAGACCAGCTTGCCAAAATAGAACCTTTTAAATTTTTTTTAAAAAATAATAAATAATCTGTAGTACGGGACACAACAACTTGTGGAAAAACAGTCAAAAAATAAAGCACATAAAGATTTTCTTACGATTATTGCATATTATCTAAACTATGCTAATGCAGATAAATACAGCAAAACGCCAACAAATTTATAACCAGACACTGTGGCCTCAACAAACAAATGAGAATGTAGAATAGTAATTCAGACAAAACCTCTACGCCACAAATGTCTGAAAAACAAAAAATTCCGCTACATCTTCTGAGCAAGAGCAAGGCTACTATACGCAATGTAGTGTTCTTTTTTGGCCAACATAAAGTAATTAAAAACAGCTTAAACAGTTTCTTGTCAAAAATTGCTGGACTTTATTGATAAAACGGTACTGTAGCCGCTTTTTGATCGGGTTTATTAAACTAACTCTAATGTTGTGATTAAAAAGTAAAACAAAAATATGTATGCAAGTAAAGCCAATATTGTTATTGTTGAATAAAAGTATTCACAAATCCCCAATTTATTATTCTATTTAACTAAAAAAAAATATACAACCATTCATTTAGTCTAAAAATTAAAGCTAAATGATATTTTATTCTGTCAAAAGTTTTTGGATTAGTTACTGACCTGATTTTTTTCCAAGAGTCGCAACTTACAAAAATAACAATCATTAGTCGTTTTTTGGCAAGCTTACTTAAGTTATCTAAAAGTATGTCCTAAATAAATACAAAAAATATTAAAGTTTATTATAAGCTGCCACTGCTGTCATATTTTAAGGTATAACGTCATTATGTAAAATCGTGATTTACATCAAGTCAAATTCAACAAATGATTTTGGGCTAAAACAATATAATTTTTTTAATTGAAAACGAAAAGATTGTACCAACATGCTTGTGCTTACATCATAGACCAAAGCCAAAAGTTTTAAAATTTGGGTTATTTTGTTATTAAAAGACAAATTGAAGGCTTCACACAAAATTTAAAATGAAAAAAAATTGAAAAAATAATGACTTTAAAAACAATAAAAAAATCTTAAGTCTAATCGGTTTTTATAAAACCAAATATAAAAAGTTTTAAAAATAATTTTACTCAAATAAACAATTATTAGACTTTTTATTATATAAAAATAACTCTAAGCAGTTATGATATTTTACAAAAATATAAAACAACAAATCAGATGTTAGATAGCTAAAAAAATTAAACAACTAAAATCTTAACAAACAGTATTATAGATAGGTTTCCCACTCGCTGTTTTTTGCGCATAACATTTTTTTCAACAATCCGGTTAGGTTAAAATTTTGCGCCTAAATAATATTTATGGCAGACTTCATCTAATGCCAAACATTGTGACCTGATATTTCAGCAATTTTGCAAAAACGTTACGCCCTGAAGCTAAAACTAAGTTTACCCTAAAAGCATAAAATTGTGAATCCGGTAAGATATACCAATTTATGAATAAATGTTTTTAGAATTAACAGGCAGCATTAAATTTTTAAAATAATTGCGTTTTTTAAGAGTGTCCGCTTAGTATTTATGCGTTTGCTGCAATTGTTGCTATTAGTTGTAATTTTTTAAAATAATTTTAAAGCAAACTGTTGATTTTTACAAAAAAAGTTGTTTAAAAAAAACAAAAAAAAAAATTTTTTGCAGCAAAACAGTGTGTGAGAAACGTTTGTTGGTTGTTTTTAGTTTGTCGCAATGATCTACTTAAAGTGCAATTAAAATCTTTTTTTTTGCAACTTTATGGTTTTTGTTAACCAAGACAAGAAAAACGCGTTTTTAGTCCAAATTTTATACAATAACATCATTTTTTTAATATTTTTACTTGCACTGTTCGATAAATGTAAAGCAGACGCAGGCTGTTTTTGGGCTTAGTTTTAACGTTTGACAAAACTTAAATAAATTTTCTAATTTAAAGTTGTGGAAAAACATTTTTTTAATGTTTTGTTGCTAAGTTTAAATCCACTTGTTCTGTAATTATAAATATTTTTTCTGTAAATTTTAAAAAGTCAGAGAGGACCTTAATTTATTATATAATAATTGAATAAAATTTTCTCACATGATAATCACTTGATGATAAGTCGTTTCTTAGCAATTAATTTTTTAAAAATACGTTTTTATTTAGTTTAGACTGGCGCAAAAAAAATGTATTGTAATACTACTATTGTTTCACATTGTATATCAATACAAACAAAATTTAACTTAAGTTTTAACTTTTGGAAGCTATTGTTGTTTGGAACCTAACCTAACCTAATCTAACCTAACCTAACCTAACCTAACAAAAAATTACATTTATACAGAAATTAAAACAAAGAAAAAGTAAATCGCAATACTGATAATCTAAAGGAATTTAAAAAGTGATCATTTATATTGTGGTCCTTTTGCTCGTTGAACAGATTACCAAAAAGATTACATTGTTTTTGAGAATGTTGACGTTTTCTAACATATTTGGCTTAGTGTTTTTGTACAGTTGTGTAGCGATTTAATTTTGAGAAAGTTATGATTACAATTTATAATATAATTTGCAAATGAACGTGTATTGTGATTTAGTTTAACCGCTTTAAAATGCTCTATATATTGTCGGCCTAATGTCAAAAGTGCATAACTTTAATTTTGCTGTATTTGATTTTTTTGCGCTATTTTGTAGACAATTGTCAAATCTAAAGATTACAACTTGGCTAAAAAAAAATTAAATATCAAAAATAAAGTTATAAAAAGTGCACAACTCCTGTCTTCTAGACAACAAAATAATAAATGCATAACTCCCTGTAAACAACCTAGTGATTTATGCTCTTTATGCCGCAGTGACTGTTGTGCTAATTTGTGGAAATCAACTCAAAGCATTTTTATACAGTGATTGTGATAAAATATTGACAAGTAAGCATATTATATTTGAATCTTATTTTTAAGCAACGGACAAATTTGTTTTCTAAAATTATTTCAGATAAGATAATTATAGGCAGTTAATCTAACTGTTTTTTTTTGGAAACTACTAATTCTGGTTATACTAGGTTTATTCCAACCGATAACACTCGGCAGTTTGCAAACTGGATGCGACCAACATGGCTTATTTTTGCACAAGCGCCGACTTTGTACTAGTATCCGACTGAATACGAGTTGCTTGTCAGTTGGAACGCGATACAACCAAGTTTTTGAATAAATTCAAACTTTTTTAAAAAAGTAAGGTTATGTGATGTATACAAATCATAAAAACTAAAATTGTTTAACATATTACACCTGACGTTTTGAATCACATTATATTATTACTAGCTTTATACAAATAAATAAATAAATAATTAAACGATTAATATTTTAATATCAATACCTAAGAGCATAATATTGATAAAAGAACATGATATCCAGATAATATTGACACACATTTTGTCAATTATTGCGTTAAATCAGTTATTCCTCTTTCCTGTAAAATTATGTTTTTTAGAGTTACGCACTTTTCACATTAGGCTGACAATATGGTGTATTAAAAACTGCTATTATTTTAATTTTAATTTCTTTATTATTTTTATTTGCAAGAGCCAATATTTTAGAGCTTACGCTTATGTTATTGAATATGTACCTGGAAAACAATTATATAATATCGCACCCGTTAATTGAGAGAATGGAGGTGCAGTAGATACTGACGAGGCCTAGTATCTGGTTCACCCACACTCTCATATTAAATGTAATTATGGTTAATTGAATACTAATCATGTATTAGACTAACGTCTTAAATTAATAAACGCCATAATACTTAATTAATTTTTTATATTTCTTATTGATACAAGTTCAAAATTAATATTGTAATTTGATAATGAAATTGAAAATGCTTTATTAGCCATAGCATAGAAGCTGCTAGCTTATGTAAGTTGGGATGGTTAAATTTGAAGGGAACTGTAGAATGAACGGTTTTCTAAGTATATAAATACTATTTTGTTATATATTAAGGTTGAACTTAAGAAATTATTTTGATTATTTTTTTCCGTTACGTTCTCTACTCATTAGAGATAAATTAGTCTTATAAATTAAAATTATAGATATCTTTTTGAGAAATAAAAGAATTGTGCTTGTTTTCTACTATTTAGTTTAAAAAAATATGTTTGTCATGCAAAAAAACTTAAAAAATAAAAATGTAGAAAAGCTAAGCCATAGCAAGTAGAAAAAGTGTTCAAACTTTTGGAAGTGCTTTAGGAGCACTATGTTGAACTTTACAGATGCATTTTATGGTTTACTATACCCTCTTGTACAACCGCTGTTTGTTCTGGTATTGTTTATACAACATATTTGCACATAATCTCCATAACTAGAGACACGTCACTATCCCTCACATGTGACCCCCTTATTAGCCTACAACTCAACTCTAATAAACCTAATAAAGTTCAATAAATAAAACGCATATTTTATTATAAAAACAATTGTTCATTTATACAAACTATTTGCTGAACTGTAAATAATTAGATATGAAAAAAATGCACAAAATAGTTAATTCACAAAAACCCAAGTGTGTCTACAAAATTATTAAAAAAAAAACTGTACAATAATTATTCAATTAGTCCAATAACTAAATCCAAATTTGTTTGTTTTATCGTCTGTGGATTGATTACTAAAACATTTTTTTTGCAAGGCGCACAACTTAATAAAATTAATAATATTTTAAATTTTAGGAATTGGCAATGATGATTTAGATATAAGAGTAATTTGTAATGATAGTTACCCCGCTCATTTAGTTGCTAATTTGTTTGGGTTCTTAAACTGCGTACAATGCATTTTTATTCCTAATAGTGAGGGTGTGTTTTTAGATTTATGTTTTACTAACGATTGTGATATTTCTGTGATAAAAGCTGTAGATGTTTTGATAAATTTAAGTCAATACAATGCTGCGTACTTGTTAACTATAAAATGTGATACTATCTGTGATATTTTAAATTGTAATTATGTTTTTAATGATTTTATACTTGCCGACTACAGCACAATCATTAATTATTTGTTAAATGTTGATTAGACAGCACTATTTTATAACTGTGATATTGATATATGTCTCTAAAAAAATGTGGCTTAAAAGCAGTGTTTCTATTTGGTTCAACAAAGAATTGATATCACTTACTAAACTCAAAAAAAAAAAAAAAAAAATGTACATAAACGTTATTAATCTTCAAAATTTTTGTCGGACTATAATAAGTTCCAATCTATTCGTGCTATGTGCAAAAATCTTACTGCTCATCAATTCAAGCAAAATATTTTACAAACTGAAAGTAAAATTCAAAATAATCCAAAACATTTTTAGAGATTTGTTAATGAGATCAAAAAAACTAATGGTTTTCCAGCCACAATGTAGATCATAAAGATCAAACCTGTAATAATAGGAACGACTTTGTCAATAGTTTTGCAGATTTTTTTTTTCAGTCTATGATAACAAAACCGATCTAACTCCATTGTTTAGTTTTAATAATAACGTAATTCATTCGAAATTTTTTATTAGTTTGTGTGATGTTTTTAAAGGAATTGAAAACTTTAAATGTAATTTAAGCGTTGAACCCGACAGCATTCCTTCTTTACTGATAAAAAAATGCATTTATTTTATTGCAAAGCCATCTTTATATTGTTTGAAAAAATTGTAACTGGTCAGTTAAGATGTGTAAAAGCATCTTAGCAAAAGAGCAGAACGGATTTCGTAAAGAGCTTTCCACACTTACTAATTTACTTTGTTATGAAAACGATATTTTAAATGCATTTGAAACTAAAAAACAAGTTGATTCTATCTATACCAATTTTTGAAAAGCGTAGGAGTGTGTGAGCCACAATATTTTGATTATCCCTCACGTGTGACCTTTTTATTAGCCTACAACTCAACTCTAAAAAATTTAATACAGTTTAATAAATAAAACACATATTTTATTATAAAAATAATTGTCCATATATACAAACTATTTGCTGAACTGTAAGTAATTAGATTTGAAAAAAATTGCACAAAATCCACAAAAACTCAAGTGTGTCTAAAAAAGTATTAAAAAAAATGTACAACAATTATTCAATTAGTCCAAAAACTAAATTCAAATTTGTTTGCTTTACCGTTTGTTGATTGATTACTAAATCATTTTTTTTGCAAGGTGCTTAACTTAAAATTAATATTTTATGTTTTAGGGAATTGGCAAGCAATTTTTTACATTTAATTTAATACTGGTCAATAATAATGCACGTCTTTATTCACAAAAAATGACACTTTGATGATACCTTACAGGAATCAATCATTAAACTTTATAATTAACAAATTTTTGTCAGTCTTATTGACTGTCATTAACTTAAAAACAAGTTGATTGCTAAATTTGACAACTAACAACCATTAAGTAGCATGCATGCTCAAAAATGGCTTGTGCCAATAAATGGCTCAGTGAGAATACATGTGCAAGTAAAATTGCATGGAAACTGCTCATGGCACGGCTACTAAGACAAGTAGCTAGCAAGCGGGGATACATATGGCATTTGCTTGTCAATCTTTTTTAGTTACATACGTATTTTTAAAAGTGTTTCAAGTTTTCACTACTGGCAAAGAACATAGAAAGAATTCTATCTAAATTAAATAATATTATATTCTTACTTGCAACAGAATGTTCTTCACCACCTATTTGCACATTGCATGCCAAAAAAATCATTTATTTTTATTTTTTGCAATCGACTTGCATGCCAGCTAGAATAATACACGTGCTAGTAGCTAGCATGTGCAAGTAGCTGCTATGAAATTGTGAAAGTAACTGACATGTGAATTCCCGGCTTAATATTTTACTAAATTTGAGATAATTTTGAAAAGTTTGTAAATTTTCAACCAACAAAGTTAAAAACTGCAAATCAAAAAACTTTGATAAACATTGATCATTAATTTTACACTAAATTTAATGATTTGATTTAACATTTTTAATTATAAAATTCAAAATTATGTTAAATTTAAAATTTGACAATCATTAAACCTGATACTATTGATTTATTAATTTACCAATTATTTTATTATTTATTATTATTGATATTTGCTAATTACTAAACTTTACAACTATCCATCTTTAAAATTAAAATGTTTGCAAAGTTTTGAAATCAGTTTTGAACATAAACACATAAATATTTGTTTTTAAATAAAAATAAAGTAAACATTAAAGGTCCAGATTGTTTAAATATAGTATATTTTAAATATTTATTTAACAACTTGCAAATTGTGTGTGCATATATCATAGAACAAACTTGACAAACAGTTTCAATATGTGATACACCAAGTTCTAAAAACGTATTGTGACTTTCAAACATATATAAAAAAAGCCTAAAACTTAAAGGTTCTTAAAAAACTTAAAAACCCAATCCAAATATAAAACTTTTGAGACATTTCTATTTAATAAAAAAAATCTGATCAGTTTTAGTTTATCACAAGAATTATAAAACATCAAATCAGATAAAAGTTTTAAAAACTCAAATATTTCAACTCAAAGCAATATTATGAACTGAGTGTGTAAGTTGTATTCTGCCGGTTTTTGTGCAACATTTTTCTTAACAATTTGATCAAGTTAAATTTTGCACCAAAATAATATTCTTAGCAAACTTTTTTTGAAAGAGAGCATGGGAAAATTGTTTTTTTGACATTTTTGGATCTATTTAAGATATGATTATTATCTTACTCTTTTTAAAAACTGCGTTTTTTTAGCTTAAAGTGATTTATACAACAAAATTATTACTTTATTATTATTTTTTCTATTTAGTCTGGATTGATAAAAGTAGCCGTTTTTTCTTTCCTTCTTGCCGACACCATCTCTATATGAATGGCTGCAGAACTTTGTATTTGGGACACATTTTATGTTACCATTCATCTTATTTAATTTTTGTCTTATGTTTGCTTTGTTATTTATGTTATCTATTTTTTGCATCCACATCGCAAATTTTCTTTCAAAACTCAAATTTTATCTAAAATTTGTTTTGTACTTAGAAATATTTTTTCTGATAGCCTCAAGAAAATCAAAAACAGCTTTAATTGTAGGATTAATGAACCCTTCAGAACAATAATAGTCGGATTTTGGCAGACAAATAAAAGATTTAGAAAACACTTGCAAGTTTCTAGATACTCAATGACATTAAATTGGCAAATATTAATTCAATTGAAATAGATTTATGTAAATAATAGCTAAACTGAGAAAGTTCAACACAGCATTTACATCAAAGATGCCTTAAATGCTGAATGTCAACAATTAGAGATACAAAATTTAAAAAAGAGTCAAATAAAAAAAAAGCTACTGGCATGTATTATTCTTTGCAGTGCTTAAAATCCTCAGCAAGTTTATAGTCGCAATTTTCGATGCAGAAAACCATGATTAATTTAACCTAGAAAATAGATATTTCCAAATTTGCAAAAATCAAGATATTTCTTTAAAAAAAACGCGAGCTATTGTTAAACTAAATAAAAATGTTTTACAAAGAAAAAATATGATAAAAAAGCACCAATCAATTTTTTTAAGTTTTGAAATGTCTATAAGCAATTATTTTTAGGTAGTAATGATAATTGAGATTTCTAAAGTCTGCTCTAGAGATGAACTTTCTAATCTAAACTTAAAAAATATTGAAGACAAAGAAGAAGTAATAATTATTATTTTAATAAACACAAGAACAAATATTTTCCAAACGTTTACAATTTTGAATAGACCAGGAAAATAAGAGATTATTTTAATTTTCAGAAAGTATGTAAATCTTTGTTCAAAAAATTTCACATTCTAAAGATTTTTATATGTATTTAACTTACAAAATTATGAAATCAAATTAAAATTAGAAAGTCATTAATTTAGCAGCTTCGTCACTTTTTTGGAAATGCTGTAGTAGATGTAGTAGTTATGGAAGATAAAAGTCTACGTAGAAAACTTAATTCAAAATCAAATTCATTTTTATAAAAAGATACTGCACAATCTTAACGGTTTTCTAAAAGCAATAATTCAGTATTAATTCCAAATATATGTTAATTTTAAATTTCCATGTAGTTAAAATCAATAAATGTATTTTTGTTACTTACCAACCTAGTGCTTCTAGTTAAATATTACAAAACCATAATTATTTGGTTTCCATAGACAAAGATTTAGTAAAATGTATTTACCGTTAGTGTTAACAATATCGGTAAGTACAGAATAGAACACGACTGTACAAAAGTATAACCTTATTTTAGACTATAATTATTTTTAAAAGTTTTGCACAGACTATTAACTAAATTCAAGACATTAGTCATTTCTTAAACTAAATCGTTTTAATAAATCTATTTTAAAATAAACGTAAATTGCTTTTCAAATACAGTAAATCCAAATTATTTTTATAAATTTTATAAAAAAACTGAAAGTTTAAAAAGTTTTGTTATTATTTTTTTAAGAATTTATGACTATTTATCTTCTACAACACTATTCAGGTAACAAACTATTATCTTTGCTGCTTCTCGTAATCTTACTGAACTTGCTGAATACTCACATCTTCATGATTAAAAATTACTAGAATCAATAAAAATCAATAAATTCAATAAACAAGTTATTCTTTTAAATAACTAGACACATAAATAAACTACCTTTACTTAATATTTAATGTGTTAATGATCTTTGTGTACTTTTATTTGTAATCTTTATTTTTTAATCTATATTTGAACCTTTTTTGAATAGTTTTACAATGATCAGAATTAGTCATTTAGATAAGCTTATAATTAATAGTTTTTTATTATCTGCCCACATGTTGCAGTGTATTAAATGAATTTTTAAAACCCTAGCAATATTTAATTATTTAATTATTAAATTGTTTTTGTAGAATTTACTTTAATTATTAAACAGTGATTTTTTACAGATTTTTTTTTTAATTTAGTTTGCTTTAGCTTTGAACCCCCTTATATATCTTCTCCATGAACAACAATACTAAAAAGTTTAATTGTAATCAAAATAGAGTTGTTACTATTTATTATTATTCTCAAGTTATTAATTAAAATAAAAAATTGAGTTGGACTAAATTATTAATTTATTTTTAATTTAGTTATTAATATAAATAAATATACAAGCAGTGATTTATGAACAATTCAATACGATTGAATACATTATTTTATTTGTGGAATATTTTAATATAAATGTAGAATAGTTTAATATTTAAATTTTAAAATTGTTCTCAGCTGTTAATAATTTAAAACTGGCAACATAATTATTAGTAAAGAATTCATCTATTCAAACACCTCGTCTGACGTGTGCTAAACTTTTAAAGTTTGCGGTTGTGAAAACAATTATGTAAGAATTTTGCTTTATTGTTATTTAACATTCTTATTTTTGTAGAAAATATACAAAATTAACAGATATAATATATAACTAATTAAAAACCGAAAACATATTTAAACTTTATAAACAATAACTCATATATGGGTCAAACCCTTTTTTGAAAATAAATGTTCCCAGTCTTTAAAGAATTTCTTTTGAAAGTGACTCGTGGTTGTAGGTGTTCCTCATTCACTTTTCAACGATCAACAATAGCAATTTATGTAAATGTTGGGCAGTAAGTAGCCATAGTACCTCTTATAAGTATTGTATTGTTGGCTGACAACGGAAATAAGTAGCAATATATTTGCAAACAATACACAAGGGCCGTTGTCATCCAGGTGTCAACGCTGTAGGTAGCGATGACAGCTCCATTTATGTCAGCCTTTTACAAGAATATATTAGACACCCTTCTTAAGTCACCGCAACTAATACGAGCTTTAAGACATCTTTTATGTGGCGTAAAAGATGATTTACTGTTGAAAGTGGATAGTTTTATATTCGTTCTCGGGATATATCATTACTTTTTTTATAATAATAACTTAATAACATTAACATTGCTGGTCAGAAGTCTTAAATACATTAAGTATGCTTCGCCTTTATATTCAGTTGTCGGATTAAATTTACAGTGTAGAAATTTACAATTATTATATTATTATTAAGTCATTAAATTGTTATATAATACATTTAATTAGTTTATATTAAATATACGTTACCTTGAAGTGAAAATTGTACACATTTTCCCATGTTCTAGAAACATTACACTTAACGTTTGATGATTACAAATGTACCAATTGAGTCAATCAATTCGACATTTATTGCCCACTAAATAAGGTTACAGCTGATATTTGTATTTTATGACAAGCTATTTCAGTTACACATATTGTATCAGTAGTAGAATAGTTCACGGAATTATACAATCTTATAAAATTCATATAAAAAATAGCACCTGTATAATTTAAAATAATTCCCATATAATCCGTATCATTACACTATTAATATAATAATGAGTGTAGGCTGGTAACTATTATTTTGTTGTTGTTGCATAATAAATATTTAAGCGTTCGCATGTAATCCAGTTTCATTTCACATTATCAGTACACAGTTATAATCGTCGATTTTAATACTACAATTACATGCTTTTAATTGTAACTAATTTTATAAGCAGGAAGTTATGCCAACTTGATTTAAGATTGCAAATGCATTTTGTTCATATGTGGATAACAATAACCCACTTAATCATTAATTAATTAATTAATTAGCCTTCTTTGGTGATTCTAACATTTTATTTTGTGTTGTAAATTCTTGGATTGAATTGTTGGTATGCTTACCTCTCTGTAAGATGGAGCTAGTATACGGATCTTGCTTGTTTGCAAGAGTCGAACAATTCCATCTATGCCCTTGAAATTGATGCTGGCATTCCTGCATAGCGTCCTTCAAACCCTGTGCAGCGGCTACGGTAACATCCGGCTGCCGAAAACACAATTCCTGTTGCGATTTTGTTAATCCTGGTATTGTTCTACATGCGGTTCTATCCAATAGAGACGATATTGGTAATGTTGATTGCATTGCTATTTGCTGATTTAGGTTCGATATTTTTCCATATACCCTAGAAAATAAAATAAACATATATAAAATAGAAAATAGTATACATTACATTATCTTACAATATAATAATTTCATTAAAATGTTTTATAAAAACTAATACTTAAGTCAAGAGTCCTCTAAAGAATACAGATCATAACAATTTTATTCGTTACGATTAGAGCTAGCAAACACATATTTATAAACATAATAAAAAAGATTTTATATATGAAAATTATCATCTCAGAATTAGTAAACTTTTAATATCTGTTGTTGCGTATTTATTAACTTTCAAATTTCTATTGCAACACTCAAGTTCAGTTTAAGTTATTATCCATTGTTTCCCTTAAAATGATAACTGATTACTGATGTAAGTATTCAATCGTAACTTAATTTATGTTAAACGAATTATTCAATTTCTCTAAATCTTCCATTACAGTTGTTTTTATTTGTCTACATGAACAATGTTATTAACACAAAGTAACAAAAAATTGGTTTTAATATTGAGCTTTGGAAACACATAAATTATTTACAAAAAATAAAATTTTACACTGAACCACAACCTAAAACTACTTTTCCATATTTTTAACAGTATTCTATTATCAAGAAGGTCAAATGTCTTACATAGATCACAAAATATTGTTTACAGATAATTTTATAACTTTCAAAACTTGTGATAATATATATACATATCTTCACTGTCTTTCACTGTATGGAAGATTTTATTAGCAGTTTGAATTTTATTATTTAGTAAATTGTCAACATTTTTGGCACTGAAATTTAACGCCGTATAGTTTTAAAGCAGTAATATCTTAAATTGCTGAGGATTATCTATACAAATTCGGATTTGGCAACTTTGTTAGCAAAGCTGCCAAGTTTATTTACTTGTTAGCATATTTTCTCGCTGATATTTAAAGAAAAAAACGTGCATTGAATAGAAAATTTGCAAAACAAACTTTTTTATTATTTTTAGAAATATTATAGAAATGAGTACTAAAAAACTTTTTAAATTCCTCAATATGAATTATTTAAATTTTTAATAAAAACTCCCATTACTCCAAAAGTTAATCCAACGTAATAAAAGTATGTATTTTATAACTTTAAGTCAAAGCGGTGTACATTGCCATTAGTCAAATTGGGTTCTTGGGCTCATAGTTGGTTTGAAATAATCGACTTCGACAAGAAAGTTAGTAAAATTTATATGCAACTAAATACTTATGTAAATAAACAACTTTCATTGGGCGTTAGTAGTAGGAGATCTTTCACATACGGTGGCACGTTTGAGAAATGCAGATAACTTGTTATATTTGCTAACATCTATATCGTCTTTTGAATTTAACGTCATCCGTAACGTAGAATACATTGCTCACAATGTTGAAGGATGCATTCCTCTAGTTTCATTTTATTCTTGACTGCAATAATTATAAGCAAAAACTATTTATTTATAAAAAAAGTGCTTGTAGACTGCATAAAAACTGTAACTGTAAATTGTGTTTAAAGTTGGTTTTCTAGAAAATTAATTGATTTAATTGTATAAAAAAGCTCATAAAATTTGTACCACGACACTTCAGGTCTTGTTGCCTTTACAAGGTTGAAATCTAACTGAAATTCTGAGACTTGATTATACTATAGGAGGTACTTCGACAATGCAAAATAGTCTATAAAAATATATCCCATAGTATTCCTTATTAAATTTATTTACATAGTACCACAGTTACTAACTGTTCTATGCTTCTTGTGCAAAAATTCAAATACATGAAATTTAAGTGAAAATTGAGGCCACTAAAAACAAAACTAATTCTTAGTGGCGATGTATTAATTTCAATAGTACTAATACTGGTATTGATGAGTTATCAGTTTTAGTGTCTCTGTTTGCTAAACAATTAAACAATTTTTGTTCTAAATTTGAAAATATAAAAACAGAATTAACAGCAGTCAAATAACATTGAAAAAATAATACTTTACTAAACCATAATTATGTAATACGTACAACAAAGAAGAGGAAATTAAAAAGATTTAATGTAATGGTATTTACTGAAAGAAATTAACAGTTATTGTAGTTTTTGATAGATTTGTAATCTATCATACTTTTTGTATCATCTTGTAGATGAGACAAAAAGTATAGTTAATGCATTTTTGCCATACTTTTCCTAATAATACATTTTTAATAATAAATTTATTTACGTCAGCACCTTTAAAGTTACTTAATTACTTTTACATTTGTGCATATCGCTTAATACAATAAATAAGTACATAATTTACATAATGAATAAAAACACGTTTACAGTTGTAATATGTAACATATGTAAACACGGCTTGCATTGCCCCTTAATAGGCATTTTATAGAAAAACATATTATTAGTAATATGTAGTAAACACGGATTGTATTAACCCTTAATCAGCATTTATTGAAAAACATGTTATTATAATTGAAATAGGTTAACACATTCCAACACGTAATTTAAGATTATATTTAATATAAATAGATTAACTAATAACACATTAAGTTAGTTCTTCAGTAGCTAATCGTTAAGCACCATCTATTATAAATTGTAATCTTTGTTAAATAAATAAAAGTTTTTTTTAATTAATTAACTTAATCGACAAAGATAACTGGCGCAGCCGTACGGATTGAGTAAAAGTATTCTATCGCAGAAATACTTTTTGAATATCAATTCTTAAACTCAATAATCGAACACTTCGTTCATGTGATTGTAAAAGTTCAGAAAGTGGAGTGACTTAAAAATCAAGTGTCCAGTACATCGTGTACCTGCAACCTGGCCAACCTAATCACACAGAAAGACCAAGAAGGAAAAGAAACTGAGAGGCTCTTGAAAAATCGAGAAACCCAGTGCATTGTGCACCCGTTTACCACAGTACTTTAACTACAACAAGTCGAAAGAAAATCGATACCAACCTAGGATTAAGAAAGAAAAAGAAGGAAGAAAATTATCAAACAAGATGAAAATTTCGCTATTAATAATATTACAATTGTAAGTGCACCCTTTATCAACATTCCCAAATATATATTTCTGATCAATAATTAAAAATTAACTATTTTTATATATGTTTAATGAATATAAACATAAACAAAATAACTCTGAATTTTGAATTGCTAGAATTAATTGAACGCAACAACAATAATTTAATTTTAGTTGAACCAGAAGTTAACGAAAAGGCAAACTTAAATATTCAATTAATCAGATATCAAGCTGATAATATACCACATTTTGATGGCAATCCAAAGCAATTAAACCGTTTTATTAAATCATGTGAAAATTTATTAACTGCACACCAAGATCGTAATAATCCAGCAGCCCCTATAAAGATTTGTCTTTTTGATACCATATTAAGTAAACTAGTAGGTAGAGCCGCTGATATTATTGGCTCACGTATTGAATTAAATACTTGGCACCTTGTGAAAGAATCATTATTGATTACTTTTTTTGATCAGCGATCAATTGATTGTATTATTCAAGACATTATAACAATGCAACCTCAAAAAAATGAAAATCCACAACAATTTGGATTAAAATTACAAGACGCATGTAGTATTTTATTTTCGAAAGTAAATTTAGAAAATGAAGAAAATAATATAAATTTATTAAAAATTGCACAGTATGAAGATCTTATTTTAAAAACACATATAAATGGATTAATATTACCATATGCAATTAATTATAAGACTTAAAGATCCAGACTCTTTAGAACAAGCTATGTCATTTGCACATGAAGAAGAGATTTTTTTTGAATTACAAAAATCGCTCAAATATTATAAATAAAATTAACTCTAATCATTATTACACTTAATATTCAAAAACGTCCTATGAATTATCAAAATCAAAACCGTAATATAAATTATGTTCCGTTTAGTTTTCAACCAAGACAACCACAATTTAATCAAAATTACATTCCAAGACAACCCCAATTTAATCAAAATTATATTCCCAGACAATCACAATTTAACCAAAATTATATTCCAAGACCACTCCAATTTAATCAAAATATGCAAAAACAAGCATTTCCTCAATATAATTTTATTAAACAAAATGGAGTACAAAAAATAATTCATATAATCAAAAACCAGAACCAATGGATGTTTCTTCAGGAAATACTGTAATTAAATCAAATTTTCAACGTAATCCTCAAACCCGAAATTTTGTATCTGAAGAACTGTAGATACAGAGAGCACTGATTTAAATAATGAAGATAATTTATTAAATGCAGATTATTGTAAAGATATGTATAACCAATATTGTGAAAATAATTTTGAACAAGAACAAACTGAATATAATAAAGAAAATTTAAATAACTATGATGAACACAATTTTTGTCTTACCTTGAATACCAACAACCCGACGTAATACTTTTAAATAATTACAAAAATAATTCAGATCTACCTTTTATTTACATTCCTGAATTAAAAGCAAAATTTTTGATTGACACCGGAAGTGGTAATAGTTTTATTAATCCTAATTTAGCGCATAAAATATATTCAAATTACATTTATAAAGAACAATTTACTGTTAAAAGCGCACACGCAACATTTCTGCATAATGAAGTAATGATAATACCCTTATTTCCATCTTTGTATACACTTGGATATCACAAATTTCATTTATTCAATTTTTCACCTAAATTCGACGGATAGGAATTAATCTTTGAATTCAAATTCAAGCAAACATTAATGTCCCAAACGCAATCAAGGAAACGCCTAACGTAATAATACCATTATATTTTGAACATAAAGAAAATTCTAATAATAAAAAAAAACAAAAAGAAATTTTTAAACCTATTAATTTTATTATTCCACCACGTATAACTAAAAAAATAAAAATACCTGTTCAACAAAAAAACGGTATAGGAATAATACCTTATACAAATTTAGGAAAAACAGAAATTCCTGAATCATTAGTAAAAGTAGTAGACTCATACGCCCTTACAACAATAATAAATTCTAAAGAAAATCCCGTAAAAATAACATTTTTTGAATCTTTACAAATCGAATCATTAGATGAAATAGACATGAGTTTTACTGAACAAATGGAAACTGATTCAGAATTAACTGATGAAATTGATAATTTACAAAAACAAAACCTTAAAAAATTTGCGACTACAATATTGCAATTAAGAAGAATGTGAACATTAGAAAATTATGTAGTGAGTATAGAGATATATTCTATTGTGATATATACCTCTTACATTTACAAATCAAATTAAATACAGCATTAATTTGCAAGACAAAGCCCCAATTTATACCAAAAGTTATCGTTATCCAGAAGTACATAAACTGGAAGTAAAAACACAAATTAATAAAATGTTAAAAAATGGCATTATTCAAAATTCCAATTCCCCTTGGAACAGTCCCACATGGTTCGTACCAAAAAAATTAGACGCTGTAAAAACAAGAAAATGGAAAAGAGTCGTCGATTATCAAAGACTAAACGAAAAAACAATAGATGATACATATCCCTTGCCAAATATAATCGACATATTAGATAAACTCGGTACAGCTCAATACTTCACTACTTTAGACCTAACAAATGGTTTTCATCAAATTGAAATGAACCCAAATGATATACCTAAAACAGCTTTTTCCACAGACACAGGACATTACGAATTTAAACGTATCCCCTTTAGCTTAAAGAATGCCTCTTTGACGTTTTAACGCGTCATGAACAATGTATTACGTGGATACTAATTTTCTCGACATCCCTACAAGAGCACATGGAAAGACTAAAATTAATTTTTGAAAGAATTAGACAAGCAAATTTTAAGATACATTTAAACAAATCGGAGTTTTTACGAAAAGAAGTTGCTTACTTGGGCCATCAAATCACAAAAGATGGAATGAAACCCAACCCCGAAAAAATTATTGTATTAATAAATGCTCCCATCTTAAAATATCCCGATTTTAACAAACCCTTTATTTTAACAACTGATGCCTCAAACGTTGCCTTAGGCTCCGTTTTATCACAACCCCCTAAAGATAATCCAATTGCATTCGTTTCACGTACCCTTAATAAAACCGAACAACGATACTCAATGATTAAAAAAGAATTATTAGCAATCGTTTGGTCATGCAAATATTTTAGACCGTATCTTTATGGTAAAAAATTTAAAATTTATACTGATCACAAACCACTAGTATGGCTTTTTAACCTAAAAGAACCAAACTCCAAATTAATGAGATGGAGATTAAAACTTGAAGAATATGATTACGATATCATGTACAAAAAAGGAATACAAAATACTAACGCCGATGCTTTTTCTAGAATCTTACTCAATGCTTTAGAATTAGAATCTATAATCAATAACCCTGATGATATCAATGACATAATTGATAAATTTTTATCTACCGGATCTCCAGGTGAAAATATTGATGAAATACTCAGTAATACAGGATATTTTAATAAGAAAGACAAATGATCCAATAGTCAATACAGTTCATAGTACACAAACTCTAGATATGCTAAATGACCTACCTATTTTAGATGAAATTATAAATAACAAACCAAGACAAATAATTGTAAAAAAATCCCCTCAAGCAAATTTTGTAGAAATAAAAAATGAAAATTTTGATAATAATAATATCATTAAAGTTACTATACCTGGGAAAATATCAGAAATTACTAAATTTCTTAAAGAATTTTTAATAATCAATAGAATAAATCATATTCATTTTCTTTCTACTGAATTACGACCGTTATTCAAAGAAGCCTTATCATCACATTTTCAAAAATATAAACTAATTGAATGTTCAAACGTTCAAATGTTCAACGAAAATTATTATTAAAATATAAACACGAAGGAAAAACTAACCATTGCGAAATTGATAAAACATACAAATCTCTAAAAAAGGTTTATTATTGGAAATCTCTTAAAGCTGACATAACCAATTATATTAATAATTGTGACATTTGTCAACGAACAAAATATAATAGAAAACCACCTGATCAACCTTTAGTATTGACAAAAACACCATCTCGACCTTTTGAAATTGTTCATATAGATACCTTTGTAGTATAGAAACAAAAATTTATAACATTAATAGACAAATTATCTAAATTCGCACAAGCTTTGCCTTATGATGGAAACTCAATTTCAGCTTGCAAGCAATTAATACTATATTTTTCATTTGTAGGAATACCAAGTCAAATTTCAAGTGACAATGAATCCGAATTTAAAGATGAAAACTTAAAACCGATTTTAAAAAGTCATAAGATCAATTTACATTTCACAACACCATATCATTATGAATCTAATTCACCCATTGAAAGGTTTCATTCAACAATTTTTGAACATTTAAGAATTTTAAAAGAACTTGATAAAAAAGCAATAATAACTGATTTAATGCCAAATGCTATAATTGCTTATAACAGTACAATTCATTCAAGTACTAATTATACTCCACTTAAATTCAGGACATACAGATTCAAGAAACCCTATGCGTCTTATTCCCACACAAGCTTATTCAATATATGCTCAATACCACATATCAAATACTAGAGCTCTTTATGACAAAATTCGAACAACAGAATTAAACCCAAAAACAAAAAAACAATTGATAAAATTAATAAAGACAAAAAATCTTTTGATATATATGTTGGAAATAAGATTTATAAAACGTCTATGTGAAGAAAATCAAAACTAAATTCAAAATTCTTAGGACCATATTTAATAACAAAAATCTTTGAAAATAATAAAATTGAAATTGACAACCTAAAAACAAAAGTAATAGAAATAATTCATATAAATGAAACAAAACTTATTGTTTCAGGTGCATCTGGATCATCTTCTCAAAAGATGTGACGTTTCACAATTTATGTAAGATCCCGGACTTCTACCATATAAATTAGGTACAGCAAAAATCGTTTTAAGACCTGTAGTAAAACAATACAAATCGATTAAAGAAAAATCTAGATTTCTTATAAAGAGTATCCATAACAATACTAGATATTCACAAGAACTCACAAATTCATTAAATTCTTTATTCACATTAGAGAAAAATATTGATAATCAACTTGATCAGTTAGACCCTTCAATAAATTCTTCAATAAGAAATAAAAAAGGCCTATTAAACCATTTAGGTACAATGGTTAAATGTATTACAGGAAATTTAGACAATAATGATGCTAGACTATATGAAAGCCAAATTATTCAATTACAAAATAGCCAAGATAAGTTAAAAATTAGTATGTTAAACCACATGACTCTCTTGGAATCTACAATAACTAAATTCCAAAAGTTAATAGCAAATGTTTCATATAGTGAATTAGTCTTACAATCATTGATATTACAAATTGAAAATAGATTATGAACTCTATAGAATTCACACAGTAATTAATCAAATCACTGTAATATATCAGTCAATTTATGATATATTTGACAAAATTGAGATTGCCATCTCGTTTGCAAAACTTAATGTATTACACAATTCAATAGTAAAACCAAAAGAAATATTAACAGAAATAAATAAATTCAAAAAACATCTAACAACTAACTCGTTACCTTTAGAAATAAATTCTGATAATTTGCTAGATATAGAAAAAATAATTGAAATAAAGAGCTATTCGAAACAATTAGTAATAACGTTCATACTAGAACTACCTCTTGTCAAATCAGAAATATATCAATATTATGAACTACATCCCGTACCTATTCCTAATAATGAAACATTCAAATTCCATATAAATTTATCATTTAAACCATACATGTGCTCAAAAATAAGAAGTGAAAACTACTTATGTAAAAATGCTCATGTAGCACAAATAAACAAAAATTCAACATGTGCACTGCAACTAATTAACCATCAATCAACTGAAACCAATTGTAAAATAATTGGAATTGAAGTACATGAAGTTCAAATTATAAAACTATCTGATGGCAAATGGATCATTACTACCCCGAACCAAACGTTGTTAACAGTATCATGCAGAAATAATAAAAAAAAAATATCTCTATCAGGATCACACTTATTGGAGCTAAATATTGGATGTAATGTTAAAATAAATCATCTAACATTACTAACCTATTAACCTAATAAATTAAAATTTAATCCAATCCAATTACCTACATTGGAATTGTCTTCAATGAATAATTTTCAACGGGAAAAGCAATTCAACTTTTCAACATAGGATCTGAACACAATCAATCTACAAGAATCTGAAGACATCAAAATAAAGATAAAACAACAAGAAAACATCTTAAGTGAAAGTTCGAAACCAATATATATATATAAACAGAACTGGTGTATGGACCCTATTACTATATTTTGTAGTTTTAATCATCTTAATTTTTATATTATATAAATATGTGTTTAAAAATAAACAAAAAATAGAAATTGATCAACCAGCTATTATTATATAAATTCAATATTACTGAAAATTCATTTTTATTCAAATTATAAATTTTTATCTTAATGAAGGAGAAGTTATAATATGTAACATATGTAAACACGGCTTGCATTACCCCTTAATAAGCATTTTATAGAAAAACATATTATTAGTAATATGTAGTAAACACGGATTGTATTAACCCTTAATCAGCATTTATTGAAAAACATGTTATTATTCCAACACGTAGCTTAGGATTATATTTAATATAAATAGATAAAATAATAACATATTTAGTTAGTTCTTCAGTAGCTAATCATTAAGCAACATCTATTATAAATTGTAATCTTTGTTAAATAAATAAAAGTTTTTTATAATTAATTAACTATCGACAAAGATAACTTTACATATATCTTTTTAAATTAATTTTACGGCATTGATTTTTAAACGATGCATGTGATGCTTCAAATAAATTAAAATGCTTGTCTAATTTAAGCAAGTTGCATGTTCTCATCATGCGTGACACTGGATTAAAATATCCGTAGTTTGTTGCATAGATGTTGCATCTAAATATATTTATAGTATTTGTTTCTGATTATTGCACAGTTTAAAATAATTTTTTATTAAAATACCCTAACCTCAAATATATTTATTTTGCGCGTAATTCTTAGTCGATTAAAATTAAAATTGAGATTGCTTAGAAGTTTCGGGCAATCTAAGTAATTGTTTATTAATTTATGGATTCATAAAGTTTATACAGAACTCAAATAATATAACCAAAAATAATTAGAAGCACTATTATTTCATGGTAGAATATGTAATATTGAAACTAATGGTTTATGGGGAAGAACAGAGGAAGACCGAGTCCAACTGATCATATACCTTATTGTTAATTTATTTGTATGACAATAAAAATCGCTTATTATTATTATTATTATTTTTAATTTATATCACCTATAAATTGTCTTTCTGCAAAAAATTTTAGATTGTGAGTTTCTAATATCATTTCATAATTTATATTTTCTCTATTCATACCTAATTTGTATGAGAAAAATTTAAAAAAATTTTTTGTACTTTTTCTATTTTGTCAATATTACCTATTTGATAAGGAGACCAAATTGATGCTTCATACTCAATTGGACGTACCAAGGACCTGTAAAGCGTTATGCAAGCATCACTATGTAACTCCCATTATGATCTCTTTAGAAAACCCATCATCTTTTTAGCCTTTAAATACATGCTATTTATGTGGTTTTAAAATTTAATTTTGAATCAAATATGACTCCCAAATTAGATATCTCGTTCACACTTTTTAAAGACGCATTATTGATAGAGTAGCAATGAGTTAATGAATTATTTATTTTACTGAATGACATTGCATAACATTTGGATTGGTTTAAAATTAAAATTATTATATTTACACCATTTACCAATGCTATCTAAATCTTGTTGAATGGCAATACAATCCGCTATTGAGCTTACTTTTCTAAAAACTTATAAATCATCTGCATATAGAAAACAACTTAAATTTAGAATCACATCACATAAATCGTATATAAATAATATAAATAGAATAGGACCACAGGGTGAACCTTGTGGTACACCTGACGTAACATTTACAATTTTGGAAATATGGTTTTTAATTTTAACGCACTGTGTTTGGCTAACCAAAAAACTATGTAACCAATTTACTACACACTTACCAAATCTCATTGCCAACAATTTTCTAATCAAGGTACCATGAACTACCCGATTAAATGCTTTTGCAAAGTCTGTGTAAATTGCGTCGACTTGCGCTTTGATTTCAAATGCTTCAATTATTTTAGATCGATATATCATAAGATTTGTTGAAGTTGATCGTCCTTTCATAAAGTCATGTTGATTTTCGGTTATACTATTTTTACACATCCATTTTAATTGGTCGGCAATTAAAGAATCAAGTAATTTAAGCAAAGCAGATTGGTTACACACCCTTGAAGTTAGTAATATCATTTCTATTGCCGAAATTAAAAATTGGCGTTATATAAGATTGTTTCCAAAATTTTGAAAATTCACCTTTTCTTATAGAAATTGAAAATAAATTAAAAAGAGGTTTAACTAACACATATATACATTTTTTTTTAACTTGGTGTTCCGTTAGGGCCAGGTAACACAAAATCCTTTAAATTTAATATCCCATTAAAAACATATGTAACATTTAACAAAAAATTTGAAGCGTTAACAAACAAACTATTTTCAAAAAAAACGAAATAGAACACACTTCACTAACATATACCGATGACAAATATTTAGCAAATAAATTTACACACTTTTGTTCATTATCACATATCTGTTCTTTATATTGTATAATTTTTAGATAAGCATCCGTATTTCTTTTTTCATTTATGTACCCCCAGAATAATTTTGAATGATCACATATCATTTGACTAGAAGAATGAATGTATTTTAAATGTAAAATTTTTCCCAAAAATTTACATTGATATCATAAGTTTTAAAATTGAATATAATCTTGATGCAAACTTGAACTCTTGTATCTAGCATGTGCTATCTTTTTCGCATTTATAATTCCAATCAGTTCATAGTTAAACCATTTTGGATATGTTCTAGTTCTTACACATTTCATATTGAATTTTTTTACGGTTTGAATATTATTTAGGTGTTCCGGTTATTTTGATTAACCCTGTATAACATCTTATGACTAAACTTAAACTAAACTAAAGAATTTTTGACAATCATTCGGAATAACAATAGAGTTTAGAATATAATAGCGAACGGATATGGCACTTTATGAAAAAAAAAAATTAATAAAAAAATTAATAAAGTAACAGCCGAGCTAAAGAAAAAGATAAATAAAAAGCATAAAGAAAACAAAAAAGATTTTGAAAAAATAAAGCATGATATTTAAAAAAATAGTAGAAATGAGAACAAGTAAAGGAATGGAAGCAAAATAAAAAAAAAACATGGAAAAAAAAATTTAAAAAACAAGAAAGAAAAAAGAGAAGAAACAACATAGTAATATTAGAAACAGACATACAAGAAAAAAACATAAAACAAGTTTAACAGCTATTCAAAAACAAATTGGGCCTAGAAGTTAAAGTAAAGAAAGAATACAAAATAAAAAATAAAGAAAAAAAAAAATAAAATTAGAAATAGAAAACTGGAAAGCAAAAAAAATAATGGAGAAGAAAAACAGCAAAAGAAGAAAATTCTAAACCAAAATAAAATATAGAGCTAGAGAAAAAAGAGCATGTTATAAATACAGCGAAATTGGCAGAAAAGAAAGAAAATAGGCGCGATAATACACAAAGATGTAGTAGATTAAATACAGAAATGGGAGACAAAATTAGAAAAAGTATTAAAAATAGAAATGAAAGGAGAAGAGAAAATAGGACAGTAATAATAGTATATGGACCAAATAAGGACAATATGACAACCAACAAAGAAAGATTTTGAAGAAAGTTTAGTCGATAGAGAAAACAAAGGGAGTAATATACAAAGCAGGAAACTTCAATAGTAAGATAGAGGTAAAAGATTACAAATACAAGAAAGCAATAGAAAAGTATGGAAAGAAGATATGAAATAATAATGGGAAAAGAATGCTAGAATTCCGTACAATAAATAACATGGTAATAACAAATTAATTTTTTGAGCACAAAGAAATACATTGGTATATCAAAGAAGAAAGAAATAAAAAAGAGAAATCAATAATTGAGGACATACTAGTAGAACGTGATAATAGAAGAGTAGTAATGGAAAATTAGAAGTAACCACTATGCACAGGAAAGCAAGATAAAAAAATAATAAAGAAGGAAGAGGAAAAAAGCCTAAAGAAAAAATTGGAGTTTGAAACAATAATGTTAAGGAACAAGGAAAAAAGCAGAAAAAATAATAAGGCACTAAAGCAAAAACTAGAAAATATAGAAAACAACAGAGAAAAAGAAGACATTGATAAATTATTAAAAATTTACAAAAAAGGTAATAATAGAAACATGTGGTATAAGCAGGAAAATAGCAAGAAAAACAAACAGCATGATGGTAAGAGGAAGTAGAAAAGCAACTAAAAATAAAAAATAGATAAACTACTTGAGAGACAACACAAAACTGAAATATGTATACAAAAAAATAAAAATATCAAAAAAGTAATAATAATAATAATAATAATAATAAAGAGAACCAAAAGTTTATTAATAATACCAAAAAACAAGAATAACAAGAATGCACAAATAAACAGGTAGAAAACAACTCAGGAACTGCTTGGAAAAAAGGATAAAAAAAGAAAAAGAGATAAAAACAGTAAATTATAAAAACCAACAAGAAAAAGAAAAAATAATAAACATGGATGAATTGAAAAAAAATTTCATGATTTTGAAAAAAGAAATAGGCAAAAAGTGACAAAATTACAAGAAAAATAAAACAAAACATAAGACAAAATGGAAAAAAAGATGCTGTGCAGAATATTCAACCAGGCATAAAAGGAAGATAATGTACAAAAGAAAAAAAAACAGCCTTTATAGTGCCACTTCACAAAGAACCTGCTAAGTACCTACGTTAAAAACCTATAAAAACAAATGCAAAAAAAATAAGATATCACACAGACAGAAAGAAGAAATAGAAATAAAAGCAATACAATCGGGTAAAAAAGCCTGGAAGTACATAAACAAAGACAAAAAACAGTATAAAACAAAACTAAACAATACAATTACTATGGAAGAATGGCAAGATTACTTTTCAACACTATTTGATGAAACCGACAAAAAAAAAAAGATCAAAACAAAACATCCCAAGCCAACTTTGCAACCAATGGAAACTACAAAAGAAACGATACAAAGGCAAATAGAAAAATTAAAAAAAAACAAAAACGCCATGTATGGATGGAATAAAGAATGAAGCATGGGTGTATGGAACGAAAGAACTAATTGAAAGATTTAGAAAAGTAATAAATGGAGTATGGAAGGGAGAAAGATTTCTTAGCAAATGGAAAGTGGATCTTGTATGCCCAGTAAACAAAAAAGGAAAAAAAGCTAGAAAACTATCGTGGAATAACAATAGTTAATACGGCATACAAGAGATACGACATGACGCTAGAAGAAAAACTGAATAAGGAATTGGAGATAAAAGGAATATTGCCGGATGGGTAGGTTTAGAAAAGGAAGAGGTACTATAAACAACGTATATATACTAAATCATATAGTTGCGGCCTTTAATAGTGTGGATAGAGAAAAATTGTGGTCATGTCTGAGAGAAAAGGTATTAGCAAGCATCTGATAAGAAGAATGGAAAATGTATGTAAACATTTCTTTACAACAAAAAGTGTGAGACAGGGATGCCCACTCAGTCCTAGTTTGTTTGCTGCATATATTGCAGACGTAAAAGAAAATGTAAGTCTTGCACACGCAGGTGGAATCGTAGTGGGTAGAGTGAAAGTAAGGTTGTTAGCATACGCAGATGACATGATAATTGTGGCAAAATAAACAAAAGAAATGATTAGATGTTTAGAAAAATACTTCAGAAAAAAAGGGTTAAGAGTGAATGTTAATAAAACAAAAAATATGATGTTTAGAAAAAGGGAAGGAAAACATACAAAAGAAGTTGGAAATGGGAGAGACAAAATATCAAAGAAGTAAAAACATTCAAATATTTAGGGTAGCAAGAATGAGCACATACAAGATTTAACAAGAAAAGCAAACAAGGTGGTAGAACAGGTGTGGAGAATATCAAAATACTGGAGATGGGTTCTAGGATTAAATAAGGAAACCCGAGCATACATTGTATTAGAAAAAGTAAGAAGAAATTAAAAAAAGTAGAAGCAAGAAAACGAGTTTTTTTGCTATGTAGAAGGATTGACAAAAAAATGATTCCAAAATTTTGCAATAATGTCTGAATGAAAAAATAAACAAAATGTATAAGAGAATAGGAGTAATGAAAAATAAATATGATAAAAAAAAATAACTATGCGTGATAAGGATATAGAAATGCAAAAGAGAATAACAAGAGTGAATGAATCAAGGTACAATGAGAAATATGTAATTATTATGGAAAAAAATTCCTAAATACCATAATAGTTCAAAATACACAAAAACAAAAAATAAGATACTAGCAAGATTGAGATGTGAAAATAAAGAAAAAGTTTGCAAATTTTGGATGAATGAGGAAAGCAAAATGAGCAGAATGTGTAGAGAAGCCAATGAAACAATAGAACATATGAGATATTAAAAGAATATATTGAGATGAAAAATGGAAAGAAAGAATGTGTTGAAGATGAAGAAAAAGAAATAGTGTGAATGAGAAACGTCATTATAAAAAAAAAGAAATTGACAAAGATTGTAGAGTTTAAGTTGTTTTATAATATATTATGTTAACTACATAGTATAATTTGTATATTGTTACAAATTATGTTAGGATAAGAATGCCAAATGGCAAAAAAATAAACTATTATTATTATTACATAAAAATAATAAAAATTCAGTTGTATTTGGTAATAATACTACAGAACAATTTACAACACACAAAAAATTTAGAAAGGACTAGCACTGAAGAAATTTATTACTGTAAATCAAAAATAAAGTCGGCAACACAGCAGAATCTTGAGGAACACTAGCATTTATAATTTTGGGGCCAAAACCATCATTTTTAATTATACTTTTATATATATATATTGAATTTGTTATTAAGATTAGGATGATACCTTATTAAATGTTTTATAAATGTCTGGAGATACTACCAGAAAAAATGGTTGGTAAGCTTATAATAACGTTTGCTTAAACGTATCACAAACAAAATGAATGTTTTTTGCTTTACCAAACCAATTAGAGTTTAATTCCAACTTACTTATAGACCACGAGTAAATGTAATAGATTGCAAAAAACAAATACTTGGTTATTTAAATTTATATATATTTAAAAAAAAAACTAGTAAAAAACTAAGTCAAAAAATTATTTTTTTGAAAAAAACGTTACATATCAATACTGCATATTTTAATAATATTTTGTTTTATGATGATTTCTGAAAACCCCGTTTGTTTCGAAGATACAGGGTGTACAAAATTTGCAACAGTTACAACATTTTATTACTAAAAAGTAAATGTGAAGTTGCTAAATCTAAAATAAGTGTTTGAAATTACTTCCTTCAGCCTGGATACAAACATTTAATCTTCTCGTGATTGAGTGCCGAACTCTTTCAAACATACTAGGGTTGTATTTAATTGAGTTACACCCAGCAAAGATCAATTTTTTTGCAAGTTGCCTAATCTTTAAACTGCAGTAGCGTAAGCTAATGACTTCAGATAACCACATAAGAAATAATTCAGGGAGTTTAAGTCTGGGGATTAAGCAGGCCATGCGTGTGGCGCACCTCAACCAATCCAGCGATCTCCGTATGTTGCTGTTAAATAACCACAAGCAACCAAACTAAAATGTGGTGGTGCACCATCATGCATAAACCACATTCCAATTTTTGTTACCAAAGGTAAGTACATCATCCAGAAACTAAGATGCTAATTTCTAAGTCTTTCTAGTAGAAATACTTGTCTAATTAGACAATCGCCCACAATTTCAACGTAAACATTCAAGGAGAACTAATGTTGAAAACAATATTCACATACCTGATGCGGATTTTTATCTGCCTACACATGGTTGTTATAATTTTTTTTTATTGCATTTCTTAAGAAACTAGCTTTATCGGTAAAAAGAATATGTTTGCAAAAGCCATTGACATAACGCAATACGTAAAGGAAAATCAACAGGTAGTAGTCCTGAACACGCTGAATGTGGTATAGATACAACAAATTGCCGTTAAGAATTTTTTAAACTGTCTAATGACATTCAAAGTATTGGCAGTTTTTTGCGTAGAATTACTTGGACCTTAATATATTATGTTCAGCACATGTATGTTCCAGTTGTACCGTTCTTACTGTCATTGATGATCCTGGCTTTCCATTTTGTTTCAATGTGCCTGTTTCACAAAGACGTCGATGAATGTTTTCGAAGATTTTTCGATCGGGGATATTACGGCCAGGAAACCGTTCAATGTACAATTGTCTAGCTTGTAATAAATTGCCATCAGCAAGTCCATACATAAAATCCATGTCAGTCAACTCGGCGTTTGTATAGTGATTTATGGTAGAGGAATTCACTAACTAGTAAAGACACGTCAAACGGCCAAATGTCACTCAATCTAAATAACTGCGACCGATACATGTGATGATCAATGACGATACGTATTCAAATAAGATCCACTTGTACATTAGTAGATAAATCAACCGTTTGAAGTTATTGTTAACAATTTTTGTACTTGATAAACTCATTAATTTTTTGTACTTGATATACTCATTGGCGTACGCCATACTTTTATTTACATTAATGATTTCAAAAAATATCTAATATGGTTGTCCCTAAACTTTTTCACTCTGTATCTTCAAAAGAAAAAGGGTTTTCAGAAACTATCATATGACAAAATATTCTTAGAATAGGCTAAGAAATAACCTCTTAAATTTTTGCCGCACGCAAAAAAAAAACTCAACGTGTTACAAAATAAAGCAATATGTATACTAAAAATTGTCGTATGCTAAGTACATTAAATTGGCTGTTAATTTTAGAAACAATTCATGTTATTTACTTTCAAAATAAAATCAAACAAAATGTCACTTTTTCGATGGCTTCGTGCGTCATAGGCACTTTTTGCATACGTATTGAAACATACAGATAACGTTAATTTGATACCTAAATAAATTGTTAGTATTATTATTATACGTGCGTAATGAAACGTATAAAATAGTATATTTTTTGTTAGCAATAACAGTTGCACACATTACTGTAAGTAATAAAAAAAATATTAATTTATGACATAAAAAAGAACATTTTGAATTAAATTAAAATTAAAAAAACTGAAAATGTTCATTAAAGAATTTTTTAATTTAATATTGTTTTGAATACCACAAACTTATATTATTTGCATATATTTGAAATCACCCTGTTCACATAATCATGATCTCGATTGATGAGAATGGTACAGCGCAAGTTTCAGTAAAATAATCGCATATATTAATTATTTTGGAACTAAGATGGACTTTTTGCTTTCTGAAAATAAGATTACATACAATAGATTAAAGCAACATTATGTTAAGTTGATTTAGCACAGAAATTTATTTTTTATACACACATACAAAGTTTTATAAAGAAAATAAACATATTTAATGTAAAGTAAAAATGAGTATGAATATGAAAAAAGCCATCGACCGAAATCTTTCTGCCCTAAAATTTTATATTATTTGATATTTTATAGTTATTTGTAAAGTCATTATAAAGATTGTTAAATATTTTAACTCCAATCTAAGCTACAAAAACATGACAATATTTAATTCTCTAATTATTAAAATTTGTAATGTTTTAAATCAATTAAACTGACTTAACATAATATTGCTTTGAAATACAAATATAGTATAAAGTCCATTGATGTATTGAATTAAAGTAAAATAGTTCACCATGTAAAATTGCAGCAATTTTTTTAATTTAAAACATTAAGTTATTTTATATGAATATTGATAATGAACTAAATTCGCTGACGTTAAAAATATAAAACAAAAAAAACAAAAAAAGTAGATATCGTAAATTTTTGTTGGAATTATTTTATTGATTATTACTACTTTTTTATTATTCAATCATTTCTGATACGGTATGTTTTCACGAATCAAATGTATAGTATTGAGAATAGTTTTTAAAGTTAATATTTATATTTTATTTATACTCTTCAGTAATACATTTTGGCATTGTTTGAATATTAAATTTGCATATTATATAAAAATTAATTTCTTAAAATCTTTAGTAATATTGCAAAACGTAAAACAAGTCCTGGAAAATAAAGGATATAGTGTATATTCTATTTTAATTATAAGCGCTTAAAAGTAATATATTAGTAAGTCACTTATAAAATATCAAGATTTAACCATTCCTATAATATATCAAGTTATCAATTAAATTAATTATGTGCACTTGCTTAGCAAGATTCATGTTTCACAAAATCAACTATAAATACATCACCTTGTAGATTTGTCTACACATCCTAATTAATTAACTACCGAGAATCTCGATTGATTAATGCGTATAATTTCAATGTTTCGATTGATTTATTACAAAAATTCTAATCTACGTTTTAAAAAGTGAAATGCTTTTTATAAACAAGATTGTCTGGAGCACGCATATTTGAGTAGATTTTATTGGAAAACTATTTGAATTATTTTCAGAGTTAATAGGCACATATTCGATTATAGAGATAATAATTATATAGATCTAAATGTAGCCATGTAATTGAATTTAATTTGTCAGTTAGTCCTAGCGTAGAGATAACAAGTAAAGACGTGCCTGATAAATCTGATATCGGACAAGAACTTCATATCATTGCATTTATCAAGCTATCTTGACATTTTCTCCTCAAGTAGCGAACGAAGGAGGATGACCATATCGGTTAGGTAATTAGTGAAACAAAGATGGTGAAATGATTTAGAGCTATGGGATGAATTTTATTCGCTTCGGCTATTTTCCCACGTGTGTCCACACATTTTACATGTTAGCATTCTTCTGTAGGAATGTCAGTATGGTAGAGCTCCAGATATCGACTTTTAAAGCCCAATCATTATTCCGTTTATTGCCTGCCTCTTTTTTTATTCACTTTTAATATACTAGTAAAATAACACATTAGATAAATTCTTGAATCTAAAAATTCTTATTCTAATACAGCCTATCTAAATAGTTTCAATAAGCTATCTATTTGTTATAAATTAAGACGAGTTTATACTCAATTAACTTTAAATGAAGCGCACAATAATTAATAGCATAACTTTTGTGTTGCAAAATTTAAAATATCATTTTATTAGTTATTAATATAGTTATAAACGTGTTTAATAATTATTTACTATTTTAAGTAAAGCATAATAGAAGCAATACTGTCAATTTTAATGCGATGTAATAATAAATAATAATCAGTTACTGCGACTAGAATTATAAACATAGATTTACACAATCAAAAAATAGCCAACTAAAGTAGTATTTATCAGTATTAACACATGATTTATTTATTTATAAGCGATAAGTCAAGATTTTAACGGCTCAAAAATATTGTAGGAAAAACAGATATAATATAAATGTTTGTTTAAGCAAGAAATCACATTACTAAAACTTGCAAGTCTTGCCCGAAAACAGGACTTCGATAAATAAATGCCGCATAGACGATTTAACATATAATATGTAATTTATTTAAGTGAAAATCAGCAGAATATACACGCGTTAAAAACATTGTTTAGTATGCTATATGCTTCTATAGTTTGTTTAATTGATGTTTTACATTAGATTTGAGTAACCAGTTATAACAATAAAAAGCTTTAAAACTGAATGAAATGTATTTATAAAAACACAAAAATTCATATACTGTAATCGTATTTAATGCGCTATATGCATTCGGTGACAATAAAATATGAACTATCATTATTACAAGTAGAGTAATAGCGCCAATAATTTATTTACTATCAAATAACTGATATAGTTCATATATTGGCAAAATGTAATATGAATCTTAGATGACATGTATTTTATATTATAGAAAGAGCAATGTCTTATCTATAAATCAAATGATAGAAGTAATCTTCTATTTTTTTAATAAAGATTTGTTTATATGTTAGCTTAGCTATCTTGTATTTTTATTAAATTGTTAATTTGTGGTTTTTAATATGAAGATATTCTAAGCAATATTTTTGGTTTTGAATTTTATTTTTATTTTTGTTGATTATAATTACGTTTTTAAAGGAAAGCATTCGTAAAATGAAACAATTTTTTTTGTAATAATAGAATAGATATAATTTATCTACGTCAGCGTTTGTTGATTGGTAAATCTGTTTCCAATCAAATTTCTATAATTTATGCAAAAAATATAATAACATTATAATTATTATAATGTCTGGATTTAGAAAGAAAGACTTGTTTTTGAAATAATTTTTAAACGTATTTTTTGATAGTTATGGACTTTTTTTGTAGCACAAATGTACTGTTTTAATTTTAATTCTGTAATGTCGACGTCCAGCTCTCGTGCCATTGTTTTGGGAATAGATCTTGTTGTGTTCGGTTTATCTTGCTTTGCTATTTTTGCTAGTCATCTGGCATTCTTTATACATAATTTTTCAACTTTTTTTCATCACCCTCTTACTATGTTTTTGGTGCTACATTTATTACTAATTTTTTTACTTCTCAGTCGGTTTTTTAATGTATCTCTTGTTAACCATCTTAATTCTCTCATTTTTGTTGTTTGGAACAAACGTTTTGTAATAGTGGTTTTTTGTATATTCTTAGTTTGCTTTCACTCCCGCAAGAAGCTTGATATTAGAAATGATTTAATTGTTTGTTTTTGCACTTCTGATTTAAGATTTCGATTGTTGGTTATTTTAGCCTTAAGGTAATTAAAACTCATTACTTGTTCCAAATTTTATTAGTATAGGTCTTAATTGCAACATCTGGGCTTTATAGAAACTGTGAATAACTATAATTATACAGAAGCGCGCTGCCACATTTTTGAATCTACATAAAAGTTGTTGCAGGTTTTCTTTGATTTTAGATGTTATGACTGCATTATCAGCATAGCAAACTGTCTTAATTTATTTATTTCCTAACCTGTATCCCCTACCAGCGGTTTTTACATTTCTAATACTTTTGTACTTTTGTCCATGATGACATAAAATAAAACTTGGCTGAGGCTGTTTTTTGTTTTATGCCAGATGACACTAGTATTGTTTTTGATAGTTTGTTATTTGTTTTTATGAATGCTACTAGTGTTAAGTTCTTTGATAATTTTTATGGTCATTTGTAATTGTAATTTTTAGTATGTCAGGGAGTCTGACTCTGCCAAATGTTTGTTTTAGATCTATAAAGCACATGCAAGCTGTTTTGTTAAACTCAATAAGTTTTTAGTAATTTGGCGTAAGATAAACATAGCGTCTACCTGTTTTGTTATTTTAAGTTATTCTGCAATAGTTTTTGAGTTCTGTTTTTGATACTTTTTGAAGTTTTTTTGTGTAAATATTTTGTTGTTAAAAGTATCTAATTCTTCAAAAAGCATTATTATTAATTATTCATACCAGAAACCCAACTTTACTGTTTTTAAATTTTGATTTTATTATTAACTTTTATAATTTTACTCTGTCTTTTGAGTTACTTTAATATAATCTACCTGTATTTGTTTTTAGTTGGTCACCAGTCTTTGACCGCACCATTGTAAATTGTGTCTTTGTATTATCCTTATCTTGTTTTTATTTATTCACTACTCTATTCAATTTTTAACTGCATTTGTTACTATGACCGGCCTAAACTTGCTTGTAAAATCTAGAAGTTACAGCAACTTTAAAGTTTCTATTCCAGCTAATTATGCTTAATCCATTCTTTGTAAAGATAGCGGTCAAGTAATTTGAGGAATAAGTAGACGATAATTTAGGCATAAGTGTTATTTGTAATTATAGTTATCCTGCTCACTTTGTTGCATGTTTTGTTAAAACTAAACCAAAATCATATTGCTTATGTAATAAGTGTCAAATTTAATACTAGCCGTAATATTTTAATTTGTAATTATGTTTTTAGTAATTTTAAATTTGCTAACTTTAACGCAAACAATAATGTTGATTGGACCAATCACCGCCCATTTTATAATTGTGATGTTAATAATGTTTATTTATTTTACTTTAAGATACATTTTGCAATTTTGACTGTTGTGTCCTCAAAAAACCATGGCGTAAAATATTTTTTTTAGTTTGGTACAATAAAGAATTGTTTCACTTACTTTACTTTAAAAAAACTGCTCATAAACGTTATAAATACTCAAATTTTTTATCCAAATATAATGAGTTTTAGTCAATTTGTACTTTGTGTAAAAGTCTCAGTACATGTCTATACATGCAATATATTACTCAAACAGAAATCAACGTTCAAATTAACTTATGATACTTTTGAAGATGTATTAGTACCATTATACTTTCTCTGCTACAATGTATTATAAACACCAAACTTGCAGTAATGGAAATGACTATATTAATATTCTTTTCTTTTGTTTACAATACACAAATTTATCCAAGTCCATTGTTTGACTTCAAAGGAAACGTATTACATAAAGCGTTTAGTCTGTTGGATATATTCAAAGACATTGAAAAGCGTAAATTTAACTTTAGCACTGGACCGGACGGCGTTCTATCTATGCTGTCAAACAATGTATTTATTTTTTCTCTACGCTATTGCATTTATTTTTTAAATCTTTTTTTAATGAACAATATTATGCCTTTGCGTAAATTTGGAGCTAAGAAAATGTTTACTAAATATAGAGGTTTATGCATCATCATCAGTCTGCTATTCCTAAGTTATTTGATCAAATTGAAACTGGTCAAATACAATGGATGTGCAAAAGCATTTTAGAAAAACAGCAAAAAAATTTGCAAAATTATCTTTGTTTGAGCATATAAACTATATTATGTGCAATCGAGCTATAAAAATGTTGGGTTGTTTACAAAATGTCTACTGACCTATCTCCAAACACTTTCAAACTGCTTTATTGCGCCTTAATACGCTTTCATTTTTTTATTATTGTACAAATTAGGCATTTTGTTTGAAAATTATGATTTGAACCACATTGCATTGCAATATAATCTTCCGCCGCTGAAGTTTTGGCTTTATGTTGACTTGATGTCTGAGATTGATTGCCAGGATCTACTAGTAACATTGTCATTTTAGGTATTCAACAATAATTGCCAAACTAAGCAGTCTTTATTATTCGGAGAATATTATACAATTATGGATTCAATTGGTAGAGCGTGCAGAATTGCAAATAGCTTTTCTAATAATATTGATTTATTTTGTATTACAAAAATGTACTTTTAAAAGTCAATTAAAATGTGTTGATAAATAGTTTTATCAAAGGTGTTAACGAATGTATTCTATTAGAAAAAACGTTGAACTGTTTGCGTGTGAAGGATGTAATATAGTTAAATCCTACAATTGAATCAGTTGAATTTATGATTTAACATTAATAAATTATGTATTTTATGTAAATTGCCTTTTAATTTCTTACTGAATAAAAAGGCAATTATTTATGTGCATAATAATGTTCAAAACTTTTTAAATTTCATAATATAGATTTAGTTGCTGAGCAGATACTTAAAAAAACCTTGAATTTTGTTCTAAAATTCTGTAATTATCACATTATTTTGTCAAAAAAATTTGTTTGTAAATGTGATGCATTACAAATAAAAAAAAACACAGCAGAAACAAACAAACCAAAATAGGTTTGTTTGTAATACAAGCAATTTTATCTTTGTTCTATTTTAAGTAGTGCTGTTTACAACGTTAGCAATCTTTCTGATCTATTATACTTCATCCCACGTTTGATTGAATTTAATTAAATTTGCATGATCCTTACAAACGGTATGCAATTTTCAATATCTTGTCTTTCTATCTAAAAAATAAATTTGATCACTGCACTATCAGTTTTTTTTCGATGGTTTTAACACATTTTTTTACGTTTTAAGATTTTTATAAACATGTTTTTTAAATGACGTTTGATATGGGTTATTACAAAACTGAGTAGATTATAACTTATTTTATCTGTACAAGACTCTAGTAGAGCCAAAACTAGTAATGTATTTGTTAGAATAAATTTGTGATAAAAACATAGTAAATTGTTTTATTTTTTTATAAAAATTGTTTTTTTTATATATGAATAGTTTGTTTAAATTTAAACAAAAAAAATATCACGTTTTTAGTAAATTCAGTGAAACTAATTTTTTTTAATAATTTTTTTTTATAAAATTGTTTTACAATTCATACAAAAACAAGGCTGTTATTGAATTTTTGAATTTTTTTAAATATATGTGCTGGGCAAATACAAGCAAAATGCTAGAAATGATACAAAAAAACAAACATAGTCAGAGAAAAATAAAGAAGATGTTACAATAATTTGAAAAAGTTGATAAAATATAAAGACAAAGTATAAACAAATATAAACGGTATAGGAATTGAAAAAAAAACTAATGACTTCTGACAAGTTTATGCCAAAAAAAGGTAATAGAAAAAGAGAAATGCTAAAAAAGTAAGATTAGGATACATAAAAATAGCAATAAAAAAAATTAGTGAAAAAGAAAACAAAAGAGTGGACAAAAATCTACTAAAATTACCATAAAAAATACAAAAACGACTGCAAAAAAAAGATGATCTAAAAGAGTAAAAAAATATTCAAAACATGGACACAGAAGCAGATAATAAAGAAAGAGCAAGGGCACTGAAAAGAGATTAGGCACATAGAACATAAGAAACATTCAAGGGAAGGAAGTAAAATTAGTAGAAGAAATGATTAAACACAAAGTTAACGTAATAGGTATCAAAGAAAAAAAAATCGAAAAAGTTTGAAGATACCGAATACACAACGGATATCTTTTAATAGATAACAAATAGAGCAAAAGAAGGTGTAGGTCTAATAAAAAAACCTATAAAAGAAAGTTACGCAAAAAAAATGGCTGTAAAAAGAAATTTAAAAGAAAGAAACTAATAATAGCATATGGGAGAAACAAAAATGCCAAAAAAGAAAACAAAAACACTTTTTTTAAACCTTCAAAAAAATAGACAACGGGATAGAAAATGTAATAATAATGAGTGACCTAAATAGAGAAATGAAGAACAAAAATTAAAAAAATTAGGAAAAAAAAAACAAAATAATAGAACTGAACATCAAAATAATTACATATAGAAATATACAAGAGTACAAAACATAAACAAAATATATATATAATTGACTTCTTCAGAACAAATAAACTGAAAGAAATACAACACAAAAAAACTAAGAGAAAATAAGTTAGAAATATCAAATAAAAAGACAAAAATAGTCTTTTAAGAGCAGCTGCAAAAAGCTGCGGAATAACTAAAATAATAAATAAGAAATTAAAAATGAATAAAAAGATTAAAACAAAAGTAAAAGAAAAAAAATCATAGTTGCAAAAATATCTAAACAAAAAAAAATTTAAGAAATATAAAACAAAAAAGTAAACTAACGATAGAAGACAAAAAAGCCAATCCAAAATTATAGATATCAATTGTAAAAAAAATTATCGAGAAAAAATATTTATTGAAACAATAGAAAGAATTTGATATGAAGAGTTTAAAAAGTAACATAATTACCGAAATAAATAAAATAATGTAAACATAGAGACAACATTTTAGAGAGTTTTCCAACCTGGCAGAAATAACAGCAAGGAAGTAGAAGAAGATCAAATGAGTAAACCAAAAATAAACAAGAAATAAAAAAGATACATGAAGAAGTACAAAAAGCTATTCAAAAACTAAAAAGTATAAAAGTTTCTTGAATAAATAACAGAACAATTAAATAAAATAGCAAATACCGATAGAATAGAATACATTATTCTACTTATATATATAAAAAAAAGAAAAGAAAATAAGCGATACCTACTGAGAAGAATCAATATATGGACAGCAATAACAAAAAACAGACAAAAAGACAAAAAGACAATTATAAAAGCAATTTATAAAAACAACAAAAAAATGTTAAAACTAAAAACAAAAAATCAACAAATTTTGAGGCGAAGATAAGAGTTGCATATTAAGTCCGCTGCTATTTTTTTAAATAATTGACAAAACAATTAAAAAAGCAAAACAACAGATGGGAACAGATAAAGATGTTTGTAGATGATATGGTCATAGTAGCAAAGTTAAAATAAATATGAAGATAAACATTTCTAAAACAAAAAGTATGATAATCTCTAAAAAAATGAAATTGCATAAAATAAAGCTAAACGGAAAACAAATACAACAAGTAAAACAATTTTATTATTATTATGCTTTTTACGGCTATTTTACATCGCCACAGTAAGTCTACGACTTGTTTAAAGTGGTTTGATAGGACCAACAGCTTAATACGTGACTTCCGAACCACGCTGGTGGATAAAGAGCAAGTTATCATTTTAGTCATATTTCGGGGATTGAACCCCAGACTGCTCGCATGATAGCAAGTGCTCTACCATTGAGCTATCAATATAAAGTCTAAAAAAAAAACACAAAACTAAGATAAATGCAATAAACATGATATTCTTGAGAAAAATCGAGTATAAGACAAAAAAGAATAGAAAATGAGACATCTAGACAGAACTTTCATACGGCATATAAAAGTTAATAAAAACATTTAAAAAATATTGAAACATAGACAACCAAGAAAACCCAAAAGAGAAAACAATTTTTTATGTATAAAAAAACAATATTAAATTATAATATAAGAGAAGCTTGAAAAAGATACAAAAAACATAAAACAGGCAAGAAAATAATCTCCACACAACTGTTTTACACTAAATGGTAGATAGACATATGATTAAAAAAGATAATAAAAAAAAATCTTTTTAAAGATATCTAGTAAGTAACTAAGTAATATGTATGAATTACAATTTATTAAACACAAAGAATTGAATTGGTTATCCAACTCCATTACATAAAAAAAGAAAAAAAAAATATTTACAAAGTCGACACTATAACAGTATGTAGCAAAAAAAATATTTATTTTCTTAATTCTTTTAACAAATTTTCAAAAATATTTTGAATTTGACCGAATGGTATTCTTAGTATGTAAAATATATTGTAAAGACGTAAGCTAAGATTTTTAGTTCTAATTGAATCAAACTCTTTGGTAATGAGAAAGAAGATTTAAAGACTTAAATCGTTATTGTATTTAGTTTAAAAGTTAGCATTTGTATTTAAGTGTGCGAGCTAATTTTTGTTACAAGTAACAATTTAAAACTCTTCACTTAGCCACGATGCTTCTTGTAAACTGTAATTTTTAAGTAAAATCAGTTTACTTTTAGGAAAAATATCAGCAAAAAAATGAATGAAGTTGCAATGACCGGCATATTTATTGAATTTCAACAAGCAAGGAAATATGTAAACTGTACTAATTAAATACGCCACAAACTTAAAGTTAACAAATACAAACACTGTTCAACACTTACGCTAATCAGATATTATTAAATTTATGTATTAATTTACATTTTGCCTACAGATAAATAATACACAATCTAAAATTAATTATAGTTTGTAACTATACAAATAAAATCAATAACAAAACAAAAATCATTTAAAAAAAAAATGCACAAATTTACTAATATACAATTTTGTAGTAGGGGCGAGAAAAAACCCATACAATGTAGAAGGCACTATCACTACCTTATCATTTTATATTAAACGTATTCATACCGATGTTACTGAAGAACAAATAATAGAATATATAAAAACAAAAAATGTGCACTTATATGTAATATGTAAAAATTTGGTTTCCACACAGCATCATGATTATTTAACTTTTAGATTATCCGTTCAACTAAATTATGCTGATATTATCAAGAACCCAAAGTCATGGCCAATAGGTATAAAAGTAGATTGTTTTTTTTTTCAGTTAGAGCAAACAAATTTCCAGCTGATAAGTTATTCCACAATCAGCAATAAATTGAAGAAATAGATCGTTTTTTTTTTCAATCAAATCAAACAAATTTGAATGTTAAATGTTAAATTTAATTTTATAGATGTGCAAGATACTTTGTTATGTGATTGCTAAAGTACATTTGGTCTTTCAAAAATTGTAAATTTTAAAACTAGAAAAAATAATTGCAAATACATATTTTTACTAGATTATATACCAAATTTAAGGTGGGAAAAACACGGAACAGTAGTGGCAAAAAAAATGATCACAAAACATATACTGTTTAAGAAATCTTATATCATCCGTCTCTAGCACCATTCTGAAAGTTGCTTATTTTGCACTTATACTTTGTCATTTAAAGTATAGTATGAGGTCATTTTTTTGCATCAATAAAATATTTTTGTTACAAAAAAATCTATAAGAGTTATTAAGGGCTTGCATTATCAAGACACCTGCAACAAAAATTTTATCAAATAAAACATTCTTACTTTATTGTCAATGTTTATCTTGGAATGTCTGACACATTTAAAAAAATACAAATCTCATTATTTTACTTACAACCATCATAAATACAAAACAAGAAAAAAACAAGATATTTACCAAAACCAAATCAGATTGCAACAATCTCAGACAGACTAAGAAAGCTTTTTATAACAATGAAGAATTCTTGGAACTAAATGATATAATATAACATCTGTCTAAACCAAGTATAATAACAATTACTATTGTAATATTATTCTGTTTTATTTGTTATAATTTGCATACCTTTTAACTTGTATTTTATGTGTACAGTTTTTTAACTGTTTTTGTAATATCAATGTTTCTAATATGTCTTGTGTATGATTATTTAGTCTTAAACATTAATAAACTACTACTACTACTACTACTTTTACTTCTACTACTACTACTATATCAAAGATTCCTATAGATATCCTAAAAAAAATCATCATCATGACAACTCTTTTATTCATTTTAATTTAGTATCTAGAGTGTCAATTGTTTTCTAGGAGAAATCTTGAATGACAAAATAGAAAATATCAATGACTGTTTCAAAAAAATAACAACATAAAATTTAAAAAAATTAGACATAGATACATTAAGTATCAGTGACGTGCAATGGCCAGGAAAGAAAGGTAAAGAATATCATATTAATAATTACTATATGTACTACTCAGGAAGAAATAACGCTCAACATAGATAATGGCCATAATAGTCTCACGGAATATCAAACAAACTGTTTTAAATGTTGTAAACTTTCTAAACAAATTCACAATAGTACAACTCAAACCTCATGCAGGCAGATAAAAACCAAAAAAGAAATAAATTTTTTTTACAGCCAACTAATCAATGGTCAAACACTCAGATATTACCAATGTTTTTTGAAGCAGAAATTGGAAAAGGAGGCGTAGATTAATGTGTGGGCCCATATGCTCTAAGAGGAAAAAATGAGAGAAGTAAAAACTCATTAAAGTAGTACAAGCTAGAAACATTGTATTTGCAAACACATAGTTTAAACTACCAATACAAAGACTATACACTTGGATTTCATTAACTCATACAAAAGACAAAATACCACAAAACCAAATAAATTACATTCTAATTAATAAAAGATATAGGAACGTTCTTCTCACAGTAAATCCGTATCCAAAGGCGGGTATGGAAACTAAATAAATAAAAAAAAAAGATCAAAAACTTAAACTAAACACAATTATGCTTAAAAAAAACAAATTTTAGAAATATAAACAAAAATCTGATTGAAACTTTACAAGTAGGAAATAGAGATGTAAATAATGCATAACATAAAAAAAGCATTACTGAATAGAAGTAAGAATGAAATAAAAAGCAGTACTCGGTCTCTTAAAGAACAATAGATGATAGATAAAATTTTAATACAACTCATAAAAAATTAAAGATAAATTCAAACAAAAATTTAACAAAAAATAAGACAAAATACTGGAAAAAAACATTTATTAGACAGAATGGCAAAAAGAGAGAAAAAAAAATTAAAACAATGGTATGATTTATTTAACCTACATAAAAGGTTAAAAAGTTTACTAGCATAAAACAGAAAAAGCAAAATGGTTTAATAAAAGATAAAAACAAACAAAAAATAACAGACATAAAATGATGATAAATGATGTAAGAAATATATACAACAACTATTTGATAATATAGATATAGAAGAAACTACAAAAAGTCATATAATAATAGCGGAAGAAGTAAGCCATACTATTAAAAAATTTAAAAAATTTGATTCCAGTAAACCTCCTAAAATTAATTGATGAAGACAAACTCAACATTCTAGTAAATTTATATAATACCATTTATAAAAAAAATTGTACCTCAAGAATAAGCAAGATTTTAGAATTAATAACCTGATAAGCGTACCCTGAAAGTATTCTTGATATAGTCGCGTATACAAAAAATTAAAAGCAAATTCCATTGAGACACAGTTTGGATTTAGTATAAACTTGTGTACAAGGAAAACATTATTTAGCATAATCTTATAACACAATGATGTCTTGACATAAACGTCAATTTGTGCATTAGATTTATCAACTACGAAAAAGCCTTAGATAAAGTTAAACACAAACAGTTAATGGAATATTGGAACTAAAAAACCAAATTAAATGTATGTTGCTTAACTTTTAGATAATTGCCCAGAAGTTTACCAAAGCTGCATATCGTCACCAATGCTATTTATTATGTATTCAAAGTGCATATTTAAAAAAAAACCATTAGCAGAGACTCAGAGGGGAAAGTTATAAACGGACAAATGATTAACATTATAACATTAGATACGCAGAAGATACCTTAATAATAGCTAGAAACATTTTCAGAAAATGCTATTTAATATAAATAAGCTAAAAATATATGTAAAAAAAGAATGCTATTTAAAAAGAACATGGACAACAGTAATATTCCAGCAATATTAAAAGGAAATACTATAATCGAAAGAATAAGAAGCTACCAATACTTGGAATTAAAAATAGGGAACAATATCGATTAGATTATAAAAATAAATAAACAAATAGATATGGCTAAAGCAAGTCTAAACAAAAAAACTGTTTGTAAATAAAAACCCCAACCTACCCCTATAAATGCAAATAGTGCAATGTTTATTTTTTTTAACATTGTTGAATGGCATAAAAACATAGACTTTAAAAAACAATAACAACAAAATATTAAGCAATTTAAAACTGTAGATCTACTGCCACATGCTCAAAATTCTCTAGACGGACCTTGTAATTAATAGATAGAAAGATAATTTTTTTTTATTAATCATCAAAAAAAAATTCTTGAGTACTTGGGACACATTACCCGGAAAGCAAAATACTCAACTTTTCAATGTACAGGGTGCGGCAGGAAAACTTGCTGATTTGAAAGGTCAGTTAAAGAAAAAGTATTTCTCATATTGATTTAATTGTTTTTTTATCGTATTGTACACATCCTGAATTTTTGTTTAAAGTAGATTTAAAAATGACATCAATCAAATAGTGGCCCTCATTAGTGATACACTAATCTACCCGCTTTTTGAAGTTTTGCTCCACTCTTTCAAGCATATCAACTGAAATGTTGGCAATGATTTGGCAAATGTTTTTCAGGTGTTGCAGGGTCCGTGGTTTGTCATTGTTAACAATGGATTTGAGATATCCTCATAAAAAGAAGTCACAGGGACACCTCTCAAAAAAATAGGCGCTCGTGGAAGTGTTTCTTCATAAGTTTCATTGTATTCTCGCTGTGTGTGCCGTGGCTTCGTTCTACTAAAACCATACCTACCCAAGTTCTATTTTTTTAAGTTTTGGGTGAAGAAATGCCTTAATCATTTCTCTGTAGCAAACTGCATTCACAGTAACAGTGTGTTCTTCTTCCTCGATAAAGTAAGGCCCAATTATTACGACTCTTGACAATGCACACCACACAGTAACACGTTCACAATAAAGTGGCCTCTCATAAAGTTCACGGGGGTTGGCATCACTCCAATAACACATGTTTTGTTTGCGTCTCATATCTGAAAAACACGGGCGTTGTGAGGCAAGTTAAGAAGCGCTTCACATGCAGATTGGCAAGAACAAAATTGTGTTCACTGAGCTTTTGCACCTCAGCCAGTTTGTAAGGATGAAACTTCTGTTGTAAAAAATTTGTCTTACACTGCAATCAAAAATCCCCAGAGCACCTGCCTGTTTGCGCGCTAAACGCCGGAAAGAGTGCAAACCCGACAACCTCACCCTCTTGACGTTTTCTGGGGTTCTGAAAGTCCGTTTACTTCCAGGCTTTTTGTTTGCTACACTGCCAGTATTCCTGAATGCGTCCACCCACAAAACGATGGATTGCCGGCCATAAACGCGACCCGTAAGATTAATATTAAACCGAGTTTGGAAGGCACGTTAGGTGGCGACCACCGAGCGGCCATTAAAAAAGTAGGCTTTAACGACTAACGCACGCTCTTCCTTTGTCCAACGCATGATGACAACTGGCTTGAGCGGTAACATAACTTCAAGACTCCCATTTTGCAAATAAAACCTTTCCTACCTCATTCTAACCACGTCTTGCTCATTGGCGCCCAATTCAAAACAGCAAGTTTCCCTGCCGCATTTTGTATTATGCTATAAAATATACAGGGAAAGAAATCTGTAGGACGCTACAGAACATCATGATTGAAAAACCTCCAAGAATGATACAAAAATACATCAAAAGAATTATTTAGAGCTAAGATAATTGCTAACCTCTGATATATAAAAAAAAAACTTATTAATAACACAACACTTTTTTAACTAATCATTATTACACAAATAACCATAATGCTCAAGTTACTGGTCATACAAATCGACAGCAATTTATAATAAACGTTCTGTGTAGATAAACTAGCCAGAAATTTTTTTATCATACGCAAATTAATACATAAAATTATATGTTTTCTATTCTATAACAATATGTTGATTCAGAATAATAGTTTGCAAAAATATTGTATTGGTCTTCCATTTTAGATTGGTTTAACATGTTTTAACAAAAAAAGTTTAATGTTAGTTATACAAACCCAATTCAATCCTAAAGCGGCCAACCAAACTCAAATAAATGTTTTCACAAAGTGGTACCGTATTGCTTGATAATGATAAACAAATTCAATTAATTGACTTATGTGCTCTTAATACAAGGTAGCTAATAAATTGTAGTGCTCCATCTGTTTATAATACCCAAAAATACCGATTAGTGGCAATCAAATAGCAACTCAATGATTAAATAATTATTTTTTTTAATAAATTATATTTAACTTCTTTAGGCGTTGCGATTTGATTGTTATTTGTTATGCTCAGTTTTAGTAATCAATAAAATACTAATGAACTAAAATCACTTTGCATTTAATTTATTTATTGTTTATTTTGAAAAAATAAGTATTGAAGATTTAAAATGACCTTGCAATTAATTTATTGACCACATCCGTCATTTAAATTATAATTAGTCTTCTAAATTTAGCACTTTAGTGAACAAAAGTATTATGTTATTTACTTCAGTTGTTGGGTTTGTCATAAAACAGCCATACTGCTACATACTTAGGAATCTAAATGATCACTCTTGCCGTTCCAAAGGTAGGGGTGAAGGGAAACATTTTACTATTGCCGCCGTTTATTAACGTCTATACCGTCACCCATACCGTAACTTTATTACCGTACTCTATGTGCAAAGGAAATATTACACCCAACCGAATTTGAAATTGTCTATTGCTAAATTTTGGAATTATTTTTTTATTATCTTTATGAAATGATCTATTAATAATGGCAATAATAAAATTAATATTTTTTTACTTTAATTGTCAATAAAACAACAGCAACACTTTTTTTATTATCTTTGTATGCCATATTAAATAATAAATCTATTAATACATTACTTATATTATTATCTTTATTTTGACATTCAGTTCTTATTTATATTGTTGTTTACATCTTTAGATGTTCGATTTTTGGCAGCCTATCCTATACCCTACCCTAAACTCTAATAAACTTTCAAACAAACATTACACATAAAAAGTTATAAATAAGTTTAAAAACTTTGCGTTGCAATAAATTTACAAGTATCAACAAATTGAAAAAAGAAAATGTTTATTTTTGTAATTTTTTTATTTTGAAAAACATTAAAAAAAAAATTCAAAACATTTTAAGAAACAAAATAAATATTTGCAGGCCAAGGTTACCTTAGTCATCAAAAGATATTATTTTGATGACAACTTTTAGTTTTTTTTAGGTGTGCAGTATGCAGCAATATTAAAAAATAATAATTTCAATACATTGCATTTGATAGTAATAATGTAGCTCTGATAAATTAAAAAAAAAACTGACATGAAAGGGCTTTATTCATACATTACATTAATGAGAATTTTCAATCAGATTTATATTTCAAAGATTGATTTTACGATAGTAAGTATATATTTAGTAAAGGAAAAACATGTGCTGGTATTATTATAAAACCGACAAAAACTTTTCTATTATTAATACATAAAATTATATATTACATTATTCACTCATATACATTTTTTTATATTTTAGATTGAAGGAATTGGAAATCTTTTGAACGATTCTAAACTAAACTTGCGTGTCTGAATATAATTAAATCAATTTGTAAACGTAATGAGTTTATATATTGTAACCCTCAGATTGACTTCATCCTTAATAAAGTCATGCATGTCTTAACTGACAGGAAACTGTTTTAACTTATTTTTTTAAGTTGAATCTGTAATATTAAATGCTACCAAGAAGTAATAAACGTAGATAATTAATTTGTTTTATTGGCTGAAACACGTAAACACACCTAATGATAGTTATTTAATATACATTAATTTTCACAACTAATTTACAGTCATCACATAACAAAAAAAATGCAAAGTTTACATTTGCTAAAGTAATAGATAAAAAAATGATTTACATAACATTAGAATGTGAAGTATGTGTAAGATTTGGGAACTGAATAGATATTGGTTTCACATGTCCTTATACTAAGGCATCTGACCATAATTCAAGTTGACATATATTAACATCGCAACTATTTTATATAGAATATAACCATATAAACATAAGCAAAGGTTAAATTTTATTACTAGCTACTGCTAGATTGAACCATAGATTGATTGAAGATCGACTTATCTGAACGTTAATCGATACAAATCTTTATGTATATATTCAACAAATTGAGATTGATAGTGGCAATATACTTTGAATAAACGCTTTTACTTTGCATTCAGATACTTACACATTCATGATCTGCACTACCTAATTTAGTATATTGCATATTTATCTAAACCCATTTCAATAAATAAAGTGGCTAGTGCGTATTAATTATTTAAATTCTATTCAATTTACATATAAAACGGGAACAAAGTCATTCAATAATGATCTATTAGACCATCATCTTTTAATTGTAACATTATTGAATTATTTGCTGGCTCTAAAAGACATTTAATTAGTGTTGAAGTCATAAAAGCAAAAAAGCGAAACGTGCTCTGTAATGGTCTGATACATTTTCACATGGAAGTTATAATTAATTTTTAAATGTGCAATTTAATTATTATGTCGGTTCTGGAGTTATTTATTTCTAAGAAATAATTTGATGCACAATAAAAATAATTATTTAACTAAGTATTAGATATTCATGTTTTTGTATGTTTTAGTCAAATAATAATTAGTATTATTATTTATTAATGCTGCAGAATTTACATGAAAATATTTATGTAAAGTTGTTTACAAATACCAATAAAACATACTATTTGTATTGACATTAGATTGAGCTATAATTAATTTGCAATTATTTGTATCTTTTTATTGAATTTATAATGAAAACAATATATATTTATGTAAATAACATATAATTTTGCCTGCTTCAAGTATTATTAATAAACTGTCCTAAATTTAGCCTACAGGCTATTACCACAATATGATCCAATAATAAAAATATATCAGGAACTTAATAATATAATTAATAAATGGAACAATAAAAAATGATTTAGTGAAGTAATTAGTTTTTATAGTTAAATAAAATCTATCGATTAAAAGTTTCTATAGTAATATTATTATAATTGAAAGTTTTTCAAAAGTCCGTGTTTAGTTGCAATTCTACTCAAATTATGTTATTTTATAATCTAATCATGTTTTTAACCTTCATCCAAAAATTGTTGCTTTAGTACATACATTTTGTGGTTTGCAGGATTTGGTAGCATTAATTAAAGCTACAGCATGTCTTTTAAGGCTCAACGGGTATTAGCAGGCAACGCTCTACTCTACTCTACAGGCTTCTGCAGTATATTATTTGTATTACTTTTTTATAAAGTAACGCTTGGTAGAAACTAATTTATTTGGGTTATTTTATAGTGCATTTGATTTAATATTGCGTTCGTCTGTAGAAACAAACTAAATCTTATCTTGCTAGCAATAATATAAAACTTGTTTGCCAGTTATTTTATATATAACATAATTAAACGCTAAGAACTCAACTCAAACGCTACTAGTGTTTTAACAATATTTTCCAGTACACACACTGTTTTTGGATAATCGTTTTTTAACACTTTCTTTTCGCGCTCTATAAAATTGCAAAATTCATACAGAACTAAATTTTGCTGCCTCCGCACTCTCAATGCTTACAGGTTGTAACGTGTTAGTGCTCAATACAAGTGGAGCCAAATCAGAAGTAAACTAAACCAAAAACAGTCAGAGCTTTGCATAACGAACAAATCAAAACGTTAAAAATATTTTAAACACTCTTAACCTCTTGAATGATTGATAACGAGACTGATAAATTAAACAAAACAATGTTTGGTTGTTATGGACTTGCTTCATCATTCACACCTCAAAATATTTTTTACACATTTCAACTGAAGAGGACATTGAAAAACTGTGCAATTCATCAATTACAGAATATTATAAATTTCAATCTAATTCTCAGAATCTACCTCCAAGCCAGAAAACATTCAGTAATAAGCCTAGGCGGAAATGTTTACCATCGGCAACAAACCTTGTTTGTATTCTTTGTTCCAAAAAAACAGCGGGTTGTCACAGAAGCTTTTTATGTAACATGTTTACACACGTTATTTGTGGAGTGGCTAGTCTAAAAAAAGCGCTTTGGTAAAGAAGTGTTGAGTATAAATTGAAAAAAAAATTAATCAAGATACACAACAAGAAGAAGCCAGGAAAAGTTTATAACTAGAAAAAAAAAAATGCAAACAATATCTGATGCTAATCAACGGCAAGAACTAAGGTGCCAGATGCAGATAGAACAACCACGGATGCTTGTTCAAAATTGGCAGTAGCTCCTAATACAACTCATGATAGAATTTACATGGTAAGCATTAAAACTAGTGTTTTAAAACAATTATATCTTAGATCACAAATCAAAATTTGTAAAAAGAAAGTGTTATAAAAGATCTTAACATAAAAGTTTTTTTACGCCAAACCGCAACAAACCAATTTTTTTATTCAAATGAAGGTTATAATTATCAAGAGGAAATAGAAAAACTATTGTGTCCAGCTCCGGAAAAATTCTAAATATAACTCCGGTTAGCTATTGAACCACACTATGATAGTTTGATAAGAATAATAAACATATGCAACACGAAATTGCTACAATACAAAAAAATTAGATAAAGAGGTAGATCAAGAAAATGGGGTTACAGCTGGCAACACCAATGACAGAAGCAGTGTACAGAAAACTTGGTTCTGGTGAGCAAAAGAAAAGACATTATAATCGAGATTATTCTAAAGACTACTACAATAAAATTCTAAGATAGTATTAAACAGTTAGGGATGAGGATAGGTAAAAACTGGACATGAAACCCCACATAATAGAGGCCAAACAAAAAGCAGAGAAACTACTTATGCATCTGGTACAAATCATGTTAAACGTGGGAGCTCCGAGAACAAAAAAAAGTAAAGTAATGACGGCACGGTCTACTCAATACTGTTGTACGCTGCGCCTATCGGGAAAAAAAGCTGTAACATATTAAAATACAAAGTAACTCTAGAAAAATTTAGAAAAAAATATAGCAAGTGCTAACAAATCAATTTTAACTAAAGCTATACAGGCAAAACAAGATCTCTGTACAACTATTTGTTCAAAAACAAGCTAACAACATAAAGATAAAGACATATCTGAAGAAACAAAAAAAAGCCAATAAAATAGAGTTGATGAAAAGAATAGATGGATAGATAGATAGATAGATGTTTATTAATCCAATATGCAACTACATAAATCGATAGGACATGTCATTAAAATAAGGATCAATACAAGAATTACAAATAAACATTACAAAACATTTTAAAAATATAAACAGTATAAGCACAAGTTATATAAAACTTAAAAATATAATAAATAAATATAAAAGCACACGCATACACTTATTTATAATTACAAAATATTTCAATTGTATAAAAACTCTGTTCAATTAAGAAGTTTTTAAAGTTATTTTTAAATATTTTTATGTTAGTACAATTTTTAGTGGGTTGTTTAATAAATTATAAAAATGTGCCCTTGCAAATTTTGGCGACTTCTTAAAACTTGTGGTTCGAGTTTTGTCAGTTTGTAGCTTGCTGCAATACCTCGTATCATAATGATGTACATCCTTGGCTGACATTAATGTATTCCTATTAGTAAAATCGTAACACAGAAGTTTGAATAAATAAATTGAAGTAACAGTTAAAAAGCGGTTGGTTTTAAATGTGTTGCGACAAGATTCAAAATATTTTAGATTGAACATCAGTCGGATCACTCGTTTTTGTTGGATAAACTTTCTATTAATGTCTGAAGCAAGACCCCACACTATGATATTATAACTGATTATAGAGTATGTTAATCCATAATAAACATTGATAATAGATTCAGTTGGCTGAGAGCTTATTAGGTTTTAAATGGCAAAATATGAGCTACTAATTTTTGAACACACAGTTTCATTATGTGATGACCAGTTTAAGTGTGAGTCTGAGGTTACACTTAGAAATTTGGCTTTAGATTAAATGGATAATTTGTTATTTAAAAAACTGTAATTTTCTGAAAGAGATGTATCATCTGCATAGAGAAAACATTGTCCGCTTTTAACAAAATGTGGTAAAACATTTATGAACATTAAAAATATTATTGGTCTAATGACACTACCTTGCGGCACTTCCATATTTACGTGATACTGGTCTGAAGTAACGTCATTGACTCAAACACAAAGTTTTCGTTTTTTTAAATAATTTTTTAGAACCTCTAGCATATTTCCTCGTATTCCTAATCTGGACATTTTATACGCAACAAACTGTAAATTCAGACTATCAATTGCACTTGTCAAGTCAAAAAATATACCTACAACCATTTTTTTGCATTTAAGTTGTCCATTATATGTTAAACAAAGTCAATTGTTGCTGTTTTGATGGATTTGTTCTGCCTAAACTCATACTGTTCATTTGCAAACAGTTTATGTTTTTCCATAAAATCAACTAAACGCTGATTTAAGGCGGTTTCTATTATTTTAGAAATGGCACTTAAAAGCACAATTGAACGGTAATTGTTCATGTTTTGTTTATTACGTTTTTTATAAATGGGTACAATATTGCTTTATTTGAGTATATCAGGAAATTGGCCTAATAATACTGTTTTATTAATAATGAAGCATAAATCACTCGACAATATGTCTACCGCAAATTTAACAAGTTTTATAGAAATATTGTCGAGTCCACTTGAACTTTTGTTCTTTAAAGAAAAAATAATTTTTGTAATTTTATATGATGTTGTTTCATAAAAATAGAAAGAATCTTGAAACGAGGGTATTGCATAAGGTGTTTGTAAACAAGTTTTTGATTTTATTAGAAACAGTTGGAGCATAGTGATTAGCCAATACATTGGATAAAACTTTGTTTTTTTTTTTTTTTTTTTTTGTATTTTAGCGTCGACTACTAAGGTCATTAGCTATATATTTTAATAATAATAAACTCAGGTTATAGACCTGAGGAGACAAAACAACACATTAAAATGGTTAAATAAATAAATAAATAAATAAAAACTAAATCTAATATCACAGTTGCTTAAATTAAAAAAACTAATATCACAAAACTTACTATTTAACCTAACCTAATATCACAGATGACACCGAAGCTGTAAAATGCTTCGATGCCAGACCCTAAAAACTAAAGTAACTAAACCTAATATCACAACTTAACCTATATCACAACCTAACTTAATATCACAGATGACATCGAAGCTGTAAAATGCTTCGATGCCAGACCCTAAAAACTAACTAAACCTAATATCACAGATTGCACCAAAGTTGTAAAAGACTACGATGCTTTAAACAACTCAACAACACAAACTGATCAATAAAAATAAATATTAACTATTAAGTTGAATGGCAGATCAAGAGAGATAATGCCAAATGTATGCAGACTCTAAAAACTTTGGTGACATCGTGGGTAAATAGGGAACATAGAAATCTAACGTACCATTTAACACAGATGTTTGCAGGCCATTGATGCTTATAGGTTATAGAAAAATGTGTCTTGCTGTACATAACGGCTGCCCCTACTGTCGTAAAACAAATAACTCAGTAAAATTGGAAACTTGATAACCGTGAGCAATCTAAATCCACGTATGCCTAAAAGTGCAAGCAACTTAATGGCCATTGACAAAAATATAATAGAAACATTGGCAAACAAGACAAAATTTAAAAGCCAACCATAGAAAGTGTCTTAGGCTTTTAGTGGATGTACGGATACCACAAAAAAAATTGCTTGTCATAAAAACAATTCACAATGCTACTCCAAATGCTATCAGTTATTGCAATATTTTTAATCTATTTTCATGTTGATTGATAAATAGTTATTCTTCAATTTTCAAATAAATATTTTTGTAATCATAAAAGTAGTATAGAATTTTGATTATTTTTTTTAAATATTTATTTGTTGCACAATATTTATTTGATAATGTAACTTAAATAAATTTGAATTGAAAATTTATATTTTATTATCTAATATTTGACTGTACTAAAATTTATTCTTAAGTTTAAAATTTAAGTACATGATAAGACTAAATAACATTTTTTTATAAAAAGTTAATTATAAACCAAAATATATATTTTTTTTTTTGTAAAATATACTTTATATATAGGCAATTCCATTTCAAACAAACCAGAGCCTTTAGTGTTAGTTTTTTGTTTCTTTCTATAACTTATTAGTAGTCTATTATCTGTTTACTAAAACTTTCAAAAGTTTTTTTGATGTTTTTAACATTGACAATTTTAACGCAAAAAAAATTGCTAGTAAAAATAATCAAAATTTTTTCGTAAAATTTAATTTTGGTTTCATTTTGAGTCCACACCTTTTTCATACGCAAAAAAACCCAAAAAAACAATATTAGTCCCAGTGGTCTTGACAAATAGGAACATTTTTGTAATTTTTTTAACCGCCGACGAATTTAGATGTAAATCAGTTAAAAAGAATAAATTTGTTCTGTGTATTTGGGTTTTAGAGGTCTAAAGTTTGAAAAAATTGCAAAAATAATCTTATTTTTAACGTCAACTTTTAGAAATACACGTTTAGCAGCGCTCAGAAGAACAATACACTAAATATTATAAAAATTTTGAATTCTGCGGAGAATTCTATATTAAAAATAGTCGGTGTCGTGCTCATGGGCCGTAGAAAACTAAAAAAATGCGTTAAAAATTTATTATTTTTTCATATTCTCAAAAAATATTATAAACACACTAGTGTGGGGTTTAATTTTTTTTTTTTTGTTAAATTTTAATAAGCCCTGGACGGATTTATAGTTGAATGCCAAAAATAATAATATTCTTAAGTTTTGGATCCGATAGATTAAGTCTAAATTTGTGTCGCAAGCGCAAAAAACAATCAAACAAAAAGAAATTCAACCAAAATTGTTTCAAGCGACAAAAGATGTCTTTGGTAAATTTCTGAAATGAGCTTAAAAGATTTTAAATTTGTGTTATTTTTTTATTGACTTTTTTGACTAATTTTTATGTAGAATTGTTTGCAAAACTTAAATTTTTAATAATATTTAGTGAATAATTCTTCTGAATGCTAAAAGTGTATTTGTAAAAATTTATGTTGAAAATAGGCGTTGAGTTTTAAACTTTTAAAACCCAAATACACAAAACAAATTTATATTTTTAAAGTAATTTACATCAAAATACGTCAACATTGGTTTAAAAAAAAATTACAAATTTTTTGTTTTGTTTAGACCACTATCGGTTTTTTTAGGCTATGCTGCGTATAAAAAGTCAAAGTTAAAAAGAAAACGACCTAAAAACTTTAAAAATACGTAGAATTTTTTTAAGGATTTGATACCCTCATGAACCAATCAAAAGACTACTAACAAGTTATAGAAACAAACAAAAAATACTCAAGCAAATTTCTCAAATGTCTCAATAGAATTGCCCATAAATAAGTTATTAAATTTTTTAATTGTAATCTTTTATCCTATATATTCTATTTAAATAATTAATGCACTCTAACAAAGGTTTAGTAGGTAATCTGAGAATTTCCAGCGTAATCTGGAAATTAACTAACTAAGAGTTTGCACTTTAACTTGTATAGTTAGTTAGATAATCTGCAAAATAACTAGTTAATCTGGAGTCTATCGTACTTACGCACATTATGGGTAACATATATAAATCGTCTAGTTTCAAAACAACCATCTCTAAAAAAATAATTATGGAGTTATAAACACCGTTGTAATCGGCATTAATAGGGCTACCAAATGTAAAACATTTGTATATCAAAACTGGCAATGTGCACAAACATTTTGTACTTTAAGTTCTATGTTAATTTTAAAACCAGCTTCTTTAACGCCGTTTTTAATACAAATTTGGCCATCTCTAATACATTAATCAAAAGCATTTCAAATTAATTTATCTTATTTTTTTAACAATGATCATTATTTAAAAATTTTACAAAACCTTCTATTCGTTAAAAAACAAAATTATCCAGGATAGTTTTACATTAAATTATACAAGTAGAATAGAACCAAAACAATCTACATTTTTTTTTTAAATAATAATATATAATGATAATAATATTTTATTAATAAAATATTCATATTACTGTACACTAATACTGTACATATAATATGTAATAAACAATAATAAAATTGTTTCTTCCCTATGTCATCATTTGAGGTTTTTGGGTTCATTTCCATCTCAAGTTATCGGTATTGAGAGTTAGTGGTTGTTGTTGTTTTTGTTTATTTTTTGTCATGTAATAACATATGTTTAATTTTTAATTTAAATGGTACATAGTTTAAAGTTTATATGGATGTTGGTAGGTTGTTGTATTGTTTTATAGTTTCTGTTGTTGTGTTGTATGATTTTCTTCTTGATTGGTGATTGTGTATTCTTTTGTTGGAATGTATCGTTGTATTGCTTTTTATCATTTTGTTGTATGTTTTATATATCAACAATATGTTGTTTAAAATTATAATTTTGTTTATATTTAGCTTTCCTTTTTACAGTTTGGTTGTTGGTGTTCTTCTATCAATTGTGTACAGAATTTTTTTTTGTTGTTTTTGTAGTTTATTGATGTTATTTTTTGCTTGTGTTTCCCCTAATATGGTTTAAGTAGGTATTATATGATAGAAATAATGTATGATATACAGATATTTTTAATTGTTTTAGGAGATAACTTTTTATTTTCAATACTGCAGCTATTGTTCTTAAACTTTGTTAAACAAGTTTATTTATGTGTGTATCTCATTTCAAGTTATCTTGAATTGTTAATCTTAGACAGTTAACTTCCGTCATTTGTTTAATTTTTTCGCTATTTATTTTTGTTGTGACTGGAGTTTTTTCTTGTTTGCTATAAAGATCATAAATTCTGTTTTGGTTTTGTTATTAGTGAGTAGGTTATTATAATATTATGTTTATAATTTTATTGTCTTCTTCGATAAGCTTTTCTATTTTTGTTGTTTTTCAAAATGGATGTCGGTTATTTTTTTTATTGTAGTTTTATGTGTTTTATTGCTCGTTCCTTTGATTTGTTTTTCTGCTAGAGTTTTTTCAATATTTGTAAAGTATTCATTTATTTCGTTTGCTATTTCTATCGGTTCTTTAATTCTTGTTCAATCTTGTTTTACTAATTCTTCAATGTTATTTTGTTTTAGAGTTTTTTTATTAAGTTGTTTATTTATTATTTCCCATATTTTTGTGTGATTATTTTTATTAGTTAAGAATTTTCTTTTATAGTATAAAATTCTAGTATTCTTTATGATGTTTGTAGTTTTTTTTTTCTGTTTGTAATATTCATTATTTGTTGTTTCATTATTTGGATTTTTAAGGTGATTTTTTTGTAGTTTGTTTCTTCTCAATATTGTTCAACACTTCTTTGTTGATCCATAGTTTTTTTTTCTGTTTGTTTGATTTTTATTTTGGTTTGGTTGTTTTCTTTAATTACTTGCAGTTTTTTTGATAGTTCTTGAAAATGATTTATATGTTTTAGGTCCATGTTGTTGATATTTTTTGTTATTTTTTTATAATCTGTCAGTGTGTGCTCAAAGTATTGATACATTTGTTTGTCGTTTTTTTTTTTTTTTAAATTTTGGTTATTAATTCACAGTTATCCGATATGTTTGAAGGCAGTATTTTTAATTCTTCTATTTCCTGTTTGTTGTTTGTAATTGTAGTATTTTTAAATTCTCTATTTCTTGTTTGTTGTTTGTAATAACATGTTCTACATGAAATCGTTCCAAAAAGACCTGCACTATTAAATATTTCATCCAAAAAACTGGGCAAAAAATACCAGTTTGCAGATTTTAAATATTTTACTTATAAAAAAATCAAGTGCATGGAATTTCAACGCGTTCTTTTAAAAGTGGCCTGGTTAAGGAAACAAGAGGATGTGACCACTCAAGTGTTTTAACAAGACAATCTGTTATGAAATTTATTGATCATTTAAAACTGCGGAACCTCATTATTGCAGATCCAAAACGACTTGTATACTTACTTTCAGAATTGAGTATACGAGCAATGTGGAAAATGTACAATAAAAATGCTTTGGCAGACGTCTACGCAAAACAAAGTTTTTTTCGTAGTATTTTTAATAAAAAATATAACTTGGACTTCGGTAGTCCTAGAGTTGACGTGTGCTCGAACTGTCTAGAATTAACTGAACAAATTAATGTTGCTAATCCGGAAGACAAAGTGGAACTAATCCAACAACAAAAAGAATTCATAAATTGAAACCAAAGCCATTTACCAATTTTTGTAGGAAGAAAATGACCAACTGCTAACAATGTCTTTTGATTGGCAAAAAATATAACTTTGCCAAAAATCCCCAATCAAAAGGCATACTTTAGTTGGCAGTGAAGTTTCTATAACTTTACTATTGTAATTGGTAGTTCACACGCTCCATTTACCAAAAGTAATGTCCATATTTGCTGGAATGAAACAGGAAGACCAAAAAATTTAAACGAGATAGCCAACGCGGTTTACCATACATTAACCACTATAAATCTTGAAAACATTTTAACTTTAAGAATTCAAAAAAGCTCGAAACTGTATGGAAATTAAGATTAGATTTACAGTTAAACAACTAGAGGAGTGCAATCCAAAAAAATCTTTAAACCACCTTAACATTGGCATTTTAGATTTAATCCAAATATAAGATTTATTTTAACAATAACCAATAAACACAATGTTACCAATCCGAGGTGAAGAAGCACATCGTACAGAACTTGGAACTGGCAAATTGGATACCAAAAAAGCAAAATTCTCTCCAACCTTATTCCTTTAATATTAATTTGCGGAATGATTCCAAATCCCATTAAAATCGCAGATGTTGCAGACTTTTTAAAAACACAATATGAAAAAACTGGCGAGATCTGGAAAAATTACAGTTCTATTCAGGTGCAGAAACGTCAGCAGCAACAAACGCTGAAGAAGACTTTACATGTGAAATTTTGAAAGAAATTGAGGGTTCAATTTAATGTAAATTTTTCTTTTGTACAATTTTTAAATTTTGTCAATTTAATTTTTGGTTTTTGTAATCTTTTTTTTAGTAATTTTGTTTTAAGATATTCTAAGTGTTTTTCAAAACCGGCCATGTTCTATGCTAGTTAGTTTGAAAACGAGCCAATTTCATAAGTGAGTTTAAAAATCAGCCATCTCCTTCTTAATGTATTTATTTAATTAGCACTTCACAATGCATAATTGGTTGTTTTCATCTAGGAAAATATAAACTAAGTCACAGGTAAAACAAGTTTGACAAGCTTTTTAGTATTATAACAATCGTCAGTTTGTTCTGATTCATATATCATATGTATTTTAACAGTAAGACTGAAAAACAGGTACTGTTACTTTTAAAAGTAGGTTTCTTGCACTGTCAATATAACAGCAGCCGCAGTTAAATAGTTTTTTGTTTTAATGCACTTGTTTAACTTTGTTACCATTCTCTAAAGTAGTCTAAAATATCTGCTGCACACTCCTCTAGATTTGTAGTAGCAAATTGACTTTCTGTGAAACTAAAAAAATAAGTAATAATTAAATGCATTCTTGCGTCTTTCTTTCAATATATTTTTATATACAAACTTCAGTCGGAATCTCAATTTAAATATCACTAATGTCAGTTGAAAGTTACAGTGCTAAGTAATCACCTAAGAAGTGACAAATTTTAAATTGGCACAAAACAACCTAGCATTAATAAAATATAGTTAATTTTTTATTTTGTTCATTTGTATAAATAATTATTAATTGCACAACTTGATTGAATCGTTTATACTCGTTGACATCAGATACAATTAGTTATTTTTCTAATGTATTTAATACTCTACTAAAAGTTTAATAGCTAAAAATAATCAATTTTAAAACTATTATTCTTTTAATAACCTCACTAGATATTAACTGAACATCTGAAAGTTAATTAGAATATAGCTGAAACCAAATGGCATTTTTTAAACGTAAAGAATTCATATTTAAATATCAGTCGCTAATAGTTTTCCTATTATTTATAGTAACTATGTAAAACTAAAAATTGATAGTATTTATATTTTTTATATTCTTAGCACTACATACGCATATACCAAAAATTATTTATATTTATTTTAATTAACAAAACCATTCTGAACATTTTAATGATGATAAGAATTTAAAAGGGGGCATTAGAGCAATCTAAAAATATTAAAGGAGGGGTCATAGCAAAAGCTTTTATGCCTGAATACATTCTATATATTCATTCATTAAAGCCGAAAATAAGGGTATATATTTAGGGCTTTGTATAAAGTTACAGCATATGCTTAATAGATGGCAGCATACAACACAACTTATTAAATAAATCTAATAAACGAACTGTATATTATTATAATTTAATTACATAATGATGCAATTTAAAATTAGTTTAGTTTACCTTAGAAGTTATAAAATACTATAATATATTACATTATAATTTACATAATTATGGAAAATATAAAATCAAATTGAATTCCTTTAATAGTATTTGCTTTATTGATAAATAATCTAATAAAAAAATGTGCTAGATATATTAATGACCAATATTTTATTCAAATTTTTTTACTCATCATTACATATTGACGGATATATAAAAAACGTTTCTCTAATTACATCAATATTGTGCACTCATTTCTATCAACATTTATTATATCATATTCCTAGCTTAAAATAGCATATTTATAGACCATTAAAATATTTCTTTTTTAATGATCTAAATATCTACTAATTGACTAATTAGAACCAGTGAATTGACATTTGATATGTGAAATAAATTTAAAAACATCTCGTAATCATAATTTAAACAATTTTGTTTTTATGTTATAAATGAAATTAGTATTTTATCGCGTTAAATAGTGATTTATTATGTCATGGTTATAGACAAACCTAATTCTTTTAGGAAGGATGTTTAATTATAATTTGTTAATTTAGATAAATTAGCTTTTTTTATTGTTTTTACATTAAAAATGACAATGATCTCTAAAAGACTGCTTTAAAACACTTTGTAACATAATTATTACTGTAGATAAAAAAATTAAGAACATTAGTTTTTTTTTATAATTTACGCATAAAATGTAAGCTGTAGCATTAGTAACGTAATCGACTGTTTAGTGAAAACTGCTGATGAGTATTTTTTATGAAGATTATATCTTAATTTTTCAATCTACAATAAAATTGATGATCATTTTACATACTTTTATAGTTTTATTTATAATAAAAAATGGTCAAAATTTTAATTATTATTTATTTACTAAATAATCTTTTAAAAATTAGCCAATATTTCGGACTGTATCGATCTTTCTTCAGGGCACTACAATATAAATATATTTAATTCATGGTTTAATTATAGACAGTGTCAAACGAGCATTAACGCAGGTACTAGTATTTTAAAAACTGCATAATTATAAAATCTATTTTACAAAACTAGTAAAATTAATTTGATCAACAAATCCTTAATTTTAAAATGGAAATTTAGCTTTTTTTATATTTAATTTTTTTTATGAAAAAACTTCAAAACTTGGTATCTCAAAACAACAAATCCAAATACAAAAATATTTAAACATTCTGATTGATAAACTATTTTCTACAAATATTTAGTATAAAAAACAGCAAGTGATGACAATCTAGTTATCAAACTGATTTATAACAGTATCTAAGTATTTAAGTTTTTGGTGTTATAACTAAAACACAACAATACATAGCACAGTAATTTGAAAAATAAGTTTTATTTATAAATCATAAACAAACAAAAAAATATAACTAAAAAGCTCAAGCACTGGTCATATACAAAATCAAACATTTGAGTTTGACGTCATATGAGGTTAGCGCTAATAATAGTACCATTTCAAAGTAAACTCATCATTCTGTTGAATCCTTATGGAGGATTCAACAGAATGATCAAATTAATGGATTATTTCTAATTAGTTACTAGAAAACATTTATCTTAAAAACTACGAATTGGTATTATATACCTATATTTTTCTTCTGCGGTTATCAACGCACGTTTAAAATTTTAAATTAAACTATGGCGGCAATGTGTAATGTGTTTATTTCTTCTTTAAATTGTATAATGTTTGTGAAGTCGTTGTACTTAATGAGAAAATTGAGTTTAATAACAAATTAGTGCAACCTTATCTTCAATATATTGATAATTGCAAAAACTAATTATCAATATATTCAAGATGTAGTTAGTGCAACTTAGATATGGTAAGTGTTATTTGTTATTATTGATTGATACTTCATTAAAGAATAATTTATTATACCAACAGAATGTGCCCCAAATAAGGCAACGTGATTCTAGTGACGAAAAAAATGCTCAAAATATAGTAAGAACACATTGTCTCCATGGTGATCTGAATATATATGCTTTTTTTAAATGTCATTGTAAAAAAATATTAATCTATATATACAGCAAACAAACATTATTAAAAAAAATTAAGCACCTGTAACAACAAAACTTTTAACTAAAAATAAATAACTGCTACTAATAAAATTGGTTTCTATTTTTCAATAAATTTTTTAATCATTTTTAAATATAATAATATGGCAGTATCATTATGTACGCCAATATAAAAAATATGTCATAAATAAAAAAAAAGTAAACGTTAAGGGCAATTGAAGTTATTCTTATATCATTGCAAAACAATATTATTTTACAATATATATTAACAAATTTAAAGTGTATATTAAACTTATAACATTTAGGAAAACTTTTTATAAACATTTATTCCTAAAATGTTTTGAAAATTGTAAACTTAAAAAAGATAGATGTTGCCAAAATCAGAAAATATTAATAAAAACTTAAGATAACATTTGTTAAAATACGAATCAAACTACGATAAAGACAAAAAAATTGCCAAGAGTTAAAAGATGTATAGATTGCACTTATGGTTTACATAATGAACAACAAAATAAAAGAAACGTTTGCAAAAAAATTAATATTTCAGTTCCGACAACAAATGGTACGCAGCTGAACTGTCTTACCAACAAAGAACAAAGCTAGAAGATAACAAGCTACCGGATTTAAAAAAATAGAAGAAAAATGAGAGTAGAATAAGAGTAACAAAAGAAAAAAACTTACTAGCTAGAAAAAACCTTTACTAGTAGAAACAGAAAAAAAATTGCATTGTTAGTAAAACGCACGCTCTAAGAAAACAAAAAACTAAGACAAACCAAAGCAACTCACCGGAGCAGATTAGTAAGCAATAGCAAATAGAGTCTCAATAAAAACATTTTGTAGATAAAACCGTTTACAACTATAAGAAAAAGTTCAAAATTTTGAAAGCTCAACTACAAAAAATAATTGACAGTATAATGCTGCTAAGAGTGTTGATAACTTACAATATCAAAAAATATATAATAAAGATTTATAACACGAGCAAGTTAATCTTACTGAGCTCTGACGTGGAGACAATGACGACTGACAAAGTATTCAAAAAATGAAAATTAATTAGAGAAAAAGTTATTGAACAATTTTCTGTGACTTTGCAATGGCAAAATATTTAGCAACAAAAACAAATAATTGAAAGAGTTACCCAAACATAAAATATGTTCTTGCAAAAAAAGGTAAAACCTGGCTGATTAGTTTACCACTCAAAAATATTTTATAAGACAATGTCTAGCTATGGATACTGTAGAAAAGTGTAAATGTAAAATAAAGACTTAATCGTAGATGACAATAAAAAACTACATAAATCACTAACAAATGTTTAAAAAATAATACATAAGAATGTACCTCGCAACTAATAAACAAGCTGATGCTTAAAAAAATAGCGGCATACCTGCTAAAAAAAACTGGTACTACAGAGCATTGCAAACCAAACTAGAAAAATATAAAAGAATGATTATAAATTTTTAGGAAAAAAAAATTATAATCTTGACACCAATAAACAGACTCAACTTTTGCAAAAGTTATAAAAAAAAACAATTAAGTTGATAGTGGAGAAATTAAAAACAATAGTATAGTATGTATTTTAAAATGCAAATGAATCAATTTTGCCAATTTTTTTTAATATTATGTAGGGCGGGGTTAGAAGAACTTAACCTGATGTTGTCGACAATTTTTTTTTCTCATATTACAATAGAGATTGATTTTAAAGCACATATTTTATGTAACGTGTTGAAATTGAAACGAGTTTACGCTTACGCTTGATTGAAAAAAATACACAATTGATTGAATGATGCATCAATGCAACATTTTACAAAAAAAATCTCATTATCACATAACTTGTTTAAACATAAATGTTAACTCATACATTTGAAATTGTATTTTAAATTGTAATAATTTTTGTTTTATTTATTATTTGTTATTTGTGTGAGGTTTCATTTTGATATTTAAAAAAAAACGGGTATTTTTTAAGAGAAATCAAAAAATGTATATTTCATTGTAAAGAGGAAGGTATGCCATTAACATTTGAAAACGATATCAGTCAAATGGCCGCTACGGTTACGGTTGCAGTACTACATTCTTTTCATGAAATTTTCTATGACTAATTTGCACATTTGCGGCTGTATGTCCTCGATAACTTCACAAATTCCATCTTTAAGGTCTTGAATCAATTGTGGAGCGTTGGCATAGACCTTATCTTTCACCTGGTCCCAAACAAAAAAATCTCGGTGGCCAATTGTAATCACCTCTTTGAGAAATAACAAGGTCTGAAAACTTTTCTTGCAAAATTGCGATTGTTTCGTTACTTGTGTAGCGCCGTCTTGCTAAAAATAAACGTCGTCCACATCAATATCTTTCAATTCCGGCTAAAAAAAATTATTAATCATAGCTCTGTAGCGCCATCCATTTACTGTAACCGTTGCACCAGCTTTATTTTCAAAAAAGTAAGGTCCAATCACACCGCCAGCCCCAAAACCGCACCAAACAGTGACACGTTGAAGATTCAAAAACATTTCAACAATCTTTCTTAGATTTTCTCAGCCACAAATGAGACAATTCTGCTTATTAACGTAGCTTTCGAGGTGAAAATGGGCTTCATCACTGAAAATGATTTTTCAATGAAACTCCGGATCATTTTGATGCATTTTAATGACCCAATTAACGAATATACGACGTTTATGGTAATTGACCGGCTTGAGTTCTTGTGTTAACTGAACTTTAAAAGCCTTAAGACTTAAGTCTTTATGCAAAATACGGTGTAGTGTCGTTTGTGGAATGCCTAACTCTAAAGATCGACGAGAAATTGACAAACCTGGGTTTTCTTCATTACTACGGGCTACATCAGCAATATTCTCATGTGTTCTTGAGCGATGCACACGATTTGGATTCTTCACATTACAAAATTGTCCCAACAGCTCAAATTTTCCACCAGGTTTACTATTGCCGGCCGAGAAAGTGCTTTACAATGACCCAAAAGTGCTTTAGTTTTGCGAACTGAGACTGAAAAAATTTCACCATTTTTGTAGTGAGTTTTAATAATTTCAATGCGTTGTTGAAGCGTGTATCGATTCATTTTTAATAATGACGTAGTTTTAACTTGTTAAATGTCAAAAGCTTCAAAATTGAAAGTTGCCCAAATAGCTTGTTATTCAAAACAAAACTTCTTATTACAGATAAAAAACCAAAAATATTAAAAACGGTAAAAAAAAATTTGAATGAAAGAAAATAAAGAAATTTTAATGTTTTGCTGAATGTTAGTAGATGTCGTTTTGAACATGTTTAAACCAACCTAGAACACAGTAAACTATATAACAAATAATGCGCTTTCCAGAAGAAGATATTTAAGGGTGATACTAATGAAATACATATGAGAAGTTGACCAATGCTTTTTAAACAAAAAAAAAAAATAATCCCAGATTTGAAAAATAAAATTATTATTGACACAATGATTGCGTACATTTAAGAGAAAGCAAATCGCTTTTTTTGTAGCAGTTTTTGTTGTTCTCAGAAAAACCGATTTTTGACGGAAAGTATTTATTAATTAAAAAAAAAAACAATAGAAATTGTCACTTCAAAATAATTTTTTGCAAGTCTATTTTATTAAATTATCTTATATATATATATATATATATATATATATACTATATACAAGGTAAATATTATTTATTAATTGTTCACATAGTTATAATAATGTGAAAAAATTGTTTAGAAAATCAAATCCGATCAAAAACGGACCGCTACTTAAATAGCGGACATCTGTGAACACATTAATCATGACAAACACTATTTATAGTTGAGCATGTGAAGAATGAAAAATCCTTAGCAACCACCAATACATATATAATTGAAAGTACGGATAATAAAAACTGACAATACAGTGTAAAACAAAACGACAAGCTGTTCGGAATAATACAGAAATAAACAACAAAAGCTTTGATCTATAAAACTGCAAAGTGATTGATTTTGAACTGGTAAAATAAAAAAATAATTAAAATTAAAAAACAAAGCAAAGTGGCAAAAAAAAACTAAACTAAACTGAACAACAAAAAAACAAAAACCCAAAAAAATACTACTCAAATATTTAGAAAGAAAACAATTCTGAAAGCTGCAACTAAGATATCCAAACAAGAAAATTAAATAAAAAATATGCAAAAAGATAGACTAAAATTTGTAGAAAATGGGATACAAATCTGTCACAAAAAACTGGGCATAAAAAACTACTAAATATTTTGTTCTTTAACAAAAAAAACAAAATAACAAAAATAAAAGTTAGTTGAAATATACCACTTTTCATCAGAAAGAAAAAACTGAAAAACGCCCAAAAAACAACAAACTGGGTAAAACTGAAAGTACATAAGCAAAGGTGGTAATGGTTTTGCCAAAAAAAAATTATCATGCATATCAAACAAATAAAGATGCCAACACAATGTAGTTTTAAATAGGGACGGCAAAAGGTAGATGTAGTGCAAGTGATTTAAAAATATGCAACAAAAGTAAAAACTGGATAGAGATTTTTTTTTCCAACTGTTACTACCTTAAAAGTTATTTAAAATGGTGTTAAAAAAAAAAGTAAACTATTTAAGAAAGTGGTAGGTACAGACCACAACAAACTAAAAGTCTTAATAAACATGGGTTGTCATAGCAACGTTTTGGAGATATGGAACATTATTAATTTTTATAAATGTTTACAAAGAACAAAATTAAAGAAGCTGTCTAAAGTGCCTTTTTTTCATTTTTAAACAGGCACGACATCTTTGTCTAAAAGACATTTGTACTCTTTCTAATACCCCCTTATTGGCTCAAATTTCTTGGCACTTTTTATAAATTTTTAACTTTAGCTTTTTGAGGCTATTTACAGGAGTAGCATACACTAATGATTTTAAATATCCCCAAAAAAAAAAATCAGGTAAAATTGCTGGCCATAAAACTGGTCTGCCTCTTCCTACCCACCTATGTGGGTAAGTTTGGTCTAAATTCTCTCTAACGGCAATTGAAAAATGAGCTGGAGCACCATTATGCTGGAACCACATTTTTTGCCTGTGGGCCAAAGGAATGTCATCCAAAAAAATCATACATTGTGTTATGCAGAAAATTAAGGTGGGCAGCGCTTATTAATCGGTTTGGTAAAACAACAGGACCTAGAAACTTGTTGCCTACAATACCCATTCAAATGTTTAATGATAAACGTGTCTGATGTCCACATTCAATTATAACATGAGTATTTTTGTCGGCACAATGATGTGCATTATGAAAATTAACAACTCCATTTTGTGTGAACCCGGCTTTATCAGTAAAAAGAATTTTGGCAAGAAACTGCGGGTCTTCAGCAACAAAAAACCAAACGCCTGATGATCAGTTAAATTTAAGGCCTGTACTCGTTGTACATGTTATGGATAGATCAGCTGCTCGTTTTCCAAACAAAAGTAACACCAATTTCTACCTCGGCTGATATTCTCTGCACACTTGTTCCTAGATTATGCTCTATCCGTGCTATAATTTCTTGTTCTGCTCTAGAAGTAGATATCGATCTTGGTCTGCCAGAAAGATAGCACTGTTTTTGAAGTAAACCGGTATCTTTTAATCTCTAGTGAATTTTTCCAAACATACGATGTGAAGGAATCTGGCAATTTGAATAAGCTTCTACATAAAGACGTTGCGCTTTGATAGCAATGCGCATGTTGGCTAGTTCTGCATTAGAGTAATCAGCCTTAGCAATTAAAACTTGTGCACTAACAACAATTGTCAAATACTGAATGTTTATTTCACAAAACATCAGCCAATAAGAAAGTGCACGTTTTTGCATAATAAAAAATGGAGAAAAAAGAATAATAAAAATAAATAATGTTCTATATCTCCAAAACCGTTGCTATGACAACCCAAGTTTATTAAGGCTTTTTTGTTTGTTGTGGTTCGTACTACCTACCCCTTAAATATTTTACATTCTTTTTTGAACACCCTGTATATTAGTTGGAAGAGCAAAGATTACAAGCACAGCTAACGTAAAATATTTTTGAATAATTATTAGTAAGAACTGGAACATAGAACACCATGTTAAAACCGTCACGCAAATAACTCATAAGAATGTTAGCCAATTTATACCTAAAAAAATAATGTGCGTTTGATAGTTAATTCCGTTATACTCTACAGAGCTCTAATCTAAAACTACCTCTTACAAATGGTAATACACACATATATAATAAATGGGTATAAAAAAATATAATAAATGAGTATAGACAAAAATAAACCCGGACAGTACAAGTCATTGGATTAATAATCGTGATTCAATTTTAAGCAAAAAATGCTGCCATGCAAAAGGCGCTTATAGACTAAAAACATAAAAAAAAGTACAAAAGTTTCTTCCAATTTAAAACCACCAATGTGCAAAAATATGATAAGCAAAATATAAAAAATACCAACCCGCGCCGCACAAATTGTTAAACTAATAGTCTCGATTCCTGATACAGTAACTAGCAAGAGAGCGCCAACAGAATAGAAACAAAAGAAACCTAGAAAAGCTTTTTCACTATTACCTTGGATAAAAATACCAAGCTGATACTTTAATATCTAAATGAACAAAAAAGCTAATTCTATAGATAACCGCTACATTACCTCACAACATAAAGTGCTTTATACAAACTTAAAACTATCTGATTCTTTATTCTACTGCAAAAATATATATTAAAACAATTAAACACACTAAATCAAACATGCAAAAGAAAATGATATTAGCATAAATCAACAGTATTTATTTAACAATCTATAGGTCTGTTCCAACATACGATTTGGACAGTTTGCAAATCGTTCAAACTATGCACACAAACAAATTACTGTGTATAAAAGATTGCCTAAGGATAACAAATATTTATTTGTGTGCACAGTTTGAACGGTTTGCAAACTGTCCAAATCGTATGTTGGAACAGACCTAGAATTAAAAAGTTGCAAAAAAAAATTTTGGTAAAAACATTCTCAGCAGTTACTGACCGCAAAACGCAGGTTTTAAAATAAGACATGGCCACAACATCAAAAATCCATATTCAAATTTACAAACATTTGTTTTTTTTTGGTAAATATGCTAAATTATATATGAGCAAATTCTATTTTAAATAGAAGAAACTCGCTTTAGTATTTTTTCCATTTTTATAACTTAATAGTAGTTTTTTTATCAGTTTATGGGGTATAAAACCCTTAAAAAAAATTCTACGATTTTGTTTAGTTTTTTGGTGCTTTTTTAACATAATCGCATTTTTTGTTTAAAAATTGATCAGAAATTTTCCGTAAAATATAAATTTGGCGCTTTAGGGTGTCTATAAGCCGCAAAAGGCATAAAACCAATTTTTTTTTCTGTAGACTGTGCAAAAAGAAGCATTTTTTATATTTTTTTAATTGCCAAAATTGACGTACTTTGATGTAAATTTGTTAGAAATTATAAATTTGTTTTGTGCATTTGAGTTTTATGGGTCTAAAACTCAAAAAATCTGCAAAAGTATGCCTATTCTTGAACATAAACTCTACAAATACACCTTTAGCCGCGCTCAGAGGAACAATACATCAAATATTATTAAAATTTGAATTCTAGGGACTATTCTCTGCATGGAAAAAAGTCAGTGTAATCGACCGTAGAAAAATCCATCTAGAAAGAAATTTTTATGCAAAAAATGCGTTAAAAACAATTTTTTTTATATTTACACATTAGGGTGTGGTTTAAAACTTTTTCGTATAAAATTTTTATAAGCGCCAGGCGGATTTATGTTTGAACGGCAAAAATAATAATGTTCTCAAATTTTGGCGCTGATAGTTCGAGTCTAAATTTGTGCTGCAAGCGCAAAAACTATCAAACAAAGAGGAAAATTGCTCAAAATTGGTTCAAGCGACAAAATATGTTGTTGTTAAACTTCTAAGATAAACTTAAACAAATATAAGCTAAATAATCTTTATAGAATAAAAAAAAAAAAATTATGTAAAGAAAAAAAGTTGTAATTTATTTTTTTTACTCAATAACTTATTAATAGTTGATGTATAGTACTTCTGAACGCTGCTAAATTTGTATTTGAGGCGTGTAAAAGCAAAACTTGTCTTATCTACTTTTGGTGTAAAATGAGTTACATACGTCATTGTGTAGATCCTATAGTTCGGTATGTGCTAAATACATTATTGTACTGCAAAACTCGATTTATTTTATTCAAAATAAATGGTAAAATATCGATGTAGTTGCAAAACTTGTCTTATCCACCTGAGGTTGCAAATCAAAACTGGTCTTATCAACGCAGCCAATAAAAGAACGAGGTTCCTAGGCGCTATTGAGTTGCGTGTGACATTGACAGACAAACATTTTTAAAAGCATGTCACTGTTACGATTGAAAAATCCAAGTTAAAGAACTTTTTGAACACGTCTCGTCATGGCATTTTAGATTTTCTAATGCGAAAAGATTTATGATTTAATAGAATTATAATATTTTTTGAATTGTATTTCTTTTTGTAAAAAAAAAAAAAAAATATATTTCGATATTTCAATTTTATTGTTGCAAAACTTGTCTTATTCATATTTAATTATAATGATTATCAGAAACCTTACAAATATTGTTTAAATAAATTTCTGTTAACAGTTCTTATCATTGTCTTACATAGGAATATTTTGTTATTCATAATAATTACTAAGTAATATACCGTGCAAACATTTTTCTCATTTATCTCGGAATTGATTAAAGTGGATAAGACGACTTTTGCTTTTACACGCCTCATTTGTAAAAGTTTGAAAAACAGGTCTATTTTTGCAGTTCTTTTGAGCTTTAGACCCCTAAAACCCAAATACACAAAACAAATTTATATTTTCCAACGAGTTTACATTAAAATACGTCATCTTTGGCGGTTAAAAAAAAATATAAAAATGATCCTTTTTGCACAGCCCACTGAGAACAAAAAAATGGTTTAAAGGCTTTTGCGGCTTATAAACAGAATTTGCACTTGAAATAATTTAGATTCTACAAAAAAAATTATTGATTGATTTCACAAGTAACTTTATTTAGATAAATTTGCGAATTTTACTCAAAAAATCTGATTAAATTAAAAAACGACAAAAAAATTAAAAAAATCGTAGAATTTTAGGTTTCATACTTTCATGAACCGATCAAAAGAGTACTAATAAGTTATAAAAACGGAAAAAAAAACTAAAGCAAATTTCTCAATGCACCCGCTGCTCTGGTCCGTTTGAAATGAATTTGGTCTATATATCTTTCAAAATATTAAAAATTCTTTTTAGTATTTTATTTCAAAAATGCTGATAAAATAGTAGATCTTGTCCCGGAACAACAATATTCAAATAACCTAACCGAAGTGCATGACAAAAAAATTATTAATTTTAATAAAAATAAATCAAACTACAAAAAAATAATATACTGGTCTTCAAAAGTAAAAAATTATCAAGAACCTGAAGCTCATTTTTTATAAAAACTTCAAATAATATGTAAATTATCCATACAAATTTTTTTTTTTTTTTTAGTTTTAACAAAATTCAAGGTATGCTGGAAACCAAACCCAGTTTTTTACACAATCTATTCCACGTTTGTTAATATGCTATAAAAGTTATTCCACTATGAAAAAAATTTATAATTTTTGTTATTATCTAAGAACAAACACATGAAAGCACGACGTAGAAGTCTATAATAGAAATAACTTTAATATGTAGCAGGAACAAAAAACCATAATATGTAAGAAATAAGATCAAAATCATGTTAAAGTTAAATAAAAACTAAAGTAGACAAACATGAACTTCTGTAAAAAGATATGTTTAGATAAAATATAATTCAATTGGTTATTTGCCTAACTGCAAATAACTGTTGGTGCTGCAAATAAATTTACTTTTTTTAACCTTTAATGTAAAATCTGCGCGGCTTATTATTCAATAAACTTTCAATCGTTCAAGCTATGACTACATTTACAAACAAAAGCTTTATGTTATAAAAGTAAATTACAATTTTATAATTTACAATTAAAAAAAAATAAGAATGTGAATTTTTGTGTTAAATAAAACTAAAAGCAAACTTAATTCTTTTGTGTTTTTTACTTGTTGTCCAAAAACCGTGACAAAAAAGTTTATTATTATAACAAACTGTGTTAAATTGTAAGTTGGGATTTTAAAGTTAAGGTTTACAATTGACACGACAAAGTTCAAATAGTCTCAAAAATCAATATTACATTTTTTGTTATGTCCACAACTAAATCTTCAAGTTGTAAAAACAATTTTTGTTTAATGTAATCAAATAAACTAAAAGTAAAAATGATATGTTCTTAAAACTCTATGATTATCAAGAGTTATTTCTATTTTAATCATTATCATCCAAATGTATAACAGTTTTTCCGGTAACAAAGGGTATTAATAACCATAGTGAGTAGAAGATTAACCCATTAAATACGGGTATATTATTTATAATATTTTTATTGACATTTTGTAAAATTTTAATGTTAATTGAATTAAAGGTTTACGTTTTTGCAATTTGAATTGTTAAAATTAGTTTCACTTTATAAAGATCATTATGATCAATTTAACATAAGTTTTTTTGATGTAACTAAATTATTTATATAAAAACAATTTGACACTCACATTTTTAGATGTTTTATAAACATACAAATCTACCTCAAAATCGGTAACTATTTAGTGATACAGATAATAATTTTAACAAACTATGCTTTTAAATCTTTTATAATTTGACAGCTGTTAAAAATTGTTAAAAAATATGGTTATTTGTAGTTGTCTGTAGTAATAAATTTATTTTATTGTTGTTTGTACAAAATGTACAAAAAAAACAAAAGTTTACCAAAAAAAATATGGCAGTCATGCACTTTCTGTATGGAATGGCTCATAGGAACGCTCGCGCTACAAGACGTAATTACTACAAAAGATTTCAACAAGGATTTGTTCCAAGCACATAAACTTTTATTAGTAGATATTAGTAGTAATTACCTACGCACGCACAACTTTTTAAAAACCAGTGGTTTTATCCCTACCCTATTCAACGTGTACAAACTTCTTTGTCTAAAAATTTGCCTCAGAGATTAGCTTTTTGCACATAGTTAAAAATTAAAATAAAAACACGTCTAGGGTTTTTAACTCAGGTGTTGTGTACAAAGACCTACATGCTATAAGTAAAATTAATCACTAGAATAATTTGTTTGCAAATGCTTGGGTTAAAAATGTAGGCAATTTTTAGTTAGGCATTATTTTTCTCCTGCTAGATTTAATGGCGACTAATGTTGACTGTTTTTAAGAGACGTTTCTACTTAAGAAAAGGTTACGGCTATGATGCATGGTAGTGCGCCAAAGCACATTATCAAAATTACGCGTTAAGATTTAGACTAAAATTATGCTGCTCGCAAACCAAAAAATAACTCATATAGTGTAAAACAAGAAGTATACAACAAATGCATTCTCACAGTTACAACGCACGGAGTAGAGACAATGTGCATCGCAGTCAAAAGTGCAAACAAGCATCAAACAATTATGCTTGGCATAAGCTTAAGAAACAATATGCCTAACAAAATTTAAAGAAAACGGGAACAACAGTCGTCATTAAACAAATAATATAACTTAAGTAGAGCTGCGCTCTGGTTGCCAGAGATGACACAAGCAAGTGGACAAAAATAATAGCCATGTGGAGACTAACGGCATTAGAATTGATCAAGCGACTCTTCAAGTTTGTCTACTTATTTAATTATATTTATAATGTGTTTTCAAATATTTATTACAAAAAACAATTTTTCTTAAATCTTTTATTTTAGATTTTTGTTAACTGCTATAAAATAGCTTCTAATAACACATTTAAATTTGACAATTTAATATTCAAAATATAGCATTTTTTCTCCGTACTAGCATACATAACTTTTTATGCAAGTAAAAGCATTGTAGAAACCAAAATATAGTAAAATAAATATATAAACATTTTACAAATTAGCTGTTCATTTATTATAGTGACATTTTAAGGAATTATTATGTCAAGCGACGACAATTCAGTTATGACAACACTTGGAACATCTCCAAAAATTTATGAGATTGCTTATAATAAACATTGGAGTTATGCCTCAAAAGTTGAAAGTAAAAAATATTCGGTGTTTTTCTGAAAACGTTTTTCTTCGATAATTTGGAAATTCATTGCAAAACATAAAATTATCTACTTTTTGGTCAAATTATTTGATGCCAAGACAATTATTAATATTAAAAATAACGTCCATAACTTCATCAATCTGTCTCATTTTCTATTTAATTAATTAATCGTACGGCAACAAATAAAACTGATTTATAATTGGGTTAACTTGAGTATTTTGTATCGCAAAATAAAATAACATGGAGGAATATGGAAGAAGTTTATATCCAGCAGTGAATAGATCAATGCTGATAAGAAGAAGACTATTTCAGAAAGTTATAGCAATTGAACTATATAACACCAAGCTTTTAATCGCAAAGTATCAGATTATATTTTAACATTGTTACGTTTAGTGAATGTTGTCATACAATTATCACAGTTACACAGCACAGCTACAAATCAAATTTTGACATTCAACATGATTCAAGCTAGCCAAAGATCCTTTAGAGTATGTGAGTTTGTTAAACAAATCTACTACTAATTTACAACAAAGTGAAACTTGACTGTAAACTAGTTTTATAATTCTGATTTTTTGTCATCAATAATTTTGTCATAGAAATGATAATAAATGTTACTGAGGTCAGAATTGCCTCCAAGAACATAAAACATGTTTACCTTAGGTTAGATTAGATGCAATTGATAAAATAGATTATTTTGGTATTGTGCATAGTACACTGATTGAAAATTGAATCCACTTTTTTAGGTTTGCAAACTGTGACACGTCTGTTAATTCCAAAAGTGACTGATGAAATAATTAAAAATAAACTACTCATATTGCAATACAACTGCCATACGCAAAGCAACAGATGAAATGGATAAATTTAAATCAACTGTAATACTAGTAATCTTAATTTGACAGATATGCAATATTTTATGTTCACTTACAACAATGCAACATATACTTTTTTAAATTTAAAACAGCAAGAAAACAAGAGCTTGGTTTGCATCCCCTAAAACAAATGTTTTGCTCTGTAAATACAAATCCAAAACGAAGGGCGGGTTCTGACACCCCTTTTAATCCACAACTGAATAAATACCTAATTAACCAAAAATATAATATTTGATAATCTATAATAATTTAACTGAACCAATATCTACAATTGTCAATAAAACTAAACTAATTATAAATTGTACAAAAATCAATTGTCAAGGTAAGCACGTGGGTATTTATATATTATAATTTTTTTATTATATTTTACCTAAATAGTAAACTTAAAAAAATCAAATAATGCAGAACGTTATTCACATTGTAATCTGCACCCTATTGCACCCTTTATATAAACCTGCCGAATAACGGCTTTCTTTACAATTTAACTCGACTGTATGTAAAACCAGAGAAATCTTTAAAAAACGTAAAATTTATATTTCTTTGTTTAACAATTTAAATCATATTATCTATATATTAAACATAAAGATTACAAACAAAAAAACGTATCGTAAAAATTTAACGGCAACTTAAATATTTGTTATATGCGACCAAGTCAATTTCAATATTGACATTTCCAATTTTCTTTTGTCACGTTCGCCGCATACATACTTTATACAAATGATGGAAATCAAACAACATATTAATACTTTTCAGAAAAATCAATGTTATGCAATACAATAAAATAGAAACGTATTAGAAAATGTTTAGTCTATTATTTATGCAATTCTATAAATTATAATTCCTTTCAGAAACCTTTCACATAATAGAAATGTATCGATTTGTTTAAATTATTTTAATAATTAATGCAATTTAAACTAGCTTCGCTGCTTTTTCTAATGGATGATAATTATTTTCGTAGAAAACTATCAGAAAGACCTGTATAATGAAATATGTATATAAAATTTTATGCACAATTTATTATTGTACTTAATAAACAAGTTGTCAATTTAATTTGATATTAAATAGCAAAAATATAACAGTTATTTATAAACGAATGATAAAGTTGTCAAATTTATTTAATTTTAATTGATCCTTTACTAATGCAGTTATTATAATAACATCCGCTTTATTAAATGTAAACAATATTTTAAATCATTGTAAACGATAAAACCCTGTTGTTAAAATAATATTTTTTGTTAATATGTAATTCAATTTAATTACATCGACACAATTAGCTGTGGACGTCAACAACTAGAGTTATATAAACCTATATTAATTATATTATTCTACAAACTTCGCATGCATATAATGATTAGATTTAATTAGTGATTTTACAGTGGAAATGTTCACATCAAAGGTAAAATTAATCAATACCATTTAATTATGCAAATAATAATTACAACCCACCCAACATAAAATAAATTAATTAGCATAATAATACATTTTTTTTATAATTATATTAAAGAAAGTCACATTAATCTTACCATGTTTCCAATAAGGTCGTAAAGAATATTACCAAGGATAATGCAGTGCTCATTTTTCATACATTGCAACGAACTTAGCACTGCCAAGTAACTTCAACCAGTTTCTGATATCCACATCATAAATAACTTTCAAGCAACTTTAAATTTTAAATGATTACATTATGTGACGTTGACCGACAGTACAACAACATCACACTCAATAAATCATTGAATGAAAAAATGATAATAATAATTCACTTGACACAATGATTTTCGCGAGGGTTGAAATTTTCCAACGTAAGAAATCGAGCTGGAGTCGCGCACACGTAACTTAAGCCGTCCGTATTTCTTGAGAAGCCGCAAGAAACTCAGCTGTTTGTTATAAATTTTCGCGCGTGAGGTTCGCGAGGCATGTTGAGGTAACCCGGAAGTAATTCCTTAATGTAGAACCTGTGTCTGTCTGTTGATGATCAGACAATATAGGGGTATGGGGTACAGCGCACGCATCCAGATCATGGGGTTTCTATGGAAGTGCGGGGGCAGAGGCGGAGACACCGACAAAGCTAGTGGGGGCTTACCAATTAAAACTACTCAACATACACTTATAGTGACATTCTAAAGCTCCTTAATATGCTTGTTATGGATTTTTATACCTGAATAGATGCACTTTCTGTTTGCGCATTTTTTCACACTTCAGTTTTCTTTTTTATTAACATCGATTATTATAAACTCGCAATTTTTGCTGTAATTTTATTTTTTTTTTAGTTTAAATTAATGCTAATTTAAAGTAGTTATGTTAATTTAAAGCTCTCTATATGGATTTATTACACACGTTATAAAGATGTTTATTTATTATTTTTTACAAATGTTACATAATATTGTAATTGATTTTTTCTTTTCAACTTTATATTATTTTTATTTCATTACAAACATTTCAATTAAACTGGCTTTGTATAGTAGGGTGGAATTTAAACTATTTCAAACTTCTTCCTAGTTAGACAACTATACTTTATGATTAAAATAAGTTAATTGATTCTTTATTAGAAATTGATTTATTTTTAGAAAGTTCTTTTCCGTCAATTAGAAATAATTTTGTAGAATTATTGTAAAAGATATTATTATTCAATAAGTAACTGGATGTAATTATTTATAAACACAATTATATTTGTGTTTTTGACAGAAATACAGTTACAATTAAAATTACTGTTTCATAATATAATCAACAAAGAATTAGTCAATTTATTTTATAGCTGATCTTAATCTTGTAAACATTCAGCTTCTTATCATCAAAATGTGCCCAGATTTGATAAGCATTTCAACCTACAATTCCTAATAACAAAATATGACGTATTGTTATTTTAACGATTATGATTATATTTTATCATTAACGTTTCTGTTTAAGATCTCGTACATATATTTTAAGAGCACGTGTATTAAATAATATGCTGTTTATTATTTTTATAATTATTAATTTGCTGTCTTTTCAAAACAATGAAAGTGATAAAAATTCACATTTTTTTACATTAGATGAATAAGCTTAAATTTTTTTATCTGTAGTTTTGTTAACTATTTATTATCATATGTTTATAAATACACAGTTAAAAAGATGAAAGAAATTATAATTCAATAACGTCACAGTGGCAAGTTTAATACAGCAAATAAACTCAATTTATTATTTTTAGTCAAATCTAAATCTCCGTTGCTGTATTTTCTCAAAGCTTTCATTATTGTTAAGTTCCATATCTTCATCTTTCCTTTGTTTAATAACAAAAAAAAAATACGTGCAATTCTAACAGTATATAGAAGAATTAGTATGCAATTTAAAGTTATGTGGATGCTTTTTGTTACTTTAACAGTAGTAGTTATAAAATTTATTAAAAAAAATAAAAAACGTTACATTGTAGATCCCAATGCATGTTTTGCATGCTTTGTTGGATGCAATAGTTGAGACAGTTTTGGGGTTTTCTGTTTTCCAATACAGGGTCAACTACCGGAAAGTTAGTAAGGGATCAAAAATATAAAGGTTGGATTAAAATAGTTGGAATAGTACAAGAGTCATAAATACTAAAAATCGTGTCCAGTTGACATCAGTATAGCATCAATAGTTGAGACGGTATTCATATTTGTTGCCAGTCCCTGTGGAGTTTGTTGAGAGTAAGTAGCACTGATGAATCCATCGGGAGGGAAGTAGGAAGGAAAAGGCATTTTATTTTAAAGTTTAAATATTTAATCAGTACCTAAAAATTTGTTAACAAGTGAAAAATTGATATTTACGATATAAATGAGTAATGGTAGTCCAAATACTTCAAAAGTACAATGATCTTTGCTCAGTAACATAACATCGATCATAAAAAGTTTTTCATTCAATTTCGAAATGGTACGTGTGTGAAGTATCCAGTGAGCATTAATTAATTTGGATTCTTTCCAAATCAAATTGTTTTGTATCACAAACTTAAACATTCGGAAATATATCCGGGTCATTGTTTCTACATCCATTCACGTTCCTGTTGGCAGATTAAGAAGCACGCTTTCTGACAGTAAAGCGTCATGGTAGCTGGCGTTCTAACACGTTTGCCAAATTAAAAATTCAGCAAAAAATAAAAAGATAAATAGCATCAAAATCTTTGCGTGAAACGTAAAATACTTGGTAAGAGAACAGACAAAAATTAAAACAAAGCTATATGTATTGGCTAACAACTTAGCAAATGTTGCTGCTTTCTAAAAATGTATTGAATAGATTGCAAAGATTGTACTAATAACCTTTATTATTATAAAATAATTTGTTGTATTTTATAGTTTTTAGCAAAATATTTAAGAAACATCTTCCATGTTATTAATTTTAAATTAAAAAAGTTAAGAAGCCTTAAAAGTTTTTTAACTCACCGGCGTAAATACAATATTTTTCTAATACTTAACATTTGTTGAGGAATGTTTTCTAATTTTAGATTGCATAAGAATAATGTTTTTGTCTGTGCACGGCTAGGATGTTAGTAGACCATTAGTATAGTGGTTTTTGCCCGTCTCTACGAGGTTGGTTTGTTATGTCGTATAATTTAAAATAATAAAAGTTTGTTATATAAAGCATTTTTTTGTGTTGTAGAAATGCCAGAGATCATTTGCATTCATTTTTATAAAATTTAGTTTATAATGTGGATTTCAGTTGTTATTCCAAAATTAGTTAGAATTAATTTTTTTAAATAAATAGGTAAAGTGGAAGACCAGTGCTAAAACTGAACTACGTCTTTTTCTGTATAAATTATATTAGAAATAAAGACGCTAATATTATTATTATTATTATTATTATTATTATTGTTATTTTTTTTTTTAAACTAACTTGTTGTCGTGTTTTATCGATATATACGCGGGTTTCCCAAGGGTATATATAACTATGTTATTTATTAAAAAATGAATTTAGTTTAAGAAAGCACGTGTTATATGTGCTGTGTCTAGCAAAACGGATTTTTGCAGATCTGCCAGTGTATCTTCAGCTCCTATTAGTTTTAAATTTTTTACCGTTTCCTTAGGTATTAATCCTGTTGCAGAAATTATAATTGGTAATATTTTTATGTTTGTTAATTTCCATATTCGTTTTATTTCATATGCTAGTTCTGTGTATTTTTGTATTTTTTCATCAGTTTTCTTTATGATATTTTCACTTGCTGGAACTGCTATGTCTACTAAATATGTTGTTTTTGTGAGTTTGTTGGTCTAAATAATATCTGGTCTGTTATGTATTATTTGTTTGTCAGTCTGTATAGAAATGTCCCATAGTATCTTATGATTGCTGTTTTCTTTAATGGGTTCTGGAATGTATTTATAGTATGGTACCTTGTCATTTTCTTCTTCTAAATTTGTATTATTTATAATTTTTTTTATGTATAATTGCCGCTACGTTGTTATGTCTTTCTGTATATTTAGTTGGAGCTAGTTTTTCACATCCTGTGATAATATGTGTTATAGTTTCTGCAGTTTTATAACATTTTCTACATTTATCTGTTGTTATGTTGGCTTTCAGTATATATTTTTCATAATTCCTAGTTCTTATTACTTGATCTTGGATTGCAAGAATAGATCCTTCTGTTTCTGGGAATAAATTACCTTTGGTTAGCCACATGTTTGATAATTCTACATCTATGCCTTCTTTATGTAGTTGATAGAAATGTCTGCCATGAATTTCTTTTTGTGACCATTCCAATTCTTTGTATTGTATAGTATTAGTTTCATTAACTTGAATGTTGTTGTTTAGATTTAAGGGTGTTAGTTGAGTGTCCGCTTCTGATATGGTCTTATAAAGAGTGCCGTTTGTCTTATTATTATTATTATAATTATTATTATTATTATTATTATTATTATTATTATTATTATTATTATTATTATTATAACATCTTTCTTAAACTTATAAATTTTGTTTCTACTATTAACCGTTTTGAGTTATAATTTGTTTAATCTTAAAAGTTGAAAAAAATTGTTATAAAAGTTTGATGGCATTTATGGGTTGGTTTTTTTGACCGCGATCAACCTTGATAATTGAATGGTGGTGGCCGTGATAGTTCATTATAGAAAATAAATAGAACACATTTACTATGTACTATATTACAAATATATTTAAACCGTGCCTAGTTTCAACCTTTTTACAAGTAATTATTTGTATCACCGTCATATGATGGCTTTGTTTGTATCACCGTCAGATGATAGCCTTGTCAAAAGGTTAAAACTAGTTACGGTTTAAATATATTTGTGTAATAAATAGTAAATGTGTTTTATTTATTTTCTGATCTTGATAATCATAAATTTTAAGTTCAAAACACAAATCTGACATTTGAAAATTTAAAATCATGGTTTTATCATACAAAACTTTGAAAGACTATAAAAATTGAACCGCTAGACACTTCTATTTTTAACGCAAAAAAATTACGTTTTTCATAATTTTGACTACTCACTGGTTTATGTGTATTTATAAGTAAAAAGTTGACTTAAACTAAGTTGTAGAATTTTTTTTTTTATTTAAAGGTGCGTATAAGTGAGCCTAATATTGTCAGTCTCTTAAAAAAAAACGTAACATGTTTCAACCTTCTACAAGGCCATTATCAGACGGTGATGCAAACAAGTACTTGTAGAAAATTGAAACATGTTACGGTTTTTTAAATATATTCGTGATATAGTACATAGTAAATGTGTTTTATTTATCTTAATATGAACTGTTACATAGTATAGCATGCCCATAGATATAGTGTCTTTACGGCATATTTTTTTGTTTTGTTTCTATAACTCATCAGTAGTCCTTTGATCGGTTCATGAGGGTATAAAACTCTTAAAAGAAATCTAAGATTATATATTTCCGTAGTCTATAAGCCGCAACAACTATAAAATTGTTTTTTTTTTGTTTTCAGTGAGCTGGGCAAAAAAATTTTTTAGATTTTAGATTTTTTTTAAATTGCTAAAGTTGACAAATTTTGATGTAAATTAGTTAAAAAATATAAATTTGTTTTGTAAATTTGGGTTTTAAGGATTTAAAACTTAAAAAAATTGCAAAAATAAGTTTATTCTTCAACATAAACTTTTACAAATACACGTTTAGTCGCGCTCAGATGAACAATACATCAAATATTATAAAAAATTTGAATTTTAGAAACTTTTTACACAAAAATAGTCAGTGTAGTGCTCATCGGCCGTAGAAAAGTCCACCTAGAAAGATTTTTTTTATTTGAGCTTTTCTACAACAGATAAGCACGACACTGACTATTTTCTATGTATTGACATCTTAAAATTTGTATACATGTTTGGGGTACCAAAATATAACGACCCTAAAATTTTAGATTTTTAGGTACAATAGAGATGGCAGCCGTTTTCATTTTTTACGAATATTTGTCTTCTTTCAGTTTTTGTAAATTAATTATTATTTTTTATCATAATTTTTTATAAAACAAAAATTTATTTTGCTCAAACCACTAAAAATGCTTTTCTCTACATAAGCCCTGATCTTGTGATTTTTTTTTAGATTTTTTCAATAATCCATTTTAGGGCCGGTATTATAAAGACAAAATAAATCACCGAATAACAAATCTCAAATTAAATATATTCGACGAATAAACGTATTCCGGTATTATAAAGCTAAATTAACTATTCGTACAATAAGGAATTGCAACGCCGCATTTATATGTTATTTTGATATTGTAGTTATTGATGTGTTGTATTGTAGCCTTTGTTCTATTACAATAATCCCCTACAACATTTTGAAAGGACATTGAATAAAATCATGAAGCAATCAACAGTTGATTTTTAACAGAAATTGGTCCACATTAAAAATAACCTAAGAAACATGACATGTGTCAAATTATTCATTGAATAAATTTTAACTCCTAGATTTTGGATGATTAATTTATTCCACAGATTTAGTTACCTACTTTTATTATTTGACGTTCATAATACCGAAATCTGCCAAGTAAAATAATTTACGTGGTTAGTAAATAAAATCTACAGATTTTAATGATTTATAATACCGGCCCTTAGAGTATTAAGCAATCAAAATTTTAAAAAATTGATTTTTAGCATTTTTTTACATTTTTTGATCGTTTGTAATTTCTCAGGGTTGCATTTTTAAGCAAAAACTTTATAACATTTTTATTTCAAAATTGTTTAAAGATTCATTTTTTACTGCTAAAAATTTATTTTCTTAAATTTTAAAACTTTTTCAGAACTTTAAAAGACAGTTTAAATAAAACATGACGGGTAATTATTTTTTTTTTTCAAATATGGATAAAAACGTGCTTTTATATGTGCAAAAGTTACTCTGAAAGTTTTAGGAAGTGCCGTATGCTACGCTCCGAGATATCTTACAATGTGTCCACAGAAATACTTAAAAATAGCAAGAAAAGCTTAAATTTCACAATTTTCTGTGGATACGTTCTAAGATACGTCGGAGCGTAGTGCACGGAACTTGAAAATTTCAAGATGTATTTTGCACATATTACAACACGTTTTTATTTATATTTGAGAAAAAAAAAATACCCATCAACTCATTTGAAAAACTGTCTCTTAAATTTCAGCAAAATTTTCAAAAATTAAGGAACAAAAATTTTGGGTATGAAAGCATATTTGTTGAATAATTTTGATAAAAAAAAGTTTTTAATATTTTTTTTTTTAAATGCAATCCTAAGAAATTACAAACAATCAAAAAGAAAAAAGGCTTAAATTTCAAATTTTTAACTATTTCTGTGGATACATTCTAAGATATCTCGAAGCATAGTGCACGGCACTTCTTGAAATTTTCAGGGTATTTTTTGCACATTTTTATCTATATTTGAGAAAAAAAAATACCCGTCATCTTAAAAAAAACTGTCTTTTAAAGTTCTGCAAAATTTTCAAAATTAAAACAAAATTTGACTGTCAAAAATGATTCTTTGAACAATTATGAAAAAAAAGTTTATTACAGTTTTTTCCTAAAAATGCAACCTTGAGAAGTTACAAACGATCAGAAAATGTAAAAAATGGTAAAAAAATTTTTTTTTCAAATTTTGTTTGCTTATAACTCAAAAATTGCTTCCTGAAAAAATCTAAAAAAAAGATCGGGGCTCATGTAGAGAATGGCATTTTCATGGCTATATAAAATATTATGTTTTAGTCTTTCATAATTTGGAAAAAAAAATTAAAAAAAAAAAATTGAATTAGTGTAACCAAAAGTATCTTATTTTTAGAAATTTTGTATTATATTTTACCTTAGGGCAAGCAAATCCAGTTTTTTTGAAATATCATATTCAAATTTCAAGTCTCCAAGTGTTTTCCACTATGCCGCGGTAAATTTTGGAAATCCAAGAGCGGAATTGTGTTTTACGGAAAATTTCTTATAAGTTACATTTTTTCAAATATGAATTTAGACTATTTTTTGCTTATTTACAGCACAAAAACTAAAAAGGGACAAAATCCTAAAAAATTAAAATGGCCGCCATTTACACTCTATTGCACCTAATGTACTAAAATTTTAGAATTTGTTATATTTTGGTACCCTAAACATGTGTACAAAATTGTAGATGTCGATGTGGGGACGATTGTTCGAACTAACGTAGAATGACCATTAACATTTTTTATTATATATTATTGGCTTTGATGGAAAAAAGGTAACTGCAACAATTATTTATATAAGACCAAGTCAAATGATTACTTTCAATATGGCGTAGGGCAGCAGCTACACCATGACTGAGTCAAGGCTATTAATAAATAACATTTTTAAAAGTTTGATGCTAGATAGTCACTAGCGGCATTTACCTATTAATTTAAACGACCGTAATATTGTGATGTGGAAGAAGAACAATCATGATAGCCAGTAATGACAAAACAACAAAACATAACACAAGACAATGTACCATAAAAAAACACTATTATAGTCAATAAGAAAACAAACAACAAAATTTAATTTTAGATCAAATTGCTGTTAATAATTAGTGCAAAATCATGTATCTTAAACATTATATAGACATATGCCACTACATTAAAAAACACTAAAAAAAAAATAGAATCCTTTTACAAAACAACTCAAAACTGTCATAAAATATACAAAATATAAATCAATTAATACAGTACCAGAAGACCTAATTTAATTCTGACAAAAAAAAAACTACGCAATCATGATTACATATTTTCAACTACTACCAAAAAAATTGTACACTTGGAGACAACCTTCAAAAAAAGGTCAGAAACCAAATCAATTACATTATTATAAATAAGAAGGTCAGGAATGCAATAACTTTAGCAAAAACGTACCCAGGTGCAAATGTTCTTTTAGACCAAAACTTTCTACTAACGCACATAAAACTACGCTAAAAAAAACATAGAAAAACGGCCTCAAAAGTTGACAGACAAAAAACTACAAAAAAAAATCAAAGAAGAACTAGACAAAAAATCCCACAACATCTCAGGGCACAACAACTGTACAAACATAAAAAAATATTAAAAATAATTTTCTACAACAAATAACTAAACTAAAAACAAAATGAAATTAAAAGAAATGGATAACAGATAAAATTATGAAGCTTATGGAGAAAAAAAAAATACCAAAATATAAATTAAAAAAATACATTAAAAAATGCTCAAGAAAATCAAAAATGCAAAAAATGGCTAAAAGATAAAAATTTAGAAATCAAAATAGCTTTAAATTAAAAAAACGGCAGAAATACAAAAAAAAACAAAAACAAAAACTTTTGTAATAAACTGATAAGAGAAACCAACAGACAATTTCTCAGGTAGGGAAAGTATATGAAAAAGCTTTTTGAAATAAGGAAACAATTATATCTGCCTTACAATTGGAGTTTGGTTCCAAAATGACAACAGAAGATACAAATATGGCAATAAAGTGAATTAAGAGTAACAAAGCATTTGGCCTAGACAAATCTATGGACAATTATTGCAATTACTAGAATTTTACTAAACAAAGATACTAACAAACCATTACCAAAGGAATGGCTACATTTATACCAATTTAAAAAAAAAATAAATAATACTAAATGCTTCAACTACCGAGTTATCAGCCTAATGAGCTATATTAATACAAAAAACTAAGCAAAAACTACTACTATTAAAACGTCTAACAAGCACCAACACATTTTTACATATTTCATCAACTTTAAAAGGTCTTTATTAAAATTCACCATTTTTTTTTTTAGAAATACAACTAAAAGCAAAAATATAATGTGAGAAGCTGGAATAAAATTAAAATTAAATCTAGCGTGTAATAATAATAATGTGTAAATTGATTTTATTTTTCTAAAGATGATGAAACCTGTCTCATTACCACTAACCGTTTTTGAATTTTGATTTGTATAGTGTAAAAAATTCCAAACATTGTTAAAAAAAAGTAGTAAAATAAATAGTGTTTTGACCGCGACCAATTTTAATAAAAATTACTTTACTGATTAATTTTATAGCCAGAAACTTTATTTTAACATTAAAAATAAATCCATAATAGTTATTTTTATATAAAAAAAATTGTGAACTTTAAAAGACCATGTAAAGGATTGTAAGCAAAAATTAAAGAAAAAATCATACACATTTTGTTCAATTTTTTTATAGAACTATTGCTGTCTTGTAAGTTAAACCGCTAGACACTTTCATTTTTTGGTGCAAAACAGTTTTTGGCCAAACATTTTGATAAACCGTCACTGGTTTATGTGTAAATATAATTTAAAAGATTACAAAAATTATTTTGTACAGGAAGGATGGATCTTTCATTTAAGAATAAGAACGTTATTGTACGTCTTTGCAAATTAAATTTTATAAAAAAGAAAAAAGTAAAAAATGATAATCTTAAAAATTATATTTCAACTTGTCGTGATAAAAAGAGTAAAAAGTTTTTGAAAACTAAAAATGACATTATTTACGAGTTAGAACAAGCTAAAAAAAAGGTAAAAACTAAAAGGTAGAAACTTTTCTTTCATTTCATGAGTTCATAATGATGAATTATATAAAATTGTTTTTAAGAAAAACACATTTGAAAAACATTTTTATTAATTTCAACCTGCGTATTATAGTTAGATTATTGGAAAAAAAAAATTGTTCATCAGACAACAATGAAAGATTGTTTTGCGTTTTGCCGTTAAACAAATCTTCCACTCTACTGGCCGCAAATTTGCACATTTGAAAAATTCTTTCTGCAGACAAGATAAAGTACTTGTGTATTTGTGAGAATGGTTCCTCGTTGAAATCTACTCGATAATAAAAAAATTACGGCTACATTAAAAAAAATTGCATAAATCATATTTTGGAAATATAGTAATAACTCTAAAACAAAATCGACAACTTAAAATTAAATTCTTTACTTCCAATAAAAATTTTTTTTTGTTTCAGTTTCAAGATTTGAGTCTAAAAATTAAAGTTTAATTTTTTTTTAAATAATAGCGATAAATTGCAATTTTGGAATGAAATTTAATACAAAGATAGATATAACCAACATAAAAAAAATGTAAAAGCAACAGCATCATTGATAGTAATTTAACTGTGAGCAAATCAAAAAGTAATAAAATCAAAATCAAATTAAAAGTTAGTACAATTTTTTAAACTTTACGGATTTGGACCACTTCAAATTACAAGTTTTTATAATTTTTTTCTCAAACCTGCTTTTTTTTTGTACTTAGTGAGGTGTTAGTTTCAACAAGTGGCCCTTAAGAATGACTTACGCATGGCAATACCTTCCGGTTTTCTTGTTTGCGTAAATCCTGTTGTTATATGTCCTTGTCAAACTAGTCTAGATTTGGCAGTTACCTCAAACTGGTAGGCTGGTTATTGCTTCGCGGATTTTCACACAGAATTTGTGGCACGCATGCTGTCCGCGGCCCTCTCCCTATAGCTCCTACCTTTTTTCTGTCTCTTATGTCTTTTTTATCCTTTTTATCTGCACTAATACTCAGCTTTACATTCTCTTCTTTCTTCAATCCTTGTGTGTTATTTATTCTAATTATTTGGTTTGTCCTCAGATGCGTTCTTAATTTTCTTAGGTTTTCGTTCACTTCTTCTTCATTGTATTCTCTTTCCTTCATGAATTCAAATGTGGAAAGGTTGATTAGAATAGAGTAAATAGTTTTTTTTAATGGCAAGTAAAACACCTCCACCCTATTTTAATCCAGTTATTTCAAATTTTCTATTAGTTTTGTAAACGTTATAATTGTCAAAGAAAAGTTCTGCGTCAAAAATATCATCATTAAGCGTTTCAGAAATTCCAATGACATCTAAAGTACAATCAAGTGAACGAGTATATAAATTAACTGTTTTTGTTCTTCACAATAAAAGGTATGCCTTTCTTATATTTAATTCTGAGATCTTCCTATAATCAAATATACAACCATGTTAAACCTTATATCTCCATTAATCAACCTGGTTTTGTTCCAGGACGCTCAACTGTAACAAATCTGTGTGTTATTACACACGAAATAGCTAAAACTCTTGACACTTCTAGACAAATTGACGTGATTTATACAGATATGTCAAAGGCTTTTGATAGAGTTGAAAACAATATTCTCTTAGCTAAACTTAAATATTTTTGTTTTTGCAGTATATCCATTTTACTGATGTCATCTTATCTTAAAAAGCGTGAGATGTATATCACTTTTAATTACTATAAATCAAATTCTTATTTTCCTACACCATTCCATATCATTAGGTTGTCAGAGCATCTTCTATATGCAGATGATCTTAAAATTTATTCAAAAATCAACAGCATCAATGACTGCTTTCAGTTGCAGAATATGCAAGACCAAATTTTCACATGGTGTGTTGTCAATCGATTAGATTTAAACATCAACAAGTGTAAGTTTATGTCATTTACACAAAAAACTAATACTATAAAGTTTGATTATGTTAATAATAGCCATCCAGTTGAGTATGTAAATACTTCTAAAGACGTTGGTGTTTACTTTGATACTAAATCAACGTTTAACTATCACATTGAAAACGTTGTACAGAGTTTCATATAGGATTTATTTATTGTAACACCAACAGTTTTTAAAATCTAAGTGCCTTAAAGGCATTATATAATTCTTTTGTGCGTTTTAAACTGGAATACGTTTCTTTAATTTGGTATCCACAGAACCAACATTAAACAAAACAAATTAAAAGTGTTCAATGGAGATTTTTAAAATATTTATTTTTTTAAAACTGAAGGGCAGTATTCTATCAGAAGCTTTGATTACATAAGTTTACTCAACAAATTTAACTTTGAATTGCTTGAGATTAGACGTTTTAAAAACAAGTGTTATTTTTGTGTACAAACTCTTGCACAATATTATTGATGCTCCTGAGATTGTACAATATATAAAATTGCATATACGGTCATTTAACAGCCGACAAAAACCAACCTTTAATTTACCAATTATACGTACTAGTTATGGTCTTAAGTCGCCAATCGATAACGTTTGTAGCAATTTAAATAATATGCCACCTTGCTGTGACAACTTTAATGATAATCTTAAGTGTTTAATTGAACAAGTTACATAGTTTTTTATTTTTTTATTTTTTTGCAAATGTTAATCTTATTTTAAATTGTTTTATTTTTATATATATTTTTGTTATTTTATTTTTTACTTTTTTTTGTATGTTGTCTTGTAATTGGGATTTGTTTCCTGTAGGGCAATAAATACCTATTATTATTATTATTATTATTATTATTATTATTATATCTCTCAAAAAGTAATGACAAAACAACAAAACATACTGATTATAGATTTTGAAAACTTTTGGTTTGGCAAAAAGGAAAAAATAGGGCCTCTGGGGTCGTTTTCCAATCATTTTTTTTTAATTAAACCTATCACTAGAGATAATTCAAATAAAATTATTGAAACAAAATATGCAAAGTATGTACTAGTAAGAGCAAAGTAAGATTGCCCAATTCATGAAAATGTACCATAGAAAAACACTATTATTTTGCAAACGCACCGTTATCAAGATAAAGGGTGTAAAAAAAATATTTATTTTTTATTTTTTTGACGATATCTCAAGAACCGTTTAAGATACAAAACTCAGCTTTTGTACACATCCTAGCATTAATATTAGCTACTATTTAAGCGCTTATTCAATTTTTTTCATGAGCTATTGACAGAGATTTTAGGGTTGCCTGAGGTTTTTATGGTTATAATTTCTATGACACTTAAGAAATTGGCATTCTGAAAGCACATTGTGAACCACCATTTTCTACACAAAAAAGGTACTTTTAGCCAAAATACGGCATTTTATGATGAAAAACATGAAAAAAAAATAGCAACATGTTTTGTTGTTAATAAAAACATTTGTTCATGCATTTGTTTCATGCATTTGAGTTATTGACAATTGTCGTTTAGTTTTAAATAACCTTTTTTCAAAAGGAGGTAATATTGCGGGAACTTATTATCTTTATTACCCAATTCTCATTCATTCTTAGTATTTTGCTGGCGTGGTGATAGCAAAATGAATAATTACAGTTCAATTCCAAACCGGCAGGTACCAAATGAAAGAATTCGTATTCACAAACGTTTACATCAAACTGGAAGTGTACATAAAAAAGCTGCAGGAAATGGAAGACTTTCTTAAAAAAATCGAAGACGATCCATCAACTAGCACTAGAAGAATAGCTTCAAATTTAAACCTTAGTCACGTTCTAGTGTGGAGGATAATAAAAAGCCAGATGTTATATCCTTATCACATACAGCATGTACAAGCCCTTTTACCTTTGTGTCAATGGTTTCAAGAAAAAATTACGCATAATCCTTGATTCTTAGAACTAGTTTTATTTACGGACAAAACAATTTTTTTTTGTCTTGCGATTATAAACTTTCATAATAACCATGTATGGGCCGACGAAAATGTTCATGCCATAATAGAAAGCCATCATCAGCAAACATTTTGTTGTAGGAGACTATTTAATAGGTCCATATTTTTTGCCGTTGGGGTTAAATGGTCAATCATAACGTAATTTTCTTGAAGAAGAGCTGGCAGGACTTTTAGAGGACGTTCCGGTTCAATTAAGAAACAAAAAGTGGTTTATGCACGATGGTGCTCCTGCACATTTTAGTTTAATTGCGCGTCAATTCTTAAATAAACAGTATAGGAACCGTTGGATAGGTCGAGGAGGCCCACAGGCTTAGTTTCCTCGGTCTCCAGATCTAAATGTTTTGGGTTTTTTTTGTGGGGTCACTTAAAAAGTTTAGTTTACACTACATCAGTTAATATTGATAAAGAACTAAGAAATAGCATTATTGCATCCTGCAATACAATACGACAGACTCCAGGTATTTTCGAACGGGTACGTCAGTCACTAAGAAGTTGGTTGGAAGCCTGCGTTACCGTAGGAGGAGGTCATTTTCAACTATTTTTATGACTTTTCTTGTTTTTTATGTTATTGTTTAGTTTTGTAAAATAAAGGTTTTGTGATAATGTTGCTACTTTTTCTTTCCGTTGCTTAGATATTGTCAAAAAATTTAAAAAAAAAATTTTACACCCTATATCTCAAAAACGGTGCGTTTGCGGAAATATGTTAATAGGAACTTTTTTTCTTATAATTTGCCAAGAAATCCTACCCTTTATTTTTCGACACATAATTTGTAGATAACACAAACAGTATTATTTTACTATTTTGCATGGATTCTGAATTGATGTTATGTTATCGCAATAAGTGGTTTATTTCTAAAGTGTCACACAAGTACCTATCAGGATAAACATCGTACATAGGAAAGTAGTAATTTACGGTAAACTGACTAGCTGTAAAGATTGATTCTCGTTGCATAAAACCAAAAGTTGAGAAGACTCATTCAATACAACTCGCCACAACACCAATAATGACAAAACAACATAACATATTAGTTATAAATTTTTGAAACCAAAATTTGGCAAAAAGGATGAGAACAAGGCTTCCCGGGTTGTTATCCAACATTTTTTTTAATAAAACTTATCAGTTATCACTAGCTATAATTCAGATAAAATTATCAGAACATAAAATGTGCAAAAAATGCACTAGTCTAGTACATTTTATCAAATAAATGAGGCGACTGCAAATAGATATACTAGAATTTAGCAAAAAAATATAGCTTAACTCAAGATAACGAACCATGAAAGAACACTATAATAGTTAATAAGAAAACAAACAACAAAATTTAATTTTGGATCAAATTGTCATGTTAATAATTAGTTCAAAACCATGTAACCTAAACATTGTTTAAACATATGCTCCAGCATTAAGAAGCACTAAAGAGAAAATAGAATCTTTCTACAAACAACTGAAAACTGCTATAAAATATACACAAAAATATATTAATACAGTATTACGAGACTTTAACGCCAAGGTTGGACAAGCAGTAAAAAAAAGACTACGCAATTGTGACATAAATACATATTTCCAACTACCATTAAGAAGATTGTACACCTCGAGATCTCTAAAAGACAACCTTCAAAAAACTGTCACAGACCAAATCAATCATATTATCATAAATAAGTGGTTTAGAAATGCAATAACTTCAGCAAAAACATACCCAGATGCAGATGTTCTTTTGGACCAGAACCTCCTTCTAGCACACATAACACTACGCTTAAGAAAAACCTATAGAAAATGGCCTCAAAGGTAGACAGACAAAAAAAAACAAAAAAAAATCAAAGAAGAACTAGACAACAAACACATTTCAAAGCGCAACAACTATACAAACATAAAAAAAATTAAATAGAAAGAATAAAAAACCATTTTTTTACAACAAATTTATAATAAGAAAGAATAGATAACAGACAAAATTATAAACTCATTGAGGAAAAAAAAATTAAAAATATATATAGAAAATCAAAGATGAAAAAGAAAACTGGCAAGAAAATCGAAGTTCAGAAATCAAATAACTGCAGGTAAAATACGATTATTTTAACTTGCACAAGAAAATCAAAAAAACGTCAGAAATACAGAAAAAATTTAAAAAAAACATAATCTTAGACTTTTGTAATAAACTGATAGGAACAACAGAAAATTTCTCAGCTAGAAAGAGTTATTAAAAAAGCTATAAGAAACAAGAAAACAATTTTATCTGCCCTACAATTGAAATTCGGTCCCAAAATAACAACAACAGATACAAATATGGCAATAAAGCGGATTAAAAGCAGCAAAGCACCTGGTTCAGACAAATCCATTGACAACTATTGCAACTACTAAAGCCTAACTAAACAAAAATATTAACAAACCATTACCTAATAAGCCATGTTCAATAAAAAATACTTATTTACATAATCAATGCATATAAATAAAAAAATTATACAAAAACATTAGCGTACAATTTAGATTTTAAAACGGCTAACAAGCACGCAATGTCAACAACGATGGAGGATGTTTTTGTACTAAAATAAGCACTGAAATCAGTTTTGTGTCAAACAACTCTTAACCCAAAATTAAAGTTTTAATCAAGATTTTATACCAGCAAGGTACCGTGAAATTAAGTTATTTTTTCTTGCTAAAAGCAACAATCTGTCACTGAAATTCTAAAAAAGACAACTTAAAATTAGGTACTTGTAATGACAATCCAAGCTAGAAACCAATAATCAAGATCAAAAGCAGAAAAACAAAAGATAAACTGCGTTTGAAGATTGATCAAGTAGCAAAACCAAGTAAGTACAAATAATATCAAAGAAAAACAAACAAACAAAAAAAGCAAAACCAGGGACACTAAGTCCAAAGGTGAGCTTTGGCACTTTATTAAAGTTATTGATAAACCGATTTAGAGAAAACTGTTAAAAATGCTGTTAATATAAACAAAACTGGGATTACAACCAAAAAAACTAGAAAAAAAAAATCTATTTCTCAAAATATTTGGAGACTAAGTTAAAACTGCAAATCTAAAACAAACCATCAAAAAGTCAATAAAACAAATGACACGCTTGTTTACATTATTGATATAGATGTCAGCATTGATAAAGTTTATTGCAAAATTATGAAATCTTTAGGTTAGGGTCATTTCAAAAAGTCAACGTTATTAGATGCTACAGATAAAATTTTAGGTCATAGCAAAGAAGGGTGTACTGGTAAAAATATAATTAAGTTATGCATAAGTTGTATAAAAACAAAACATTGAGCAAAAGATTGCAAAAATCCACCTGTGTGTATAACCTGCAACAAGTAAGGGCACAGATTAGACCAAACTATGCCACTGCGTTAAAAATAGACGCCGACATTATAATAGTTTGTAAACCAAACAAAAAATTAACAATAAAGCAGATAAAAAAAAATGACAATGCTCATTAAAAACATTAAATAGATAGAAAAATTGATTGCTGCTACCTATTTTTTTTAAAGTACAAAGCAGACGTCGATTCAATAATGCCAAATCTTCAAAAACCCAAAAACATTGCGCCATTATGAAAACAATTTTGCAAAAACGGGATTTTTTAGCGACGGACAAAGGATTGCTTATTTTGTTTTGCTAAATAGCTTGCAGCCCTGAACATAACTGTCAATTTAACTTTTGTTGGGAAAAACTCCAGGATATTTGTAAACGTTACCCCTTAACACAAGCAAATAAAAAAAATAATAAAAAGTTAATTACTAAATTAGAAAAGTGTATTTTGAGACCTACGTGCAGTAGACTTTAGTTTATCTTTCAACTTTAAGTTTAGAAGAACCGATTTCTTAGAGAACAAAAGATAATGCAAACTAAAAGGTGACGCTTAAGACGTGTACCATCTTAATAAACAAAAGTTTTCAAATGCAGTTTTAGTACAAGCAAAGTAAAGTATAAAAGGTACCACTACTACAACTATTACATAATCGATAAAAAATTGTAATTTACAAGCATGAGAAGAAAACAACGGTACAGCAGCAACAAGGTAAACCAAATTTAATCTAACTACAAGAATTTTAAAAAAGAACTCCGTAAAGAGCTAGGAGTCAGAAAAAAGGAAACAATGGAAATAAAAGCAAGCTAAACAATAATTTATGGAATAAATCTATAAAATTAGCATGACAAAAATGAAATGTTGAGATCCATACAAGCTAACTAAAGAACTAAAATTAAAGGTACCTTAAGAAATCTTCTCGCACTACCAACAAATACTAGTAGGAATATTAAAAAAAAATAATTTTATTTAACAAAAAAAACTGGCACACATTCTGAATGCTTTGAAATTGGGTACATTTTTTGTACTTTGAACAACATTCCATTAGAAGCCCAAAAAGAAGTTAGCATGGTATTAAACGATTGGTTACTAAACATGCTGAATTAACTGCTACAAAAACAAATCTTTTTTGGCATATAAAAAACGGCAAAACTGATATTGATTCTGAATGGTATCTTCACTTTGGAACACTTAAAATTAAAGCCAATATGTTCTCTAAACCCAATTAGTAAGTTCTACAAACTGATCATTAAAAGCAGACTAAAAAAAACAGTGGGTAAACAGTAAACCCAAAACGTAGCGGCAACAAAGAGCTGTTTGACCACGCCAACACGTGGTCGTTTGCCATACTACCACATTTTGCTGTGATGTGTAATCACAGCAAAATATGTATTGCTTTATTTCACAATTTTAAAGCTGAACACATTTAGCAGCAGGTAACTCCAATGACAAAACAAGAGTTACTAGAGATATCTTAGAAATTCAGTGCTTTTTAACTACAGAGGCTAACCAAACGCAACAAGCAGCTATCAAATACCTCGGTACACTTTTCAACAATGCATTTACTTTCTCTGATCAGGTTAAAAAGACAGAAAAACAAACGGAAAACCTAAACATTATCTTAAAGTTTTTTAACTTATTTACGACGGGCAGGCAAAAACTAGTTGTAAACGCTATTGAAAGAAAGCATTTGCAATACTATAATGTCTGCCGCCCTCGGGTGCATTGCCGTTTTCTGCAAAAAATTGCAGTTAATTTTTAAACATTTTTATTATTAATGTTATTATATTATAATTTCTAGATATTAATATGAGGGTACCGAAGTCTGGCAAGCGCTTGTAAAAGAACCGCCTAAAGAGAGAACGAACGAACGAACGGGTTTTAAAGTAGACATAGGTGGTAGCATCGGCGTGTTGTATTTGGATGCGTAATTTGTAGTGTTCGTTCTGTTTCTGTTACTACTACTTAATTTAACATCATTATTTTCGTACGCAATAAAAATATTTAATTATTTTAATAAGGAATAAGTATGTATATGCATATAATACATTTATTTATAATCTGATAATTTAATTTATTACATATTCAATAAAATTCTTTATGAACATTGAATGGTGAGATAGCCCAGTCCGGGGTTTAATCCCCAAATATGACCAAAATAATAATTTGCTTTTTATACACCGGGGTGATTCAAAAGGAGCCTAATAAGCCGTCTGAGGCAATGTAAAATAGCTGAAGATATTGCTAGATAGACATCTTATCAAGCAAGATATGTAACAAGTACTACAATTTTTTGTAATTTTTTGTTTTTTTGTCAATCAAACAAAATAAAAAATCATACTTTTTTGATTTTCAAAATTTTAATGTTTTTAATTTTTTTTTTCAAATTATACAAAATAAAAAAAATTATTTTGTATTATAAATTATACAAAATAAAAAAATATATTTTTTTAACAAAATGATATTCTTTTTGCTTTTTAGCAATATACATGAAAAACGTAAATAATGAAAAATCTTGTAAAGTAAAGTAACACAAAAATCTTTAACTAATAATGCTATAAGTACGCAAGATATACTCTTGCTTACTTATAGCAATGTGCGTAAAGAATCGTCTCGAATAATGTTATTATTTACTATAATAATATTATAATATGACTATAACAATGCTTTGCCCATGCAAACACGACAACACGCCCCGAATACATTCACACGTGGTTGACTATAAGATTTGCTGAAATTTGCCAAAGCGCTATTATTAATATTTAATTTTGCAATTAACTTCAATGATTATCAACATATAGATTTGAATTTTGAATTGATACCTGAGTAGTAATTGTTTTCTAGAACATAAAACCAAAATAAATTTTTATGGTAAATTTAGAAACAATAATAAAATATTAAATTATTTTTTTTTTTTAAGAAATAATATATCCATGCCTTTTATTGTTAATATTTACATATAATTTTTTTTAATAATACTTTTTAAGAGAATTGCAAATTACAAACTAATGTGAAAATTCCCTGCTCTTAAGTAAATATATTTAATTGTTACCATTACAGTTTTTGCAGCACTATGTCTTCCTTTCCGTTGCCACTACTACCGTTTTGTGCTTAAATTTTCTTGCAAACAAGTGTAAGTTGCAGTTTGTTGAACTTTTTAGTTTTTTAGCAAAATTTTGTTTTTAAAGTTAGAAAAATTTGGGCTTAAAATATGCATTTTTTGACGGTTCTGATATCTATTTTACGGAAAGAATTTTACTCAAAAAAGCCACATTCTCACTGAAGACTCACGTTTTCTACAGTTTTAGTTGCTCAAACTACATCTTCCACTGGGATTTTACACAGATCTACATATCAATTTTGTTTGTCCGGTTATTCTTCTTTACAAATTAAAATTATTCTTTTAAATTTAAACACAAAATATTTGTTATATTATATCAATATTTTATAATTATGTTTTGTTTTATAATGAATAATGCTTTTTTTGGTCTTTTGAAGTATTTTATTCAATCAATGATTACACTTATAAAAAATTCTTATAAGAGTTTTTATTAGTTATTACAATATTGTTTAAAATTTGGTTTTGTGTGTGTGATAAAAAAAAACAGACCAGTAACTACTTAGATTAATTATTGTTAACAATAAGTACCAAAGTAAATAGTTATGTAATAGTTAAAATGTAAAAATGTTTAATATCCCAACACACCTATTGCATATTTATAATTTCTTAATTGCACTTTATGGCAATATTTTTACCTGTAAAATCTGTAAAACAGAATGTAAATAAATGTAGTTATATCATCAAAAACATACATACTTAAAGTAGTTTTAAACATGATTTGCTGCACCAATTGATTTATTTGCAAAATACGAGTAACCCTTCAATAATAAATAATAATCAACAATGTTAGTATAACATTACATGGCTTACATGTAATTTAACATATTTAACTGTAAAATTGCATATTAATATCCGCATTGCTACAGATTATTGTTTATAATTTCTGCAATAAACGCATAGAGAATTAGATTACTTTCATACATGGCACATAGTTCTATCAGCACACAATCGGGAACACTATTCCAATAACTTTATTGCAAATTTATTATTGCAATTAACGACTCAACCTTTTAATAACAGTATTTTAACAATAATTTATGTTAATAATTATGTTTATAATTTATGAGTAATTGCCAACTAATTATTTTAATGTTGAGTCTGTATAATATCTATAATGATAATAATGAAGTAGAAAGATGTGAGTGGAGAGCTGATGCGGATGCCGATTACAAAAGTTATTTATGAAAAATAAATTAACGCCGTTGGAATTGCTCAGTTGGTAATTATGTGGCTGTGATTATTCTTTGCAAACGTTCAGGAATATGTTATATTTATGCGTTGCACGGAAATACAAACGAATCTTCATTAATAATTGATATACTTAATCTATTTTAAAAATTATTTAATTATGAATGATTAATTTGTAATTTTATCTTTGACCATTAAAAATAATGGCTCAATCATCTTATTAAAATCAGTTGAACAATCATAATTGAAATCAGTGAATAATGATGAATAATAATAATTGCACCATTCGTACTTACTCGTAATGTGTAATAAAAAGTTTTTTATTAAAAAAAGCCCATATTAATTATAAACAAAAACATTTATTTAATAAAGTACAAACTTAGCGATTACTTGTGGAAAATGATATCCAGTAAATGTCTACCTCAACTCTGTCAATCTTTTAAGGAAGTTTTGTAAAACATCTTTGCACAACTGAGGCTTTATCTGACGAATAACAGCTCGAATATTATTTTCGACGGTTAAAATTGTTTGCGTAACATTAGCGTAGCTCGAAAGAAAAAAGTCTAGCGGAGTTAAATTTCACAATCTTGGGGGCCAATTTATGATCAAGTTTTGCAAAATAATGCGCCCAATATATTTCTTGTGCAGCACTGTAGTTGTTTCAAATTTGTGTGGTTCGTAACGCCATCCTACTGAATATAATAATTGTCTAAGCCTAAATTGTACAATAAATACGGTAGCAATCTGCATTGACTGTAATTGTAGCATCTTTGTCGATCTCAAAAAAAAGTAATGTCCCACTATTCCGCTAATCCAAAATTTGCACCAATCAGTAACTTGTTGAAGATATAGAGGTTTTTCAATTTTTGTTCTAGGATCTTTGGAATCCCAGATGATAGAAAAAGAAAGACAAAAAGAATGAATGAAACCAAAGAGAACTAGTTCAAAATGGTGAATAACCAGAAATTATACCACACTGCATAATTTAAATGATAAACAAGAATATAAAGAAGTGCAAAAAATAGTAGGAAAAATAAATACTAAAAAAAAAATGAAAAATAAAAGAAGACTTAATACATAAAAGGAAAAAAAGTACAAAAAGTTTTTTTAAGAACTTGAAGTTTTTTATTTTTAACTAAAATAGTTGGATCGTTTTAAGGCAGAATATATATATGGAAGAATACTACAAAATCAAAAAAGAATATAGTGTATTGAAAAAAATACTTTTACTATGTAAGTACTTTATCACAATACATTAAAAATAACGTTATTAGTTTTAACCGTTACTAAGTTATCATCGGACGGCGATACAAACATGTATGAATATAAAAGAAAAATTTCAAAACTACAATAAAATATACATTACCTACACATTGAGTTGAAAAATTACATAATAATAATTGTTATAAAATCTCATTATAAATTGCATACAATACAAAGAAATACAGATTAAATTTGTAGAAAAAAGATTTATGTTTGGCAGTAAGTAGTTTCTCTAATGTTTTAAAAAATACTGGTAAGAAAAAAGTGGAACTTCATGAAAATGAAAAAAAAAAAAAAATTATAGATGTTAATAAACGCAAAAAAAAATTACAATAGATGTTGGTAATGATTCAACAATTTTATCAACAACATTAATAAAAAACTTAAATGCTTCTATATTTGTAATTTTACTTTTTTACTATTAATAATTTTTCACATAGATTGGTTTTTGTTTTTAGGGTATTTAAGAGAAAGAACTAGAGAAAGATAGAATACAGATTAGTACCTTATATATTCAATATTTTCTTTGAATTTTATAAATTTTGCAGTTCTTTAAAAACTAGTTTTTTTTTTAAGATAATGATTTTTTTTTCTCAAATATAGATAAAAACGTTCTTTTATATATGTAAAAGATAAAAATAAAAAATTTCAGGAAATACTGGAACGTAGCACATATTTTAAAGATGATAAGTTATTTTTTTTTTCTCAAATATGGACATAGAAAAGCACATTTTGATTAATATTTATAAGAAAAATTGTCTCTTAAAGTTTTGAAAAAAATTTAAAAATTAAAGAAAAAAAAATTGTCTGTAAAACTTATGCTTTAGACAATTTTGAAGAAAAAAATTTGTTTTTCCTAAAAATGCAATGCTAAAAAGTTACAAACAATCAGAAAATATTAATTTAAAATTTAAACTTTTGGTATTTTTAAGTATTACTGTAGATACATTGTAAGATATCTCGGAACGTTGCACACGACACTTTCTGAAACTTTCTTTTGCACAATAAATTAAAATTTTAGCTATATTAAAAAAAAAATACCTGTCATTTAAAAAAAAAACTTTTACTCTTTTAAAGTTCTGTAAAATTTTCAAAGTTTAAGAAACAATTTTTTTTTACAATTTTGAAGAAAAACGTATTTTTAATTTTTTTTTATAAAAATGCAATCTTGAGAAGTTTCAAACAATTAAATTTTTTTTAAAAAAACTCAGAAACCTCAATTTTTTCAAATTTTAATCTCTCATTATTCGAAAATGGCTTACTGAAACAATCTGAAAAAATTCACATAATAAAGATTCATGTAGAAGAAGAAGAAGGTATTTTCAGTAGTTTGAACATAATCAAATTTTCATTCTGTACACTTGACTCATACATGGCCATATATACATATGTATATATAAAAAAAGAATAAATAGATTTTTTTTTAAACTATAGAATTAATAGAATACTTGAAAGATAAGTACATATTTAATAACTTTAATTTACCAAAAAGTTTATCACAAAAAAACAAGTATGTTGATAAATAAGTTAAGTATAGATAGATAGTGTTGTAGTGATGAGTGAGTTAACCATTTTGTAATACATTTATAAAAAAATAGATTTTTCAGTTACCCTAAACAAGCTTATCTATAAAAGAGTAATAAAAATATTTATATTTGCTTAATTTGCAAGCAATGTATGCCTTGTACAAAAATAAACTTATCGGAAAGATTTAGTTTAAAAAATGTGCTAATAAAACTAATAGACTAAATTTTGTCTTTAAAATAGTTAGTATAGAATTTATTTGTTGTTTGTGGATGTAGGCTCAAACACCTTGTTGGTCTTCACATAATTGTTCAAAATAAATTTAAATTTAACTTCAGAAAGAATGTTTAATACAAATTTAATGAGCTAAAATATGTGAGATATGTGAATTTTGAATCAGCCGTTTCCTATATAAATAAATAAATACCTAATCACGCTATTCTTTTTTGGGGTAGGCAATTGAGGTGTCGGGCACACTAAGCCACAAAAATACATATGAATGGTACGTGAAGATGCGTATATGAAGTAACGAATTTATTTAAAAAGAACGTTCTGCTCTGCATCACTTGTTGAGGACACCCATCCTAATCGTGAGCTGCTTAACTTTTGTTAGCGCTGTTAATCATACATGTTCTTTATGTCGTACTGCCGACCGTTTCCTTTGTTTAAAAATATACGTTTTTAAAGGTTTTTTAGTTATAATATTTGGGAGATAGCAATTGTTAAGTGCAAATTAATTGAAAATAATAGCATAAAGTATTACGCAACAAAGATGGGACTATTTATCTACAACCAAAACAATATCTTGCGTGTAATAGAAAAATTCTGCACACACTTATATAAAACTAAAACAATGCCTAAAAAGGAAAATAAAATGATAAAATATGAAAAGTTGGACTAGAAGAAATTTCTGAAATTGATAAGAAAGAAGTAAAAAAGGTCTTGATTTTTCTACCTTTCTGTGTAAGGCGTACATTTTAATAATTTGTGTAATATATTTTATTAATAATAAGTCTAATAATCTTCTTTATTTCATTATTTCCGGCGTTTCTTTAATTTGAAAATTGCTTTTATTACTTTTTTTTTCATTTATTTCTTTCGTTTGTCAGCCCTGTATCATTGTTTCATCTTTTCTTGTTTTGTTTCCTTTTACTTCTTGTTACGTTAGTTTTTGTAAGTATTCTCTCCATTTTTCCATGATCTTGCTTTCTTCCGTAAATATTTTTCCATTTATATCTTTTATGTTCATCATAGTGTGTTCTTTCTTTTGTTTTAAATGTTTTAACGTTCCGTAGTATAGTTTTTGTTCCGATTGAAGTTCTCATTCATTTCTTTTCCAAATTTTGTTCATAGTTTTACTTTGCTTTTTTTTATTATTCCTTTTGTTTTATTTCTCTTTTCTTTGTATTTTTTGTAATCTTCTATTTTTTTTTTCTAGATATCATTTCCATTTTTCGTTTTTGTCTTTTATCTTCCTTTCTTTTTCTCTTTCTTTTCCTCTACTCTTGTCCACATTAACCAGTATTCTCTATGTATTGTTACTATCTTTTGCCCGTTTTTTTTTTGTTTTCATTCTTCCTAGTATTTCCATTTTTGGTTTTTAATTTCTTCCACCAGTTCAGCTTCTTTTCCAATGTATTCTCTTATATTCCATGTTCCTATTCTTTCTTCCTTATTTTTCCTTATTTTTTTTCTGTATTTTTCTAGTTAAGTTCTTTTTATTTGTATTGGTCCCTGTATTGTTTATCTTATTTCTTGTACCATTTTCCCGCCATTTCTGTTTCTTTTCTTATTTCTATATATTATTGTTAGTTTTTTTGAACTTCCACTTCTTTTAAACCCTTTAACTCTTTATTCCATCTATATTCCTCTTCGTTAATTATTAACTTTCGGAAACCTATTCTAACCCTCTTTCCATTCGCTTTTTCTTCTTTTGCTAAATTTTTAAATTCTTTTTGTACGCATCTTTCTTTGTGTGTTAGGTCATTGTCAATGTAAATCCTGGTGCCTTTCAATTTTTTTTTGGCTTTCATTATTTGTTGTTTTGTTTCCCATGTTTCGACTTCTACTCCTATTATTTATTTATCTTTATGTATTAGATGAGCTTTTCCTATTTTTGCTATTATCTGAATTTTTTTTTGTTTCAAAAAGTTTTCCAGCCTTTTTTGTTATTTATTCTCATTTGATTTTATTCCTGTTATTATAATTTTTTGTTTGTTTTTGTTTTCTGCTTTGTTTTCTAAGCTTTCGATTTTTTGGATCATTTGTATTTTTTTCTGTTTCCACTTCACTTCTTTATCCTTTAATTCTTTCTTTATTTCTCTAATCTTTTCTTTTAATTCTTTTGTGTTTTTTTCCATCTCATTCATTAATTCTTTAATCATGCTCTTTAATTCCTGCATTTTCTTTTCTGTATTTGTAATGTCTTTGTATTCTTCTCTTTGTGTTTTATCCTTGTTTACTTCTACCTTCTTTTTATTTTCTAAATTTATGGTTGTATCACTATTGGATTGCTTTTCCACTGTCGTTTTCCTTTCTTTCTCTATTTTTTTTTGTTCTGGAGATCTTAATATTTTTTTGCTTTTTTGAAATTCTTTTAATTCTTTTTTAAGGCTTTCTATGTCGACTTATTTTTTCTCGTATCTTTTTTCTTGTTTTGCATTCATTTTATTTTGATTTGTATAAAAAAGGTTTTAAAGAACACAAAATCAAATAAACTACTTACAATAAATAGCGTGTTTAAGTATAACAGATATGCAAACAATGCTAACTGCAACTATGTATAGTAAAAAACATCATTACTAGAATCGTAAATAAATATAATGTTATCATACTTTGTATTTCAATAATCATATATAAACAACAAGGACAAATCAACAACAAATAAAATCACATTTAAGGAGGCAGTTTGATGAGTGAGATAAAACTACAACCAGAACTGACGTAATTCAACTCCTTTTTAAAATCGGTTTTTTGCAACGTTTAGAGAATAAAACTTCCAACCTAATGAAATATATAAAAAATCAAAAGCTTCAATTGTTTATTATATTTTGAAATTAATTTGTAATTTTTTTGTCAAAATATTTGCTTAAACTTTAAGAGTTATACTTTATTGAACATTAAACTTAGTAATTTTAGGAATGCACCTTGATCAACAACTAACCTTGAGAAATTACTGCCAAGAAGTAAATAATAAACTGAAAAAGACCTGCTACATGATCAGAATGTTAAGAAATCTCATTGACATGAAAACATTAAAATAATCAATCTATTATGCTAATTTTGAAACTCACATAAGATATGGAGTTATTTTTTATAGAAGTAGTTTGCATACTGAAGATCTCTTTATTACTTAAAAACGTGCAGTTAGATCCATGCACTAACTAAATATAATGAAACATGTAGAGGTCTTTTTAAACAGAATAACATATTTACAGTTACGGGTCTGTATATATACGAACTAAAATCTAAATTATCATTAATACAACACCAGATTTGTAAAAAAACTATACCTACCCAATACACAGACTACAAGCAATGGACAAAGGGCATTTATATGCAGCGTTGAAAGCTTATAATAACTCGCAAAACACATTAAACTACTACTAAATTTAAAACTACGCTATACAAATTTATATGTAATATTGAATCCTGTAACTTAGGAGATGTTTTCAATTAATTCTTTGTTTTAACCCTATTTCTTATTTGTACTATTTGTATAACCTACTAGTCTTTTGAATATGTATATATGTATAATTATTGAATAAAATAATTATTATTAATTTCTTCTAAAAACACGATTTTATTATTGGTAAATTGAATCAATTTTATTGTTTTTTCTACCACGTTTACTCTTTTGTCCCCTTTTTAGCATTCCGCTACTATCTCTTAGGCATACATATTGTTAAATATGTCAAAATAATACAAACTATCTTCAAGTTTTTGTCGTCAAATCAAACACAAGGTGAAACTACAATTTACATAAAACATAATCATATGTTTAAGAGAAAAAGTTTAATCATTTTTCAATTGAATGTTCAATAAAATTAAAATTACGGCAATTGAATATCAAAACACAATTATGGTTGCAATATCAAAAAATATAAATCTTTTTAAAACAAATAAAGACTTTTATCCGTATAGCACAAGGCAAAGAAATTACTTTATAGTTCCTAAACATCACACAAGTTGTTACAAATTAAAACTTATGGTATAATGGAAGCTAATCTTTAATAAATTTCTAAAAAAAAATTTAAAAAAGACTCATATTTAAAAAAAATGTATTAAACAAATGTTAGTTAAACAACCACTGCACTTAAAAAAATATTTTTTGTTTAAAATTACAATGTTAGTGTTTTTTTTTTACGTTTTTTGTAATCTGTTTCAACCACACACATTGTGTTTTGTATTTTCTGTATGATTACAAAATAATTGAATTATTATTTTACTTTCAAAATTTCTATCAGATTTTTCCACCAAACACAACCAAATGTTTTTACTACAACAATTATTTTTTACGTGTTGGCAAAGAGTACGCATCCAACAAAATCTAATTAATTAATTCACTCAAATCCAACAGCTCTGCAGGACCAGACGGCATATCTGGTAACATTAATAAAATAATTCATAAATATACAGGGTGTAGATTAATTAGCGGACAAACGTCAGGTTACTTTGTAGACCGTGCAAAAAAAAAAACAAAAATCTTAATTCCAAAATGCTGAAAAACTCTTTGTTTAACCTCACGAAGTCCTCAAAGTTTTGTTACGCTTGGCAACGTAGCAAAATCTATTTCTATATTCAAACCTATCATGTATTTACATTTTAATTTTTCTAACTAAACTTTATTTTTCTTTTCTTTTTCACGTTATTCTTATTAAAATCTTAATTAAATGAATTAATGTAACCGTCACGACTCAAATACATTTGTATTTATGTGACTATCGGTTATCTGAAGAAAGTTTATAAAACACACATTTTAACTTTTTCTTGTTTTTAAGTACTTTTCTCCAATTATCCTTACTAGATTAATTACATTGCATGTCCCAATTTCGTTTCTGAGTCTAAATTATTTTTTTGCTATATTTTGTTATATGGTTCTTAAATTTTTTTTTATTTATTATTCTCAACAATATTATTGTTGCGTGCACTACCAAGCTGATTGTTTTATACTCCTTGCATTTTTTGTGCTATTCTTGATTGCTGTATTCAGAAAATTGTTCGGTAACTCTCCGCTTTCATATTATTATTACACAATAGGTCTGTTCCAATATACGATTTGGACAATTTTGAAACCGTTCAAACTGTGCACACAAACAAATATTTGTCATCCTTATGCAATGTTTTATACACAGTAATTTGTTTGTGTGCATAGTTTGAACTGTTTGCAAACTGTCCAAATCGTATGTTTCCAACAGACCTATAAATAATAATTTTATTATTGCAGACATTTCAACAGATTTTTTTTTCAACAAACTTTTTTACCTTTTCTGAAATCTTTATCTACATTGTCTTTATTTGCAAAATTCTTCTTTTCTACATCAAACTTTTTTGTTTTTATTTGCTGTATAAAGAAATTCTATGTATCTTTTCCATCTATTTAAAAAAAATATATATATTTTTTAATATATTCTCTTGTCTTCTACTTTTATGCTGTAACTTTTTGATTTTCTGTCCCAGTTTAATTGATTAATTTTGTTGTACATTAGATCGTGCTTACCCGTAATATCCAATTTTGTATCTTTCTACACTCATTATCAAACCATTGTTTTCTGCTTTTATCCGTTTAATTTCTTAGTTCTGTTTTAAGACTTTTTCAACTTTATATCTAACTCTGCTATCAAGTTGCAACTAGATGAAACAAAGAGTAATACAGTGAAAATAGATTAAAGCTCTTGTTTAAATTAATAAAATGTCAATATTTTTGTTTGTATTTTCTAGAATAGAATTGTGCAGTTCAAAGTAGATTACTTCTATTTTTTTAATATTATTATTTATTATTGCACTGTAATAAAGGGTTGTAAAAAAACTAAACCATTTTATTTCAAATATAATTTAATTTGCACCAGTAATTTCTAAAATGATTAGTAAAGTTTTTATATATGAGAACAATACAGAGTAAATAAGTGAATTGTCAGGTCCATTGCAAAATCAAGGTAAAAAGTAATGCTGAAAAAAATATAGTATAAATAAACAAATAATAAAATTAAGATGATAATAATAACTACCTTTGGATCAGCCTTAGCCAAGCAAACATTAAAGTTGAAAGCTTTTCCACATGGTTCAGCACTATCTGTAATTTTAGTATAATTAATGTGATTTAATATTATTTAAAAGTGCACAATAAAACAATTATGTCTACAAGCTAAGTAAAATACTTTAAGAAAAAAAAATTAAAAAGATTAAATATTTACCTGGAATATCTCGGCATTGAGCAAATGCTCTTTCCAAAACTGGCTTAACATCTGAATGACTGCCATCTAAAATGTGTTCATAGTGGATAGTACCATCATCAGACATCTGAAAATTGTAACATCCTATTAAATAACAAGGCTATATTTACTGCTATATTTTACGTAAAATAACTTTTACAACTTAAGCAAAATGAGCAAGAATTGTAACCGTTCAATGTTATAGCCGTTATTGCAAGTTGTATACTATAATATATCTATTTCAATTTATTAAATGTGACATTTATTAATTTGCACAAAAGTATTGATTTAATTTTTTTTAGCTAATTTGTTGCACCATAGAAGTTACTAACAAATATTTTTTTTAATATTGCAATAGATTTTATGATTTTTTTGAAACTTATCTTTAATATAAATCATTAAATAGCAAAAACTGCATGTAGAATATGCGTATTATAAGTTAGTCGCAAAACTATTTACAAGTTTGATAAACAACATTTTTTTGTCAAAAAGATTATTTATATCTGCTCTAGTATAGTTAAATATAATCACCATGCTTAAATTAATTAAAATTTACTGTATAAATGCAACAAAACTAGTAGCAAACTAAATATACAACATTATTTAAGATACAAAAAAATCTTATTTATCAAACCTTTATCAAACAACAACATTTTTGCGGCTTTCTCATTAAAATAAACTACATATTTAAATTTTTATAAAGTCATATTTACTATTTTTAAAATACATTAATATTTCTTAAAAATTACAAACAAAAAATATCAATTTTTAAATTAAAAATCACACAATAGTAAACAATAAAACAGTAAAATTAAATTAATTAAATGTAATTTTGTCTTACCCATTTGGCTTCCAGCATCATGCACTTCATATAACACTAAAATACAATATAAAATTTATTAATTTTATTAACACTATAACATTAGTTATATACCTTATATTTCTCTTCGGTATTTGTAATGACGTAGGCATCAATATCCGCTAAAACAAACAAAAATATTTTTGTTTTTACATGTTACATATTACTGCATAAATAATTATAAACATTTGTAAATCAGAATTATAAGAAAAAATAATGCTACAAAATTTTATTCTCAACTACTAATAGAAACTAATTAAATTGTAGCTTCAATAAATGTTAAATTCTGATTAAGTTAAACTAATAATAATTAATAAAACTTAAATATAAATTAGTAACATACCACTGGTCAATCCATTTTTAACTGAACAAATTGCACGTAAGGAATAAATCAATTCGATAACTTCTGGAGGAATAATCTATATAAAATGTATTATTTTAATAATTATAACATTGTATCTATTAAACTTACCTCCAATAATTCTGGCGGGATTGCATAAATTTGTGCAGTACAAAGCGTGAGCAGAAAAATTGCTTGCAATTTGAACATCTTGAAGAAGATACTACGGTGCAATCTTGTGTATGGTTTATATAGGCATTGTTGGAAAAACATGTAGTAATTAAAGTGTGGTTACTGTATGGAATTGTACTCTAATTAATATGTGATAATATGTCATTGGTTTAATAAGCTTTTAATTTTATAGAATTATGCAGATTGCATAAAAAAAACTATGATTATCTAGCACCCTGGATTGTTTTTATGAATGAAAACTTCCAAGTATGAACATCGCAGTCTATAATTTCAAAATTTTAAAATATACACAGTTGATAGAATTGATGTCATAATATAATTAAATTAAAAACAAAAACAATTTTATTAGTATTGGTAATAAAATTGATATTAAATTATATCTGTAGTTGTTTTGCATTTCATACACATTGTGATATACACTGATATGACATGATAAAGAATATAAAAAAATCAATGTCAATAATTAGTTAAAATCTTTGTCATGTTTATTTATTACTTTTTCTATATATTTGTGTAATATGAAAAAAACTTTTATTTAAAATTTATTTATTAAGTTTTTATTTAGAACGAAGTTCTAGATGGTTAATAAACTATTTAATAAATCACTTAATTACCTCAAATTATTTTTTTAATATGCTTTAATTAAATTTATAAAACTTAATTTATAGACTATTTCAACATGCCCAACTGACCGGTATGATGGAAGATATTGTCAAGAACAGATCTTTTGTAATATAAAAGATAAAATTTCAATTTTTAATATACAAATTAATGTATCTAAATTTGTAAATAAACGTTTTTAAAATAAACAAAATGTGTTAACTTCAAATTATAGCATTCTAATGTAATAAAATTATAATGGCTAATTTTAGAATAAATCCAATTGAAAAATCATTAAAATATCAAATAATCACGTATGTCATATTTATAACTATGAAAGTAGCATTTTACAACACTATTTTAAACAAAATAGAACTGGTTCTTTTAATAATAAATCTAACTATTTTAATTTAATAAATGCCAAATACTAACTAATCTACTAGCAAAAGAGAAAAAACTTTTATTAATATATGTAAACAAAACAAACTAGTACAAATCAAATAATAGTATAAAGTAAATAAAATAATCTAAATAATTACTGAAACTTAATAAACAATTGATAATAGTAAAATTGCAAACAGAATTTAAATTAGACAATTAAAACACATCATTAGATATAATATAGAAGCGAATGGAAAGTGAATCGGGACCAGATAAACCACAAAAAGAAATAAGAAAAGGGGAGACAAAGAACGAAAATACAGAAATAACAGCTAGTAAGAGAAAACGTGGCGAACTAAGCCACTGAGTATAAAAACAAGAAAACCACAACAGAAAGAGTACTTAACCCAGATATAGACAAACTAAAGGAGATGATGCAAGAAATGATGAAAGAAATAAAAAACATTAGAAACGACCAAAAAAAACACAATAAAGAAATGCAAGAAATGAAAGAAGAAAATCAACTGTTGAAAAGAAAATTAAATAAACTAGTAGATATAATGGAAGCAATGGAAAAAAGAGAAAAAAAACATAACATAGTGATAAAAGAAATGGAAGAAAAGAACGTAAGTAAGGATACAGTCAAGGAGATGCTTAAGATTAAATTAGGTATAAATGTAAATATAAGAACAACTCAAGACATTAAAATAGGAAAAATACAATGATAATAGCAGAAATAAATAGCTGGGAAGAAAAGCAAAACATCATAAAAAATAATAATACACTAAAAGACACAAAGATGTTTATAGATAACAATCTCACTAGAAACGAACTAAGCAAACAAGGTAAACTAAGAGAAATTGCAAGAGAAGAAAGAGGAATAGGACACAGGGTAATAGTAAAATACAAAAAGATAATAATAGATGAGAAAACATGGGAATGGGATGAATGAAAAGAAACAATAATTCCAAAAAACTAACACAAAACAATAAAAGAAGATCAGAAAAAATCACAACAACAATAGCAATGGAACTGGACAATGTAAAAGAAAAAAGAATGAATACAAAAAACATGAAAAAAATGCATGGAAAGTAACAAAGAAAAAAATAGAAGAACAATAGAAAAAAAAGAGAGAAAAAAAAGAGTGAACATGGAAAATAAGGGGATACAAAAATAAAGCTGAGGAGATCGTAGAAGAAATGATCAAACAACATATGGAAATATTGGGAATAACGAAAACAAAAAAGAAGGGAACAGGAATTGAAAGGATACATAATAGATATTGGTTTATATGGTCAGGAGTCAAAATGAAAGAAAGAGCAAAAGGAGGAATAGGAATAATAATATCACCGGAAAGATTAAAAGATGTCATAATAGAACGATACGGCAACGAAAGATTAATGTCATTACAAATGAAACTAAATGAAGAAATATGGACACTAATAATAGCATATGGCGAAAACGATGACGCTAGGAAAGAAGAAAAAGACAAAATTTTTGAGGAGATTCCAAAAGAAATTGATGAGGGAACAGAAAATATAATAATCATGGGAGATATGAATGAAAGAAAAAACAAAGAAATAGAAGAATGGATTGGGAAAGAAGGAGAAGAGACTAGGAATAATAACAAAGAAAAAGTAATACAACTATGTGTAGAAAATAACCTGGTAATAACAAATTCAAAGTTTGCACACTAAAATGTGCACAATATCAGAATAGCACAACCATCTAGAAATGAGAAATCAATAATAGACTACTTTCTAGTAAACAAGAACAACTGGAACAAGATTAAAAACGTAAAAGTAGTAAGACAAGCAGAGATAGGAAGCGATCATTACCTACTAAAAATGGACGTGGATAAAGAAAAAAACAGACAAAAGACAAAATATAATTAAATAAAAAATAAAAACATACAAACTAAAACAAACACAAATACAAAAACAATATCAAAAGATACTAAAAAAAAACTAAGAGAAAAAGAAAAGAAAATAGACATTGAAGGAAAATGAAAAATATTTAAAAACTGTTTATTAGAAGCGGCTAAAGAAACTTGTAGAACAACAAAAATTGGAAACAAAGATATAAAAAACCGAAAGGTGGTCAGAAAACATTAAAAAAAAGATCAAAAAAAAAAAAAAAAAGAAACTATACCTTAACACTAATCAGATAGAAGACTACGAATTATACAAAATGAAAAGGAATTAAGTAAAACAAGAAATAATAAAAGCCAAACAAGAATCTTGGATAAAATTTGGTATAGCTATGAATAAAAACTACAAGAAAACCAAAAGTTGTTTTATGGAACATTAAAACAACTTAAACAAAAAAAGAACACAATATAATAAATATGAAAGAAAAACAAGAAAATATAATATTCAAAAAATAACAAACAAAGAGAAAATCATGCAAAAATAGAGACAACATTTTGAAGAATTGACCGACAATATTACAGTAGAGATCGAGACCGCAAAAAACAAAAAAAATAAACAAAGAGAGTCGGACACAGAAGGAATAGAGGAGATAACAGAAGAAGCAATAATTGAGGCAATAAAAAAACTAAAAAACGGAAAAGCAGCAGGAATAGACGAGATATCACCAAAGATGATTAAGTACATGGGAAAAGAAGGAATAACACAGTTAAAAAATCTTCTAAACAAAATACATAAGAAAGGATAAACCCGAAGAGAATGGAACATAAGATTCATATTTATAATACACAAAAAAAGGGATAAAAAAAATTGCAACAATTACAGGGGAATAACAATAACAAGTGTTGTCAGCAAAATTCTAACTAGAATTCTAGAAAAAAGAATAAGAGATCAACTAGAAGATACAATAGAGGATAGTCAATGTGGATTTAGAAGAGGAAGAAGCGAACAAGACCTGATCTTTATTCTACGTCAAATAAGCGAAAAGTTAATACAGAAGAAAAAAGACATACAGATCTGTTTTGTAGATCTCAAAAAAACTTTTAACAGAATTCGTAGAAAAGAAATATGGAAAGAACTGGAAAACAGAGAGATTGAGAACGCAATGATTAAACTAATAAAGAACATGTATAAGGAGAATTCAAACATAGTTAGAACAAATAATGAGGAATCGAAAGAATTTTCTACAAAACAAGGTGTAAAACAAGGTTGTGAGTTGAGCCCACTATTATTTACAATAGTACAAGACAAAGCAATTAAGGAAGCAAAAAAAAAATGAAAGCATTAAAGATTGGATACTGGAAATTGAAATCAACACAAATTACAGAACTACTATTTGCAGACGATATGGTAATTGTAGAAAAATCGGCAAAAAACCTACAGCACAATATGGATATATTAATAAAAAAACTGACAAAAATAAACATGAAAATAAACATTGAAAAAACGAAAAACATAATAATAGCAAAAGAAATTAAAACACACGAAATTAAAATACAAGAAAATAAAATTGAACAAATAGAACAATTCAAATATTTAAGAACAATAATACAGAGTAACGGTAAAATAGATAAAGAAATAGAAGACAAAATAGGAAAACAAAGAAGATATTTAACATGCTCAAAAACACCCTTTTTAACAGAAAAGAAATAGAAAAAAAAAACAGAAATTGTAAAAAGATTAATTCGACTCACTCTAACATACAGCAGTGAAACGTGGACCATGACAGAAAAATAAAAAACAAGATTGAACGCTAAAATAGAAAATAAAACCAGAAACAAGACACACAGACAGAAACTTCAGATTTGACCAATAAATTAACAAATTACAGAAGGACAGATGAGATGGTTTGAACATGTATGCAGAATGAGGGAAAATAGGAACACAAGGAAAATATATGAAACACGAGTAACAGGGAATAACCAAATAGGAAGACCAAAAAAGGAGTGGAACGATGCAATAAAAGATGAAGCAGAAAAAAAGGAACAAAGTGGGAAGAGGAAAAAAAGATAACCCTTATCAGAATGAAATGGAAAGATTTTTACAAAATAAAACCTGACTAAAATAAAAATGTACGCCTTACACTGTAACGGTAGAAAGGCTTAGAATTAAATCAATTAAAAAATATCTGATTTTTGCAAATTTCTGTTAAAATATTTGAGGTTAAGTTTATATTAAACAATTTTATTCTATAATGTGCTGTTTTTAAGTTTTTACCTGTTTTGAATAATTAAAAAACTTTAAAACAGCACATTAACATATAAAATTTATTTAATATAAATTCAAAGTTATATTATCTATTATTGAATTTTAGTAATTATTATATTGAGCCATCTGTACATCAAGTATTTATGCTTAAAATAAACATTTTTTAAATTCACATTTGTTTAGATAACTAAACATAGTATAAAAATTACTTGTAAACTTAAAATTGTGGCGTGCAGTAATTCAATTTATAACCAATCAATGTATAACCCAACTGACCAAACCGAGTTAAATCTGCTCAATGGTAAGGTAAAGAATGCTATCAGAGAGCACAAAAATTTGTGTTGGAAATCCGTTTTCAAATCTTCCAACAGAGATGATAATCTGATCTAGAGGATTGCTAAAGACCTTTATATATAAGATAATCTTACACTGCTTCCATTCATTCATGGCAAAATTAGCATTGAATACACTTTGGAAGGCAACGCTAAAGCATTTGCTTGACAAATTTAAATCCATTGCACCAAGTGGAAAGGGTCTACAAAAAAATAAGACAGTGTCTGCAGCACACTGACACTGTTTTAATTCTTGAATTAGTTTGGTTGTCTAGAGTGAAAAATATTATCACTCAAACCCAAACCACAAAAATTAATGTTTTTCACTAACATTACAAATGTAGTACTAAGGACGTTGCATTTTCTATTTTCATGGAATAAGTCTAAAGTAATTCTTTTTACAAAAATTAAAAAAGATAGACATATTCAAACAAATTGAAAGTGTAAGTGATGCAAACAATTAACTTGAACTGACATTGTTATTAGAAGGAGATGCATTTGGAAAAAACAGAAACCAAATAAATCGACAAAAATATCGTGCTATAGTGTTAAAAGTAAATAGATTGCTAGATGAGTGTATTTAAATCAATTTTCCGCTTAAATTCCCCAAGGTGACACTTTTGATGTCCAAACAAGAGAATTTAAAGATAGCTGTGTTGAAAAGCAAACCATGAACAAAAAAATATAAAACATTTCAAAAACAATTTAATTTGCATATTGTCGTATATATGGCCACATTAAAAATGTTTATGGAAAATAAATTGCAAATGAAAATGAAAAATTAAAAGCACGTACTGAAGTTGTATAAAATTGTTGTTTAACCTTATTAATATTTAAAGTTTCAAAACTAACAAAACATCCAAGAGTATATATATATAAAAGTTGTTACACTTAGTAGCACATACGCTGAAGCCTGTGCCTCATCTAAAAGCCTATTCATCATATTTCTCTACAACCATTAAAGATTACGTCAGCAGACTAAAAAATCAAATTGGAGCGGCAACCTGTTTACTAGAGCACCGCATTACTATAAAAAGTTATTATCATCTTATTGCATGACCAGTTATTAAATTTTGTTAATAAAGAAAAACCGAATTTAAAGCAAACCTAGTTTTAATGCTTAAAGGGGGAGAATAGTTGCGCTATAATAAGGGTTCACAGCATTAAACTCAGCAAGTAAACGGCTGAATAGAATTGAATAAAATTTTCACACATTGCAGAAGAAAGTCCAATCTGTGTCCTCAAATTTGTAGAAAGTTGATGCAATAAGTCGTTTTTCCGCAATAAATTTTTACTACAATTTTAATTAGTTCTTTATTATTTTTTTTACTCGTTAAACATAACTTAAAATCTTTAACCAAAAACATGAAGACATAGAATATTGTATGTAGTTCAACATATAAAAAGAATGATGACTAAAATCTTATAGTTTGTATATTGAGTTGGTTAGCGTTTTGTCCCATAAAAACTTATTTTGGCGTTAATTGCAACTAGAAAAGTCTAGTTTTGTACACTATTTGAAATCAATAAATTTACCCGTATTTTTTTAACTTCAAAATGTGTTATTTAATAATTACTTTTAATAATTTAACAATTTAAAAATACCTTTGAATTTCAACGAGTAAAACCACTCTTGTTAAAACTATCACATTGAAGACTAGATTTAAGCAGTTGGTAAAAAATAACCTTAAATAACTGTGGTTTATACTATTTTAAAACATTAAATTTAAATATGTCAATAGTACGAGTAAAAAAATCCTTCCTAAAAGTTTTGGTCTTCTATTTCTGAACTGTCAGTAAATATTTGTTGAAACTCCTTGCAAGCTTTGTACTACAAGTAAATATTTGTTAAGATGGCAATATGTTTTGTATTTCGTTTGAGCAAAGTCCATAGAAACATCTGTAAAAAAATTAAAAATTTGCAACATTAGTTAAAAAAGGATTGACAATGATCCAAATAGCTTGTTTTTGAATAGAGTTTAGAAAAGATACTAATTTCCGTTGTTTCTTCTCATACTTTAAAACAATATTTTATACAAGGACAAATATAAGTTTTATAAATAAGTAAAAGTTGAACAAAAGTAAAAACCTGTTTACGTCTATTAAGAAATTCTAATTTTCTAGATACTTTCAATGCTATCTTAACAACATGGTTGTTTCAGAGAAGATTATGTAAAATTGTAACCTTTAGAAGACAAATTAAAAAAAAACATAGATATAGATTTGTTGTTTAGTTTAATATTTATTACTGATGATGACTCAAATTTTGATTTTGAAACAGTAAAAAGTTGAGTTTTTTCAAAATTAAAATTCATTTAAATATTGTTTTGAGGTTTTTTTTATAGTATGCCATTTGGTTTAAGAAATGCAACGGCTACATTTGAACAAATGAAAAACTAATTTAAAAATGGAGTTTCAATTGTTCCTTATCTAGATAACCTAGTTTATACTATCAACTACGTTTAATAAACACATTAAAAACAACAATCTTTCAGCATTTACAATTCCATAACCTAACAGCAAATAGAAAAAAAATCTTCAATTTGTTTAAAAAAAATTTAATTCCTTGCACACATAATCCTATTTAACGAAATAAAAACTGATCCTAAAAAACACACAATTGTAGGTATGATCAAAGTAACGTTTTGAAAATATACACTCTTATTTCTACAAATATCCTCATGGTACCGCTGATTTGTTTTTAAATTTGCAAAACTCTTGCGTCCTATTAGTTAATTTACCAAAAAATATTTTTTATAAAAATAAGACTCCATTCCAACACAAAACGTTAGAGAAATTTAAAGAGTTCTTTACAACTTTTTTTATTCTTGAGCCTGCTAATCAAAATTAAGCTATTATACTCAAAACTGACTCTGGATTCTGGATTAAAAGTTGGAGGGTAAACCAAAGTCTACTGCACGTAGGCCTCAATAGGCCCTTTGTACTTCCTCCAGTGGTAACCTTACTCTGTTGTCTTTGCATTTAACCACCCTATGTGGCTGATGTATGCAATACAACGCTTGGAGAAGTCTCCCTTATGCTAGCCATGTGAAACCAGCAGCTAGCACGTGCTCGATTGTCTTGTCGTCTATTTCACATCCTCTACACGTTGGATTGTCTCCAATACCAATCGTGTGCATGTGTTTCTTTAGTTGGCAGTGTCTTATCAAGATTCCTGTTATAATTTGCAAGTTCTTTCTGGACAGTCGCAAGTAGTAATCGGCTGTCTTGGCGCTTGGAGCAGTCATTGTATTCTTTGCTTGTCTGCAGCCCGGAGTATTATCCCAACCCTTTACGCGCCAGCTCGTCTACCTCAATGTTACCTACTTTGTTGGAGTGTCCTTTTACCCAGAGCAGCTGGATGCTATTTCCACAAGCTGCTAAAGTAAGGGCACAATGACATTTATAAATTAGCTTCGATGTGATTCTAGGCTTGTTTATAGCAATTAGGGCCGCTCTACTAACCGTTAGAATTTGGACATTCTTGCCAAATATTTTGCGGTTCACAATTTCCATAACCCCATAGGTTATCCCAACTACTTCTGCTTGGTAGATAGTTGTATGAGCTCCTAGTAGTAATGATATTTTTAGGTCCAGGTCTTGCGGGAAGATTCTCGCTTCAGAACCTTTATTAGTTTTTGAGCCATCCGTGTAGATTCTAATAGAATTATTGACCACGTTCTGCTCCTCTTGTTTATGTGTGCGCACGTTGTAAGGTCTTTGAAACACAAAGAAGGGTGACATGTTATCTGTTTGCGCTCCTAACAGAAGTGTTTTCTTAACAGCTTCTTCTAGGAGAGTACAGTGTTTGCCAGCCCTACCTGCAGTGTGCCAAAATCCAGCTGCATTCAGACGCAAAGCTGCCATTGTCGCCATCTCTTCGACGTAAATGTCGAGGGGCGGCAGACACAACATTGCTTCCATAGTTGGTGTTGTCTGCATGCTTCCTGTTATACTTAGGCATGCCATTCGTTGCAACTGATTTAGTTTGTTTGCAGACGTTTTTTGTCTAGCTATTGGCCACCAAATTAGTGCCCCATATGTGATCATAGGTCTTATAATGGTTGTGTACAGCCATAGCACTATCTTTGGAGACAGTCCCCATGTTTTCCCAACAGCTCGTCTGCATTGTTAAAAAAACATATGAACATTTTTGCATCTCATATTTAGATGTGGTTCACATGTTAAGATATTTTACCTTGGTTGATAGCGGTATTAGGATATTTAGGAGTTTTGGTAAGTTTAGATTTCTAATTTTCTTTTTTTTTGTGAAGAAAACCAGTTCGGTTTTTAGAGGGTTGACCATAAGAGCCTGGTCTTTGCACCAATTTTCGATTATTCTTAAAGCCTATTGCATCAAGTTACAGAGTATGCTTTCAAATTTACTGCTTAGTAGGATTGTTTGTCATCTGCAAAACCAATTGTGTAGAAACCATGATCATTGAGTAGCCGTATAAGTCTGTCGACTACTATATTCCATTGTAGTGGAGATAATACACCTCTCTGGGGACATCCTTTAGCAACGACTTTCCTGACCGTCGAATCCCCTACATTAACAGTAACGGCTCTTTTCTTCAACATGTGTTTTATCCATCCACTAATTGTGGGGTTTACACCATGTGTTGCAAGAGCAGTTTCTATTTTATTGAAGGTGGTTTTATCAAAAGCGCCTTCAATATCTATAAATACGCCCAAAGTAGACATTTTGTCTCTTAATGATCTTTTGATTCGGTCCGTTACGAGATGTAGGGCCGATTTGGTAGATCTTCCTTGAGTGTATGCATGTTGGTTCGGGTGTATTTACTTAGTAATACAAACCATTTCCCGAATTGATCTTTTGCATAATCGATCTAATGTCTTCAGGAGAAAAGACGTGAGGCTGATTGGGCGATAGGATTTTGCAAGGGTGTAATCGTTACGCCCTGGTTTTAGTATAAATACAACTTTTACTTCCCTTTATGCTATAGGTATGTATCGAAAAGCAATGCATGCACTATAGATTCTTGCCAGGTTAGTTAGTTTGATTTCTTTGCCCCATTGTAGAAGAGCAGGAAAGACTCCATCTAATCCTAGCGCTTTATACGGAGAGAAGTTTTTAATTACCCATGCTATACGCACCTCTTCAACAAGCTAGCGAGCAGCTACACAGTCCTCCTCTGATGAAGCTGGAATCGTAGCGTCGGACCAGATTTGTTCCCGGGCGGTAGAGCCTGGGAAGTGAGTTTCTAGAAGTACCTCCGTTGCTTCCCATAGATTGTGTATTTGTGTATGAGCCGTCAATTCGTTTCAGGCAACCCAGTTGCTGTTGGGAGTTTTTGGATAATTTTTTTTTTAACTTTGCAACAGTTGAGGTGTTTTCAACATCTTCACAAAAAGATCTCCAAGTTTTCCGTTGACGTTGACGTATGCGTCTTTTATAATCTTTCTGGGCATTTTTGTATAAAAAACTGACTCAAGTAATTATGCAGTTTGTGCTGTATTAATACAGAACAAAAAAATTATACAATACTGACCAGTGTCAATCAAATCTATTACACGATAGAATGATAAGCTATTGCTATTGTTTAGTCAATCCATAAATTTAAAGGATATAATGAAGGATGTGAAGTATTAGTCATAACCAAAAGACAAGCACGATGAGCGTTACAGATACTGCCCTATAAATTGAAAGTATTGTATTCTCTGAGAAGAACAAAATATGTTGGGAAAAGATCATTAGAACCACAGTGCACTCTAAAATCTTAACATTTTTGCAGTATTTGCAATATAACAATTAGCCGAACAAAACAATTAAAAAATCTACATCTACATGACATTATCAAACGTTTTAAAAAGTTAATTGACATCCAGGTTATATTATAATACAAGGTGTGCTCTATTGCTATAGCCAAAATAACAATTTCAAAAAACCTTAACAAGTCATCATCAAAGCACAAGATAACATTTTTTTTAATCTTACCATAATAATCTTACCACTTGACATAAAGAAATTCAAAACACTTATAGTTAAATCTCTAGATAGATAGATAGATGTTTATTAATCCAATATGCAACTACATAAGTCGATAGGACATGTCATTAAAATAAGGTTTAATACAAGAATTACAAATAAACATTACAAAACATTTTAAAAATATAAACAGTATAAGCACAAAGTATATAAAACTTAAAAATATAATAAATAAATATAAAAACACACGCATACACTTATTTATAATTACAAAACTCTTCAATTGTATAAAAACACTGTTCAATTAAGAAGTTTTTTAAGTTATTTTTAAATATTTTTATGTTTGTGCAGTTTTTTAGTGGGTCGTTTAATAAATTATAAAAATGTGCCCCTGCATACTTTGGCGACTTTTTAAAACTTGTGGTTCGAGTTTTGTCAGTTCGTAGCTTGCTGCAATACCTCGTATCATAATGATGAATATCCTTGGCTGACATAAATGTATTCCTATTAGTAAAAACGTAACACAGAAGTTTGAACAAATAAATTGAAGTAACAGTTAAAAGGCGGTTGGTTTTAAATGAGTTGCGACAAGATTCAGTAGGTTTTAGATTAAACATCAGTCGGATCACTCGTTTTTGTTGGATAAACACTCTATTAATGTCTGAAGCAAGACCCCACACTATGATATTATAACTGATTATAGAGTATGTTAATCCATAATAAACATTGATAATAGCTTCAGTGGGAAGTGAGCTTATTAGGTTTTTAATGGCAAAATAAGAGCTACTGATTTTAGAACACACAGTTTCAATATGTGAGGACCAGTTTAAGTGTGAGTCTGAAGTTACACCTAGAAATTTGGCTTCAGATTGAATGGATAATTTGTTATTTAAAAAACTGTAACTTTCTGATAGAGGTGTAGCATTATAGTTTTTAAAATTAACAATTACTGTCTTGTTTATGTTTATTAAAAGATTGTTACAACTGCACCAATCTGAAAATTCCATTAATACACTTCTAACTAAGTGGTTTACTTTTTCAACTGAATCCGCTGATACTAAAATAGATGTATCATCTGCATAGAGAAAACATTGTCCGCTTTTAATAAAATGTGGTAAATCATTGATGAACATTAAAAATATTAATTAATTAAGTGACGTCATTGACTCGAACACAAAGTTTTCGGTTTTCTAAGTAATTTTTTAGAACCTCTAGCATATTTCCTCGTATTCCTAATCTGGACATTTGTTCATGTTTTGTTTATCACCTTTTTTATGAATGGGTACAACTTTGCTTTGTTTGAGTATATCGGGAAATTGGCCTAATGATACTGCTTTGTTAATAATAAAGCATAAATCACTCGACAATATGTCTACTGCAAATTTGACAAGTTTTATAGGAATATTGTCGAGTCCACTTGAACTTTTGTTCTTTAGAGATAAAATGATTTTTGTAATTTCATGGCGTTGTTTCATAAAAATAGAAAGAATCTTGAAACGATTCGACGGTATTGCATAAGCTGTTTGTAAACAAGTTTTTGATTTTATTAGAAACAGTTGTAGCATAGTGATTAGCCAATACATTGGATAAGACTTCGTTATCAACTATTGAGTTGCCGTTAACCTTAATTACAATGTTGCTTTTGAGTTTTGTTCGTCCAATTTGGTTATTGACCAAAGTCCAGATTGTTTTGTTTTTGTTTGCAGAATTATAAATTTTGTTTATATTACATTGTTGTTTTCTTTTAATAATATTTTTATTGTAATTTGATTTTTCCTTTTTGTATATGATATCCATGATTGGATTGTTTGTACTTTTTTTCAAATAGTGCAGTTCTTTTAATTTTTCACCTTGATTTCGTAAATCGTCTGTGATCCAATGATTATGACGTTGTGTAATTAATTGTTTTTTATTTGGACATGTTGCATTAAATGATCTAACAAGTGTGCCGTAGAAAGCATCCATATATTCATTAATGCTGTTGCTTGTAATTGTTGTCAAATCAGTGCGATATTCGTTAAAATCTTTGACAAAATTAGTCATGGTATCATTATTCAAAATAATTTTATTAATTATTTTTTTGGAAGTTGAAACAACCTTTTTAGATAATGAGCATTCTAAAAACTGCGCTGTGTGGTCAGAGAATCCGGCTTCTATTACAGTGCTTTTGAAACCATGGCTATTTTGCAAGTTCACATTGATATAATCAACTGCCGTAGCTGATGTTTTTGTTATTCTAGTTGGGCTAGTGATGGTCGATGTAAGATTAAAACTGTTTAATATGTCATTAAGTTGCCGGGTATTATTTGAATTCTCAAGTGCGTTTATGTTGAAATCACCACATAAAATAACGTTTTCATATTTAGTAGATATTTTGTTCAGAATTGTGCAAAGATTCAAAAAGAAAATATTAATATCACTATGAGGTGACCTATATACGATTATTATACACAATTTATTTTTTAAAGATACCGCGGAACACTCAAAACTTTTTTCGATACAGTAGTTTTTTAACCATAGTATTTCACGGTACTCTTCAGTTGCATGCGTTTTAACAAATATTGCTACTCCACCGTGAATATATATGTTTCGGCAGAAACTGGTTATTAATTTGAAATTATTTATTTTACAACATTTAAGATGATCGATTGATATGATGTGATGTTCACTTATACAAAGAACGTCGCATTTCAATTTATCTAAAAATATGTCTAGCATATCAATTTTGTTGCTAAGTGATTGTACATTGAAATGAAGGAGTTTAAAATCAGTGTTTACATTTAAATTTAAACTTATAATCTTACTGGTAGTTTTATCCATAATTTTTGTTGTCAATTCCTTAGAGTTGCACTTCCTAAAAAAATGTTGTTGATATTTTCCGAGATTGATAGTTGTTCGATAATAGGTGGTGATGAGACATTTTCATTGAGAAAAGGTGTTGCGCAATTTAAAATAAGTTTACATATTTTGTAGAATATTGCACGCAGTCCCGCTTTGTTCAATTCATTAGATTTATTTTTGAAAACATCTAATAGTATAGCATTTGCGTCTATATATGTGAAGTTGTTCCTTTGCTGTTCTTTAATGATATCTGACATTTTCTGATTAAATTCAAACGTAAATTTATTAAGAGCTATTCGGTTTAGGTAATACGTATGCCCAATGAATATCACATTGGTGTGTTTCATTTTATCGATGGCATTCTTAATTGCCGCACTGTTTATCGATTTGCCTTTTAGAATATTTGATTTTCCAGCAAATATTAGAATATAATCATTTTTTCCAAAGTGTTTGATATCGGTGGATATATTTGAAACGACATCTTCAATCAGTGCGTTGGGTTTTAGTATTGTTTTAATATTCATTTCATTAGTCGTTATATAATTGGTAATAATTTCTCTGACATCTCTTCCGTCTTCATCAGCTAGTACTAATATATTTTTTTGAGTTTTAACAATATTAGCTTGGATTGTTTTTGTGCTTCTGTTTATATTCTTAGTGTTTTTAGTCGAAGTCGAAGTGGATATATTGCAATGACTTTCATTTGATTTACTACTATCATTGTTAATTTTGGTGTCTATTGGATCAAGTTTTTCAGATTCAATTAAAATGTCATCATTATTTTTTGTTTTATTTGATTCAGTTTGAGTTGAAGCATTTTTTGATTTTTTTCTTTGATTTTTTAGTGGGTTAATTTCGGTGAGTATTAAATCAAGGTTTTCAGATTCAATCAAACCAACATTATTTTTTGTTTTATCTGATTTTGTTGAAGTTATAGCATCTTTTGCTTCTTTTCTTTGATTATTTAGTTTGTTTAATTTTAAAGCTTCAATTATTTTATTTTTATCCGTCAGTTCATTTTTGAGTAAGTCTATTTCTGTTTTTAATTTAATTATTTTGTCATGCAATTTATTATTTTCGCGATCAATATTAACAGATGATACTTCCAATTCTGTTACTAAGGCATTATATTCTTTTTCATCAGCATCCAAATCGGTTGAATTAATTGTATCACTATTATTAAAAGTTTGGTTCAATATATCGTCCAACTGTGTCGATTTAAATTTTTGTCGGGTCATTGGTCCCATCATAGTTTAATAATTATTATACTTAATTAAAGTTTACAAGGAGAATAGAATACAATGGACACTCGCTTCACACCTAGGGGCCTATCTAGGTGACTAACAATTAACAAACAAAAAAGGGCCACGGAATAATAATAAAAACAAATAAAAAAAAAAATAGGAAAGAGAAAAAGGAAACAAAAAAGTTAATAAATTGAAGATTTGAACCAGGAACCTTCTCACTTGAAGCTAGCGCGCTAACAACTACACCAGCGAGATGTCCGTTTAACAATAAAATAATGGTTGATATTAATTTATAGTTAAATGAAAGAATTTAAGAAACAAACAAATAAACAAATGCTTATAGGTTAGGAACAAATATATGAATTAATTATTACTTATCATAGACATTCCAGTACTTTAACACAAACAAAAAAATAGTTTTTCACTTAACAATAACTAGCACTTGAACATAGACTTATTTAAATGATTAATATTATGTGTTATAAAATTACTAAATAACACGTGAACAATCACTTTCAAAGGTTATTTCTCTTTTTAACGCAAAGCAACAAAGTAGATTTTTGATCTACACAATACTATTGAAACAAAATGAGAACTAGCATTACTGAGTACGTTTAAAATTGTACTCAATGGCAAAAGTACAAACCCTTTAAAACCTGTAAGATTGCTTCAAACATCCGCATAAAACTAGCAATTTGAAGTACACTGATCATTCTTTTACGTTTTCCAACATCTTAAATCCAATCAATTTGAGAAAAGAAACCAAGACTTAAAACCACAACTTGCACAACGATCAAATTACATGGCCGAAAAAGTTCCTAGCAATTTGATTCATATTAAATTCAGCAAAAAAAAAAACAAATTGATGATTTGACACTAATACCAAAAAATAATTTTAAAAATTCCAAGAAGATTACTAATAGCCATCGTCAACCAAACTTAATTTATCAGCTTATTGACCATATATTAGTTGCTACACATGTACTTAGCAATTCATTTAAAATAATTGATGGTTGTGACCTGTACTACGCGATAATTTATGTTTATGAAATAATAAAACAGTTTACTTTGTTTTTCTTCATTAAATTTATTTTTACAAATACATTACTAGGTTGTACGGGCTCTACTAGAGCCTTTATTAAAAAAGTTGCAAAAGGTTTTAAATATCAATCACTTAAATCAATACAAAAAAACGTTTGCTAAAAAAAACATATTTTAATACTGTTGGTATTTTACTAAATAGTTTCAATACTGGTATTTTAAATGTACATTGTCCTCTTTCTGGTGATGTTATGTCTCGGGTTCTAAATGAAATAAATGTTTTTACAACATACGTTATACTTGAAAGTGATTTTAATAGTAATTTTGATAAAAACAATGTACTTGCTATTAACTCTGTGGCTTGATTCTAAAAGTTATTTTTTGTATGATTTTTACTTATGTACATTTTTAAATTTAAGTGTACATATTATAATACATTTGTATATGTTAAGAGGCTTAATATCTATCCAAAGTAACAAAAATAATATCGCCAATCTTAAAACCTAACAAAGATTTAGATATAGATACTGAAGATTTTTTAAAACTGCTATTTGTGATATTGGTTTATTTAGAACTAAGTCACAAAACTAATAAATATGTAAAACTTTTTTAAGATCTACTGCTTTTTGGGTTTTGTTGAGACCATAACCAACGGTTTTTAAAAGATATCCTATACTCTTAGAAAATGTACCAATTAAAAAAAAAAAAAACCACGGCTGTGGTTAATTCATAATGATGTACCACCGCATTTTAGCTTAGGTTCGCATACAATTAGACCAAAGTTATGCTGCATGTTGGATTGGATCAGAATGGTGGTCACATAAAATTGTTAATGTAACAACTCCAAATTGTAATGAAATTGCATATAAAAGGTTCAAAAACGGTAGTTTGTTAATTTTTTTAATGTAAAATTTAAGCAATTTTGGAAATCATCAAACATATTTAATTTAATTTATTTTTTATTTTTGTAGTATAATAAGAGTATCATCATCCATGTAGACGACCAAGGATAAAGCATTCATCACCCGCAATTACCTTGAGCGTATTTGTTATTTTAAGTTTTTTGTTTGTTTCTATATTATTATTATTTGAAAAATTTGTTTATTATTTATATTTCTGTTATCTTTACCAGTATTGATATAATTAGTTAAAATGTTAACACAATTAAGTTCTTATTCAACTTTATTGGTGGTTTTTCAGTTATGCAAAAATTTTGAACTTTAATGGCAAAAATATAAGTAACTCAGCAAGAGTATTTTTATTGCAAATTTGAGCTCTTTAGCTAATATGCCAATAGTCAATAGTGCTATTTGGGATAACATTGTTTGTGGTATTTTTCAAATGTGCGAAGAATAATTACTTTTGTTAATAAATTAAATTAATTAATTTGAACAAATAATTTTGAGAATTGTTTAACGCTAGAGAATTGCCGGGTTTAGTCGCCCCGTCCTGTTGTGGTGCCACTAATAATATTGTTATTAAATCCTACCACATCTACGAGAATACCGCCAACCAACTCAATATCTAAACGATAAGATTTAAGTCATCACTCTTTTTATATGTTGAAGTACATACAATATTCTATGTCTTCATGTTTTTGGTTAAAGATTTGAAGTTTTATTTAACAAGTTAAAAATTAATGAAGAACTAATTAAAAACGTCACTTTTTAAAAATTATTTGCGAAGAAATGACTTACCGCATCAAATTTTACAAATTTGAGCACTTTGATGCTGTAAACCCTTATAATAGCGCAACTAATCTCCCCCCTTGAGAAAAAAGTTGTGTTCTATTGATGTACAAGGAAAATCTAATCAATTAAATAAATATTTTATGGTAAATTTATAAGTGTAATTTTACTGTTTCATTATGCATTATTTTTACATGCTGGTTATGTAAATAGAAATGCCAAAAACCTGCAACTTTAGATTATTGTTGCATTGCATCTAGATGTTTAGTAAATTTAAGATTGAGATGTAAACACTTTTTAATAGAATTTAAAGGTAGTGTAGTATCAGATGTTTTTAAAATTTAAGAACAGTAATTAATACAAAAGTGTATTTACAATTTATGGAAAAGTTGCACAAAAAAACATACCTCAGCAACATAATAATTATAAAAAAAATATGCTAGGATTTACTTTTATAAAGATTTAGATATTGATTTATTATTGTTACAGCTGTTGATTTATTATTGTTAGTTAGTTTAGTTTTATATAAATGTTTTCAAAGAAAAATAGAGTGTTCTAAGAAAAAGGCAGTAAACGTCGGCATAGTTTTGAGAAATGATTTATTAATTCTTTAAAAAAATTAGTCGGACTTTTTTATCTTTATATTAAATTCAAGTTTGTAACATTAAATTAGAGTATAATATATTCAAATATGAACCGTTTTATCTCTACAAATAATGGGCTCATTATATATTCAAATATGATTATAGAACAATTCAACCTTGTTAATATAAATAAATAAATTAATAAAACTCCAGCTCAATATAAATAAACTAAAAATGATAAGATTCTCTCGTGTCAATGGATTAAAAAAATACAACCAAAACTGACTACAATAAACCTTCCTTCTATAATTTTGTGAATTTAATGACAAGAGCTGCTTAAATTTGAAGCGCCAGTTTTGTGAATGCCAAAGTAAGCCTCTATTTAATAAAATAACTCAATACAGTCCACTCGTCTAAAACACACTTTAATCGTATATTGTTTCAAGACTACAAATTGTACTCTAAAAATTTTAAAACGTTCTGCCAAATTTGTTGATATATTTTTGAGAAAGTATGAAAGTGCTGATCTGCAGAATTACATATAAAAACTCTTAATTATTTAAAAAAACTTAATGCAACCACATGCACCAGAACATCAGAATTTATAGTTTTGAAATTAAAGTTAAAAATAAACTTAGATACTTTCAATACAAATTTATGCAAATTTGGAAATGTCAAAGCTACTGTAATGTGTCTAAAATAAACTTTACTTTGTGACTATTATATGTTTATACCTATTGATTAAAATCCATATAAAGTATCTGAAATAAACTTATTTTGTTCTAAAAATTTAACAATATGCCTATGATTTGTCCTATCATCAAAAGCATAAAACTGAAGTATGTTAAAATGAAATAAAAATGTGTATTAACTGAAAAAATGCTGTAGAAAAATATAAAATAACATTAGATATAAATCATTTATCACTAGATAAAAGTTGTTCAAGTTACTAAACTTAAGAATGTTAGAAAAAATAGCAAAAAAACTAAATACCAATAGCAATTACTTAAAATTAAATATAAAATGTATTGGTTATTTAAATTCACAAAGTTACTTAGCTCCAACGTAATATATTTAATCAAGAATGAAAATCTAATTTTAGTGTGTTTATTAGAAACAAGAACAACCAAAGATATTTTTGATATAGAAGTTGATATAAATTCTCAAATTTTAAAATTCTCAAAGATTAAAATTAATAACAGTAGTAGTTTTTAGATAACAGAAACAATCATTTCGGCCAGAAATTAAAATATTGGAATAATTATAAAAGAAAACGTAATAATGTAGTATACTTAATAAAACAGAAAAAAATATTTTGATCAAAAAAATTGATATGAGTAAAATAATCTTAAAGAAATGTGAAAAACATTAAACACTGTCATTAAAAATAAGAAAAAAAAAACCATAAACGTTAAGTTTGATAAGTTATCCTTTCCATCAACTAATAAAGCCAAAAACTTTAATATGTTTATTAGTGACAGTGTAAATAAAATAGTTATTATTATTCCAGCAGCTATAAGCTAATAATAATAATATAACTAAATATACATTTAGTGTAATAGAATATCATATTTTAAATATAATTAATACATTGGTAACTACAGGTCAAATTCCAACACTTAAAAAATAAGTACTATAAAACCTATACCAAATTTAATAAGAATATCCAAAAGACTTTAAAGGAATTAATGTTCTACCAATTATTGTATTTAACCAATTAATTAAAAAAATTGAAAAAAAACAAAAAAATTTTACTTGACAAGTAATTTGGTTTTCAAAAATCACATTTTTGTAAAACTGCATTACAACTGGTCATCACTAATTGGAAAAAGAATGACTTTTTTGAGTAAAAATGTTCATATAATCAGATCTACATTTTTAACGGTTATAGAGATATTTTAAATCTTACTTTTACAAAATCCCAGAAAAAGTGTTAAAAAAAATATGTTTTTATGTGTTTGTTAAATTATGTAATTTAACTGCATTATCGTCATTTGCAGGTTTAGAATAATATTAGGTATTAATCTCACATAATTTATTAAACATACTAACAAATGTTCTTTCACGGCATTTTTTACAGTAAGCATTCTAGTTAGAAAAGACGTAAAGAGATGTCAAACTTGCATATTTTTCATGTGTAAAGACATGTGCATTATTATCGCGCATATAAGTTTAAAATTTATGTGTATTTGGAGATGTTCAGTACTTCTCATCTTTTGATATTGGTATTTTTAACTATTTTTAAACAGCAATATCTTTGTAATCATTGAGATTTGGATACATGTTTTAAAAACATTTTAACTTAACATTTGCTAGTACTCCTCGGACTCTCTGTATAAGAACTTCCTAAACGCCAATTTTGTGTTTATCATTTTGAAAAATTCCCATTGTCTTTCTAACATTTGCAATAAGTAAGTAAGTAAGTAAGAATTTTATTATTAATATTATTACATATGTACATTAAACTAAAAAATTAATTATATAACTATGTCTAGCCACAAATTAAAATTAAGATAAAATGAATATATATATTTAATGTATAAAATAAAATAAAAAATGGTTTCGTCCCTCTCTCATCGTCCTGAGGTTTGTGGGTATTTATTCCCGTCTCAGGCTATTGGTATTGAAGGCTTGTTTGAGTTGTTCTCTTTATTTATTTAATTTATATTTTGTCGTGTAGTAGCATGTGTTTTATTTTTAATTTAAATGATATGTAATTAAGACTTTTTATAAATGTTGGCAGATTATTGTATTGCTTTGTAGTTTCTGTTGTTAGTGTCTGTCTGCATTTAACAGTTGTATATTTTGTAGTCCTTATGTGCGATTTTCTTCTTGTTTGGTGGTTGTGTATTTCTTTGTTTGACTGTATTTTTATATTGGTTTTTATCATTTTGTGATTTATTTTATATAGCAATAGTATATTGTTCAAGTCTATCATCTTATTTATATTTAATTCTTCCTTGTATAGTTCAGTTGAAGGTGTTTTTCTGTCCAGTGTGTATAGAATTTTGATGAATTTATTTTGTTGTCTTTGTAGTTTGTTTATGTTTTTTTTGGTTGTGTTTCCCCAGATATGGTTTAGGTACTTGTTATGTGATGCAAATATTGCATGATAAACTGATTTTTTTGAGTTTTTTGGTAGGTAATTTCCTATTTTTGTTACAGCCGCTATTGTTGAAGAATTTTTTTTCACAAGTTTGTTTATGTGAGCATCCCATTTTAGGTTTTCTTGAATAGTCAGACCCAGGTAATTCACTTCTTTTATTTGTCTTATAGTTTTGCCATTTATTGTTATTGTTATAGGGGTTTCCTGTTTGTTGTTAAAAATCATGTATTCTGTTTTTGTCTCGTTGATAGTAAGTAAGTTGTTGTAATACCATGTTTCTAAGGTTTTAACGTCTTCTTTAATGATCTTTTCTAATTCTATATTTTCTTTTCCCGAATATATAATGCATGTGTCATCAGCATACATATAGAGTGTTCCATGTAATGTAAGTTCTAAAATATCATTCGTGTATAGTATATATAGTGTCGGTGGCAATATTCCTCCTTGTGGTATGCCGTAATCAGCCTGTAGTGGTTTGCTTTCTGTGGAGTTTACTTTTGTTTTTTGTGGTCTGTTTTTAAGGTATGTGTCTATTAGGTTTAGTTCTTTACCCTTTATTCCAATTGCTTCCAGTTTTTTAATAAGTTTTGTTTTGGATATGGTATCAAATGCCTTTTTCATGTCGATGTACATTGCTACTACAGTTTCTTTTTGGTCCACTTTACGCTTTATATGGTCTATGAGATCATATGCAGCTGTTTGTGTTCCAGAATTTTGTTGAAACGCATACTGTTGTTTGAATATTATGTTGTTATTGTTTATGTGTTCAGTTAGTCTGGTATGAATCACTTTTTCTAGTATTTTAATTAGTGTTGATAGTAGTGATATAGGTCGATAATTTTCTGGTTTTGTTTTATCTTCTTTTTTATGTATAAGCACTATTATTGTTTGTTTCATGTAGCATGGGTAGATACCTGTTTCGATAACTTTATTTATTATGTTCACCAATATTGGTGTTAGAATGGTTTTGTTTTGTTTTATTATGTTGTTTGAAATTTTATCAAAACCTGGTGTTTTGTTGTCTTTCAATTTTATGATTATTTTATTTATTTCTTCTTGCGATGTGCAATCAAAGTGTATGTTGTTTATTTTTCTTTTTATTGTTGTAGTTTTTGATTCTTCATTTGTTCTTGAGAGTTGTTTTTCTGCTAGTTTTTTTCCAATATTTGTAAAATATTCATTTATTTCATTTGCTATTTCCATTGGTATTTTAGTTGTTGTTCCATTTTCATTTAATATTTGTTCAATGTTTATTTGTTTAGAAATCTTTTTGTTAAGCTGTTTGTTTATTAAATCCCATAGTTTTGTGGGGTTATCTTTGTTTGATTAAAACTTGTTTTTATAATACAGTATTTTGGTATTCTTTATGTTGTATAACGTTTTCTTTTTTTGTTTGCAGTATTCGTTTTTTATTGTTTCATTGTTTGGGTTTCTAAGGTGTTTTTTGTGAAGTTTGTTTCTTTTTTTAATGTTGTCTAAGACTTCTGTATTGATCCATGGGCTTTGTTCTGTTCTTTTAAACCTCTTTGTAGTTTAAACAATAGTACATTAAGTACCAAGAGCAGGAAAGCACTGTTTGCAGCACGCAAATTGTGTTTTACCCGAGGTTTTACCTTTATCATTGATATCTAGAAAGTGTTTAATAATTGAATTTGTTAATTAAAAAAAAAACAGTTTTTATCAAGCAATTTGTATGTATTATTATCAGACACAATTTTTATCATTTTATCTAAGTATTATTTTTGATGTATGAAATGTGTGTCTTATTCTTTTTAATTCATTTTGTGACAACTACCTTGAACGTATTTAAAAAAAAAATGCAAAGATGTAACCCTATAAAGATTTAGATATTGATTTGTTATTTAGTTTATTGTTTGATACGGCTGTTAGAAACAACCGGTTTGGTTTTATATTAATGTTAATGTTAAGAAAAGTGTTTAAAAAAAATGGCAGTGAACGTCGGCATGGTTTTGAGAAATGATTTATTAATTCTATAAAACATTGAATTGAAGTTAATATATTCAAATATAAACCTTTTTATCTCTACAACTAATGTGCATATTATATATTCAATAATGATTATATAAATAAACTAAAAATAATAAGATTCTCCCGTGCCAATGGATTCAAAAAATAAAACCAGAGCTGCCTACAATAAACCCTCTTTTCATAATTTTGTGAATCCAAAAGCAAGAGCTGCAGTTTTGTGAATGCCAAAGTAAGTGTCTATTTAATAAAATAATTTAATACAGTCCATTCGTCTAAAACACACCTTAATTGTATATTGACTACAAATTCTACTCTGGAAATTCTGCCAAATTTGTTGATATATTATTGAGAAAGTATAAAATATTAAAAGCTATCATCTGCAAAACTATAAATAAAATTTTTAGTTATATGAAAAAAAAAAATGCAACCACATGCACCAGATCATCAGAATTTATAGTTTTGAAGTTAGAAATAACGTTAATTCTAATTATATTTTTTTGTTGCAAGGAAAGCTGTAGACTTGCAATAAAAATGTATTCAATAAATTTTGTTAATAAAATTAGTTTCCAATACCCTAAATGCTTTGAAAATGTTAAAGCTATTGCAATGTGTTCAAAATAGAATTTAGTTTGTGCATATAAAGTATTATTACCAATTATATAACGACCAATGAAATGAATATTAAAACAATACTAAAACCCAACGCACTGATTGAAGATGTCGTTTCAAATATATCCACCGATATCAAACACAACAGGCAAATCGATAAACAGTGCGGCAATTAAGAACTCCATCGATAAAATGAAACACAAATGTGATATTTATTGGGCATACGTATTACCTAAACCGAATAGCTCTTAATAAATGTACGTTTGAATTTAATCAGGAAATGTCAGATATCATCAAAGAACAGCAAAGTAACAACTTCACATAATATATAGACGCAAATGCTATACTATTATATGTTTTTAAAAATAAATCTAATGAATTAAACAAAGCGGGACTGAGTGCAAAATTCTACAAAATATGTAAACTTATTTTAAATTGCGCAACACCTCTTCTCAATGAAAATGTCTCATCACCACCTATTATCGAACAACTATCAATTCCAAAAAATATCAACAACCACATTTTTTTAAGAAGTGCAACTCTAAGGAGTTGACAACAAAAATTATGGATAAAACTACCAGTCAGATTATAAGTTTAAATTTAATTGTTAACACGGATTGTAAACTCCTTTATTTCAATGTACAATCACTTAGCAACAAAATTGATATGCTAGACATATTGTTAGATAAATTGAAATGCGACGTTTTTTGTATAAGTGAACATCACATCACATCAATCGATCATCTTAAATGTTGTAAAATAAATAATTTCAAATACCGATAGCCTGAGATGGGAATGAATACACACAAACCTCAGGACGATGATAGAGGGACGAAATCATTTTTTATTTTATTTTATACATTAAAAATACATATTCCACAAATTCCAAGATGGCGACTACTGAGAAGTTATTATACATTGAGCTCAACAAATTAAGAAAAGACGAGTTATTAAAACTAATTATATACAGAAATATACCAAGTGAGTTTAAGTGTCAAGACGCTGTGATAGAATGTTTAAATAAAACTAAAAATATAGTGCCTGACAATGTAGAAAAAGAAGACGACATATTCGAAGATTCTTCCGAGTATTTACACCTAAGTGAACACGCAAACAAAGAAAATACCGAGATACTTTCAAATAAAATAGAATATCTAAAATCTCATGTAAGTACTCTAGAAAAACTTAATTCTCACTTAGAGTTACGCAAACATGATCAAAAAGAAATTATCAATCTATTAAAAGATAAAAATGTCAATGTGCATCACGACAAAATAATGCCATCTACCAGTAATAATACAAATCCCAAGAACAAAAATATCGCATACTGTACTCCAGTAACTAGTAATAAAAAAGAAAATCCTTAAATAAGATCAGCTACATACTCCAATGTCGTTAATATTGATAAAAATAAAATCGAGCACGCACAGAAAAACCAAGCAAACAAAAAAATCATAACAGAAATGAATAAACAAAAGGACGTTGAACCGAATGGTAAAAACAATACAAATAATAATATAAACAAAAATAATGCTTGGATACCTAAAAAGGTGATAATAGGATCTAACACAACAGAAGGTGTTAGGGCAATACCCCAAAAAGGCTACTTATATGTCTACCGACTTAGTCCTGATACAACATCTACGACATTACAACAATATTTAAAACAGACTGCACCAACTATTCCATTCCAATGCGTTAATTTAAAAACATCTGATATTAGTGCTACTTTTAAAATAACATATCCACTTGACTTTATCGACAAAGTATACGATCCAACTATCTGGCCACAAGGAACTGCAGTTAGACAATTTACTTTCAAAAAAGAAAATAGAAATTTTCAAGCAGCAATAGCTCATCAAACGCCGACATAAACCATCAAATTAATGCAACAACTCAACCCCAAGTAGATATTGATAAAGAATAAATATTATTTAGTGTATTTCATAGTAATGTACAAGGTCTTTCGAGCAAACTTCAATTATTAGAAGCAATTTTAATAGAAAATAAATTATCACCTACAATTTTATGTACCAGTGAACATTACATGAATGAGATACAAGTTAGCGTAACAAGTATATCTGATTATACGCCTGTATCTGTTTATTGTCGTACTTCGCATATACATAGTGGCTCAGCTATTTTTGTAAAATCGAGTCTTCTAGAACACAGCAAAGAATTGAAATTTATAAAATTAAACTCTATAGAAATGTGCTGCGAAGTTGTAGGCGTATTAATGTATAACTGTATATGTATTATCTCTATATATCGACCACCAACCGGTGATTTTAATCAGTTTATTAAACAATTAGATAATATTTTAAATACGGTTGTAGTTAGTTATAAATATATTTTATTAACTGGCAATTTATATGTGGATGGATTAAACACGCAAAGTAAAAACTGTAAGATATTGAATGATATGCTTGACTCATATAATTTAGAGTCGTTGATTCATGTACCTACAAGAATTGATCACCGCAATGGTTTTAACTCTGCTACACAAATAGATTACGTAGTTACAAATCTTAAATGTAAATATAATTGTCAAGTTCACGATTTCTGTTTATCTGATCATATGAGTCAAGTTTTTACTTGCAATATAAATGCAAAACATGTTAAAAAACCTAATGATAAAACCATAACAACACGAATTTTTAATGAAAATAACATGTCTTACTTTGCAAATACGTTTATTCATCATTATGACATGAGCAATATGAACAATGAATTTTCAAACATAAATGAATATTTTTTATGTTTTTGGAATTACTTTAAGTGGTGTTTGGACAATACTTGTCCTGAAACTTGTGTTAAAACCAATAAAAATAAATGTAAACCAGTTAAGCTAAATAGAAACATAAGTAGACAATATGATGAACTGAAGTTTTTAAATTGGCTGCAAAAAAATGTTAAAACTCCTGAATTAACAATTTCATTCAACAAACTTAAATCAGAACTGAAATATAATTTAATGTGCAATAAAAAGTTGCATAATAGTGAATTAATTAGAACCTCTAGTAACCCTGCTAAAACGATATGGAATGTTATAAATAAACAAACTAATAACAATAAATCACAAAATAGAAATATTGAAATAATCTGGGATAACAACCTAATAAATGAGCCTATAGATGTTAACAATATATTAGCTAATCACTTTGTAACAACTGTATCAAAAAAAGTTATTCAACATTTTGGAAATAATATATCAACTCGGTGTACTTATAACATGACTGCGAATGACAAATCAATATTCATTACTCCCATAACTGCAGATGAAATCATAAATATTATTTCAAGTTTACCAAATAAAACCTCCAAAGGCATTGATGAAATTCCAGTAAAATTACTTAAATTTTGTAAATATATTATCTCACACACACTAGCAGATATATGTAATAAATCGATACATTTTGGTGAATTTCCGGAGTTATTAAAAAAGGGTAACATCGTTCCAATTTTTAAAAAGGGTAACTTGCAATTGCCTGAAAATTACAGACCGATCACTTTAATTAGTTGGTTTTCTAAAATTATTGAAAAAACAATAGCGGGAAAAATCACAGATTTTCTTAATAAATGCAATATGTTCTCTGATAGTCAACACGGATTTCGCGTTAATAGATCTACGGAAACGGCAATGACAGTTATAATACAGAGCATACATGATAAGCTGGATAAGAAAAAACACGTTATGATTCTGTGCTTTGACTTATCTCTAGCGTTTGACAGTGTTCGATGTGATTTTCTGAGCGCAAAGCTTGATAGATTAGGAATCCGAGGTTCTATAAACAAATGGATAGAATCTTACATAACAAACAGAAAAATATGTGTCAGCGTTAACGGAGTGCGGTCTGGAGAACATTCAATGCAATTGGGGGTGGGACAAGGATCGGTACTTGGACCGTTAATCGTTTTACTATTTGCAAATGATTTGCCATTGCATATTAAAAGTGGAGAAGTGTATATGTATGCAGACGACACCTCGGTTGTTATAGAAGCAGACAATAAAGTAGACCTTTTATCAAAATGTAAGTCAGTTGTCACCGAATTTACAAATTGGTGTAATAGTAACAACCTAATGGCAAACTTGAATAAAACTGCAAGTATATATTTCAACAATAGAACAAATATTATACTAAATGACGACTTGGCTATCGTAGGTATATGTACTTCAACTAAACTTATAGGAGTTTTTATTGATCAAGATCTAAACTGGGGTGCTCACATTGATCTTGTCTGCTCCAAATTATCAAAAGCAACATTTGCCATAATTAATCTAAAAAAGGAATTAGATACTAGCCAGGTAATGTCTGCTTATTATGCAATGGTATATTCAGTTATTAAATACAACATAGTAATCTGGGGACAATCTGTCGACATACAACGTGTATTTATTATGCAAAAACGAATTATAAGAATCATTTACAATATTCCAAATCGTGAAACATGCCGAGTAATTTTTAAATCTAAAAAACTTCTCACTGTTTGTTGCGTATGCATTTATAGCACACTTATATTTCTTTATAAAACTAAAAATAAATTTAACACAGTAAATAATCATACCTATCATACAAGAAATGTTGACGATATATATATATAAAAAACTACAATTCATCACGATACAAAAAATCACCAAATTGTGCTGCAAGTTACTTGTTCAACAATTTGCCAAGTAATATAAAAGTTGCAAAAACTGTAAACATCTTTAAACAGTTAGTAAAAGAATATTAGTTAATTAATTGTTTTTATAATTTAAATGAGTATTTTGAATTATAAATTTTAATGTGTTTAGTATCTATTTATTATTGTATACAATTTTTAATTATGTTTGTGTACTTGTGTATTATTTGTAATGACTTGTCAAACTTTATGTATTTATTTGGCCAAATAAAATATTATTATTATTATTATTATTCATTTTATCTTAATTTTAATTTGTTGCTAGAGATAGTTTTATAATTAATTTTTAGTTTAATGTATGTATGTAATAATAATAACAATAAAATTCTTACTTACTTAAATTAATAACCATTTTCTGCCGAAACATATATATTCACGGTGGATTAGCAATGTTTGTTAAAACGCATGTAACTGAAGAGTACCGTGAAATTCTATGATTAAAAAATATTCTGCGGTAAAAAATAAATTGTGTGTAATAAACGTATATAGGTCACCTCATAGTGATATTAATATTTTCATTTTGATTATTTACACAATTCTAAACAAAATATCTACTAAATATGAAATCGTTATTTTATGTGGTGATTTCAACATAAATGCACTTGAGAATTCAAATAATACCCTGCAGCTTAATGACATATTTAACAATCTTACATCGACCATCACTAGTCCAACTAAAATTACAAAAACATTAGCTACGGCAGTACAACAAAACTCAAGAGCGACATTGGAATTAAGGTTAACGTCAACTTAATATTTGATAACAAAGGGTTATCCAATGTATTGGCTAATCACTATGCTACAACTGTTTCTAATAAAATCAAAAACTTGTTTACAAACAGCTTATGCAATACCGTGAAATCGTTTCAAGATTCTTTCTATTTTTATGAAACAACACCATATAAAATTACAAAAATTATTTTATCTCTAAAGAACAAAAGTTTAAGTAGACTCGACAACATTCCTATAAAATTTGTTAAATTTGCGGTAGACATATTGTCGAGTGATTTATGCTTCATTATTAATAAAACAGTATTATTAGGCCAATTTCCCAATATACGCAAACAGAGCAAAGTTGTACCCATTTATAAAAAAAGGTAATAAACAAAACATGAACAATTACCGTCCAGTTGCGCTTCTAAGTGTCATTTTCAAAATAATAGAAACCGCCTTAAATCAGCGTTTGGTTGATTTTATGGAAAAACATTAACTGTTTGCAAAAGAACTGTATGGGTTTAGGCAGAACAAATCCACCAAAACAACAACAATTGACTTTGTTCAACATATAATGGACAATTTAAATGCAAAGAAAATTGTTGTAGTTATATTTTTTGACTTAACAAGTGCATTTGATAGCCTTAATTTACAGTTTGTTGCGTATAAAATGTCCAGATAAGGAATACGAGGAAATATGCTAGAGGTTCTAAAAAGATACTTAAAAAACCGAAAACTTTGTGTTCTAGTCAATGACGTTACTTCAGACCAGTATCACATGAATATGGAAGTGCCTTAAGGTAGTATCACCGGACCATTAATATTTTTAATGTTTATAAATGATTTACCACATTTGATTAAAAGCGGACAATGTTTTTTCTATGCAGATGATACATCTATTTTAGTATCCGCGGATTCAGTTGAAAAAGTAAACCACCTAGTTAGAAGTGTATTAATGGAATTTTCAGATTGGTGCAGTTGTAACAATCTTTTAATAAACATAAACAAGACAGTAATTGTTAATTTTAGAAATTATAATGCTACTCCTCTTCAGAAAGTTACAGTTTTTTAAATAACGAATTATCCATTCAACCTGAAGCCAAATTTCTAGGTGTAACTCTTAAACTGGTCATCACATATTGAAACTGTGTGTTCTAAAATCAGTAGCTCTTATTTTGCGATTAAAAACCTAATAAGCTCACTTCCAACTGAAGCTATTATCAATGTTTATTATGAATTAACATACTCTATAATCAGTTAAAATATCATAGTGTGGGGTGTTGTTTCAGACATTTGTAGAGTGTTTATCCAACAAAAATAAGTAATCCGATTGATGTTCAGTCTAAAATCTACTCAATCTTGTCGCAACACATTTAAAACTAACCGCCGTTTAACTGTTACTTCAGTTTATTTGTTCAAACTTCTGTATTACGTTTTTACTAATAGGAAAACATTTATGTCAGCCAAGGATGTACATCATTATGATACAAGGTATTGCAGCAAGCTACAAACTGACAAAACTCGAACCACAAGTTTTAAAAAGTTGCCAAAGTATGCATGGGCACATTTTTATAATTTATTAAACGACCTATTAAAAAACTGCACTAACATAAAAATATTTAAAAATAACTTAAAAATCTTCTTAATTGAACAGTGTTTTTATACAATTGAAGAGTTTTGTAATTATAAATATGTGTATGCGTGTGTTTTTATATGTATTTATTATATTTTAAGTTTTATATACCTTGTGCTTATACTGTTTATATTTTTAAAATATTTTTAAAATATTTTGTAATGTTTATTTGTAATTCTTGTATTGAACCTTATTTTAATGACATGTCCTATCGACTTATGTAGTTGCATATTGGATTAATAAACATCTATCTATCTATCTATCTGAAATAAATTATTTTGTTCTAAAAATTTAACAATATGCCTATGATTTGTTCTATTATCAAAAGCATGAAACTATGGTGTGTTAAAATGAAATAAAAATGTGTATCAACTTCAAAAATGCTGTAGAAAAATATAAAGTGTTAGAAAGAGACAGCTAAGAACCAAATACCAATAGCAATTATTTAAAGATTAAAAAAAAATTGTTTATTTAAATTTACAAAGTTATTTAGCTCAAAGTCCAAAATAATATATTTAATTTAGAATAAAAATCCAATTTTAATGTTTATTAGAGACAAGAACAACCGAGGATATTTTAAATATAGAAGTTGATATAGATGAATATACTTGTAGAAGATGTATTATTGTAATAACAGACACGCAGGTAGTGTCCTTTTATTTGCTATATTAATATCACAAAATTACAAATGAATCAATAGAACTAGTTAATAAAAATTTGTAAAACCTGTGACTGGAACTATAATAACACAGATGTAAATTTTATGTACAACTCTTTTGAAAGTAATATTATCAATGCGTTAAACACCTTTCGTCCGTTGTCAAAGATTAAAATGAATAACACTAGTAGTTTTTAGATAACAACTAGATTATTAAATGATTGAAATGTTTATTATAGAAAACTTAAAAATTAGTATGCTTAGTATAAAAAGAACAGACAGTGTAAATTAAATAGTTAATTTTATTCCAAGTAGATATAAATGATGGGGGTTAAGTGAAAGAGCAGCTATAAGCTAATAACAATTAACTAATTAAAGATACATTTAATATAATAAAATATCAGATTATAAATATTATTAATACATTGCTAACTACAGGTCAAATTCTAATCTTTAAAAATAATATCTATACCAAAATTAATATGAATAACAAGAAAACTTTAGAAAATAAATCCTTTAATAACTATCAAAAAACTAATTGAAGTAATGGTATACAACCAATCGAATATTAAAAAAAAATATTTTTAATTGGCAGTTTTGAAAATCACATTTTTGCAAAACTGCATTACAACTGGTCATCACTAATTGGAAAAAAAATACTTTTTTAAGTAAAAATGTTTATGGGTAATTCCATTACTTTTCGACTAATTTGAAAAAGTCGACCTCTTTAATTTTGCTCAAACTTTCAGAGATCAAAATATGGATGAAAAAAATGAGATTTCCAAAATGTTGGACCTTAGAATATTGCCTGTTTAAAATGACACACATTTAAAGGTCAAAAAGTTCACAATAAAACGTTTTTCTTAGCTTATTTTGCATGTCAATTTTTGGGCTTCTGGAAAAAGACAAAAAAGTCCAAGATGGCTCAAATTATTCCTTATTACATGTACTTTAAAACCCATATTTTTATGTTTAATATTGTGACCGTCATTTAGATATGTAAAGCTTCAAACATTTTTCCAAAAAAAACGTAAATTTAGCAAAATCGAAAATTTTTGCTTTCTTTAAACCGTTCTAACTTTGTCAAATCTTAACAAAATTTGATCTGCAAGGTCTAGATTTCCTCGTGTTAAATCTTTTTTTAAAGTGATCATACAATACTTATAGAATCAATACGTATACACCATTATTTTGATGCAGGAAGTTGCACATGTTTTCGCGATTTTCAAAACTTAGTCAAAATTTCAGTAAATCGACGTTTGCAAAGAATAACATCTTAACTCGATTTTTGGCGAAAATGAGTTAAGATCATTTTTCAATAGGAAATCACATTATTTTTCGATACAATCAACTGCTTTTTCATTTTGTTTGAAAATTTGCCATATTTTGTAAAAAGTTTTTTTTATTGTATCTTATGTATATATCTATAAAATTGCTCAAATATAATCGTATCTACATATAAGATTGTATTGACCAACTTTTAACATGAGTAGATCATCGTACTGGGAGTACCATTCGGTAATAGCATTGTATATCTACTTACAATGATATTACATGTACTTTATTATCTTAAGTTAACATACGATGTTATTATTTTACCTATGCCTACTTACACTTATATCGTAACTTTAAATAAGATGTTATATATTATGTTATAGTAAAAATAACAAACTAATAACTTCATTTTAATTTTTAGATTGTATCTGATATTGGACAAACAAACTTGAGTGAAAACAATAATTTCATTGCAGAAGAAGATTTATTAACAACTGTAAAAAATAACATTGATGATGAATCTGTTCATGTAGGTATAAAAAATAATATTATATCACCAAGTGGAAAAAGATATCGTAATCCACAAAATTAGAAAGTGCAAAATGCTAAAAAGAAAAGAAACTTGTAAGAAGAGTATATATCTTATCCAACAAAGAAAACATAAAAAGCAAGACAATTAAAGGAAAATTGTGAAAAAAAGAATTGTAAAATAAAATGCTTTTCAAAAATTTCAGAAGATCAAAGACTTTTGGAAACTAGGCAATCATAATAAACATATGAATATTCTCTCAAAACATGTAATAAGAGAACTAAAAAAATTAAAAACTGTAAAAGATAATGCATCTCGACGTCAATTTACCATGACTCACAATTTTATAATTGGGGAATCGTTTATCAAGGTTTGCAAAACATTTTTTTTAAATTCACTTGACATAACTGACATTTTGATAAGAACAGTAATGATTTATTCATTCATAAATAAAAATCAAATTGGAATAGGAAGTCCGGATGCTAGAGGAAAAGTTTGCACTAATAACCCAATTGTTCAAAAGACTAAAATATACATACAAGAGCACATAGAGAATCTACCTATAACTGAATTTTACTACATTCGCAATGATTTGAAACGTCAATATCTTCAAGTTGATAAACAGTCTTTAACTCAAATGCATAAGTTGTACATTGACTGGACTAAAGAAAGAAATATACCAGTTGCCACATGTAGACAATACCGCTATGTTTTTGAAAATGAATACAATATTGGTTTTTATTAACCCAAAAAAGACCAATGTGATGTCTGTGTCAGATATATATTTGCAAATAATGCTCGAAAAAACAAAACAAAAAACACCAAGAAAATAAAGAAGCTGTAAGAAAATTAAAAGAAGATAATAAAAAGCAAGCAAAAGAAGACAAATCATTTAATGTGGCATGTTATGACTTGCAAAAAATGTTAGTATCTTCTTACAAAGATGTTAGTATATTTTATTATAAAGTAAAATATAGTACATATAATTTAACCTTATTTAACGTTGGTAACAAAAAATCTAATTGTTACATATGGCACGAAATAATTGCAAAACAAAGAGCCAACAAAATTGGTAGTTTTGTTTTAGATTACTTAAGAAGACAATCACAAAATGGAGTTGCCACTTTTGTATTTTATACAGACAACTGCGCAGGTTAAAACCGAAATAGATTTGTTTTTGCAATGTATGCATACGCTGTAGAAAAATACAAAGTGTCAATTATACACAGGATTTTAGAAAAAAGACACTCCCAAAATGAAGGATATAGCGTCCATGCCTTAATCAAAAGACAAAAAAAGGGTAAAGTGAAATATACTCCAGATCAATGGATTATGTTAATAAAAATGACCAAAGTTACTGGTAAACCATATAATGTGATAAAAGTGAACAAAAGTATAGTATATAATTTAAAACGATCAGTAGGAAAAGATAAAAATTGGAAGACTGATGAAAACGGACAAAATGTAAGGTGGAACGATTTAATAGAAATAGCAATATCTTACCATGAACCTTTTAAAATAAACATAAAATACGATTTTATAGACACAAATGCCACCTGTGTGTTAAACTTAATCAAAAAATGTACGAAAAAAAAGGTAAATCTAAAAATGTTAGCAAAAAATTATTAGAAGCGTACAAAAAATGTATTCCAATTTAAAAAAAAAAACGATCATCTTCAATTTTTGTGCCAAAAACATACCACAAATTTTATAAAAATCTTTCTTTTAGAGACATCCAAGAAGATGACAACACTGGCAATGAACCAACTTAATAAACATAAATTTTAATTTTTTTAATTTTTGTAACACCTTAAATATTTTTAAGTTTTTTATATTATATTTATACTTTTATGACATTATTTTTTTAAATATTTTACTACTATCCCATCCATAAGTATAAATTTTCATTTATTTTTTTTTCTATAAGTTTACGTAACTATAGACAAGATTAAATAAAATTTAATAAATAAAAAAACATACATCGTATCTATAGATAAGAAAATAACTGTTAAAATAAGATGAAGCAGTTACATCGTATCTATAGATAAGCTATTCTTTAACTTAAAACTAGTAAATAGTTACATCGTATCTTTTTAAAGTTCATTTGTTACAAAAATTAATATTTTTTTTTAATTTAATATATTTGAATACATGTTAATACGTCATTATTATTTTGTGTAAAAATTTCAAATTTTAGTTTTAAAAGATTGCTTAGTTATTAATAAAAAAGTATGAAAACTTTAAACGCGTTTTCTACAAAACTGTCTTTTACGAGTTACGATGTTATTTTTTGCGAGCGTCGAAATACTCTTTAGAACACAAGAAAATAGGTTATCTATATGAGAAATGGTATATCGGGCATTATCAGAAGTTTTTTAATATTCAAAAATTCTCTAAATTGGCAAACGGTACATTTTTGTATCTTAATTTTTAGACCTCTGGAAAAAGATAAGAAAGTCTACGGTGGGTCAAAATATTCCTTATTGCATGTACTTTAAAACCCATATTCGTATATTTAATGTTGAGGCAGTCATTTTGATATTTCAAGCTATAAACATTATTTAAAAAAAAAACGTAAATTTTGAAAAATTGCAAAATTATGCTTTGTTTAAACCGTTCTAACTTTGTCAAATCTTAAAGAAATTTTAACTACAAGGTCTAGATTTTTTTGTGTTTAATCTTTCTTTAAAGTAATCATACTAGACTTATAAAATCAATTCATATTCACCACTATTTTGATGCAGGAAGTTGCACATGTTTTTGCGATCTTCAAAACTTGTAATTTTCAAGTCCCGAAAAAACGCTGTCACCTTATGTCGATTTTAGTCAAAATTTCAGTAAATACTCTTCAGACCACAAGAAAAAAGGTTAATTATATGAAAAATGGTATATTAGGTATTATCAACAAGCCCTTGAGAAAATGCAAGTTGTTGTGCTGCTTCGCCTGGTTGTAGGTGTTGTACTTTTGATAATAATATAAGTGAACTTTTTTACTAAAAAACGCATTACCATTACAGAATCCGTAAACAAAAATGATATCTGAGTATTCTCCGTTATTGAACAGCATTTTTATCAAATTTTACTAACCGAACTAAAGAAAACTGTTTTAACAAGTATCAAAAACTTGCACCAATGCACACTTGTTAAAGTAATGTTGTTTTGTTTGTGTTTTTTTCCATATAAAAAGTTTTTTAAATATTTTGTATTTGTTGACTATCTCAAAAACAAAGCAAGATAGACAAAAAGTGATTTAGATTTTCTGAAGAACGCAAAAACATGTGCAACTTTCTGCATCAAAATAGTGGTAAATATGTATTAATTCTATAAGTCTTGTGAAATCACTTTAAAGAAAGATTGAACACAAAGAAATCTAGACCTCGTCGATCAATTTTTTTTTAAATTTGACATAGAACGGTTTAAACAAAGCATAATTTTGCAGTTTTGCTAAATTTACGGTATTTTTTGCAAAAATGTTTGAAGCTTGATATATCAAAAGAGATAAAGATAAAGAATATTTTGAGCCATCGTGGACCTTCTTATCATTTTTTAAAGGCCCAAAAATTGAGATACAGAAATGTACGGTTTTCCAATTTTGACAATTTTAAATATTGAAAAATTCTTGATATTGCTCGATATACCATTTCTCATATGGATAACCTTTTTTCTTGTGCTCTAAAGAGTATTTACTGAAATTTTGACTAAAATCGACATAGGGTGACAGCGCTTTTTCGGGACCTGAAAATTACAAGTTTTGCAGATCCTGCATCAAAATAGTGGTGTATACGTTTTGATTCTATAAATCTTAAGTGGTCACTTTAAAAAAAGATTAAACACAAAAAAATCTAGACCTTGTAGATCAAATTTTGTTAAGATTTGACAAAGTTAGAACGGTTTAAAGAACGCTAAGTTTTGCAATTCTTCTTAATTTACGGATTTTTTTGGAATAATGTTTGAAGCTTAATATATCAAAATGACTGCCCCGATATTTAACATAAAAATATGGGTTTTAAAGTACATGTAATTAGGAATAATTTGTAATTTGAGCTATCGTGGACTTTTTTATCTTTTTCCAGAAACCCAAAAATTGAGATACAAAATAAGCTAAAAATGACGTTTTATTGTAAAATTTCTGACCTTCAAATGTGTGTCATTTTGAACAGGCAATTTTCTAAGGTCCAAAACTTTGAGATTCTCTTTTTTTTTCATCGATATTTTGATCCCTAAAAATTTGAGCAAAATCAAAGAGGTCAACTTTTACAAATTAGTCGAAAAGTAATAGAATTACCCTTATATAGTTATAAGTACATTTTTAACGGTTATTGAAATATTTTGAATCCTACTTTTACAACACCACAAAAAGAGTGTTAAAAAATATATTTTTATTTGTTTGTTAAAATATCACGTTCTATCAACTAAATTATGCTTTGTAATTTAACTACAGTATCTTCATTTGCACGTTTATTAAAAATACTAACAAATGTTTTTGATCTGATACTAAAAGATTAAAACATCTTTACGGCATTCTTTAAAGTAAGCATTCTAGTTAGAAAACACGTAAAGAGATATCATACATGCATTCTTGTCATGTGAAAAGACCTGTGCATCATTATCGCGCATATAAGGTTATAATTTATGTGTATTTGGGGATGCTCAGTGTTTGTCATCTTTTGATTGGTATTTTTAACTATTTTCAAACAGCAATATCTTTGAAATTTGGTAACATGTTTTAAAAACATTTTATTTTAAACAAGTCCATACTAGCATGTATTAAACATTTACTATTCCTCATCGGACTCTCTGTATAATTTATTGGATAAGAACTTCCTAAACGCCAATTTTGTGATCATCAGTTTTTGAAAAAATTCTAAATGTTTTATGCAATACGTTTTCACTATGTAAAATCTTTCTAACATCCGCAATAAACAAAATATATTGAAGAATAAATACTTAAATATATTCTCTAAAGTACTCTCTAAACAGACCCAGAATACGGTGTTTTTGTTGAAACATTGCTATGAACAATTAATTTATAAGTTTCACGATTGCATTCATCAAACATTCAACCAAACAATTAATTTAACATCAACTATCTAATATCAACTATATAATATATCTAACGGAATTAAACAAAGTATTAATTTTAAAATCAAAAACTCGAAAAAATTTGTCTATTCATACATATTTATAAACATTTATCAACGTAATCAATCAAACAGAAATTTTAATTAAATTTTATTGCATTTCTATATCCTATAAAATCAATCAGCGTGTTGAACAATGCGAATGGTAGCAACACTAGGTAGGTAGTAATCCCATAAGCACAGCTTTGTACCTATTATACAAAACTATAAAGGAACACATGCTCACATAAAGAATTTAAAAGCAAATAATGTAATCAGATTAAGGAATAATCACATATAATAGGTGGTCTCTTCATTGAGTCATTAGACCGTTGCGAAATTCAACAGTATACCTCTAATGATAAAGTATTGTGTGGGGTCCAATATACAGTGTGTTGTTCACAACCATAACTAATATGGCGGCGTTTATCCCAAAAAATAACATTCTTTTTTTCCCTTTGGCTCAGAATACATTTTTATGACACCTATTGTTTGCCTTTTAAATGCCGAAAGTTTCAACAAATCTCTTTCATTGTTCGCACAATAACACTCTTTGCTGTTTGTCAATGATTATTTAATAGCTTTTAAGGAATATATTATTCAAAAATCCACCATTGGTTTTAAAATTAATTAAATAAAATAAAATATGTTCTTCTGAAAGAAAATAATCAAATAAGTTTTGTAATTATTATAAATATTAAATACAATTTAGTAAATGTGAAATAAATATTAATCCATCCAACATCTTGATAACAAGTAGTAAATATTACATTAATTATAATCTATAATTAGTATTTTATCCGTTCATTAATATTAACGGTATCTTGTATCTATTTTATCTACCCATTAGATGAACGTAATAAAATTATCAATAAATATGCTTTTTAAATAATGTTTCAATTTAATAACGTAACACATTAACCGTGGCAATGCAATTGAGAAAAAGACATTGAAATTTGTTCAACGTAATTTCCAGTCAATTATGAGGAATAATGATAATTTATTCCACGATACTATTAAAAAGAACTGAGAGAAAAAAGTGGATTATGAAATAATGTCGGCTTGCATTGTAGAAAACCTAAAATACTCTAACATAATGACAAATTAATGAAGATGCATAACAGAAAATGATAAATGACGAACACTATAAACCGTACGTGACTTTATTATGATGCTTGTCTGTTTTTTTTTCTAGTATTTGTCACGGTATAATAAATGTAACAATTTCATTATGTGAGTGATGATGGAAGGTCTCCTTAAACAGCTACTGCACTCTGTCAAAACATTCAAAACGAAAAATTAACACCTCGTGCGACATTCGGATGATTGATTAAATCTTTAGACTAACATGAATCGAACCATCTTTATATGTATGCCATAACATGCTTTGTTTTCCATAAATAAACAGTTGTTGAAAAACTATTACTGTTTTATGTAACTTAACGGTGACTGCCTTCATAATGAGTTTTAATTTATATAATGATTATATAATATCATTGAAAAGCCAATGCAATTTATCTAATAAATATTACTAATTAAATTGCTCTATTTCAAATAAAGAGTAACTTTAAAATGATTTATTGACCTCATCATCTTTTAAAGTTAAATAATAAAATTGAATAAGTAATTTGATGGTAGTTTTTAATTAAAATAAAACATTAATTGATTTTATTAAAAGGTACTATAGAGTTTACATTTAGTAACAAAAATAGAAGTAATTAATATATTGTAAAAATCATTAATATATTTTTAATTTTTAATAACAAAAACAAAATAGAAATTAAAAGTTTATATAAAAAATATGTGTGTGATTTAATTGAAACTGTTCTATACCTGTGAATTTCTTATAATATTAACATACAAAATAATAAAATATAAAAATGTTTACAACTGAAAGTATTCTATGCATATAAAAACTAATTAATATAAAGAATACATTTTACAAAATAAACATAATTAATACTTATCAAAATCAAACTTATAATTCTAATACTTACAATAATTAGTATAATTTATTAAATTTATGTACACAAATGTTTATGAATTTAACTTAAATAGTGTAATCTTTCAGGTTGCTTTATTATGAGACATTATATATTTACTGATTGATATCTAAATTATTTGATTCCACCTCAGTTTATTTGTAATTTTCCATTATCAGTTTGAACATTAAACGATTTATTACTATTCTTTGCTTGTGAAATAATTTTTCCGTTGTTTCATACTTTATTAGTCAGTTTAGTTTTTATTAGAATTCTTTATTTTTTTTTTATATTTATGATTTATATTTTTTGTTGTTTTGTCAATGTTTTAATTTCTTCTATTGTACGCGTTTTTAATATTGTTGGTTGAAAAAGAGATAAATGAATCTCGTCATGTCTAGTTTTACATATTGATTTCTTTATTTTATACATTTCTTTTAACCAAGCTATTTGATTAACAATAAAGACGACTAGATATAATGTGCTTAATTTGCCATATTTTTTCAAATTGTTTAAACGTAAAGCAATTAAATTGAGAACCGTTGTCAGAAATTATAATATTTTATGACTTGAAAAATAGATTTTAATTGTTTAACTACTTGTTCTGAAGTTGTGTTATTTTCTAATTTAGCAATTTTAATATATTTTGAATAACAATTAACAAGTAAATAGTTTTTTCCCGTTAGCTTAAAATAAATCGCATGCTACTTTTTCTCATAGTCCTGGTACCTTATTTATAATCATAAGTTATCTAAAATCACTTTTCTTAAGTTTAACACACATTAAAATCTAAATTTTTATAAAGAAGTCTATTAGCTTCTGTTATTTTATGTATTTTTTTATAATAAATGTTGACTAAATGATCTCTGGTACATTTATTTGTATTTAAAAAATAGTTTAATTTATTTGTTGTCTTATAAAGTCATATTTTTAACTCTTTGTAGATGAAGTCAAAAATGCAATCTCTATATTCAAATAAGGAAATTGGTGTAACTTACATATTCAAATTTATTTTTACAGATGGCAGTATAAGTTTTTTTTTTAATTTTTAAGATTTATTTTAATAAATGAAAAAGCGTCCTATAATTAATTAAATAAGTAACGTTAATAAATAGCAGCGCTTTGGCAGATATCAAAAAATTCTTCCATGCTGTTTAGTTTACGTACGTATCACCTCCAAAATAAAAGTGAATTTACAGTGGTAAATAAAATAATTTATTAAAAGTGAACAAATGCATTTTAAAGTGTTTTTACATATTATTGTGTAGTTTTATATTTGAAATTTTAACTGTAAGTCTTATTAAATAGGTTTTAAATTATTTTGGGTAGATATATAATATTACAATATATGTTTCCGTACATTGACCCCCAAGAAAAACTGGCCGTGAAATATTCAACAATTAAGAAACAAATAAGAAAATAGTTTCCGAATATCAATTTTTATTATCTTAAGTTTTATTTACATTATAGAAATTTTATTATTAAGTATATCTCTTTATTGTCAATTTGTTTTATTTGTAATCAACTAATTTAGTTTCAATTATTTGATTTTAATCAATTAACTCTTGTGTGTTTAATTAGTAATTACTAATATTGTTTAATTTCTATAACATTCTCTACCGTGGTCCTCCTGTCTTTGTCATACTGTTAGTGACCAATATAGACCCATTGGTGTGAAGCGTGTATCCGTGTCTTTGTATGTTTTTGTTTTAAATATCTACTAGTAAATCTTAATAGAATAAATACAAAATGGTCCATTTCTGTGTAGTATATAAAAAATACGTTAGTTTAAGAGCCGCACTTGAGTGTGAGACTTGCAACTCATTGCACCATACTAATTGTGAGGATTTAGATGAAGATAAAGTTAATTACAATATAGATGAGACCGGAAAAAGCAATGGTGATAGATGGAAGTGCACAAACTGCACAGAAAGTACCATGCTGGTAACAAGTCATCAATTTAAAAACACAATAGATAGTGGACTAAAACAGCTGGAAAAATATCATAAAGACAATATAGAACTCAGAACGCTGGTTGAAGAACTGGTGATCATCATACGTGAAGTTGGCACAAAATTGAAAGACAATATGAAAATATTAAGTATTAAAGTCCAGAAACTTGAAGACGCAGCGTATAAAACTAATATTACTCCTGCAGTAATTAGTACCGATACATTTATGCAAGAAATGACTGAAAAAAAAATAGCAAAAACAATCTTATAATGTTTAACTTACCCGAATCCTCTAGTAATATCAAAAAAACTGATTCTGTGTCTGTTACTAAAAAACTACAAGTTGTGTCTGGGGTAAAAGTAAAAAAAGTAGTTGATAAAAATATTAATGATGACGGCAAAACACGTCCCATAAAAATAACGTTAGATTCAACAAAAACTGTAAAAACATGATTAATAAATAGGAAAAAGTTAGATAGAAACATCATCATAAAATCTGATGATACTCTGTATCAAAGAGAATATCTGAACAAGCTTTAAACAGAACTGAATAATCGTGTGGCAAATGGAGAGGTAGATCAAACAATTAAATATATTCAAAAAATCCTCAAATAATTAAGAAAAAAAACTAGTATCTTCCCAGCTGACAAATGAAAAAACGCTAAGCTTGTATTATCAAAATGTTCGAGGATTAAACACAAAAATTATTGAAACATTCAACAATGCACTTCATCAATCGCACGACGTCATTTTATTTACAGAAAACGGAATTAAACTATCTATGGAAGATCAAGAATTATTTCCTAGTTGTTATGGAGTTTTTCGATGTGATAAAAAGGATCGGAAAGGCGGTGGCGAACTTATTGCAGTAAAAAATAATATCTGTGCACATGCTGTTGACTATGTTAGCCCCTGTAAAAACATTAAAACGGTCGTGGTTAAATTAGTTATTTATAATAAGAGTATATACATTGTCTGTTCTTACATACCTTTTTCTATTCCTACGGAAGGTTATAACACATACTTTGAGCATCTTGACAACACAATTCAATTTGAGCATCTATTTATTTGTGGAGACTTTAATATACCAACTTACTTTAAATACGTTTGTACCGGTAAACATCAACATGCATTACAACCTTTTTTGAACTTTTTAAACATCCGTGATTTGAAGCAATGTAACTATGTTCTTAACAGTTTAAATCGCATCTTAGATTTAATAATTATTACACCCCACTTGAGATGTGAGTCAGAATAGAGTAAAGAAGTAATGCTATTGCCGGATAAATATCACCCATTTCTTAATATCTTGTTAACAATTTGTGACATTTCAGAGCCTATTTTTGTTTCCAATAACAATATTAAACAATACAATTAAAAAAAACAAGTTTGATGTTATTATATCAAGAGTTTTTACACTAAGACTGGGCATCAGTATACAAATGTCAGAATGTAGACATAGCTACATTAACACAATTTATAGCATTCTTGACAAACATGTTCCAAAAGATTATAACAAAACTAAGAAACTAAAATATTAACCATGGTTTACTGGTAAAATAATAAAACTTATTAAAATGAAAAAGAAACTGTTAAAAAAATTTAAAACAAGATCAGCATGCATTAGACCTTAAACCAACTGAATCTTGCAAAACATTATTTGTAACTAACAAAATTTTAACCGTTCCTGCAATATACTTATACAAAATCTTAAATTTTGTTCATTCGAGCAAAAACAATTTAATAACTGTTGGTGAGTTTCACAACAGGGTCACTCGACAACACGACTTAATTTATATGAAGAAGCACTATCATGCGTTTTATGAAAAATCTCCTTACCACATTGGTATCTCTTTGTATAATAGCCTGCCAGTTTATATACGTTCGCTCGACATCACTCAGTTTAAGAAAAAATTAAAAGTGTTTCTATATGAAAATGCCTTCTACACTATCAATGAGTTTAAAAATAAATTAATAGATTTTCCATCTGCATGAGAATCAATCTCAATTTTAAGTTTTATGTACTGATTGTAAAATTTAAATTGTATATGTTTTTTTATTGTATTGCATGTATCATTTTAACTATGTCTTCTTTGTATTCTACATGACTTGTGTATAAACTTTATGTTTAAGGAACACCAAATAAATTATTATTATTATTATTATTATTATTATTATTATTAGAAGACAAATTAAGAATTTAAATGAAAATCTGAAAAAGAAAATCCAGGCGTCATATAATAATTTTCTTGTAGAATCAGAAAAGGCAATAACTGAAAACCCAAAAAAAATGTGGGACAAGGATTCCAGGAGTTTTAATAAACAATGGTCTGCATAGCAATAATCCTTAAGAAATAGTAAATAATTTTGATAGTGCATTCCAAAATACTTACATTCAAATGCAAGATGTACATGACAATGAATGTGTTCAAGACAACATGAATTATATGGGCAACGTTCAAGTATTAGAAAATAATATTCTAAATGCATTAAAAATCCAAGCTTACAATGGGTTTGGATAACATTTCAGAATTTTTTTTTGAAAGATCTTGCTTCACATATATCAGCTATAAAGTTAGAGTAGTGCCAGTCTTTAAAAAGAAAAACAGATCTGAAATTAACAACTACATTCCAATTTCTATATTAAGTAATTTTTCAAAATTCTTTGAAAAAATACTTTCGGAATATATATACTTTGAAGTGGAAACTAGCTTACCTCAATATCAACATGGATTTATACGTAAAAGATCTACGCTCACTATATTGCTAAGCATGAAACAATACCTGCTATCAAATATGGAATCTGGATTGCAAACCGATGTTATTTTCACAGATCTAACAAAGGCATTTGATAAATTCTTCTCAAAATACTAGTTAATTGGCTATGCAAACGTAATATTGCAGCAAATGTTGTATCGGTGATAACTTCATATTTGTCAATACTTAGAATATCTGGGTCATCAATCAAGAAAATACTATGCGTCAAGTGGTGTACCTCAAGGCTCAACTCTCGGGCCTCTGTTATTTAACTTATTTATTGATCGTATGTGTAACCTTTTTAAATGTGACTTTTTACTGTATGTAGATGATGTAAAATTATATAGCAATGTCACCAGCATTAATGATTGTTTAGAATTGCAAAGTAATTTAAATTTAATGTACAATTGGTGTAGCAATAATGGTCTTCTATTAAATAGAGATAAATGTTATGTCATGTCATACATAAGAAAAAAGCAAGTTATTGTTTGTATACGATTACCATATAGCTGACAACCCACTACACAGAGTCTCTGAATATAAGGACTTAGGTATAATATTTGATGATAAACTTACTTTTAACACACATATATCATGTTTAACATCTGAATGCTATAAATTATTAGGTTATATTTTTAGCACATCTAAAGGCTTTACAAATATATCAACGTTAAAAAAGTTAAATGAAACTTACGTATTATCAAAACTAGATTAATGTGCCGCAGTTTGGAAACCTAATTATTTAATCTATATTAATATGTTAGAATCAATTAATAAAAGATTCCTAAGAGATTTATACTATTTTAAAAATTGCATGTATCCAAATCGGAGACTTTTCATACCAAGACCTATGTTGTAGATACTCTTTTAATACTATTAACATCAGACATAAAATATTGTTCTTAATAAATTTATATAAAATTTAGCATTCATTGCACGACTGTCCTTTTATTCTTCAACATGTTCTAATGCATATCCATTCTTCCAATCTTAGAAATTGCCTAACTTTTTATTACCCAACACCTCATACAAATCATCAATCAAATTGTCCTTTGTATAGTATGTATAAATTATATCACAAAATTCAATACTGTGTTGACATATTCTTTCTCCACACTTTCAAAAAGCTTATCAAAGATCTTTACAGTAATACTTTTACTTTATAGTTTATAATTATTTTTACATATTTATTATTATTATTATTATTATTATTAACATTATTATTTAATTTAGTTTAGTTTACTATATTATTAGTATCTTTATCTAAATTTTTAGGTTTATTTATAAATATTGTATACTATATTATAATTATTATTTAAAATTTTACAATATTTTATTATTATCTTAATTTAATGTAATCTGTTTCAATTTATTTAAGTGGAAATTTATGATTTTTTCCTGTTATTGGACTGTACTTTTTTTTTGTTTTGTCTGCTGGGAAATAAATAAATTATTATTATTATTATTAAATAGTTTAAAGCTAATAATGTTTTTGATAATTAATTATATAATTTATTTGAGGTATATATTGTCATCAAGTCTGTGTTTGAAATAGAAATTAATATTTGATTTAGTTTGGTGGCTATACTTTTTTGAGTTTGAAGCTGCATACAAAACATAACTCAAACTGCTCATATCTGTAGCACAAACCATTTGTTTGTGTACATACTACTTCCCCACATAATAGTGCCAAAAAACATAATAGATTAAAGAATACTAAACTGTTTTAAGATCTTGTTGATTAATTTGTTTTATTAGGATTCTCAAACCATTATTGATTGAAGTTTTGAAATTGTATAAGTAATTTGTTTGTTTTAGATTAGAGTTTTGTCTAATTTATACCAAGTCACTTATTTGATTTAGCAATTTATATTGTAATGTTATTTAGCAAAATATGATTTAGTGTAATCATATTAGATGGATTTGTTTTAAAAATAATAAAGTTTGTTTCTGAACATTTAGAATTAGTTTGTTACGATACGCCCAAAAGCCAAATGTTGGGGTCTTAAAATTAATTTAGCTGCTTTAACGGTACGGAAACTTGAAAATGGGGTCTATTGTTTTGAGTGTTTAGATTTTATTTTTTTATATATTATAATAAAGTTTTTGCGTTTTTAATATTCAGTTCAGTCATTGTCGATAAATGTATAAATATATGCATATGCGCACGTCTGGGTGCAATTTTGTTGTATATTTTATGTTTTCTTGAATGGTTGGTAGCAAATCTTGTTTTATCTTGTTTTTAAATCTTGTTGATATTACTTTAATAAAATCATCCGAGTTCCCATGTTCTTCAATTTTTGTTTGATTAGTGTAATTTTTTAATAATTTTATTGTTAATAGTTTTAACTGCATTAGAATAGTTATGTGCGTTAATTATAATACAAGTAACTTTAACCTTAGTAATTTTAGGCTGGCGCTGTTGTTTACTTCTTTTCCTTTCAGAAGGTTTGCAATTATTATTGCTATTTTGACTTTGGAGGTAATGGTTTTAGTATATTATTCATCAAACTAAGGGTTTGATACCAAATGCCAGATAAAACAATGGTATTTCTGATTCTCTATCATTTGGTTTCTTAGTTAAAGTTAGAAGTAGTTTTTATTCATTATTTTGGTATTATTCTAGTTCTCTATACTTCATTAAAAAGGTCTACAATAACGTCGAGCTGATCTTCATCTATTAGTTTTAGGAGTTTACATAAAATTTTATTTGGTCCGACTGTTTTTCGTTTTTTTAATGTTTTTATAACACATACAAAACTTTTTTTTTTATTATGTAAGATCCTTCTGTAGTATTTTGATTAGTTCTCGTATTTATGGTATTTTGAAAGAGTTCTTAAATAAATTATTTTTTTCGTAAAAGTTTTTGTATTGGTTCTATTAAAACTTTTACGTTTTTATCTATAATAATTACTTGGTTGATGCAACGTTATTAATATTGCACAGTTTCTTTTACAAATAACATTTTTTTTTGTAGAAGTTTGTTATTAGATTTTAATTTTTTTACCAGTTTTTTAGGTCTATGTATGCCTTTTATTTAAAGTTTAGAGTAACATCTGCTTGTTAAGGCTAGATTTGTTTGCAGCATGTTTCTGCTTGTCGTGCACAATTTGTATAGTACAGTAATTTACGTAACACACATGAAGTGTTAATTTGATTTTCGTTTATCATGTGCGATTGCAATCATAGAATCTTATTTTTAAATTTATATTCAATAATAACTAAAATTATAAATAACAAAACAATAACTGTAGTTATAGGTTAACAAAATGATTTATCTCCTTTAAGTCACGTATAATATCATTTATGTTATCAAAATGTTTTTGCTGTAAATTGATTTCATAATTGTTATTATGTTGAATAACAGCAATTTCAAGAATCTTAATTTCATAAGTCATATTTAAATTTAAATTTGAGGATCTGCAGAAGAACAAGTAACTGATTATTGTTTAATTGTTTAACTACAAAGAAACTATTTTAACTAAAGCTAACACACAAGAATGGGATTTTCTAAGAAACACTTATCTCTTTTTGGATTAAAAATACACAACACTTTGTCTTCGATAGATGAGCATTTTCCTGATGTCCAATAATACTCGCGACTGGTTCCAAGAAGTTGATATTCTGCTGGCGGTATTAGTATTTGCTTGTAGTCATTAGGAATGTGGTAGATCCTTTGGTATTGGTATGTTTTTGGTTTTAGGATGGGAGTATACAAAATACATACATTAAATACATTACCTACCAAAAATAGTTTAAATTTAGAAAATTCAATTAGTTTAAATGGATGAGTTTTACTTAAAGTTAAAAGCTCATTACTTTTGTAAATTAAAGACAAATGATCAATTATATCATCTAATACAGGAACGGTAATCAGTTCTAAATTTGCAATTTCCTTAAAAGCAAGATTAATTGTTTGAATTTCAGATAAAAATTTTTGGCTTAAAAAAATATTGTAAGTTACTATAGAATTTAATTTGTTATTACTTTGTACTTTCTTAATTGCGTTTAGAGAAATATTAAGTTGTCTTGGATAATTTTTAAATTGTTTGAATACTTGGCAGCTAAATGATTTGCAAACGAAGTAAACTTATCTACGTGTTGTCTTTTTTGATTTTGAAAAAGTATGTCTAGATTATTATAATTTTTTTGTAAATCTTTGTCATCTAAGTTACCGGTTATAAATTTGATTGAGCGACCTAATACATCTATAAGAGCTCTCTTTAATCTAAGTTTGAACTTTATCAAAATACCTTTATTTGTGGTAAGTTGTCTTGTAGGATTTTATAATTGCGATTTGTATTATTACTTTTATTTTTAATCAAGTGCTCAAGTGTGTATGCGTTAATTAATAACTTATAATAAGATACTTCTATATTACTAATGTTTAGATAAAAATAAATCTTATGATAGCGGTCCAATATTTGAATTCCCAGATCTTCTGCAAAATAATCATCTTTTCCTAATTTTTTAATTCTTTGACTATGACTGTTAGTTGTTTTCTTATTTTTTTCTCGAATTCCATTGATTTTGTTTTTGTTTACTTTTGTTACATTTAATTTATCATATAAAGGATCTGTTTTTTTATTTTTTGTCTTTTGCTATAAACGTGAAGTTTGTTTATAGAAATTTCAAATTCATTATCTTTATTTAGATTCTCAAGTATGTTACTACCGTAAGTTAGTTGTTATTGATAAATTTGTTCGTAAAATGGCAGAAGTTCAGATTTACGTTTATCATTATATTGTTCATAAATCGTTCGATCTAAGTCAATTTTGTAAGCATTGAGATTTTTGTATGATCCGTACAATAATGATAAAGGTGTATGGTTTGTAGTTGAATGAATGGATGGTTATATATCAAAATTACCAACATCATTAAATTTTGTGCTGTTTTATTTTTAGTTTTTTGTTTAGGAACACAAATTTTTTTGAGAATTGTAGACGAAATCGTTTTATTAGGAAATTAGAATTTGGATTGTAATTTGTAGTAAAATGTAATTCTATTTTAAAAAGTACTTTTCCTCTGTCACAAACTATTTTTCTAGGATAGTTATGGTGTGAAAAGGAGTGTCTTAGTTTTATAACTGATATGCTAGTTAAATCATTCACAAAGTAGGCTTGAGCGTACTTAGTAAATAAGTCAAGAACTGTTAAGAATTTAGCTCCATCAAACAAAAAAGTGTTAATGAGAATTGCATCGAAAGGTCTCTTGGCCAAAAGTGGTCCTGAAATTTTTATTTCAAATAGATTACGTTCGTATTTAGACATTAGGCGGATTTCACATTCGTTTATTATTTTATTGATATTTATCTGCATGTTCGGCCAAAAATATTTAGTTTTTAAGTGATTGTAATTTTCATTGTGATATCTATCAATAATCTTGTTTAGTTCATCTAAACTTTCTACGTCTCTACAGAGAATATTGAATTTAATTATTTTGATTTTATGATTAAATAATTGTTGATATCTTTTTATAAAGGTTAATTCTAAAATTTCTGTTTCAAAATAAATACTATTTGGAAAAGGTTAATATTTTTCTTTAAGAATTTTAAAAGATTTTCTCTCTCTTGACCATTAGAAATGGTTACTTTAGTTACTTTATAAGTATTTTTCTGGAACGGTTTAGTAAGAATAACTTTATATAAATTTCCTGATTGAATTATAATTCTATTAAGAAAATAATCGGTTTATAACTTATTGGTAAAGTGAAAATAAAATTTTCCTTTTTAGTATGTCTAGTATCATTTTCTAAAATCTTATCTACATCTTTCATAGTTTCGTTTTCGTCGTATTGTGGTAAAATAAATATTAAATCAATGTTGTCATTAATAGTTTTATTACATTAATTTCAATAGATAATAAAGCATTAGCGACATAATATATTTTTTTTTTAAATAACATCATAATCGAATTCACCTAATTTTAATTTCCATCGAACTAATCGACTATTTGGTTTTTACTTTTGACAACCAATCAAGTGGATTATAATCGGTTTCAATAATAAAATGTAATTTTTTTGTATGGTTGCATAGTTTTGTTCTGCTAAATTTAACGTTTGCAAATAATAACTAATTGGCTTTCATTCTTGTGATAATACACTTCCAATAGCAATGTTTGATGCGTCAGTTGTGAGTTTAAATTGTTTGGAAAAATCAGGGTAAGTTTATATTGGTACATTTGTTAACAATTCTTTGCACAAATTAAATGATTTAATATATATTCTGAATTTGCAATATTGATTGTTGAACCCTTTTTTTAAATATTTGGTAAAAGGTGAAACAATTTTTGCAAAATTTTTAACAAAGCGTCAATAATACCACATCATTCTAAAATGATTTTATTTCTTTGATAGTTTTTAGAAAAAACTTTTGAATTGTCATGTCCCAAAAATGCTACTTTCTTTCTTAAAAAACTCGCTTTTGTCTAATTGTACTTTTAGATTAAAAGGTCTAAGTTTTTCAAAAAAATTACATAAATGAGTTATATGATCTTGCAGTAATTTAGAAAAGATTACAATATTGTTCATGTAGACACAACAAAACTGTATAATGACTCTCTTAGTAAATTATCCATTACCCTTTGAAAGGTACTAGAGGCATTCATTAGGCTGAATGGCATTCGGAGGTATTCCCAATGACCATTATTTACACTAAGTGCTGTTTTCTCAATAGATTGAGGGTCCATCTCTATTTGGTGAAACCCTTGAGCCAAATCTAGAGTTGAAAAATAAGTGCATTTGCCGAGTATTTAGAATTTCATCAATTCTGGGTGGGGTATCTGTCTCCAATCGTTTTTTATTCAATTGACAATTATCGATGACTAATCGCCACTTCTTTTTACCAGAAATGTTTAGCTTTTTTTGGAATAATCCATGTTAGAGAGCTATAGGGTAAAATTGATGGTCTGATTATTTTAATTTTGGTCTGATTATATTAATTTCTACAAATATTTTTATTTGTTTTTAAATTTCTTCTTTTAAAGCATAAGGATAGCGATATAATTTACAAAAAAACTAGTTCATTATTAACTGTTCTAATTTGGAGTTTTACAGCGTTAGTAAAAGTTAAATCAAAATTTTCATCGTAAAACATGTCTTTGTATTTTCTACAAGTTGAAATTATTTTTGCTTTCTCCTCAGAATACAAGTGTTCGGTTCTAATAATGTAGGAAATATCAACTTTTTTAAATTTTGTATGCAATATACTAATATCAATATTAATAAAATAATATCTACATTACGTTCTTCTTCAAATGGTAAAGTTACAATACCGTTGATAGCTTTTTCAATTAATTCAGAAATTGTAATATCATCCGTATTTAAAACAGAAATTATTACAGAACCATTTAAAATATTTACTGGTATCTGAATGGATTTCGATACATTTTGATAAAATGGGTTAAAATTGATTGGGTTTAATTCAATAAAAAATGGGACTTTTTTATTATCTATTTCTAGAATAGAGTTTTTATAATCTATTTTTGCAGCTAATATTTGAAAATCGTGACTCTCCAAGAGTGCATCACCTTTTTTATGCCAATCTACAATATAAAATTCTAATTCATGATCTATACCAAAATCTTTTAATAATAAATTTTTTATATTCTTATCGTTATTAACAATCTTGTTTAAACTTGAAACTTGAAAAGATTTATATTATAAAAATTCTGAAAAGTATTTTAATGCTGGTTTTGAATTTATTATCCAATTACTTGCACAGGAATCAATCAATATTTATAAATTATAATAGGGAATTATAATAAATGGTAGTTGGGGTTTACTATTTATAGAATTCAAGACAATTCTGTCTGGTTCAAGGCTTGTAACCAAAAATTTTGATTATGATTATTTTGATTTTCAGAGCTTTCAAACTCTAGAATTTCATACTCATTAGTTTCAAACTCTTTATTCGGAATATAATTATCATATTGGATATTAGTGTCTATTTCAATGTCATTTTCAATATTAGTTAATTTTTTAAAGTAAATTGTGGGGGTTGATTGCTTGTTTTAAGATAATTATTATACCACTTAGAGAGTTGAGTATTTCTTGTCGCTACACTCATTGGAGTTGCTTTATAAGATTGGTGTTGCCAAATACCTGTGAATTACTAAGATAATGGGTCCTGTAGGAAAATTTGATGCTGGTTTATTAGCATTAGGATTATAATTATTATTATAATTTTGTTGAAAAACATAGTTATTATAATTTAAGATAAACCGTTGATTAGTTAAATTTTGATTATATTATAATCCAAAGTTGGGTTTAGGCAAATTTGTTTTGTTGCGTTGTTGATTATACGACGAATTTTGTTTTTGAGAGTGAGGTTTTGATTTATTTCTTAGAAATGATATAAATGAAACTTGTGTTCTCTGATTATCATAACATTTACATGCGTGTAAACATTCGTCTAGTAAGTTACAATTTAAAGTTAGTAAATGATTGTAGTATGGTTAAAATACACCTGATTTAAAAGTAATGCCTGTTTTAAAACATCTGTTTTTTATCATTTAAAATATCTCTTGATTCTGTATTTAAGAAAACATATTCTAACAAACATTGTAATTTTCTTTGTATTCTGCCAAAATAACTTTGATAGTTTTCATTCGTATTTCATTCGTAGTTAAGTCATTTATTAATAGTTCTTCTGATCTAGGATCACCGTATTTTTGAGTTAATGCTTTTTATTTTTTATTTGTTAAAATATTACAAAAAAAAATTATTAATACTTAATTAGCTTTTCCAACAACTTTTGATTTTATTAATTCTAATAAGAGTTTTTTAAATATACAATTATTTTCAGGATTTCTTAAAATTGAAATATAATTCAGCTTGATTAAGAAAATAAATTAAATCTCTACTATCACCACTAAATTCACAAAGCATGTCTTTTGCCATGCAAATATCTGTATTGGTAGGCCGAGCCATGTTATCCTCTAAATCTGAGTCAGAATTCGATTCTTCAAAAATAATGGGAGAACAGTCTCTAATCATCGACCGAGTTATTAATTACTGCAATATTTATTTTGTAATTTATAATTAATTATTTATTTGAATTTAAGTTTAAATTATTTTTGTTTAATTGTATGTGTTTTGTTTATTAATAAAATTGTGTATAAAGAAAACTTACATTACTAATTCTGCCATGAACATCTTTCGTTGTGAAGAGTGTCTAGCTGTATCCACGCGAACCGTTCTTACGTTGACTCCCAGGGCTCAACAGTAAAGTTGCTAGTCTTGGTTCTGGATAATTTATTTTGTTTGCTGATCTCAATTAAAGATTTAATAACCACCGGAATCTCTATGATTAGTTATGAGATCCTTTTCTCGCAGCGCCAGTTACATTCCGCACACAATAAATAAATAATTTATTTATTAGTATTGTTTTATTAAAAGGTTTAATATGGAATGAACTACATTTTGTTCGTACATCTACATTTTATATTAAAATAGTACGTAGGAGGATACGTTGTTATTTAATATTAAGCGGATTCTCTCGCGTGTGCTTATCTACAATAACAACTGCACCTGCACATGCTATAATACTTTAGTTGGTGCGAACTATTTGATAGATCATCAAATAGTTATATAACATTTGCGTAATATAATTTCTGTGCACGTCTAGATGCAATTTTGTTGTATATTTTATATTTCTTTGAATAGTTGGTAACGGATCTTGTATCATCTTGTTTTTAGATCTTGTTGATATTACTTTAATAAAATCATCCGAGTATCCAAAGATTGTTTGCAAATCTTAAACAGATTTTACTTAAGTCAAAAGTTAAAGGCATTGTTATGTCAATCCTTGGTACTCTCACATTTAAATTTTTGTGACACAGTGTATGGCCCGTGTATTACCAAACAAGACATAAATAAATTGCATTGTTTCCAACAATATCAATTTGGACAAAGCTTGCATGTGGTATTCTAACAATAAACTAAGGCTAAAACTGATAACATGTTTGTACTTTAACTAATGACCAACTGTCTAACTAATACAAAAATTTTAAGTATATCTATAGACAAAAGTCTCAACTGGAAAGATCATTTTGATTACATTTTAACCAAGATTTGTAAACACGTCTATCTTCTTAGACAAATGTTGTTGTCAGTATCAACAAAAATAATACTCAGAATTACATATTTTTTATTATGTCATACACATTTAACATATGGCATTTTTTTATGAGGCCATTCTTCTATTATGAATAAACTTTTTGCATTACAATAGAGATCTGTGCGTATTGTGGTAGGTCTAGCATAGTAATATTACTAAATATGTAAGAAATAAAGCAGTTCATGAGTACAATACCAGAAATAAAAATAGCTTTCATCCACCTTTTAATAGGGTAAATAAATGTAAAAATTCTGTTAAGCACTACTGTGTACAGCTTTATAATTTACTACCTGATGTTATCACATGGAACGCACTGTTCTAAAAAGTACAGTTAAACATTATTTTTTAAATAAGACATACTACACCATTCAAGAATGTGAGAATGAGGCATTTTATGATATTATTCTTTTAAGTGTTTAATGTAAATGTCTAATTATGTCTTTTTTTATTAAATATTATTATGTATGCATTATATGCTATTTTAAGTGTTCTTTTATGTACAATATTTTATATTTTTATATTTGTCTTAACGTTTGTAAAACCATGTTACTAACAAGAAATAAATTTATTATTATTATTATTATTATATTATAATATAGTAACATCAAAATTGAAGATTTTAAAATTAAAAAAAAAAAAATATATTTTTTTTAATTTAAAAAACGTAAAAAAGTTACCATATTATGCATAATAACATAAAACACTATAAAAAAATATTGGTTAGTTTCAATGCCAACTATTCAACTACGATCATTTAAAATAAATAACAAATATTGTTTTTTAAATTTATCAAAAATTTTAGTTATAAAAGTATATCAATATTTTACATGATTGTATTAAATATATCATACAAATTCTAAAAAAAAAATTAAAAAATGTATTTGTTATTTAAAAAAAAAAATTTGATTGCCGTAGCAACTATATTAAAAATAAAAACATTTATGTGAGAACCTGCCTTTATAACATTCAAGAAACCATTTAAAATAGTTTTGAATCATTTGAGTTATTCAGCTGTACGTTTTTGTCTAACACCCTGTATAAATTTATTTTTAATATTTTAATATTTTATTTTTATGTAGTTATGTGTAAAGGTTTATGAGAAAGACCAGAGAATAGTTATTCAAACTATTCAATCTGATCATGTACCTTATTGTCAATACTATTTTATTTTTTTTCTATAACAAAAATAATTTATTATTATTATTATTATTATTATTATTATAGTTTTTATGTTTTTTTAATTTTTGTCGATATTTTCAGATTGGTGTAATTTTTTAATATCTTTATTGTTAATAGCTTTAACTGCATTAGAATAGTTATGTGCGTTAATTATATTATAAGTAACGTATCTTTACTAATTTTAGGCTGGCGCTGTTGCTTGGTTTCTTCTCTTTTCAGGAGGTTTGCAATTTATTGCTATTTTGACTTTGAAGAATACAGTTCAAATTAGATTTTTGAATGTTGTCTTGTACCATTCTCTCAGATTGCATAACTATGAAATTCTGCGTCTACGGATGTTACGCCTGCCTACTATCTTCCCCTGTATGATCACCTAGAGCAGTTCGTACTTTTCTCTTTTTGTTGTGACTTAAATATGGCAGATTTTTTTTATATTTTTATGTTTAGTTGTTTTAAATTTCATACTTTCATTCCATAAAAGAGAACAGTAAACACGTAACATTTTACCATTCTGGTACGTAGTTCTAACTTGGTATGCCGATTACACAAAAAAACACGCATTTTGAAAAATTTACTTTAGTCCATTTCTATTTGGGTTTTTATTTTAGATGTTTGGTCAATGTTCTTAGATATCCAAGTACCAAGATATATATATTTTTTTAAATTATATTGTTGTCAATGAATTCCTGTGGGATTGGTGTTTGTGATTTAGTTATTATCATGTACTTTGTCTATTTCAGGTTTATTCTTAGACCATATTGTAGACTAATATTTTTGATCTTTTAAGCTTTTTTCTGTAGATCGTTTAAAGTCTCTGCTATAATGACAGTATTGTCTGCGTACCTCAAATAACCCCATTTTCTACTTCAATGATAGTCGTTTGGGACCAGTATAACGCTTTGATAGTCTGTGAGTCGATGTTTTGTTGCCTGAGTAAATTTATCAAAATATTATGGCAAACTTCTTGTAATCTATAAAACAGACGTGCATATCTTGGTTCATATCAAGGCATCTTTGGGCTAATACGTTAAAACTAAATAAAGTTTTTCTTGTACCTAAGTCTTTTGTAAAACCAAACTGGGTGTTACTTATATCTTCTTCTAGCTTATTGTAGGCTTTCTTGTGTATAATTTTAATTAATGTTTCTAGTGTCTGACTCATCAAGCTAAGAGTTCGATACCAAACGCTAGAGAATGCAGTGCATTTTATAATTCTTTGGCATTTGGTTTTTTTGGTAAAATTATAAAGGTAGATTTTATTCATTGTTTTGGTATTATTCCAGTTCTGTATACTTAATTAAAAAGTTCTACACTGACGTCGAGCTGATCTTCATCTAATAGTTTTAGGAGTATACATGGAATTTTATCTGGTCTAATTGTTTTTCTGTTTTAATGTAATTAACTTTTTTTTTGTTATTATAGGTCCCTGTGTGGTATTTTGATTAGTTTTTGTATTTCTTGTATATTATAAGAATTTATATATGTATTCCTTTTTTGGAGGTATCCTAGATATTTTTACAACTCTTCTTCGACCATCCCTATAATTTTCTGGTAATCTTTTGTTTTGTGTGGGGCCTGATCTTTCCATTTTCCATTAACTAATGCATTCACCTGTCAAAACCAAATTTCATTCTCCTAGGTCTTTATTGAATTTATCTGACCACTTTAGCTGTTTATCCAATTGTATCTATGATTTTTTCATCAATGTACAAAAGGTGAGTAACATTTAGGACTTTTAGTTTGTACCCTTTCATTTTGTTTAGTTGTTTAGATAATGGATTTAAACACAGACAGAACTAAAGTGCACTTAAAGCATCTTTTTGAAAGTTTTCTCTATTTATTGGGGTATTACCTACAATAGTATGTATTTTATCTACATCAGTTCAAAGGTTTGTATTCTATTTAAGCATGTTTAGTTCAAGGAGTTTTATGATAACTGGATCCATCTTATATATTTGTAAAAACTCTATCAGCCATGAATGAGGTACGCTGTCAAATGCCTTTTGGTAGTCGATATATGCCGTATAGAGAGGTTGTCGGTTCTTTTTGGCATATCCTGTTATCACAGCGTCTATGGTTAGTTCTTCTTTGCATCCTAGTGCTTTTTTCTTGCAGTTCTTCTGCTCTGCAGTTAGGATGTCATTTACTTTGAGATGGTTGTAGATATTTTCTGTTATTATTGAGGTAAGTAAATTATACAGCGTTGGTAAGGAAGTGATTGGACGGTACTTCATTGAATTATCTGCTGCTGGTTTTGTCTTCGGACAGAAGTAAGTGGTTCCTTGTGTCATTAATGACGGTAGTAAGTCCGGTTCCTGTATTATGTTTGAGAAACATTGAGTTTTAGCACGCGCCTGCGATTACTTTTCTGATACCGTTTTAGCTTTAGTGCTGTAGCTAATAAAGTCTGTTTTAGTCTATCCAGTACATCGATAGTTGAGTTGACATTTTCTGTTTTATGTTTAGCAATAATCTTCTTTGCTGCGCGGTTAACTTTTTTACAAGGGGTTTAGCGTGTATATTCTGTTAACTGTCCTATACACTTGCGTAGGTTTTCAATCTTTTTCTTTAATCTTGTTTTCCAAGGTAGATCTTTGTTCTTATTTTTTTCTCCTCTAGCAGCTGGTGGTTTTGGCTTCTGTCCATGTAACTTAAGGATGGTTACAGCTCCGACATACATTAGTGAGTGTATTAATTCCAGGGTAAAGTTTGTGTTTTCCAATTCTTTTGAGATCTACTTGTTTGATTTTATGTGTAGTGTGTTTATTTGTTTTCAAGATGTTAAGCTTAAGTCTTTTGGTAATTTTTAAGCTTATATACTCTATAATGGATTCTTCAAAAAGCAGACGTGTTTTTTTCATCTACTTCTTGTTGTTTTAGGTTAATTGTTTTACCTTCTTCATTTTCAGCTAGTGGTGGTTCAGGTTCAGCTGGTTTCCGCAATCCTAATTTGCCATCGACCACTTCTCTTATTTGTTGAAGTACTGTAGGTGTTATTTAATTGTTCTTCATAATGGAACGCCTTTTATTCAAAATATTCTGAATGGTTTTGTTTCTTAGTTCTGGGTATTGTTCCGTTACTATCCTGTGTAGTTTGACACTATAAGGTTTTTTGTTACGTTATTTGTGTGTAATTCTATACTAGGAGCGTATGATGAAGTGATTTATTTTAGTTGTCTATTTCGTACGTCTCCTGTCTTTTGCTGGCATCTCCTAGTTATCTAGGAGGTTGAGCATTGGTCTCAGCAGGAGCAGCCTCATCCCCTGCCAGATCTTGGTTTCTCGTATTTCTTGTAATAGATGCAAGTTGTACTGTCTGTAGAGTGCAAACCCACAAAAGACGACCAGATCCTCCGTTAGCCGGCCTAAGCTGTTGTTGTTGAATTTGCGGCCCTAATTATTATTATTATTAGGTTTTATTTTTTTAATCATTTTTTTTAGGTTTATGTATGCCTCTTATTTAAAGTTTAGGGTAACTGCTTGTTAAGGCTAGATATGTTAAGTCCGCTGCATGTTTATGCTTTTTGAGCACAATTTGTATGGTAACGTAATTTACGTAACACACATGAAGTGCCCGACTATGCTACCGTACTACATATGGCCATGTCTGAGTCAAGTGTATATAAAACAAAAATTTGATTTTGCTCAAATTGCTTTCTCTAAATGAGTCCTGATTTTTTTTAGATTTTTTCAGTAAGCCATTTTTGAGTAATATGCAATTAAAATTACAGTATTTTTTTTTTAAATATGGATAAAAACGTTCTTAACATTTGATGCAAATAACTTTGAGTTTTTTTACATCTGTTTTTATAATTCTTCAAAATTTAAAAAATGAGTTGATATAAACTCTTGATTTTTTGCGCATAGATCGATTAATATAGTTTTGTAAGTTGTTAGGTTTGTTTTGTTTGTTATTGTCATTTACAAACTTGGTTTTGTTGTTAAGACCGCTATCCTAATTGTATAATATAATTTAATAATTGATTTATTTTGTCACTCAGAAAGGATCAAACTATATTTTATCAACGTTTTTTAGTCTTTAGCCTGTTTGTCTGTTAGTTATTCGTCCAAGTTTCAAAATATTTATATTTAGAAATTTGATTTGATTGAATTTGTTGTTTGGTTTTTGAAATCATCATAATATTAATTGGTTTTGTAAGGTTTAGTTTGAAACCGTACTCTTTGATTTTTTGCTTCTAAACTACTCTTGCGTGTTAGGTCTATCATGGTGCTAATTAGCACTACCGTGTTGTCTGCATATATAATTAATTCCTTACAACAAATCCTGCAAGGTTTTTTAAGAATTTTGTTTTTTAATTTCAAAATGTGATATTTAAGAATAACTTAATATGTCACAATATAAAAATATCTTTGAATAAAACCACACTCAATCAAACTACTAAAAATCTCGGGAAATATTGAATTACGCCGGTATTGTAAAGTATAGTCAATTTTGAGTCGCCAATGATCCGAAAAGCTGGTTTTTGAAAAGAATTTAGAAAAGATAGTGTAGTTTCGGTGCTCGTTTACATACTTAAAAACAATATTCATTACAAGGACGTATATAAGTTTTATATATAAGCAAAAATTGAACATACGTAAAAAAAACTGTTTACATTTATTAAGAAACTCTAGTTTTCTGGATACTTGCAAAGCTATATTAACAACATGGTCGTTCCAGAAAAGATTATATTAGATTTTAACCTCAAGTAGGCAAATTGCAGAAGATTTAGATATGGATTTGTTGTTTAGTTAAAATTGACTAGGTTAAAAGTGTCCCATTCAGATATTGTTTTAAGATTTTTGTTTATTGACGCTACAGATTTTAACTTGAAAATTTCAAAACGCTCTGCTATATTGGTCGGTTTTGAATAATGTGCATGTACTTTCTATCTTGTTCTAAGTTCTTTAAGTTTTGACTATAAAGCATACAAGAAAAAATATCTTTTTGGTGTTTAAAGTATTTTGTACAAGAATTTGAAGCTCAAAAAGTGGTTTGCGTGTTTCTAAGTCACTGCAAATTTCAAGTTTAGTATTGGAATAAAAGCGGACTTTAACTGTTTAGTTGGTATTTAAACTGAATCGTACATTTTTTTAATAGATTTACAATAATATTAATATTCCTCTCATTTAGTCTACAGGCCTTGCCCAATTTTGCTGTTTTTATTGCGTGTCCAATTTTTTTATTATAATATTAGGACTTTTTGTTTTAAGGTATTATTGAATCATTGCGAATATTTTTAAAGAGTGTGGCTGTTAAACTTTTCCGTTTTCAGTCTTATTTCTTTGTCCAATACAATTTTTTCTCATCTTTTAAGATTGCTATAGTTTTTTTGTATATGCCGTTTTTCTTAATTTTTTGTAGATGTTTCAGATATTATGTACTATTTCTAGTTTTTTGATTTTGTAACATTTTTTTGTTAAGCAATTTTTTGATGATTTTATGTCTTGCGGAATCCCAGTATTTTATTATCTACGTTTTTGAGTTATTGTCTACTGTTCATCAGTTCAGTAATCTTAGCTGTCATTTAATTATTTTTTGTTAGTCTTTTTTGTAACTTTTTGTTGCGCTTTCTTTATTAATATCCATTGTTTGTTGTTGTGATATTCTGTATCTGCTGTTTGTTCTGTTTTTTCATAAATTTGTTTGTAATTTTTCTGTGTTACACTTGTTTTAGAGTTTGTTAATGTCAATGCTAGGTTCAGTTTGAAACTTTTTTATTTTTTTTTTAGTTTTCATCAAAATTTGACAATTTTTTCGTTTTGTATTTCTAGACCGACTATTTTAACGTTAATTGCCGAGGATAATGGTAATATGTTTTTTTTTTAACAATGTTAGTTTCTTCATTTGCACATAGAATGTTTTTATTTAATATTAATTTTTGTTGGCGGTTGAAGCAAAAACTGCAATTGTATTTATTTTTACTTTGTGATCTTTAAGTTTTATTATTGCAGCCGATTCTGTTGGTGGAGTAGAATATATATTCAGTTTTTATGTTTTGTGTCAATTTACTTCTGTTAGTTCTAAAATGTCTGTTTGTATTTGGTTCATTTATTGTGTTAGAGTCACAGTTTTTATAAAAGCTAATAAACTTTTTAAAAAATTTCTCTCTATTTAAAAAAACGCCGTTATTTGAGGCCGTTGTTGATTTTGTTTTGTCATAATGTAAAGGTTTTTTTGAAAAAATTGTAACCGTTATAGTTTTCTTTTGTGTTTTAAAATCTGTAGTAGTTTTACATAACTGAAAATTTTAAAAATTGCCGTTGATTGCAAGTTGGTTCTTTTGCCGACACTGGAATACTATCCTACAGTGATAACATCTGGCTTAAACTACCCATCTCAGATTATGTGATTATAATGTTGCCAACTCAGGCTTTTGCCATAAGTGCAATTTTAGTTTTTTTGTAAAAAACAGTGTTTGTGCGTGTTATGATACAGTAAATGCTGAGCCATTACTAAGTAACGCGCACAACAAATTAGGGTATAAACAACGTATACGTCAATTTATAAGTCAGTTCCAAAAACGGTCATCTTTGTGACAAATGATATTTTAGAATATGCAAAAACGCGTTACAGATAAAGTACGATTTGTTGCTAAAATTTTTGCACAAAAGAAAATTGATAATTGTCGAGCATTATTTTCTTGATTGAACTAATCATTGGGATCTTCAGATGGTTTGTCTATATTTCTAGTTTTAATTTGGAATTCATTGAATAGAGATTCTACTTGGGTATGTGGGTAATTGAAATTTTACAGTGGCCCCGATCACTTTAAGAGCCCTAGCAATTTCTTAAAATTTTAATTGTATGTTTCGAGAAAAATAAACCAGGGATAACTTATTCGGTGCTTGAAGCAGTAGTTATCTTTAGTATAGTAACCAAGTAAATTTTTAAGCACGTCTTATGGAATTTTAGGTTTTCTAACGCTAAAAGTTTTTTGATTTAATAAAATTATAATAATTTTTATTTGTGTTTTTTTTTGTAAAAAAAAAATATATTTCTATAGTTCAATTTTATTGTTGCAAAACTTGTCTTATTTATATTTAATTATAATTTTTATCAAAAACCTTATAAATATTGTATAAATAAATTTTTGTTGACAATTTTCATCAATGTCTTACACAAGAATATTCTATTATTCAAAATAATTACTAAGTAATATACCGTGCATACGTTTTTCTCAATTATTTCGGAATCGTCTAAAGTGGATAAGACGACTTTTGCTTTTACACGCCTCAAGTCATCATTGACGTTTCAATATGTTATCTAGGCTGTAACAAGGACATAACTATTGCTATACCAGATATATACTGTAGATAAATTTATTCCTGGTATAAGTTATCTGACAATTGTAAAAGCGGCTTAAAGCAGTTAACGAATATTTGAAATTAAAGACTTTTAACTTTAAGTGAACCTAACCTGGATTACTTCACTCAAACTTAAATTAATACCAGATGGATACCATCTCAATACTTTTAATGTGAGTATAGATTTTCAATTATTGTCAATTGTCAAAATCCTATGACAGATATCGATAGTCTATCCCTATTAATAAGATCCTTAAACATTATGCCTTATACTGTCAAAGACGTGACAAACGTGTATCAGGACACCATTCCAAATTTTGATGGTGATTCCAACGTTTTAAATGCTTACATATCAGCTTGTGAGTTTCTAGTCAATACATTTTTGACTAAACCTAATGCAAATATACAAGCTTTATTAATGAGAATATTTCAAGGTAAATTAAAAGGGAAAGCCTTGAAAGCCATAAGTTGTAACAAAGAGACCACAACTTGGCAATATCTAAAAAATTTTTTATTAAATCATTTCGGTGATCAACGTTTTAAGTCATGTTTATTGAATGACTTAGCCATAATTTGACTCAATAAAAATGAAGGATCTTATAATTACAGTACACAAATAAAAGAAATTTTACAACTTCTTCTTACTCAAGTGAAATTAAGAGACAACAATGCTAATAGTAGAGCATTAAAAAACTTGAATTATAAGAAAACGGCACTACAAATTTATTTGCAAAGATTATTAAAAATTGATAATGTAACAGGAATAATGGTTTAAGTGAAGCCGACTTTGAGTCAGCTATGAGTCACGTGTTAGAAGTGGAGAATTTTAATTACCGTGCCGAAAGAACAAATAATTTACAACGTACTAATATGAGAACATCATTAGATAAAGCAGGTAACCAAAGTAAACAACAGGGTTATCAAATGAATAACAGATTTACACCAGTAGCGCAACCTTATTTAATTCCATTTCAGAATCAAATCAAAATGTGCATCATTTGCGCCCGAATCAAATCAGTTTAACAGGAATCATGTTTTTACAGCTACGTTTAATCAAAATAAAATATTTACAAATAATAATATGAATCAAAGATTTCCAACAACAATGCCTCTACCGCAAGCGACGCATAAAACAATGCCCAAGCCTACGCCTATGGAAGTAGATTCCAGCGCGCAAAAAAGACCGATACCAACTTTTATTCATCAAAATAAACGCCCTCGCTGAACACCTGGTCAACAATTATATTATCAGGATGACGACTAGCCAGACAATACGCTAGACAGTACGCAAATGTATGAAAACGTAAATACAGAAGAATTTGCTGATGGCTGTGAAAATAATGACGACTTCGATGAAGATGTCAACAACGCAGAGGAAAATTTTCAGTTCATTTGCCTTACAACAAAAAAAAAATGATGAATGATGAATAATCAAAATAAAGATATTACAGCTGTAATTAATTTAAATAACATTCATTTTAAATTGATACAAGAACAACCAAAACATAATTAAATTCTAAATTATTTAAACAACTAGAAGAATATGCTGTGAAAATACCATTTGTTATTAAAACGGCTACTACTAAGCACAATGATGCAATTATTGCGGAAATACCACCAATATTTTGTTCTAATATTGAACATACGTTTTTTAAATTTGATTTCAGTAAAAAAATTGACGGTTTAATTGGAATCGATTTATTAAGCAAATTAAATGCAATATTGGATATTCGTAATAAAGTTCTTAAAACTCCAAACGCAAACATACCCATTCATCTTAAAAAAGAAAAACTAACTTTTGAACCATTACAAGCAAAAGTTATTAAAATACCTGTAAATATAGAAAGCGGAACTATTTACATACCTCCATTTAAATTTCGCCCAAGAATTAAAGTTAATGAATCAATAACTAAAGCAAACAATTACGAAGCATTAGTAATTGCCGTAAAGTATACAAAAGATCTTAGAAACATTAACATTAGTGATTCATTACATACTCATTTAATAAGCAAAATTATAGAATATTGTATTTTTGAAAAAAATTGATATAGATAATGATGATGATTTAAAAATACAAAATATTAATAAAAACTTAAACATAGATAAAATGAACATCGAAGAAGAAGCTTCTATTAGAGCATTTGCAAACAAATATAAACATGTATTTCATGTAGACGGTCAAAAATTAACTTTTACACATCATGTTAAACATAAACTAAATTTAAAAAACAAAATACCTATTTATGTTAAAATGTACAGACAACCGATAGAAACAAAAAAAGAAATTAACAAGTTCTGGAATTATTGGATCAAGATATAATTCAGGAAAGCATTTTTCCTTGGAGCTGTCCAGTAAATACAGTCACAAGAACTGCTAATGGTAAAATTAAGAAAAGAATGGTAATCGACTATCGACGATTAAATGATCAAATTATAGAAGATAAATATCCAATTCCTAATATTGCCGATATATTGGATAAATTGGGTAAATGTCATTCCTTTTGTAGTATTGACCTAGCATCTGGTTATCATCAAGTAGAAATGGATCCTAATAACACACAAAAAACTGCGTTTTCAACTGAACAAGGTCATTTTGAATTTAAAAGAATGCCCTTCGGATTAAAGAACGCACCTGCAACATTTTAACAATTAAAGGATATAATTTTAAAAGGATTATTGGTAGATGTCTGTATGGTATATTTGGATAATATAATAATTTATTCAGTTTCACTCCAGGAACACATGTCAAAATTTGATAAAGTTTTTAAAAGATTAGAAAATGCAAATTTTCAAGTCAATATAGGAAAATGTGAATATCCTCGAAAAGAGCTAAAGTATTTAGGTTATCTAATTACAGACGACGGAGTAAGACTTAATCCAGAAAATATTAATGCAATTGATAAATACCCTTTACCAAAAACTCAAAAAGAAATGAAATCATTTCTAGGACTAGTGGGTTATTATCGAAAATTTATAAAAATATTTGCTGAAATAACTTAACCACTTAATAACTGTTTAAAAAAGGGATCACAATTTGTCATAGACATAAAATTCACAGAAGCATTTGAAAAATGTAAAACGTTGTTAATGAACAAGCCAATACTTCAATACCCTGACTTCACAAAAGAATTTATAGTTACTACTGACGCATCAAATGTAGCTATAGGAGCAGTTTTGTTTCAAGGAATAATAGGACAAGATAAACCAGTAAGTTATGCTTCAAGAACATTAAGCAAAACTGAACAAAATATTTAACAATCAAAAAAGAACTCTTAGGAATAATATACGCTGTCAAATACTTCCGACCATATACATATATATGGTAGACACTTCTAAATTTATACCGACCACAGACCTAGTATGGTTATGAAAATTGAAAAAAAAACAATTCTAAATTAATAAAATAAAAACTAAGATTAGAAGAATATGATTTTGAAGTTATCTATAAAAAAAAATATAATACAAATGCTGACGCTTTGTCAAGAGTTACTCAAAAACAATTAAATGCTCTAAAAGATAATATAATATTTATGCTTTCTAATCCAGACCCCAAAACTCAAGAATTACTAGACAAAACAATAAAAGACTTAGATATTATTGATGAACCAACATTACCAAATACTACTTTTTTTAGAGAAGAACAACCTATCTCCAAAGGAAAAGATTTAAAAATGTTACGAAAAAAATTACAACAAACTGATCTTTCTGAAAGAAGATCAACTCCATAGTTAATACCAGACGAAGATTATAATACAATTCATTCTAATCAAGAATCCCAACCTACAATTGGAATAACTATCTTAAATGAAATAATAAATGATAAAAAAAATCAATGTTTTATCAGCTCTACAACAACAAATTCAAAAATAGATTTATTAAATGAAAATGGAAATAAAATTATTAAAGCTAAAAAATCGACAGATAATATTGAAGAAGAAATTATAAAGTTTATGAAAGAATATCTGATTGGACCAGGAAAACATTACTTATATTTTGAACAAGAAAAACTTTACCTTGAGTTTTGTAAAATTTATACGCAAATCTTTAATGACAGAGAACCAAAGTTAATTAAATGTACAAAAAGGTTACTGTAATAAGCAATGATGCCGACCAAATGGAGTTATTAGAATTACATCATTCTTGTAAAACAAACCATAGAGGAATAGAAGAAAACTTGTCAAATTTAAAAAAAAAAGATGTTACTGGAAAGATATGAAAAAAATGGCAACTGACTACATTAAAAGTTGTTTAATTTGCAATAAAAGTAAATATGACCGACACTCTAATCAACTACCTCTACAACTTACAAATACGCTTGATAAACCATTTCAAAAATTATTTATGGATACTTTTACAATATCTAACTTAAAGTTTTTAACTATAATTGATACATTCTCTAGACTTGGTCAAGCAATACCTATGTTCTACTAACTCGATAGATATAGCTAACACTCTGCTAGAATACTTTCAGTATTATGGAACACCACATGAAATAAGCTGCGATATTGGAAAAAAATTCAAAAATGGTTTGATTATGAAATTATTAGAACCTCATAAAATTAAAGCTCATTTTGGAACACCTTCAAATCCTAGTTCTCAAGAAAACATCAAAAAAATTTCATTCAACAATAATTGAACAAATAAGATGCCTTAAACAAAAAAAAAGAACCTATAAAACAACAAATGAAATTAGCTGTTATAGCCTATAATAACACAATATCTAAACCAACAGGCTTTACGCCGCTTGAATTAGTTTTTGGTCACACAGTTTTAAGAGATATAATGGGTTTACTTTATTCAAAAGATTATTACCATCAATACTTAGTAAATCACAAAGATCGATTACAACATCTTTATAATTCAATTCAAACTAAAGATATACTACAAAAAAAAGTGTAGAAAAATCTAAAGAAAAAGTTAAGGAAAAACCTTTCAATATAAACGAATTAGTAAATGTAAAAATTAATGGCCAAAATAAATTAACCAATCCCTATTCAGGTCCTTATAAAATTACAAAAATTAATGAGGACTCAACTGTAGAAGTCAAAACAAAAACAAAAATGAGAAGATTTTATACAAGAAATTTGAAACATTCTATTGTTTCAGACTCTTTGGATGTTATATCCCTAACATTAGAAGCAACATTACTCTAGAACCAATCACTGACAACACAGGTCTTCTTTTTATGAAGTTAGGAGAAGCTCAAATAAAATCAAACATATGGAAAATAACAACTATATATCACCTTGAGCATCTTGTTCAAGAAATTCAAGATCTTAATAAAAATTGCATTGATTGGATAACCATAGTAAAAAATGGAACACATGGAAATCACTACAACACAGAAATGTCAAATTACTTATCCATATTAACTGTAAAATGATACAAAATGTTAAGACAACTAAATCAAATTGTACCTCAGCCAAAATCACAAATAACTAAAAGAGCGATTGACGTGCTAGGCCAGATAATAAAGAAAACTACCGAAAATTTGGATAATGAAAAAAAAAATACGATAAAGCAATTGAGCACATAATTCAATCACAATCTAAAACTCAATTAATATTAGACAAACAAATATCTTTATCAATCAGAGCAATTAAAATTTCAATAAAACTATATTTGAACTAAGAAGTAATCAGTTACTATTGAATTTAAGAATGTTCCAAATTAACACAGCTATAAAAAACTATACATTCTACCAACTAGAAGAAGCACATAGAATTACTATCTTTGCTACCTTCAATCAACTTATATTTCTGATAGAAAATGCAAATAATGTTTGAATTAAATAATTTAAATCAAACACTAAAAACAACAAAAATGTTACAAGAACCAACAGCAAAAAATAATTATTTGATTAAAAAAATAATCACAGTTAAAGCTTATATTAAATAAAATTCAATCATATTTATCCTAGAAATTCTTTTAGTAGAAATTTTCCGTATGTTCATATTATCAATTATATCCTTTACCAATTCAAAACTATAACAGTTTTTTCCATTGCATTATATCAACTCATCTATTTTTGGCAACTGATCGTGAAAAATTTGTATCTCTTACTGAATCCTGCCAAGAAATATCAGTCTACAGATCACTTAAGATTCACCATGTGAAGTTCAGTTGTTATCCTACACAAGCCACTACCAAAAATGTGTGCATAACTATGAAACAATTCAAGAACCATGGATAAGAACACAAAAATCTATGAATGATCGTTTCACTCTTTGATCAGAAGATTGAGAAAAGATGCAACAAACAGAACAAACTGGAAATAATCAATGGTACCTACCTTGCAAAAGTGACATTAGGATGTTCTTTGTACATAAAGAATCTTACATTGACTAGTTATCAAGAAAAGAAAATTGCTAGTATATCAAATATACCCAAACTAGTTTTTTTACAAAAGAAAGCTCAACCAGCACAATGAAAAACGCACTTTGCAGAAAGAACTAAACGAAATGCATATAACAAACATAAATGGAATCAATGACAATCTAATCAAACTTCAAAAGGACCTTCAAATCCTGAAAAATTTAAATACACTTTACAAACAACCTCCAACAATTTGGACAATTTTCATTTATGGATTTCTAACCATTGGAGCAATTATATTGATACTAAGATATACTAAAACTAATAGACTTTTATCAGTTTCAAAAAATAATGTAAACATGTAAGTTTGACGGACCAAGACACAAATGATCATGGGACCCACCCCTGGATTCCTTAAGTCATCACGGAGGATGTCTCCGCATTTCGGCCGATGATGTTATGATACAGTAAATGCTGAGCCATCACAACAAAACATATAAATATGACGACGCTTCCCAGAGGAGTCAGTCCAACATATAATAGTAATAAGTACACCTAAAATCGGTAACTAAACTTTGCTTAAAATCGCGAGCTACTATGACCAATTAATAATTAATAATTAATATTTAATATTTATAATTAACCATTATAATCAACTATAAGTGTATTAGAATATATCAAATCTTGTAAAGTTTGATGATTTAAATAAAAAGAAGTTAATAGTTTTTAAAAAGTTTCATTTCCAATCCGTGGAATTTAACTTGCGCTATTTTTGTAAACAGAATGTGGTCGTGCCAACCCAAAGGTTTTACTTCTACGTTGAGACTATTTTCTGTTTCCATCCAGCTACTTAGAATTTGGAAGATATTGACAATTTTGTTACAAATATTTACTAAAATAAACAAAACAAGAACTGGTGTTGCCTACTATAAAATAATTTTTTAGAACAAATTGCCAACAAAACTCATAAATCCGCTTTTAAACTAATTTAAAGCTGTCACTAAAAATTGTTTAATTAGATTAAATAAAATTGGCGTTTTTATATTTAATCGACTTCACAAACCTAGTTAAAGCATTGAACAAACTTACAAATAATTTACGGCATAGTAGGATTTGAACTCTGTAGCCACAGCATAAAGGGCAACTCGTAATCATATAACCAAGTTTATAACTCAAAATGCAAGTAATGTATTTTAGTTTAAAATTTTTTTTATTTAAAATTGTTAAATATATTTAACTTTAAATATCAATAAATTTATCTAATACTTCTATCCTATATTCAGTAATTCTTGTCTAGTTTTGAAAACCAGCTCTGTATCGTGTACACTCTCATTTTATATTTGTTTACATAACCCGCTATTCTCAATGAAAAAGAAGTACTACTTTTTCATCAACAGTTCTTGCAGTAGAGTCAGAGATCTAGCAATAATTCTAACTAAAAACAAAGAAAAAATGCCGGACGTAGTTCTTATGTTTGGTTGAGTCTGATGTATCTGTCAAGTAAGTGTAAAAAGTTATCCTTAATCCTTCTTATGTTTAAAGCCATTTTATTTATTAGAAGTTTATATTTTAAGTTATTGTTTACAGCTTACGTTTTTTTTTTTTTTGCAACAACAATAGTACTGTAGCGCACATGGCAATAAATGAGAAGTGCAAAGTTTTGACATTTTCTAGACGTTAGTCTACAGTGATGCATGGTTATTTTTTCATGAATAAAATGTTGGCAAAAATTAACACTTCTGATTTAGTTATTATAATTGATTTAAGCTTATTATTTACACTACAAATTGATACTGCCGTGGTTAAAGCTTATTAGTTTTTAGGACTTGTTAAGCGAGTTTTGTGACTTTCATACTTTAATTATCCTCTACAACGCTTTCGTTTGCTCCTTTTCAAATATTGTTCAAATATGTAATCTCCATACACCGACGTCACTTAAAAAATATTCAACAGATCCAATAAAGTTATAAATGCAACATTGATAGCAGCTACACGGAACTGTTTATATGACCAAGTGTCTTGCTGAGTTATTAATTGTCCTGACTTGCTCAACTAACTCAAATATAAACCAAAAAACGCTGTAAATTACAAAAAAAAAGAATGATTTAGCAAACAATGCCGTTTATACCAATAGAAAATGCAAAAAAAAAACTAAAGAAAAACGGACAAAAGCTCTAGTTTAACCACATTCAACATAATTTTTGTGTATACTATGTGGCCTATTATACAGGCCACACTATTCGTGCCTAGCAGCAGATGCATTACAACTGTTTTATGTTTCATACATAAGCTGGTAATAGGAGTTGCTGATAGTTCTGCACTTTTCTCTGCGTTACCATTTTATGTAAATATGTGTGTAGTTAGTACAAGAAGTAAAAATATGTTTTGTCAACCATGTTTTATTTCTAATTATCACAGTTATAGTCCACTAAATAAGTGTATTAGATACTGCAATCAACTATATTTAATAAATTTATTATTACAAGATCATCATTAAGTAATTTTAGGATTAATTAAATGTTGTAAATGTAAACATTTGTATTTAAGTGTTATGCTTGTTAGTTATAATTATTTTTATATATTATTGTAATTACCTTCTACAACTATGTAATCTATTGTAAATGTACTTGTTTCTAAAAAAAGGGAAAGTATTTGTAAAAATATTATTAGATATAAACATTCATATTATTTTCTCTTTCGCTTTTTAGTAGTTTAATATTAAAGAAGTTTTTGAAAAATAGTTACTTATTAAATTATATTATCATTATTTATAAAAAAAATGTTTTTTTTTAATAAAATTGATTTATATGTAAATTTTAGTTTGTATTTTTTTTGTTCAGGAATTGTTATATCCTCAAATTAATACATACTAATGTTTACTATACTTAGATTATTTTAATTAATTACATAGAAAACTTCTAAATTTAATACAAATATAGATTAATCTGTACGATAGAAGATATTTTTCAAAGTGATTATAAATCTTTAAAACTATTTCCATATAAATACGAGATATAGATGAACCAATAAAAATATTTATCTAGAAACCCGAAAAGATTTTTTTCCATACATTCCACCCATACCTAAAATTCTATCAGAGCATTTCTACGCATATGTAAATAGACCTAATTAGTCCCCCTAATTACAGGTAAAACTAATAGATGTCGGCTGAGCTAGGAAAACGAGTTTAATAAATATAAATCTAATTGCCATCATAAACAATAAACCATAGTTGATTGATGCCGCATTCCTTTATGATAGCGGAGGAATTATAGTCGCAAATTTTTGTAAGCGAATTGGATGTGAATGGCCAATGCTCGAGCTTGATTATAGGTCTAATTATATCTACCTGGATACCTTCCTTTACCTGTCTGTAATGAGATCAACATTTTTGGATCTGTTTGCAATATAGGAAGGCGTGTTTTCTCCCACCTAGGCGGAGTTAAATACACACCTACAATCACTTACAGATTATTCTTTGTAAACATTTTTGAAATGGTGAAATATTTTATTGTCATTAATAATGCTAACACAACGGAAATATCAATTTTTAAAACGTTTGGTTAAAAATTATATTAACATGTTTTTTTGTTTTTAAGTTCAAATATTAAACAGACGATGTCCATATAAATATCAATTTGTAAAATCTTAAAAGAAAACAATTGAGTTTTATTTTTGTAAACATGTTTTATATATTTGGATATTTGGAGGAAAACCTGGTTTCAATTCTTTCCCGAATCATAAATTGTTTTTGGATCGGTTCACAGTATTAAGCAGTTTACAGTATTTAATGTTTTATCAAAAACTAAACTAAAGAGTATAACCAAACAATTTATTTATTGTTTGTCTGTTTTTCATATTAATGTATATTTAATATATATTTTTAAATGTTGTTTTGATGTTAGTATTTTAAATAAAATGATAGCAAAAACAATTAAATGTAATTTATTTTATTGCAGACAAGAAAATTTAAATTGCATTTAATTTTTTAAACAAAATAAATAAATTATATAATGTACATGACATTAATATGATGAGAAAATTAAAAGTACTTATTTAAGCACACAAAATTTGTAATTCCTCTGTCTGCACAATTATATTTTTTTATGTAATGTATTATTTGTAGATTTTGTGTTGAAAACACATGCTATTTATGCTATTTATGTGGTCTGTTATTTCTCAAACAGCGATTTTTTTTAGAGGACTGAATGTCTTCTTTTCATGGTAAATAACTATTTTGAAATAAATAACTCATTGGTAACTGTATTATTGCGTGCTTTCAGGCAAATCAAATTTTCCATTTGATTAACATGGGAAAATTGTCTTTAAACGCTCAAGTTTTTTTTTGCAATTTGTAGGTTTATATATATGAGGGGTCTTATTTCAAAAAGTACAATCTTCACCGTAATCAATTTTTCAGAAACTTCAAAAAACTGTCACAACTAAAGTAATTCTTAAAACTGATTTCTGTGCGTTTTGAGTTATTTACAAAACATTTGTTAACATTGTTATAAATTTAAATTAATTTGATTAATAAATTATCAAAATAAATCAATTTACAGATTCCAAAATGTCTTTTTAAACTGAATCTTGCCAAAATCGTTTTTTAAGTAAAAACTAAATTAAAAAAATAAATAAACAAAACTCAATTTTATTATATTGTATAAAAAAAAATATTTTAGTATCATGTTGTAGATAGAGTGCGTAATTTGCTACCAACTGGCATCACTAACTCAATCATTTCAAAAAGTAGAAATTGTACCTTTTGAAACTACACCTCTCATATGTCAACATACCCTGGCAAAACTTTAAAAACAGTGTACTCAATACAGGAAATTTTGTTTTGCAATATGAAAACCATTTCTGGTAGCAAAGTTTAAGTCTGTTACACTTCAAAAATTTAAAAAAACAGATCAATAAAATTGCCATGCATCTTTATCCAAATTTATGATCGATTACGTGCTTTCTCACATTTTACTACGTCTAAATGACAATTTTTGAGAGCAAATATGTTTTTTTCAATTTCAATTCAAACATCAAAATTTAAAAAAAAAACACCAACAATTTTTTGGACGGTCTTTTTATTTACAAATACCATAGTGGTAATATAGCCACAGTTAAAAGTTTAAAAGATATTAAGGATTGTTAAGTGGGAAATGCAGAATGGCTTATATTACCTCCAATGATATTGAGGCTTGCAAAAAATTCTGTCTTCACTTTTAACATAAATGCTGCATTGAAATAATGGCAAATGTTAAATCATGTGCTCTAACTACCTAGATAAATAGTTAAAGTATCAATTTATTAGTGGACGTCCGCCATGCGGTTTCACTTTTGCTTCCACTACAACTTATTACCTGCATGATCAAAAATGAAAAAGGACTTTTTTAGGGATCTCAATTTTGTTATCAACTTCAGTCACAGAACAGATTTTTGAAATCGGCGCAACGCATTTTGGAGCCGCCGGCAGCTGTCATCTACCAACAGCTTCAGACACATGTCGCTACTAGATAACGTCAATAAGCGGCGGTAACATTAACAAATCTAACAAAAATTTGCTGTTTCAAACTAACTCTGATTCTGATCGGATGAAAAACTTATGTCCAAATTTGTAAACTGCCAAAAGTAAGATAAAATGCCTGTTATTATTACATATAGAAAGACTAAAAAGATTTTAAACGTGAAAGCATTGCCAAATGGAAAAGGTCATACCCAAGCCAAAGATGTTTATAAAGCTTTAAAACAGTGAGGATTCACTGATGTTGTAGAAGTTTTTAGGTAACATTAAAGAGGTTGCAGTTATTCTTGAGCAATTATGTATTTATCTTATCGGTATTATATTGATGAGATAGTTTTAAGTGGAGTATTTGCACTGAAATTTAAGAAAAATAATGGTCTAGAAGTAGAGTTTTTCCTTAAAATTCAAAGCTTATTAGCGTAATATAAATAAAAAAGATTTTAAAACTGGTCTTATAGATAAAGTTTTAAATACATTGCTTAGATCAAAAATAAAAAATCTTGACAACTTTACTAAAGAATTACTTAATTACAAACTTCCTCAAAATGGTCACAAGAAGCTTCTCAATCTTGTTTTTTTAGGTTTAGTCCCAAGACATAAAGTTACCTTTAAAAACCCATTGAGTGCTCCCATGCACGGTGGATGTCAAAGACATCATATAGCATTTTGATGTACCTTGCAGGGATTCTTACCCTTTATTAGATGATGAAAAAACAAATTGTTGGACATTTGTTTATTTAAAACATTGGTTCACCGCTCCTCTAGCGCTGAATGCACTGAAAAATGACATGAAATTTATAAAAGATTTATTTGAATACAGAAAAATTGATCCGGAAGTCGGAAATGAATCTCTTTAGAAATTTATAAATTATTTGTGGTAATTAATTAAGCCTTGAAGTCTGCGTTTTTGGGATATTTGATAACAAATTCCAAAAAAACACAAAATTGTAGAAAAATTGAAACTCAATGATGAGATTGACAAAAATGATTTTTCAAACGATGCAAGCAAACAATTTTATGTAAAATCTGTAGAGGAAATGGAAAATTTAAAGGATGTCAATATCAATTATTTCATACTATCTTTGTCCATCAAGCTTTTTTGCTTTTGGTATTGATGAATAGGAGAATATTGATTATTACAAAAACGGTAGACAAAAAATTAAAAACCTTTGAGTTGTCAATTTTGTCGCAGAAAGAGGTGTAAAGCTTAACCAAGATTATATAAATGCATTTCCAATAAAAAGAAATAATAATAATACCTGATTCAACTTGTATAAGAATATAATAAGTTATATGCAAACGTAAACAAACAAACACTCTTAAAAAAAATTAAAAATTAAGCAAAACAATTTTTTTGTATTGAAAAAACGTTAACTATAGCAATTTAAAGAAGCTTGATTGAATGCGCAGGTAGAAAAGAGTTTTGAAAGATGTAATTTTAATTTGATATGTGCAATGAAAACTTTAAATAAAAAGTATAAGTATTGTACTAACCTGTTTTGTTACTTGAAATTATTTACTGTTGGAACCTATTTTGAAACATTTTTTTTTTCGATTGATAAAATAAATACGGTTAACATGCCGCAAGAAAATTCAAAGAATGTTACAACATTTAACTTTTTTTGAAATGTTATTCAAAAACATAAACAGTTTTTTGGAAATTTAAAAATACATTGAATTTTTTAAAGTTTTGATATTGGTTTTAACGAATTTAAGAGATTATAAATAATCAAACGAAAGACTGGTATTGCCATCTAGTTGCAATTTTTAATACTAAAATGTCTGCATTAATTGGTATCATTTTAGCATTTATGCAATTGGCAGTCATTTTGCTGCTTTAACGATTTTGAATCGTCAATAAATTATAAATTGAATTAATAATTAATTCAAAATAAAAATAGGACAGCTAGAAATATCAGATTTTTAGTAGACGGCTTCTAAAACATCTTTTGCAAAAGATTTTAATTCAAAGCATCCAGATTGAAACAGCAAACTAACAAATGCTAAAGCAAAATACTAGGTATGCCCAGAACAAAGTCTATACCGTACTAGGGCCAAAAAAACCAACTTATCATAGCTACCAAAGATTTTCTGAAAATGTTCTTGACATTGCTTTACTTACAAACATCTTAGCTCAAATTTCTATTTTAGTTAATAACGACTTCAATTCAGCAGTCTTAGATCTAGAGATTAAGTCTACTTAGACTAATTAATTAATATTTTTTATAAAAAACCAAGCTAAACTGGTTAAATGATAAGGTAAAAAAGACAATCAGAAAACACAAAAATTAGTGCTCAATGTCTGTAATGCAATGACACTTCTTATTTTTTAACATTATTAATGCAATGCTAATGACGTCGCATTTTTTTGTAATTATAGAAAAGGTTTAATGTCATTCTTCTTACAAAATACTCAAAGAAACAGTTAGATAAAGGGTTAATTTTTAGATTACTCATAACTTTAACACTAAACTAGTAAAAACTAGAATGGCAAGCAATCTTCTATTTCAGCTGTTGCGCAAAAATAGCAGTATGACTACTAACAAGAAGTTGCAACTTCTTCTTCTTTTTCTGGAGCTTATCCGTATTGAATGTTGACGATCATTATAGCTATCTTTGCTTTACCTGCTGTAGCGCGGAATAAGCCCACCGTTGTTGTGTTGAACCATGTGCGCAGATTCTTCAACCAGAAGGTTTTTCTTCTATTTGGTCTTCATTTTCTTTCTATTTTTTCTTGTAGGACTAGCTGCAGTAACCCGTATCTCTTTTTATTTCTCATAACACGTTTTAGATATTCCAGTTTTCTTGTTTTTATGGTCATCATTATTTTATTTTCTTTACCGATTTTGTTTAGAACATGTTGATTGCTAATATAATCCGTCTATCGTATTTTCAAAATGCGGCGGTATAACTATAGTTATAAGATTCTGGCTCCGTATAGCACGATTGGAAATATGTAGCACTTAAGTAATCTTATTTTTGTTGGTATAGGTAGATCGTGTGCTTTAAATATTTTTGACATTTTTGTGTATGAAACTCTGGATTTTTCTATTCTGCACTTTTTTGCATGATCCCAGGATTTGTTATGTGTTGTGCCTAGGTATGTGTATGTTTCTACTCTTAATTTCATATTTTGTACCTTTCAGTGCCTCTTGAAATATTTGTTTTGAGTATACGTAGTGTTGGCGACAGTACGCATCCTTGTCAAACTTTTTTTTTTATTTTGATCTTCATTGAGAACTCTTCTTGAATGCGTGCGGAAGCTGTTTGATTCCAGTACAAATTACTTATGATATTTACGTCATGGTGTTCCAGCCCTATTTCTGTTAGAATCTCCATAGCTTACCATGTTATACATTAGCAAAAGTCTTTTGATAATTAAAGAAGCATACATGTACATCGCAGTCCACATCTCCGCATCTTTAAACAAAGATTTGGACTTTCTGCCTCTCTGGTGCCTAACGCATTCCTAAATCCAAATTGTGTGCGACTTATATGATCTTCACATATTTTGTTTATTCTTCGGTGTATGATTTTCAGTAATATTTTTAATAAATGGATTGTTAGGCTGATGGTACGGTAGTCATTACATTGCTTTGCACTTAGGAAGCATTATAAATGTCGATTTTAGCCACGGCTTTTGTAATTCTCTTTTTGAGTATATATTGTTAAATATTGCTGTTAGCCATCTTATGTTATCTTTGTCTAATATTTTTTATTAGTTTGTTGTGGATACCGTCTGGTCCTAGAGATTTGCTTTCCTTAAGTTGTAATATTGCCTTTGAGACTTCATCTGTTGTTATAATCATAAAGTTAAAGTTATTCCTCAGAAAACCTTGTTCTCCCCTGGTGTCCTTAAAGAGTTAGATACACTTTCCACGTGTCAGTTTTTTCTGCTTGGTCAATTATTATGTTTCCATCAACATTATGTAGTATTCCTGTTGTATTGTGTTTATTAAAACCTGATGTTTCTATGATGTTCTTGTGCATATTAAATGAATCGTATTTTTTTCCAGCGCTTCTATTTCTGCGCATTGTATATTAAACCAGTTTGCTTTAGTTGTTCTAATTTTTTGATTTATTTGTCACTGCAAAATTTTGTATTTTGCTTGGTTAGTTTTTACTATCTTTCTTTAATCTATAAGCTTTAGTATTTTGTCCGGCATCCAGGTTTTTTTCCTCTCCTGCTTCTCCACTAGGTATTTGTCTTCTACTTCTTTGAGCATTCTGGATAGGTTTTTTAGTGTTTCATCTAGTGTTTCATCTGTATTATTCCATTGCTTGTCTATTTTTTTACAATTAATGTTTATTAATTTTTTCATTGTTTTGCTTTCTTCTTGTTTTTTTAAACTCCTCATGTTCAAGTTTTTTATAATAATTTTTTTTTTCTTCAGTTTTTTTTTTCAGTTTTTTTCTTCAATTCTAAATCTTCCGATTAAAGGGCAATGATCTGATGATATATCTGCCTCAGGATTAGTCTTAATTGATAGGCAGCTGTTGCAAAATCTTTTATTTACAAGCACATAATCGATTTGGTTTTTGATATTTCCACGTCGGTTTTGTGGTGATGTCCATGTATATAATCGTTTGGGTGGGAATTTGAAAAAGGTATAACTGTAATATATCTCCTTTGTCATTTTTGACTCCTAGACTCCAATGTATTCTCTACTTCTCCCTTTTTTAATTTTGGCATCCCCATGGTTATGTCATGCTTGTTGAGTTGTTTGAGTATATCTGTCAGTGATTGGTATACTTCTTCCACTTCTTCATCTGATTTATTGGTGATTGGGGCATAAACTTGAATAAATGTTCAAATTAATGGGTGTGCTTTCTATTTGAATAAGTAGCATTGTTTCTAATATTGACGTGTTTTCTCCCACCTAGGCGGAGTTAAATACACACCTACAATCACTTACAGATTATCCTTTAAAAATATTTTCTAAACAGTGAAATATTTTATTGTCATTAATAATGCTAACACAACAGAAACATCAAAATTGTTTCTAAAAAGTTTGTTTAAAAATTATAATTACATGTTTTAAATATTACTAATAAATATCAATTTGTAAAATCTTGAATGAAAACAATTGAGTTTTATTTTTGCAAACACGTTTTATATATTTGGATATTTAAAGAAAGACATGGTTTGCAAAACTATACATTTTTTTTAGATTGGTTTACAGTCTGAAACAGTTTACAGTATTCATGGTTTTATCAAAAACTAAATTTGGAGTGTAAGGAGTATAACTAAACATTTTATTTATTATTTATCTGTTTTTCATATTAATGTATATGTAATATAATTATATTTTTAAATATTTTTTTATTGTTGGAATTTTAAATAGAATAACAGCAAAATCAAATTCATGTAATTTATCTTATCGTTGATACATTGATTGAATTATACTTTTATATGCTAATATCTTATTTTTATTTATACAAGAAATTTGCATATAAACGTATAATTCAATAAAATATATCATAACCCTCTATATTTATATAGTATAATATATACAAAAAAAACATAACCAATTATTTATATTTTTGTTTTTATCAGTGACTAAACCTGAACCTTCCACCGCTATAAGCACACAACCAGACCCAACTAAACCTGAACCTTTTTTATTTACTATAACTAGACAACCGACTGAACCTGAATCTTCCACCGCTAGTGTAAGCACACAACCGATTGAACCTGAACCCTTCAGCCCTAGTGTAAGCTCACAACCACACCTGATTGAAACTAAACCATCTTCATCTACTAAAAACACACAGCTCAAAAAAATTAGTTGTCCACTTTGTCGCTACATTGGAATTTCAAATTTCCCTAAATTAGACCTAGATCATTATTTAGAAAATCTTCATAAAATACCAATACAAAATGAAATGTTTTTTTTTAAACAATACATGACTTTTTTGATTGGCTTACATGTACTGAAAAAGACACAAAATCGAAATTTGTAAACGGAAAAGGTAGTACGGTATCGAAAACATATTATGTTTGCTATCGGTCAGAGTTTTATGTAAGTAAAAGTATAGGATTACAACATCTTAAAATTCAGGGGTCCAAAAAGATGAATGGATATTGCCCTGCAAGGATTACATTAAGTTGTAAACAAAATGGAACATGTAATGCTCGCTTTGTGAAAACGCATGTTGGCCATCAAGCTGATCTGGGTCATTTATTTCTTGAATCTAAAGAATGTAACATGCTGGCAACTCAGATAGCTACTAAATTTCCATTTGATACTATTTTGGATTCTATTCGCAGCACAGTATCTAGTACATCTTTGGAACGAATCCATTTACTAAACAAAAAAAATTTATTTAGTATTGAAAATAGCTTTAACTTGCATTCGACTGCTGTAAGGCATAAGAATGATGCTGTAAGTGTGGATGCTTAGGTAGAAGAAAATAAGAATGAGTGTGTCTTATTTTATAAGCCCCAAGGTGCTCTCTTAGAAGATCATCCACAATTTAAAATTGATGATTTTTTGTTAATTATTATGACGGAAGGTCAACAAGAAATCCTGATTTTTTTTTCTGAAAAATGCATTTGTATTGATGGCACGTATGGTTTGAATGGCTATGATTTTGAAATGCATACGCTTGTTGTCTTAGATGAATTACACCAAGGCTTTTCTTGTGCCTTCTGCATAACAAGCAGAAATAATGAAATAGCTATAAAATTGTTTTTTTCTTGTGTTCGAGATAAGGTGGGTCATTCCATAGAAACAAGAGTATTTATGTCTGACATAGCAGATGTATATATCATAATGCATGGTTGCAAATCATGTTAAAACCTCATTACAGATTATATTGCTGTTGGCATGTGGATAAAGCATGGAGAAATCATCTAAATTGTATTTCTGTTGACGAAAAAAAGGTTTGTATTATTATGAAATATAAAAGATATTTTATGACTAATATTTCAATTATTGTAGGCTGCTGTTTATAAAATGTTGAAGACATTGTTGCAAGAGGTTGATTCTTTTGCATTTGAAAAAATTTTGTTCAAGTTTCTGGCAGAAATTCAAAATGATACCGACACTGTGGCTTTTGGAAATTATTTCCAAACTTATTACTCTAAAAATGTACAGTTTTGGGCATACTGTTATAGATTAAATGCAAAAGTCAACACAAATATGCACATTGAACAAATTCACTATACTATTAAACATATATATTTTCATAGAAAGCAAGTTAAACGATTGGATAAAGCTATTAAAGTTTTAATAAAATTTGTTAAAGACAAATTATTTGATCGTTTAATTCTGCTTCACAAAGGAAAAATTACATACAAAATTGCTGAACTACGAAAACGACACAAGATCAGTCTTGGGATGGATGCAACATTGGTAGTTTAGATAGAAGAGAAAATTTGGCAAATTCCATCTGCAACCAATTTTGGATCCATGTATACCATCCGTGAAAATGATGTTAACTGTGCATGTCGGATGCATTGCTTTGATTGCAACATTTGTATACATAAATATGAATGTGAATGCATAGATTTTGCAATTCGATGGAACATGTGTAAACACATTCATTTATTATGTATTTATCTGGATATGTTTAGCAAAGAAAAACAAACTAACATTGGTAAAATAATTATATATAATTTTTTTAAATAAATATTCTTATATTAATATTTCTGAAATAATTAACAGATAGAAAACATCACAATACGTATTGACAGGTATGATAATTATGTATGATAGGTAAAATGTTATAGGTTTTGGAAAATATAAATAGACTGTTAGTTTTGCTAAGGCTTTTGCATTATTCTGGATTTTGTTATTTTGGTTCATTATGGTTGGTTTTGGGACCTAGCAAGAAATTTTAGTTATTTATACAATTTGTTTCAAAATGAAGGAATTAAAATGATTGAAAATAAATTGCATACAAAATTTTGTGCAGATCTGATAAAAATCGTAAAGTTAAAAAGTAAATTTTTACGTTAGAAAATCAACTATTTGATTTATGTCATTGTCATTCCTTTTCAACACTGATAAAAAAGGTATGACATTCATAAAATGTTAACACTTAAATACAGAATTGCAAAAATACTGATTATACTATTTTTTTTCTTTATTAGTAATGAGTATATTATTATATGGTTTTGGAGTATGTTATTGTTTTATATACTCGTATATTTTTTGGTTGCATCAGCATAATATAATAAACGTAAATAAATAATTCTATAATGATGTTGATGTTGATGATCCAAGATTGGAAGAATCTGAAAGCATTTTCCAAAATCTTAAAATTTCAAATTCTTCAAATTTGTTGCTTGAAGTAAAGAAAAAGGCATATATGGAAAAAATTATGAAAAAAATCAGTTTATCTAGTAAAGAAGAATTTCTTGCAGCTAAGCGAATTACAAATTCTATGCACCATACATTAAAAACAATCAGAGCAACAAAATCAGTATTACCAGCAGCCACATAATCAGAAAATTACTTTACAAAAACGGTTAAACAGTGTAAAGAAAACTTCAAAACAAACAAAAAAAACAATAACAAAACCAACGCAAGAAAAAATAATTGATATTAGTATATCACTATTGAATTAAAGTTTTACTAGTTTATATTATTTAAAATAAAGATTGCAACTTGGTTGCCAGTTGTTATGCAAACTTTATTGATAGCATTAAGTTTTTTGGTTACATAACAAACTGGAGCTACAAATTTAAATAATTGAAGATTTAGCTGTATTCAATTTTATTTTCTTAGTTTTCTCTAAGAAATATAATAAAAAAATTTCTAATTAATTATTCTATAGTCTTGTAGGTTTATCCAGGGGGTGGTTCAATGGGTAGGACCTTTTCTGAAAAAAAAAGGAGGAGTCTTACATGGCGTCCGTAAAGTGATTCCACTTTCGGCAGAAAAAGAAAAGTTTAAATTGGGTTTTAATTTTAAAGACAAAATGTTGATAAAAAAATAAATTTATTAACGTCCGTGCTAATTTTATCAGAAACTAGTTTGTTCAATTTTTGCAAAACTAGATTATTTTATTGCCAATTAAATAAATTTTAATGTCGGGAGTAGTATTGAAACTTATTATTGTTTGCAAAAACATTAAGCAACAATGCACTCACGATGATTACTATCACCAACATTTTGGCATTTGTATTGAAAGTTGTGAATTGGACTGCTGCGGCATAAGAAGTGGTGAACAATATGTTATTTAACCTTAATGGTACTTTGTTTATGTGTTAAATGATCTTATCAAGAAAAGAATGCAAAGTAAACTTAACATTACATACATTAAGTATACCGAGTTCAAAAGAATTAAATTCTAATTTTACTAAAATATTAACAATTTTAATATCTACTTTTTTCAGAATTCAGAAAAAATTTGTATGATATATTTTTTTTCAAATCAGATTTATATTAGTTTTGTATTTTAAATAAAATTGGTATTGTAGAATATGATATTAATATTGTTATAACCCACACAACATAATAATGTAAAGTTTGAGGAAGGAGGAAAAGAAAATGAAGAATAGAAAAAAAACTTTTAAAGTTATGTATTTTTTTCAAGCCGCCGTATCCAATAGTATTATTTACTTTGTGTGTTGTCTTTGAACAAGGTTACTAACGCTCTCTCCGATCTTAGTTACTGGGTTATCTACATTAGGTGTTGATTAGCTAAGGTTTTCTTGTTTCTAGTGTTTGCACGTCAGCTTAGTAATGCCTATACAAAAATATATTTCAGTTTTCCGAGAGAGTAACACATGCTTTATTTTGTGTAAAAGTTTACAGTGTGTAATACTAATTTAATATGGCTAAATATTTGAGATCTTGCAAAGATATCAAACATGACAAAATATTTTCTTTTTTAACAAATGACAAGTTTAAAGAAAGATATGCTTAAAAGTGCAGTTGTATCTAAAATGAAAAAAGTTTATGATGAAATGGAAAAACTGCATGTTAAAATAAAAGCTCTTTGTGAATGTGGATTTAATCAAATTGATAACTAATAAACCTGAATTAACATACGTTGCCAATAAAAATAATAGTGATTGTAATAATTGTGAAAATAATATTACTATCAAAAAGCCAAATTCCAATAATAAAAATGGTTGCTCATCGAATAAAACAAATATTGAAACGGTTAATCTAAAAAATGCAATGTCATCTGATAATCGCAATAAAAATTCAATTTCTTCTCAAAAAAAGAAAAAGAAAACTGTTAAAAATAGTGAAGAATAGAAAACAGTAGTCAATAAACGTAAAACACAACAGAAAAAAAAATTATATACGGAAACTCGGAAGAATGTGATGGAATTCTTAAAAGTGCACAGAGATTTTCTATTTTTTATGTTTTTAACTTGGATCCAGCCATCACAGTAGACAACATGATAAGTTATGTGAAGACTAAAAACGTTGACCGTGCTATATGTGTGCAGTTAAACTCAAAGCGACTAGAAGATTATTCTTTTTTTAAAATATCGGTCCCAACAGAATACGATAATGTAATTCTTAATAAAGAAATGTGGCTAATAAATGTATGTGTAAATTGTTTTTTAACATTTTTTCACAAGAAAATCAAAATAAATTAATCTATTCAAAGTGCGTAATTGCTCAAATGAATGTTCAAGGTATGCTAAACAAATTTGACAAAATTGATGTATTTGTAAATAATGAACATATTGATATTGTGTGTATGTCTGAACATTGGGCAATTAATAACTGTTTATCAAATATTTATTTAAAAATTTTACACTGATTAGTGATTTTAGCAGGTCCACTCATCAACACGGTGGTGTAGCTTTATATGTAAAAAATAACGTTAATGTTAAATTTTAAATTGTATAATTAAATTTTTTTATACTTTTATATGCTTTTATTATTTTTAATATTTAAACCGGTTTCGCATATAAAAGTATAAAAAAATTTAATTATACAATTTAAAATATAAATACTATATGCAAAAGTAATTCACAACTATTAATGTTAAATGTTTAAGAGTTGAAAAATATGCTTCATCTGAGCTTAACATTGAAATTTGTGGTTCCTTATTAAGTATTAATGACAATAATGTGAATCTTATATCTATCTATAGATCTCAGTTAGGTGATTTTCGTATTTTTTTAAATAAACTTGCAGAAAAACTGCAGAATTATTTTTAAATAAATCTAATAAAAAGATGATAATATGTAGTGACATTAATGTTAATTTTTTAAAAGATTCTACTAACAAAAAACTTTTAACTGACTTGTTAAATTGCTTTCAACTTACTGTTGTTAATATTTTTAAACCTACTAAGATATTCTCAAACAAAAATAGTGATACTTCTATTACACTAATTGATTATATTATAACTAATGTTAAAGATTCTAATTGGAAAGTGGTTTAGCCTTTAGTTGCGGATCATTTATCTACGTTAATATGTTTGCAAACCAAAAATACTAAATATAAGATTCCTTCTTCTTTTAACATGAAAAGAATAATATCTGCTAACAACTTAGATATTTTTAAATCACTTGTTTCATCTATAGACTGGAACAATTTTTATTTTATGGAAAACAACAACAATGCTTTTTAATATTTTATTGACAAACTATATGCAAACTTTAATAATGCATGTCCGTTAGAACTATTACCATCTAAGAAAATTGAGAAAAGTCTATGGATTACTACAAACATTTGTAATGAAAGTAAGAATTTAAAATAACTGGCTCAGTAACAACTCAGGCTCACATAAACTAACAACTTTGTACAAAAATAAAAAACAAAAACATTCTGAAAACATTCAACTTTGCAAAAAAAAATTATTCAGATGTTATTTATAATTCAAATAACAAAATTTAATCTATTTGGTATTTAGTAAATACGTCACTTAACGAGAATATCAAACATAATGCTGTTGACAAAATTTATTATTACTATTAGTAACCAAATAGATGTTTGTAATAGTTTTGTCCAGCACTTTTCTAACATTGCGGAAAGTAAATTATTCACTATAACTTCAAATTATCTACTAATTGTACTTTTGGGAAAAATATTTGTAATACGTTTGTTATGACAAACATAACAGTGATATGATTTGTACTTCAAAAACTTTAAAATATTCTTTTTCTGCGGGATCAGATGATATTCCACATAATGCAATTCTTAGTGTCATTGATATTATAAAAGTGCATTTAGTTTATTTATTTAATAAAACAATAGATGTCGGAGAATATCCGGACTTTCAAAAAATTGCTGCAGTTATACCATTATTTCAAAAATATGATAGAACCAATGTAGAAAACTATAGAATCATATCTCTATTATCCACCATATAAAAATTGTTTGAAAAAATCATTTACGAAAGAATGTTTTTGTTTATTAATAAACATAATTAAGCAACTATCAACATAGTTATAGATATAAATCATTAATTGAAACTGCATCTTGGAATCTTTTCAATCACATTGTTAAAATCATTGATAAAAATAAACACGTGTCTTTTTTTCGATCTTTTTTGCGCTTTTGACAATGTAAATATTGAATTTGTAATTAACAAATTACAAAACATTGGATTTAGAAAGAAAAGTCTAATCAAATCATATTTTTCTAACAGAAAAAATTTTAATAAAGATAGTTTAGTAGAATCTACTACTAAAAATATAAACATAGGTGTCCCACAAAATAAAACACTAAAACAATAGATCTAACAAGTAGGCTAAAAAAAATTTCGGTGTTTCAGTAAAAATATTGAGAGATGGCTGCCAATTAGTTAAATATACTAAAAACCTAATTAATAATTGTATCAAAAAAGAAAATATTTTAAACAAGTGGCAAAAAAACTACCACCATACTTTTACACAAAAAAGGGATAAACAAAACATCAGTAATTACCTTTCAGTTACTATAAAAAACATACAAGATATTCTCTAAAATAATTACCAAGAGAGTTACAAATAAATTTGATTTATACCAACGCATAGAACACATAAGTTTTAAGATAAGAAACAATACATTTGATTATATATTAACCATAAGAAAATAAAATGCAAGGAGGTGAAATCACTATAACAATCTTATTCTCAAACGTAGCAGCACTAACTAAGTAATACAGAATTGTTGGGATTACATTACATGACCAACAGACAAAAAAAAAGGGCAAGACAAAAGGTGAAATAATTACGGAAAAACGGAAAAAAATAATGCAGGAAAATTATGAGAAAGTAGACAATAACGGGTTTTTGCAACAAAAATTTTTGCTGGGAAAAAAATATTTAATATTTACATTGCACAGTAGAAGAATTTAAGATATTAAGAAAGTATTAGAAGAATCACTACAAAAGACAAGACAAGAGAAATAATGGAAGAAAAAGAGTAGAACATGTTTATAAAAATAAAGCAGGAGATAAACAGATATACATATAAAAAAACAAATATCTAATTAGTAATTGACTATGTGGTAGTAAATAAATAAGCGTAGCAGGAAATAAAGAAATTTAAAGTGGGAGAAAGAGTGAAATCAGATCATCCACCATTGAAATAATATCAACAAAAGAAAAGAAGGAAACATTAACAAAAGTAATGTGATGTAAAGAAAACATAAAACAAATAGAATTTGGAACAGAATGTTTTTGAGAAAACTAGTTAATTGTCTTCTTTTTATGGTAAATAATTTGATTTACGTCGGAAAATTGTCTTTAAACGCTCAATTTTTCTTTTACAAATTGTAGGTTTTCATAGATTTTTGCAAAAAATATCAAAAAAGTAAAATCATTCAAATATTTAGGATATGTATTAAATGCAAATTACAGCGAGAATGAGCACATACAAGCAAACACAGTGGTAGGACAGGTGTGCGGAATAGGTGAAAATAAGTGTAAATGTATGAAAATAAAGAGCACAACGTTTGATAGTCTAGTTATAAGTATGATTCTATATGGGTCGGAAATTTAGAAATGGAAAGAACAAAATAAATTTGAAGCTATACAGGCAAAATAATGAAGAAAAGTACTGGGGTTAAATTCTAAAACCCCAACATACATTGTGTTAAAAAAAATAGAAGCAAGGAAAAGAACGGTAAGATGTAAAGAAAGATTGAGAGAAAGAAATAAATGCATAATTTTGATATAGTGTCTGAAAAAAAAAAACATAATAAAGAAAATGGGATATGACTGTAAAGAAGTATAAAAAATGAAAAATAAAGAAAGAGTTGTATGGAAAGAAATAACAACGCAAGAGAAGAAGAGAAGAAGAGAAGAACAAAAATTAATAAATTAAGGTACAATGAGAAATATAATTAATATAGAAAATAATATTCTGAAATACCTTGATAATTCAAAAGTACACAAAAACAGAAAAAAAAATACTTGCAAGATATAGATGTCGAAATGAAGAAAATGTTTGTAAATTTTGGATGAATGAGAAAAGCAAAATGTGTAGAATGTGTGAAGAAGCCAATAAAACAATAAAACATATGTTTAAAGAAGCTTTTGAAATAAGCAAAAAAAAAATAAAAGAATGTGTTAAAAAAAGATGTATGAGGAATAGTATAAATAAGAAGCGTCATTAAAAAAGACAGGAAATTGACAAGAATTGTAGAGATTAAATTGTAATTATATCATGTAGATTACGTAGTGCAAATGTAGATGGTTATAAATTATGATAGGTTGAGTTTGATTAAATATTGATTTCGTTTAAGTGATGTATAAGTTGTAAAATATAACTTTGCAAGCCCAAATGGCAAGAAACAAATCTATTATTAACCATAAAAACACTTATTATTGATATTGATAGTCACAGAATACCATCTAAAAATATATATAGCATTTGTAGACTACAAGCCCTAGAGCTCTGAACAATCTAAAAATCCCTACATAATAGTAGAACATACCACAGATATATAACTCTGTATCTACAAGAAAGCCACAATCAACATTAAACTGGAAGAAAAATAAGAACCAATTTCTATTACAAGAAGTGTAACACAAAAAGACACCATGTCCACTAAACTATTTATAACCGCTATAAAAACTTCAGAAAACTGCAATGGAAAATTGATGATAAACAAACTCGAAAAAAGATGTTGTAAAATTAATTATTATATAAGAAGGTTTGGTTTTAGAAGCTATTTTAATTTAAAAATAAGTTGTTCTGACCATCAGAAAGTTGCTTTATAATCATCTTAGTTTAAGAAAGCGTTTAACCTTCGTAATACCAAATGAAGTCTAAACAGACCCCACGACTAAATTTTTTGTTATAGTTTTGTTTATATTTTATATCATGTTTTTTGTTTTTTTTTTTTAATTTTTTATATATGCAACTTTTTATTGTTGTTTTAACTAATTAAATTATTGTTTTATGTTTTTTGTAATTATAATAATATTTATTTTGTCAGTATTTTTTTTGCCTACCTAATCTGAAAAACCGTTTCATGAATTGCGGTGCTAGATTGGAAAAATCTAATACTAAAAAACAAAACGGTATTAAAAGATTAACAAAACTTTTTTTTAGTAAACTGTTGTATCTTTTTTGTAAGATTTGTTTGTTAAATATGAATGTTTCCTTTACTAGGTAACGTTGACTGGTTGAATGTTTAAAAGTTTTGCACGCGGCAATTTTTCTGACTTACTAAGTACTCATCAAAAGTTTTGTCAACAACATATAAAATATTTACAGTAAATCTTTAAGCAATATTTAATACCCTCATTTTAATACTTAATTTGAGCTGGTCAAATTCCGTAATTTTATTGTCAAAAATTCCAGAAATTCTGTAGATGCTTTAAGCTTCATGCCATTAAGTATTTGCAACTCAAATAAAAAATTTATAATGTATTGTTTAAAATTATATTTAAAAAGCAATATTGCTTTTTATAATAAAACGAGCGTACAATGCTAAACTTGATAAGAACTAACTGCACAACGTAACTGACATTCTGTATTCAACAACAACAATCAATATAGCAAACGTAAAATTTTACAATAGCTGAGAAAAGCAATTTAGCACTGAGTAAGTTTGTTTTGTGAGATAATATATTCTGCCTTATTCTCTATGCATATTGCTAGCAATATTGCTATAGAGCAAGGTTACTAAACAGTTTTGTATCTTTATTTTTCTTCTTCTTATTGTGCCGTCTATCGGAGTTTGGTAATCATTATTGCAATTCTGATCTTTGATGCTGCAGCTCTAAATAGTTGGATCAATGTTTGTCTGTGCTGCTCACGTAAGTTCATCAACCATGAATGACGCCCTAGAGATTTTCTTCCTTGTATAATAAGTTGTAAAATTCAGTATCTCTCTCCACGCGTAATGTGTCCCAGATACACTAGCTTTCGTTTTTTAAGGATCAGTTTCTTTTCTTTAAGCATTCTTCGCATGACTTTTTCATTTGCTACTAGGTCTATTCCTGGTATTTTTAGTACGCGGCAATAATGTCACATCTCAAACGCCTCTAGTGTTTTTGAGCTAATTTTTCTTCAACGTCCATGCTTCCATGCCGTTTAATCAATTGCTTTGCTATAACAATATTGCTAGCTAGCAATATGCATAGAGAATTGGGCAAAATATATAACATTTTTAATGTAAACTATACAAACGTAAAAAGTGATTTGGTAATCAAAAAAATATTTATATGTAAAGCAGTTTATATGTCAGTTAGTTATAAGTTCTCTCAGAAAGTTGACAGTTAACTTGTTAAAAATAGTTTATTTCAATAATTAATCAAAAAAATGTTGACAATTTATATGTTAGAGCCGTTTGACACAAGTCTGATTTTAGTGCTTATTATAATCCAGTGTTCTTGGCAACATATATATTATCGTCGGATTTATGTATCAATTTTTAGTAAAAATTCATCCAAGAAATTATGACCTATTCTAATTTATTGCTTAAAAGCTAGTATAAAATCAGTTTCGTGTCAGGCAGTTCTTTAACAGTACTGTTGTTTTGTTAAACTAAATGTTAAAAACTATAAAAAGATTTGTCGACACAAAAGTATATAATTTATAGCAATAAAACAAATTTATAAAATAACTTTTATTTGAGACAGTTTTTGTTAAATTGACAGTTAACATATTATAATGCAAGTTTGTTGAGTATCTAGTTAATAATTTATACGTTAGTTTATAAAATAGTCAACAGTTGCATTGTCAAATTAACAGTTATCATTTTATATGACAAATTTGTTTAGATTGTAGTTAGTAGTTGATACCACATGGCAGATTTGTGAGGCAATCGACAAATGTTGGTGACAGTTCAATAAAAATTGACAGTTTTTACGTTAGGCGGTTTTTATAACAGTTTTTTGTTTGTTTACAATGACTATTATTTTAGAGTTACCACTTTACAGTGGCCTTTAAATAATGTATCTGCAAATATAGATATAAAACTAAACACGTTCATTGAGAGAAAGAAAGCACTGTAAATACTAAAAAAAACTCAAGTCAGATTAAAGAAAAAGAATTAAAGTTTATAGTATATATATCAAACGGTTCTTAAGACAGTTTTGTGTTATTTTATAAAATCAGTTCATGTAACAGATTATAGATTGAAGTAGAGCAAACTGAATATTAAAAACATTACATTAAATAAATTAATTATTAAATTATAAAATTAGCATCAGTATAATGAAATTGTACGTTTGCGTTTTAATTAACTTTACTAATTTTTATTTTCAATAACTAAACTTAAATTTAAATCGTCAATAGCATTGCACTGTTATTGACAAATTTAAATGTTATAATATCAAATAACATAGTTAAAATACAAAATGCTAAGTTATACTATTAATAAACAGCTAGGTACATAGTAATAAAACACAATTTGGTGACTAAAAATTTATTTATCACATTATATCACAAAATTACTGCACAGTTTATAACAGAGCAGACACACTCAGTTCACAAATTGCATATATTTGTAAAAATATATTAAAAATAAATACAATTTTATTTCACACTAATAATTAATTTTATTTACACAACAATTCTACACATGTAATAAAATTTTATAACTCGTAACCATTTGTAATTAAATTATCTTTGAACATATGGTATAATTTCAATTGTTCATCTATTTTCATATTTAATATGTTATTAAATATATTGTTTGTGTTCGAATCTGGTGAATTGGATGATGTTATAAAACTACTGACATAAACGTGCGCAAATGTGAGCATAATTAACAAACAATCCATTCGATCAGTTACTCCACCGTGACCGGGAATTGTGTCGGCAAAATCTTTTACTTTAAAAGCGCGTTTGAATCCCGAAGCAAAGAATCCTCCAAATGGAGCCATCAAACTTCCAAATAGTGATAAGAAAAATGCGTGAATTATAAATGGATATACGTTAAGATTTAAACCAAATATGGTAAAACTTATCAATTGATAGATTCTATCCGGATTGCATTGATTAAAGCTAAGTACATGATCATCAACAAGTTTATATTGAATAGGACAAATAAAATATTCATAGCCGCACATTATATACGCAATGCCGCACGTGATTATGATTGAACAAATTGCACCGCCAATGAACCCTTCCCAAGTTTTTTTAGGTGATAATTTTATAAGAGGCGTTCTTCCAAATATTTTACCGCATACATACGCCATTATGTCATTACTTACTACTGTCAAAACACTTGTTATAAACCAGATCATACCATGAAAAACTAATTTAACAGCAAATTGTGATTGCACGACAATTGCTAATATTATTATATGAATCCAAGCGAGTAATGCAAATTGCTTTCTGTAACATTTCTTTTTAAGGCTCAATACAAACCAAACTATACCGATAAAGTACATACAGAACGATATAAATCTGTAATAACTTAAAATGCTTTCAAGTGCAACACTGCCTCTTAAAAATGGTCTGAAATAATTTGAAATATGTTCACACCCAATATAAAAATTACTTGTGATTAAAAAGTGTTGTGATATGTACTTGATTTCGTAAATGTCTCTAATTTCATATTTTCTAAATGCAATCGTGATAATTTCATGGTAACACTTTAATTGTATGATGATGATAAATGCTGTATTAGTTATGGCTCCACCGTATAGAACTAATCCAAAAACTCCTCCAAAAATTACAGCAAATATAATTCTGTCCCATACGTTTCTAACGGAGGGTGGTAGTTTACTGTATTCTCTCTTCAGTATATTATATGTACTATTTATAAATGATGATGGTCCGGGTATATCTTTATTATCTTCTTCAGGTGTTGGTGTTGGTGTTGGTGTTGGTGTGGGTTTATTAGCGAATTGCTTCCGCAATCCAATCAATAAGTCTGGACTGACGGTCATTTTCTGAAACAAAAATAAAAAAAAATATATGTGTAGATAGATCTGTATATTTACTGCATCAAAACGTTATTGATTTTTTGTTTTAGCTATGTAATGTTTATATACAAAAATTTGAATACAAATAGGTGTGTAATTAACGTTAATTATAATCTTATTATGCGTATTATGTTAATAGGGGTATACACAGTTTAAAAATTAAATGTTTTCAACTTATTACCATACTAAACCCCTAGTTAGCAGAAATTTATATTAGCACTAGCAGGTAATAAATCTTAAAGGAATTACGATTTACGATATTAAAATGAGCAAGGTGGTCCATAGGAGTGCAGTTAAGAACAGTATAAATCTATGAATTGTTATATGCAATTAAAAAAGTTTAGTAAATATATAGTTTATATATCGTAAACATTATACAAACATCTGCTTTACATCATTAAGTAGTTTAAGTTTTTTAATTATTATTTTAATAACTATTTGTTTGTGTTGCACAAAAGTAGCCTAGAACTGTTCTTATACAAAATGTTATTAATATTTTACACTTTGAAGGTTACATATTTTTGACGACACTTGTAGCTGTAGCTGTTTTTTTTTCATATAAACACAGTTTTTAATACAATACAGACAATTCTCATGTAAAAGAATATTAAACTTCATTTGGACTTGCCGTTGAGTAGCTATTACATTATGTTTGTCAAACGATTTAATTAGATAAGTTAGTACTTTGAAAGTAATTTGTTTTTCAAAGAAACTATGTACTAATATTCCAAGAAAGCTTGTTAATATTACAAATATAACATTCTTAGCTAAATATGTAAACAAATAATAGACTATATTTAAAGTCTTCTATTGAAATTTCACAAATATCTTATTTAGGTTGCAAAAAATATTGGTATAAAGTGCAGAATAGATTTATTTTATAGTAATAGTTACAAGTCTTAATAAACAAACATAGACAGAAACTTTGTTTGATTGCATTTAATCATAATAATGATTTAAATTATTGAAACTATATTATTTTTAGTGATCAAAATCCAATATTTATTAAAACTCTTTTAAATTTATAATATATTATTTTGTAAAGAAAATACCAGCTTAGATATACGCAATCAAGAGCTGCTTTAATTATTTTATTTTAAATTATATTATTATAACGAGTACTAGCAAAATAAATAATGTTTTATTTTATTAGTTGGTAACTAACAGATAAAGATCAACTTATTGTAGACTTTTTTAAATAAAATACAAATACAAAATCGGAATAATACCAAAACAATAAATAAAATCGGCCTTTATAATTCTGTCAAATAAACCAAATGTAAAAAAACGCAATGACTATTAAACTATTAGTTTGATCAACCATACCCTAAAAGTATTTCAAAAAACAGTCCACAAACCCAGTTTGGTTTCAGGCAAAGCAAAAAAAGCCGCTGTTCAGTTTTAACATATTAGCATAAAGATGCCTAGACATAATCCAATATACGCACGTCTGTTTCATAGACTACAAAAAAGCTTTTGAAAAGGTTTGATATTCTAATAAACTCACAATATGTACAAATTATTAAAGCTTTATACTGGCGCCAAACAGCCATCATTCAAATAGATAATGAAGTTACAGAAAAAAAAAACAAATACAAAGTTTGTGTATAACCAGTATGCTACACGAAGAAAAAGCTGGAGTTGTAATAAATGATACCGTCATTATAGCAGAGAATTTACAAAAAACTTTTCAAAATATTAAGGATTTTGTCTGTAGTAAGGACTTTTATACAAAATACATGATGTGTAAATAAAAAAAACAGAAGCAAAAGTACAAATATCTTAGTATTTGGATTACCGATAACATCAACCAAACAATCTAAATTAAATCCAGAGTAAAAACGGCTAGAAATACATTCCTCATGCGTACTATTATTATGTGCTTTTGGCAGATTAAATTAGATTTGCGTACCAGAATAGTAAGATGATACGTGTTTCCTGTTCAGCTTCATGGATTGGAAGCGTGGACATTAAAACAAATAGACAAAACAGTTTGCAAAATTTTGAAATTGAAATAGACGCATATTAAAAATTGCCCCAGGTGATCATGCAAGAGAAAATAGTAGGCAGGCGTAACATCGGTAAACGTAAAACTTTATGGTTAAACAATCTATAGAATTATTTAAACACCGCAACCAAAAAACTGTTTCATAATAAAGAAGAAGAATATATTGTTTTTTTTTTTAATTGAAAGTTGATCATTAATAAATTAAACTAAAAAACATAAGTAAGTATTGCACAAAATTAAAATCAAAGATATGAAAAAAAAAAAACGAATATAAAATGATAATAATCAACAAGAAACAAATACACTACTCTAATCTAATTACACAAGCTCGAAAACAACTACACATTAACTTAACAATTATTAAAGATGACAGAAAAATTGATAATTTTAAAGAACTTGCTGAAACGTTTGAAACATATTTTGAAAATATAACAAAAGACTCATTATTAAAACATTTTGGGCAAAATCGTTTACAATATTGTACGTCTAAACCAAACCAAAAAAACATTCACTTTTATTTCAGTTCGAAGCACCAACGTAAGGAAAATAGTTTGCAATTTAAAAAACAAAAAAAGTACTGGTTTAGATAGTATATCAACAAAAGACATTAAAACAATTGCATTAATGAGCCTATATTCTACTTAATTAATTAATATGTCAACTCTTGATCATTTCCTATTAGGTTTATCTAATATGGTGAACCGAAAGAGTCGATCTCTCTCGGAAAGTGAATTAAATATAAGTTTTCCTACCGAAAATAAAGTGTGTATGTCTTGTAGTAATGCAATAGATGCTGAAGTGTTTAAATGTAGTGTATGTGATTGTGATTTTCACTTAGATTGTGCTAAAACAGAAGATAAGTTTGGGCTCAAAGCCTGTTCAAAGTGTGAATAGAATGGGATCCAGAAGTGCTCGTTACAAGTGTTAGTTACATTAAAAACGAAAATTGTAGAACTCACACAACAAGTAAGTTATCAAAAAAGTTTAATATTAAGTCAAGATGATAAGATAAAAAACGTAACTTTTCAAATAACCCTTATGAATAATAAGAAAAGTGAAGTCGCAAACCCTTTGAAGAAGTTAAGTAATAGTACTGAAATATCTAATTTATGTCATTCGTACACAAATGGTTCTGCAAACAAAAATCATACACATTAAAATATACCTGTAGAAAACAAAAAACATGAAAAATTATTAACAACCAAAAAATCTGATACAAATAAAAATACTCAACAAATATTGAAAAAACTTGATAATAATATAGTTGCGGTTATTGAACCAAATGATAATAGCATAAATAATATAAACAATGGAAATAATAATGAATGGGTTCAAGTTGTTAAAAAGAGAAGAAACGTGAGCAAATATCAATTTAATGGCACAAACACCACCGCGGAGCTCCCAGTCGCTGCAACACGCAAGCATAAATGGTTATTTGTTTCAAGACTACACAAAGATATTAATAGCAACAAATTAAGATTATTTTTAAATAAAGCTGGAAACTTGCCTTATATAATTGAACAAATGAAACCTAAATACGAAGATGCAAATTATACATAATTTAAAATAGGAATACCGGAAGAAACAGAAGCAATGATAATTAACAAAGATTTCTAGCCTAAGAATGTATTTGTTAACAGATTTTTTTTTAAACAAATGACACTAAACGTAGTTCATATTTTCAAGAGCGCTTGCAGGAAAAAACACGCTCATAAAAGTAGAAAACACCATGTTTAAATTACTACACCATAATATACAGTGCCTTACAACTTCCTTACATAGTTTGGTGGCACTAGCAGAAGATTTTGATTGTCATATATTGTGCCTCTCGGAACACTGGCAAAGCAGCTATCAATTAGAAACCATAAGACTACTCAACTTTAAACTTATATCCAGCTTTTGTAGACTTGAAAAAGAACATGGTGGTGTAGCTATATACTGTGCAAATTTTATACACGCTAAACCACTAGACATGAATAAATTTCTAGTAAATCGAGTTTTAGAATGTGCTGGAGCGGAAATTTATATTAATAACAAGCTAATAATTATTGTAATTGAAATATACCGTCTACCAACAGGTGATTTAGTGATATTTTTTTAACTGTTTGAAAAACAATAAAGATATTTTAAAAAATACTAAAGATTGTATTGAGTTTCAGGGTATTTTAAATAGTTATAATTCTCAATGCAAAATAAACGTACCGACACGCATTACTAAAACCAGTCAATTGACAATATTATTGCTGATACACATTCTGAAGTCACAACCAAAGTTGTAAATATAGTAAAGTCCGATCACACGGCGCAGTTTTTAGAATATAGATTAAAAACAAGTATTGTACAACCAAGTTTTAAGAAACAAATGTATTCAGATATAAACGTTTTAATTTTTTTGCAAGATCTTAATGGTGAATTTTTTTTAGCACTTTTACAGAACACTCGGTACACGCTAAATATAACGAGTTTATTAATGTATTTCTACTATATTTCAATAAACACTTTCCTTTAAAATCTGTGCAATGTCACCACCATAAAATTTTTCAGTCGGAAGCTTTAAAAACATGCAAAGATAATCTTCTTAAATACCAAATATTATCGCAATACATCCTTGAGTTAGTTCCTGTTTACAAAAACCATCAAAAAGAGTACTGAAAAAACGGAAAAAACTGCTCAGACTGAACTTAAATTGAATAATTCACAGAATAAATCAAAGGCATCCTGGAATGTAATTAGAAAGACAGTGGGCAGATCTAAATCTATTTATATTCCAGACAATGACAATTTATATCAATTAGCAAATCAATTTAATGAATACTTTAACGCAATAGCAAAAACTATAGCAAAAACATCAAATGGCTCAGCTCTATCAAATATTCCATATAATCCGTACACTTTATTTCTTTGACCAGTTACTCAGTCAGAATTGATTACAATTGTTGAGAAAATGCCAAATAAAATCAGTGCTGGGAACGATGACATTCCACCAAGTCTAATAAAAAAGTGTATTTGCTTTATTGCAAGTCCTTTATGTTATATTATAAATAAATCAATAGAAATAGGATTATACTCTGACCAATTAAAATTGCATGTTAACTCCCATTCAAAAAAGGTGACGTTCTCAAAAATTTACGAGTAAGTTATATATATATATATATATACCTTTTTTGAATGGGAGTTAACATGCAATTTTAATTGGTGAGAGTATATTCCTATTTCTATTGATTTAGGAATTTTTTAACATACACAACATTTTTTCAACAAATCAACACGGTTTTATAAAAAACAGAAGCACCAAAACGGCAATATTTGATTACGTTAATTGGATACTTTCTGCAATCGAAGATCATGATATGGCTTGTGGAGTATTCCTCGACTTGTCAAAGGCATTTGATTGCATAGAGTATCCACTTTTACTTTCAAAATTAGATTGTTACGGTGTCAGAGGCGTCGCAAATAATCTTATAAGTTCATATCTGTTTGGGAGACAACACTGCACAAACTTAAAATCTAATACTGGACTAACTATAAAGTCAAGTAGCTTGCACGCTTCTAGAGGCACTCCTCAAGGAAGCATTCTTGGACCACTACTATTCATAGCTTTTGTAAATGATATGTCAGCATTACAACTAACTGTAGGATTTTAAATTACGCAGATGATACCACCTTACTGTTCAGAGCAAACACTTATCCCGACATTATAGATATTGGTGATCTTACTATGCAATCCTTAGAAACATGGTTTTTGAATCATGGATTACTATAAACAAGTTGCATTCTTTTTAAATCAAACCAGAGACAACTAACATCTGAATCAGTCACACTTAATAGCACAACATATAATTTTACAAACTTTGTACGATTTTTATGAATACAACTTGATGAAACTCTATTATATATCCAGCATATAAACAATGTATATGTTAAAGTGAGTCGGGCGTGTTATGAATTGAAAATTTTAACAAAAACAACCAATTACAATATAAGCAAACTATTTTATTATGCTAATATAATTTCATATCAGATATGGGATAATATTTTGGGGTAGTACTTCTGAAGCTGGTAGAGTATTCCTTGCTCAAAAAAAACACTAAGAATTATGCTTAAGTTACCCTTCAAAGAAAGTTGTAGAGGAAAGTTTAAATCTGCTGGAGTGTTGACATTATTTGGCCTGTACATATTAGAATGTACAAAATTTATATATATAAACTTAAAAAAAGGTTTCAAATAACTACTTTGTCTAATTATTACAATACACGACACGGCCAGACGTATTTGTTACCGTCACACAGACTAAGTAAATATGAAAAAGGTCCTTTTTATTCTTGTATAAAAATATTTAACTTTTTACAGAAACATCTAGTTATAATCTAATGAAACAATCTGTGTTTCACATGCTGTGCAATATGGAACCCTAACAGTATGTCAGAATTTTATTCTCACAAGTTTTAAATTTAATTTATTTCAACAATGTTATTTTTTTTAAGTTTTAAAGTTTTAAAATGTTTGTATTTTTGTACTTTTGCACTTTTTTCTATTTTTGTATTTTTGTACTTTTGTACTTTTGTACTTTTGTACTTTTGTACTTTTTTGTATTTTTGTAATTTTGTATTTTTATATTTATACTCTTATTCTTTTTGACACTTTTGCATGCACAATATTTACCTCTTTGTAATATTGTCACTGTAAATAAATATATTATTATTATTATTATTAATAATCTTAAAACAGCCTGTGTTATACCAATATACAAAAAAAAAACAATTCCTACAACATATAATTATAGACCCATAGCTCTGGTAAATGTACTCTCAAAAGTTATAGAAAATATTATTTTCTACCAAATGGCATAGTTTCTAAACAAAAATAACCTAATATCAAGTGTTCAACATGGCTTTAGAGAGTGTAGGTCAACTGAAACTGCAGCCTACGATTTTATGAAATAAATATATAAAGAAGTAGATAGAAGTAATTTGGTAGCAAGACTTTTCTTTGATCAATCAAGAGCGTTTAATGTACTAAACATTAAATTTATTATTAAAAAACTTTATGCGCTCGGGTTTAGAAAACTTTTTACAGTATGTCAACTCTTACCTAACAATTAGAAAACACTGCGTTAAAGTTGGACATAAAATCAGATATTCCACAAGAATCTATCCTAGAACCACTACTTTTTTTGTTGTTTGTGAATGATTTGGCCAATAATGTACCATGTGGAAAAATCGTTATTTTGGCATAAACTCCAGAAACTTTGAAATCAACAAATTTAACTTTCATTGAAGAGTTTACAAGTTGGTGCAGACAAAACTGACCCATTGTCAACATAGAAAAAACAGTATGTTTGTATTTCCGCAACCGTAAAGTCAATAAAATAGTCTCCATCTTAATAGTCTCAATATTAACACGGTTAGTTATACAATTTGTTGGTGGTTATTTTAATGTAAACATAAATTGGAAAAAGCAAGTAGATAACGTGAGCACACAATAAATATGTCATGTTATGCCATATTACAACTTAAAACAACTTTAAATATTAAAGGACTTTTAAATGTATACTATTCTTTAGTATACTCACATATGTCATATAATATAGTATTGTGGAAAAACTCAACAGACAAACAATACATTTTTATTGCTCAGAAAAAAATAATAAGGACAATTTTTAATTTAGATTATAGACAATCTTGTAAAAGTACTTTTATTCTACATAAAATACTTACTTTTCCTAGCTTATACATTTGCAAATATCAACTATTAATCAAACAAGATATAAACACTTACACTACTAACGCAAACAATTATAACTGGAATACAAAGCATTCTGAAATGTTAATGACAACAAAACACTTCACAAAAAAATACAAACAAGCACCTTTATGCGCTGGAAAAACAGTATAATAAGTTACCAACACGATTAAAAAACATACATAATTTTAATAAATTCATAAACAGTGTCTTTACTTTTACTTTGTGTATTTTATTATTTCTATTGTAATTATTATTTTGTACTGTAATTATGACTTATTTTATATGGATTACCAACAAAGCTTCAACGGCAGAAGATAATATTGCTAAGATATGTAGTTGTAATCGTAATTTTTAAACTTTTTTTAACAATAATAAATAAAACAAATTGTTTTGAATATTGCGTTTATGATTGCGTAGGATAAGCACTGTACTGACAGAGCGTACTTAAAATAAACGCGTACTAAAGCATCACAAATTACACTCAAACTATTTTTTTGTTAAAATTCTGTTAAAGCTAATCAAAAAACATTAATTTGCATTAAACAGCAGTTACTAATAAATCACAAAGAGTCAGCAGAATCTTCTTTTCTAAGTGACAGGGAGTATTTGTGTGCTATGAAGGTTGTATTTCTGAGACATTTTCTGCTACAACTGAGTTGCCTCGGGGTTCCAACTTGGGACCACTTCTATTTATAATATTTATTAATAAAGTAGCGAGTGTTTTAGACTGTAACTTTTTTGTGTATGCTGACGATGTCAAACTATATAATGTTATTAAGTCTGTTAATGACTGCGTAAAACTATAAACTAATTTATCTCGCTTGTCAACGTGGTGTACAGCAAACGGTCTTGCAATAAATATTGCCAAATGTCATATAATGTCGTAAAGTAGATCCGTCAATAAAACTTTGTATAACTACTCACTTGGTTTAAAAAACATACACAGGAGTGATACTATTAAGGATTTGGGTGTTCTTTTTGTTTCTAAACTCTTTTTTTAATGGACATGTTAAAAAAGTTGTCAACAAATGTTATAAACTACTTTGGTTTTTTATCCGTAAAACTCGTGAGTTAATTAATGTCACTGCCGCCATAAAACTATTTCAGGCTTTTATCTTAATTAACCTATTGGGACTGCATCATACGAGTTATTGTCTTTTGCCATTATCGTATGATGGGGTCACACGGTGCGAGTCTGGGGGTATCAATAGGTATAGCGGATATGGCCACACGTATAATTCACGAACTGCACTGACCCAGGATCCAAGCAGTGGCTCGAATAATGGTTTTATTTTATTTCTGTCAAGGTCGAACAGCTGTTTATTTAGACGCACAATTTCATGCGCATCATGCCATGAATGCCGGCATAACGGGCATAACCTATTCGCGTTCACTTCGATGTTTCCATAGTTTTTAGTTATTATTGTTATTAGTTTTGTAGTTTAAATTTAAGGATTGACTCAAAGGCTTTAAAATTTCACCACCAGGTATTTGCAAATATAAATGAAAAGTGTTATTTTGTAATAATATTTATTATAGTTCTATAACTGATAGCAATTATAGGACTATAATAATGTATTATTATTTATTTTTACAGAATTTACATTTTGTTTATTTTAAAGAATTATTTTAATAGAATTTTTATTTATTTGCAAATTCTGTGTGGATTTGCCATTTTTAACTCTGCCGTTGTCAGTTCCGAGCCCAAAAATAAAGAGGGAAAATGAAAGTTTTAAAAATAGCGCTTTTTATTGACGCAAACGTAACTCAGCGCCGCTAGGCGTCCGTTTTACAAACTCAATGTTTCTTCCCAGGAGCGAAGAGGCGCTAAAACTCGTGGCGAAATATTTATAGGGAATTGACTTATCTTCTATTGTATGATCTGTGGTGCGAGTAGCTGCACTGCAATAACTGACTACGCCAGCTCGGATGCTAGCTTGCACTGTGTAACTAGGCTACTCGCACCGTGTGACCCCATCATGCGATAATGTTGAGAAACAGTAGTAACTGCAGTAACTGACTAGGCCAGCACGGATGCTAGCTTGCACTGTGTAAACAAGCCCAATAGACACCGTACCTTTTTAAAATACGTCTGTATAAACAAAACGGCTAAATAAAACTCATTGGTTTTAACGTTATTAGCCGTATCAAATTATAGAAGAAGGATACATAAGCGTGGGGCAGCCAATCACATTAATGATTTCACAATACGAAATTCAAAATACAAATTGATTGAATCAAATTATAATCAAACTAAAAATTTAAAAACGTTTGTAAGCAGTTTTTTGAGTCTAGTAAGTTTGTTGAATCAAACTATAAAATTGTTCTCGCTCTACAGTTTTTAGTTAAGGGACAATACTGTCAATATCAAGATGCAACGCAAAGTAAAATAAATTCAAAATTCAAAAAGAATTATTATTTTGCTTGATTTAATCAAAAAATCATATTATTTACGGAGTGCAAGCAAACAATAGTCGTAAGCACCACAAGCAAACAAAACATGTACAGCGTTTCAATGTCTGCCACCCCTGCTTTGTTTGTGCTGCCAAACATTGGCGTGCTGCAAACAATGCTTTTGTGTTCTTGATCTTAATATACTATTATGTTCAACAAAATTACTATTTATCAAAATCGTAATATTATTATCAACTTTTTTATGCTTAAAACAGGGAGTTTCTCCAATCGAAGAAATTAACTGCGTATCTAAATAACTACAGACCAATTGCTATAACACCTATCATTAATAACATCTTTTAGAACAAGAATTGTTAAATCTAAAAACATTATAATAATAAAAGCAACTAAAATAGCCAATACTTACAATACAATGCAGTTTTTTGTGACCTAAGTATGAGTTTTGATTGGGTTGTGCACGATATGTTAAATGCACGCAAAATCATAAAATATTATTTAGAATACAAAAAATATGTTATTGTCTGTAAATTAAAATAGAATAGAAAATAAAATTTAAAACAAATTTTGTATATTTAAAAGGTTTGTACTCTTGTAATCTTGTTTCTTATGTTTCTTAAGTCCTTGCAAACAAAAAAAAAGTTATATCTCTAACTGTATCTCATACTTTACCTGGATAATACAATAGCTAAAACTTTCAACAACAACAAAACTTGAATACAATAATTTGCTCTAAACAATCCTAACCCATGGTTTTTAGCCAATTTACAAAATTTAAATTTCGACAAAACTAAAAACGTCAAACACTAATAAAAGTTAATTTTCTATTAAAATATATATATACGTAAACTTGGTCTAAACAACTTTACCAAATACAGTTAGTGCATGGGATATCATACCAAAAATCAGTAGTAGATTGTTTAAGATTCAAAGAATAGCAATAAAAATCATTCTAAGATAAAATTATAAAAAAATAGTCACGCAGCATTTACTTTAGAACAATTAGAATTAGAATGTTTAAAAAATAGTTTTCAAAATGTTAAACTTTATATGCAGCACAGTGATGTCCAATCTTGCCAATCACAACATCAGTCTGATCTAAAAATCGACTTAAAATTAAAACAAACATGCACATAATTTTGCTTCTAAATTTTAAAATGTTCTCAAGCAGTGATTCTAGACCTTGGGTTGCCGGTGGTATTTGGGTGGGTCGCATCTTCAAATACTTAAAAAGGATAAAGTTTCATTTTTTAGTTTTGCATTTTTCTACTGTTTCTGACATAATTTTATTATTTTAAATGAATTTTGTTATTTTTGACATTTTACTATTTCTAACAATATTTTAATATTTATGGTCGGATTTTGGGTTTTAGTTTTAACATTTTTTAACAGTTGCAAATTTTGGTGCTTTTTGACAATACTTTGACGTTTCAAAACCAGATTTTGTTATTTTTTTCAATTTATAATTAAAAATGTCCACCTTTTAACAATTTAAAACTAAAAATTTGGTTGCTTTCTGACAATAATTTAATGTTTCAAAACCGATTTTTGCTGTTTTTAATCATTTATAGCCGATTTTTGGTGCTTTCTGACAATAAAATATTTTTTTATTTTTTATTAATAAAATTTTTCTGATTCAATTTTAATATTTTACAAACAATTTTTGATATTTTTAAAATGTTATAAGTAAAATTTAATACTTTCAACAATACTATAGTCAAATGTTAATGCTTTTTACCAAAATTTTAAAATTTCAAAGCCAAATTTTGCTATTTTGAAATTTTATAGTTTTTTAATTTGTTTAACAGTTTATAGCTAGTTTTGGAGCATTTTGACAATTTCAATTTTATAAATAAAGTTTTGCACTTTTTAATCATTTTTGGCCAGATTTTGCTTTCTTTGGACAATATATTAATGTTTTATTACCAGGTTTTGTTATTTTTTATTTTTGCATTTCTTAATTATTTGAATGACCAGACAAAAAAGGAATTAAATTTTCAATACCTCTTCTCAATATTTTGCGATAAGGCCCAAAAAATCTAGCTAATTTTTGGAATTTACTTGATAAGCTTTGCAATCATTTCCAACTACTTTTTTGTTTTGTTGTCATATTAATTAAATACAGGAATAGACTGCATTCTCATTATGGCACAAGCATGCACATGCAATCTTAATATAGTAAATTATGACGCTAAATATCAAATTACGCAGTTAACCAATAAACTATAATAAATATTTATTTCAAAAATATTTTGATTAAAAATAATTCTAATATTCGTTACTGTATGTATTTAATACTCACGTCATTATCAATGTTATCAGTATTATCATCAGAAGTATCTCCTTGTGTAGACATTAGAACCAAATATGGATTTTATACAGATATTTAGTTGACAAATATAATTTGACACTGTCACATACTAATCATGGCTAATTATATTTAGTTAAATGACTGTTCTAACACATAATTTGAATTATTTGCAACCCGTATAAACTATGTATTCAAATTACTGTGCATATCAGATAGAATGTAAATTATTGTCATAACGGTAACTAGCTTAGGCATGCTAGAAACCAATATGTCAGTTTCACCTTAAGCGGCCACTAGACGTTCAATATTATAGTCAATATATTAAGCAATCATTGATAGTATACAACAGTATTGACTGTACAAGATTGCACAATATATTGTGTAATATCTTATTTAAATTTTTTTTTATCCATTACTTTATCGATCTGCGCTTTTTTTCTCCTAATTTTTTAAAGCTATATCTAAAACAATGGTCACAGGACTTGCTTTATTTTAACAAAAAGTTTGAGCAATTATATTGCACCGTGTAGTAGCAATAAATTGTTCAAAATTATTGATGATAATATTGATTGTCTAGTAGCACCTATAGAAATTAAATTTCAAGCTTTTTTTTTTTTTTTTTTTTTTTTTTTTAACCTTTTTTTTTTTTTTTTTATTTATTGTCATATAAATTATAAATAATCATATAAATTATAAATAATAAATTGTTAAGTAAGTTTTTTTCTTTTTTCTCTCCCCACTTGCTGCTTTGCATCTTTCCATGTATGGTCGGCTGCAGAGCTTCGTATTCGGGGCACCTTTTATCTTCTTTTTTTAATTAATTTGTTTTTTTTTAGTCTTGTTATTATGTAGTGTTTTTTTATTTTTGTTTTAAATTCTTTAAAAGTTTTCGTTTTTTTTATATTTTCAGGTAGTTGATTGTACGTGATTAGTCCATTTCCTAGTATTGTTTTTTTCGCTTTTTCTGTTCTTGTTGTGTGTACATATATATTACTTCTTCTTCTCGTGTTATGTCCGTGAATTTCTTTGTTTAATATTATTTGTAGATTTGTTTTAATTTCTTTATTTTTAACTTTATATATTAGTTTGCATTTTTCTATTTTTATTTTTTCGTTAATGTTTGTTTCGTTAATTATTTTGTATATTTCTTCTGTTGGTGTAAGCTTTGAAAGTTTATGTATTATTTTAAGTATTTTATTTTGTTGTCTTTGGATTTTTTGTATATTTGTTTTTGTTGTTTCACCCCATATATTTATTAAATAGTTAATTTTTGCTAAATAAAGTGAGTGGTATATACTTATTGCTGTTTCTTTTAGTATGCATTTTCTGGCTCTATAGACAGCTCCTATTGTTGCTGCGCTTTCTTTTAATAATTTGTTAATATGTGCATCCCAGGTGAGTTTCTCGGTTAATATTATTCCTAAGTATTTTGTCTGTTTTGTTCTAGTAATTGGTATGTTATTTATTACAATTTTTATGTCAATATCTTTTGTGTTTTTTTGTCTTATTACCATAAAAGTTGTTTTTTCTTCATTTATTGTTTGTATGTTTTCGTCGTACCATTTAGTTAGTTTCTTAATGTCTGCATTTATGTTTCTTTCTATTGCTTCTTTACTTTTTCCGTGATATATAATACATGTGTCATCAGCATACGTATATATTTCACCAGTCAGATTTATATTATATATATCATTTATGTATAGTATATACAGTATTGGTGCCAACACTCCACCTTGTGGTACTCCATATTCTGCTTCCGTTGTTTTACTAAGTATGTTGTTTATTTGTGTTCGTTGTGTTCTGCTTTTAATATATGTTTTTAACAGTTTTAAATTTGTGTTTCTTATTCCTAATAACTCCATTTTTTTAATCAATTTGTTTTTGTCGATGGTATCAAAAGCTTTCTTCATGTCTATAAATATTGGTATAACATACTGTTTCTTGTCCAACTTTTCTGCTATATGTTGTATTATATCAGTTGTTATGCCCATTGTGTTTGATTTTTTTTGGAATGCGTATTGCTTTTTATTTATAATATTATGTTTGTTTATGTGTGTCATTAATCTGTTAAATATTGCCTTTTCTGTAATTTTGCTCAGAACTGATATAAGTGATATTGGTCTATAGTTTTCACATTTTGATTTTTCTCCTTTTTTGTATATTGGTTTTATTATTTGTTTTTTAAGTATTTGTGGGTATTCACCTGTTTGTATCATTTTATTTATGAGTTTTTTCAATATTGGTGCTATTTTTTTTTTTATGACTTTTATCACTTCATGGGTTATTTGATCTTCTCCTGGCGCGCTTCTTATTTTTAGTTGTTGGATTATTTCTTCTATCTCTTCTTCTGATGTTTCGTTAAATGTAGCTTCTTCTTCAATTCTTGCGGTTGTTATTGTTTCATTGTCATCATTTTTTTTAATTTTTTCCGCCAATTTCTTTCCCACTGTTGCAAAGTAGTTGTTTAGTTCGTCCGCTATTTCAGTTTCATTTGTTTTTGTTTGTCCGTTTTCTGTTATAATTTCAGTTATTTTTTGTTTTCTTTTCTTCTTTGTCTTGTTTAGCATACTATTTATTTCTGCCCATTGTTTAGCTTGGTTTCCGTTTGCATTTTTTATTTTGTTTTTGTAAAAATTTTCTTTTCTTTCTTTTATTTTGTCTTCTACTTCTTTTTTCTTTTCTTTCAGTATTTTTTTTATTATTTCATTTTTTGGATTTCTGATGTATCTCTCTTGTGCTTTATTTCTATCTTTTATCATCGTTATTATTTCCATGTTTATCCACTTATTGTTTTCTTTTCTTTTTATTTCCGTTATTTTTGTGTTTTGATTTATTGTGTTTTGTAATATTGATGTTAGTATGTCAAAATCTTTTACTGTTTCATTATCTATGCTTTCAAATTCTTTTTTGATTTTTTCGTAGTTTATTTTCTTTTTTTGTGCTTTTTCATATTTGGTTTTCTTACACATTGTGTTCCATTCCGTGATTATCGCATTGTGATCTGATAGTGTTAGCTTTTCTACTTTTATTTTGTTGTTGTAATCTTTTATGTTTGTTATCACATGATCTATAATTGTACCAGGTTTATCACCATTATTTCTCGTTACTCCTTCTTCGTTTATTTTATTTAAAATACAATGACCATTTTCTACAATTAAATTTCTGTAATTGTTTGTGATTTTGTTATTCTCTCTTAAATTTATGTTCATGTCTCCTAGTATTATATTTTTAGTATTAGTTTTTGTTAATTTGTCTATTACTTTTAAGAAGTCATCGTCTTTTGCGGTTTGTGGTTTATATATTGCTGTTATGTGTATGTTTGTTTTATTGAGTTTTATTTTTAATATTTCTGTATTATTTTCTGTTCTAATTTCTGTTACTGTTGTTGCGATTTTGTTTTTTTATGTATATGGCAATGCCCCCACCTTTCATTGGTCTGTTGTTAAATATTGCGGTATAGTATGGTATTTGGAAGTATTTTTCTTCGTTTGTGTAAAGCCATGTTTCATTTATTACTATAATATCTGCGTTGTATAGCTTAGGTATTGTTAATATTTCATCAAATTTGTTTCTTATGCTTCTTGCGTTGTGTAGGTATATTTTTATTTTGTCCATTTCTGTTATGTGTTGTTATTTATATTTTTACTTTTAGGTTTGTTTTTATTTTGCATTTTCTATCAGCTCATTTATATGTTCCATTCCTTTAATTGTTATTGGTTTATCAGCTTCACTTTTTCTTGCAAGGATTCTACCTTCTTTATACCATATCCATCGGAATCCATGTTTTTTTAGTTTCCTTGCTTCGTAGAATAAGTTGTTATTTGTTTGGGTTAATTGTTCTGTTATGTAAATTTCAGTATTTTCACCTTTTAATCCGCATTCATTTGTTTTTGAATACGCATTCGAATATCATAGACGGAAAGCTTAAAGACAAAATAAAAACTATAAAAGTAGTTTACATCAACACTATGGCCAGTCAAGCTTTTGTTGGGACAGGTGCCATTGGTGCGTCCTCAAAGATGTTGTGAACACCACAAATTGACAATGTTGAATACTCTATCGCGTTCAAAACCGCTTAATAGTTAAAAAAACGTCACGCTGACAAATTCTGGGCATATTTTGTTTTAAATAATTTTAAATTTTAAGATGTGTCGGTGAGATCGGCCATAAGTAACTACTTTTTATATCTAGCTTTAAAGCCAATAGTTAAACAGTGATTAGATGTTGTAAAAATAATAAGGTTATTGTTACTGCAGTTAATATAAAACAACAACAAAATGTTTGCTTTTTAGTTGTATAAATTAAGGGTTTTTTTTTGTTATTTCACTCAATGCTCTGATTTATTTAAATATAAATTGTAATTGTTTTAACGAAAAATGTACATTAACATTATTTTAAAGTGTTTTAAAATTATTTTGTTTTTCACTTACATGCTCAGGTTTTTTTTAATTAATTGTTATTTCAACAAAAACATTACTCTCATTTTAGAGCTGATGAAAAAATAACAGAATAGTAATCCAAAAATTACTTGTCATTACTGTTTTCTTTCTTAAATAGAACTGATCAAAAATTTTAATTGTAATACCATTAAAAATTATTATACAACAATTTATCAGTTTTAAAAAAACTTGTGTTATCATTATCTTTACGTGCTAATCTCGATACTCGATATCTTTAATACAGTCATTCAGTTCAAAGTCGAAACTTATGTAAGATTTATCAGCAAACGTGAAAACAAATGCACAAGAGGCGGACGTTTAGTACAGACTATTACAACTTCACAATACAGACGTCTACTAAAACAATGCGATCATAATTTTACTATCAATAATAAAATCTGAAGTGCAATGATATGATTTATCACCCACTTTATAAAACTTTAAAAATCAATTCTGTAACGACAATACTTGAAACTAGAGATAAATTTTCTAGAAAGGATAAAATAGGTAATATTTTATAATAATGTTTACTACTAAATGAGATAAGATAGCAAAATTTTACTTGTTTCCTATAGTGGATATAATAATTAACGTAAACTTAACTTTTCCCATGATAAACAAATATAATTATAGTAATTTTTAAGTTTTATCAATTTATTTGAGGATATGTTTATAAGAAAATGATTTTTTTTACTTTAGTATGCTGTTATTATGTTTTCCGAAATATTGGCTTTTGATTAAATGACGGTTATGGAATGAATATTGATTGTAATTTGGCCGCATACCCGATGGCTCTAACTTCCTAATATCTAACGGGCGCGAACTTTTCTTCTATATATATATGGCCATGTATGAGTGAAGTGGTACGAACAATATTTTTTTTATGTCGCAACTTTAGGAATCGGTTCTTTAACATAAACTTTGGTCACCTGATTTTTTTTAGATTTTTTGTGCTACCCAGTGTGGAGATATTTAGGGTACTTTCAAAAATGTCAATTTTTACCTTTTTTGCAATTTTCAAACGCCTGTAACTTTTTAGGGAATTTTTTTGCAAATTATTGAAGATAACATTTATTGCTTGAAATTGATTATAAATTCTAAAAAAAATGTGATGAAGACATTTCCGTTAATTTTTAAAATGTTTTTATTCTATTAATAACAGATAAAAAAAAAGATGTTGGGTATTTTTATTTTTTTGTTTAATAGGTCAAAAAAATACTTTTATATGTTATTGAAATACTCTGAAATTTTTAGGATAGGCGATAAAGAACTTTCTAAGAAATTAGCGTTTCTGTAATCAAGAAAAATATCGAAAAAAAAAAACAACAAAAATAATGACTAAATTATTTTAAGTATTGTAATTTTTTTATGCAATATTTAAATTATACGGAAAACTTTACATAAAATAAAACAGGTTTCTATATATTTCTAGAGATTGATCTGTAAAATAATTGCTGTACAAAAAAATCAACTTTATTCTTAGTATGTTGTTTTTTACTCACTGTCTATTTCATTTATTATTTTAGAATTAACAATAATTTTAGAAATGTTATTGATAAATGATATATTTAAATAAAATTCAATTTAATGATTAGCTATTGTGCATTTGTAAATAATACTTATACCCTCCTATTTTTTATTTTTATTATCAAATAAGCTTTTCATAATAAAAAAAAAAAACTTCTGTGTAATTACACTTATTCGTTTATTTATTATACTGTACATTGTAAAAACTTCTATAGCATACTATTTTAGTTTTGTAAAAAAGAAATTATTAGTTGAAGAGTGAGTTTTTAAAAACATACCATCTTCTGTCGGAATTAGATGATGTTTTTGCTGAATATGATTAATTCGTTTTTTATTAACAAATCGTTGAAAAAGTTTCTTTTCATTGAAAATATAATCAGAAGCCGGAGAAAAGAAAAACTTGATATTTTTCAACCGTTCAGATGACACAAAAAAACCATGATGTTGTTGGGGCGTTAAGATTTGCTTATCGGCAGGTAATTGCAAACTTGCAGCTGCTGCAGTTCTCTTAACGGTTCATCTTCATGCCAGTGAACTATATGGTGTTGTCATTAGAGAACTGCATAGTTCTGACATTGAAGTTGAGATCTCAAAATGGTTAAAAACTGATGCTAAAGCACAAAAAATAATTGCAACTTCTGTAAGTCAGAAAGTGCTTTTATATATTATGAATTGTAAAACTGCTAAAGAAATGTTGGACAGGCTGCACACAATTTTTGAGCAAAAATCAGAAGAAAATTTACATTTAATGCAACAGAGTTTCTACAAGTTCACAATAGATCCTAATTAATGATATTGCGTCTCATATATCTAAGTTAAAAGAAATTAATCAGCGATTAAAGCAGCTTGGAGAACCAGTTTTGAAATCAATGATTATAACAAAAATTCTAATGATTTTACCAAATATGTATAATCATTTTCTTAGTGCATAAGAATCGGTAGCAGAAGACAAAAAAACTTTGTAACAAGTAGACAACTTATTGAGAAATCAAAATTACAAGTACAAATTGCAAACAAGCCAGAGCAATCAGATACAATTGGTGCATAGGCAGCAAGATTAAAAAGGTTTAAGTCACCTAGTAATGAAAAGAAGTTCGGTAAATATAATTTCTGTAAAAAACAAGGTCATTAAAAAAATAATTGTAGATTATTTAAAAAATCACTTGAGGACAAGAAAGCAAATGTTGCAAATGTACAAAGAAGAAAAGCATTTGTTAGTGAAGCTTATACAACTGAAATATCAGATGATAATTGGTACTTGGATTCAGGAGCTAGTGATCACATGTGTAAAACATTAGATTGGTTTAAAAACTATAAGAAATTTGCTGATTTTTAGCGAATTTTGGTTAAAGTTGGCAACGGAATTTCAGCTCTTGGAATAGGTAATGTGTCTATTTTGGCATATGACAAAGAACATTAGAAACCAAAAGTTTTAAAAGATGTTTTATATGTGCCACAATTGAAGTTAATTTTTTTCTCTGCTGGATCAGTTTTAGATAAAGGATACAAGTTAAATTGTAATAATAAGCTATGTACCATTCATAATAACGAAGGAAAAATAGTTGCAACAGGTCAACGTTCCAGAAAACTTTACAAAATGGATTTTAAAATTGCCAAGAAAATGCGGAATGTTATACCATAGATAGTTTTAGGCTTTGGCATGAACGCTTGAGACATCAAAATGTAAATTATGTGTTAAAAAGTTTTAAAAGAGAGAGACATCTTAGTAAACAAAAGTCAAGATACATTTTTTTGCGATGGTTGCATGCTTGGCAAGCAACATAGAATGCATTTTAAATTAAGTGATAGTAGAACATTGAATCTTGGTAAAGTTATTCACACTAATTTATGTGGTCCAATGCATAATATTTCTATTGGTGGTATTAAGTATTTTTTGCTATTTAAAGATAGATATTTACACTTCAGAACTGTCTATTTTTTTAAAAACAAGAATAAAGTTCATAAGAAGTTACAAAAGTATTTAGATTTTGTTGCAAAAGAAACAGATTTTAAGATAAAAGTACTAAGATGAGACAATGGTACTAAGTACATTAATGAAAGTGTAAATAAAATTTTGGCAGACAATAATATTTGGAATGAAACAAGTATTCCATATAATCCGGAGCAGAATGGATGTGCAGAACGAGACATGAGAACAATTGTTGAAACACCCAGGACTTTAATTCATACGAGAGAACTCAACGTAAAATTGTGGGCTTCAACAATGTATGTTCTTAAGAGAACAGGGACTTTGTCTGTTAAAGATCAATCTCTTTTTAAATTATGGTTCAAAAAGATTCCTCCAATAAATTATTTGAGAGTGTTTGGTGCAAAGGTGTATGTACATATTCCGAAGCAGTTACAAACAAAATAGGATTAAAATAGTAAACCAGGAATATTCGAAGGATATGGAAAGTGCCAGAAATGGTACAGAATCTGGTATAAATGTGAAAATAAGATCAAAGTAGAAAGAGATGTAATTTTTCATTCAGAAGCAGATGTTTGTGACAGGAATGTTGATAGTAGCTGCTTTCCCGTTACTAGGGTAACTAACCCAGGGCATCTTACCCCAGCGCGCGCCAGTCAAGTTACACTGGAGCGTCTTGCACTTTTATGGGAACATGTTTCTATAGCGTTTGCGTACGTGTCACGTGTATGATTTTTTTAAATTAGTAATCATTTACATTTGTGTGATTATTATTTGATTTGTATTAATTTTGATTTGTAATTTCTTTCGTTGGCCGTTTCTGATATATATTTTAATTAATTAACGTCTATATTTATAACTGTCAGATATAATTTTTAAACCAGCCAATTAAATGAGCAAATGCAACTTGCCCCGCTTAAAAGGTTGGGGCTAGAAGTGCACCAGGGTCTGTCAGAACGTAACGGGAAAGCAGCTTTTGTAACAAATATGCCAGATGTGACACATATGCCAGATGTTAGTGTCAAAAATAAATTAAAGATTCAAAAAATTGAAGACCAAACCGAGATTGTGCCAAATTCTATTGTATTAAGAAATGGAAGTATATTAAGGAAACCTGACAGTTTTGTAGATTTAGCACAATCAGAATCAGGTATTTATGCACTAATACCAGATAACCAAGAGCTAATAAGCTATGAAGAAGCAATTGAATTAAAAGAAGCTACAAATTAGCATAAAGCTATTAAAGAAGAAATTGATTCATTAAAGCAAAATAATACTTAGATTTTAGTAAATATTCCAAAAGATAGAAAGCTTTTACCTAATAAGTGGGTCTTTAGAATAAAGACTTATGCAATAGGTAAAATAAAACAATATAAAGCAAGAGTAGTAGTCAAGAAATATGCTCAGGAATATAGTACAGATGATCGAGAAACGTTTAGCCCAGTGGTAAAATTTGATTCAATAAAAAAGATTTTATCAATTGATGCTCAAACGCAATTAAGTTTATTTCAATTTGGTGTTAAAACAGCATTCTTGTATGGATATTTAAATTAACAAATATTTATGGAACAGCCCAAAGGATTTGAACATGACAAAACACTTGTGTAAACTTTAGAGAAGACTTTATGGCCTCAAACAAGCTCCAAGGAACTGGAATGTAAGACGTAAAATGTTTTTGATAAAATGGGATGGAAAAAATATTCTTGTATTAGCAAATTATGTAGACGATGGATTAATTGCAGTTTCAAGCCAGGCTGAAGCAGAAAATCTTTTAACATATTTGAAAACTAAATTTGAAATAAAGACGAGGAATTTGGAAGTATACATAGGTCTCCAACTTCATAAAAAAATTGATGGATCAATATTTGTTCATCAAAGTGCATATACCAAGAAACTTCTCAAAAAATTTAATATTATAAATTATCATTCTGTATCAATTCCAATGGATAAAATTATAATTTTAAATGAAGAAGAACTCTCTGATAATATGAGTAGAAAAGCAGTGAGAGAATCAACATATCGAGAATTGATTGGTAGTTTGATGTATCTTTCAGTTGCAACTAGACCAGACATTGCTGTAAGTACTTTGAATCAATATTTGACAAAGCAAGTACATTACAATGCTGTGATATGAGTATTGAAATATTTGAAAGGAACTATTATGTATGGTGTGTTCTATGAATCAGGAGGAAATCAAAGACTAACATGCTATAGTGATGCAAATTTTGCAGGCAATAAAATTTCAAGAAAATCGACAAGTGGTATGGTTTTTCTTTGAAGAAGTGGACCTGTGTCATGAAGTTAATTTGAATTACGTTAATACAAAAGATCAGATAGCAGATATTTTGACAAAATCATTAACTAAATATACCTTTCAGAAATTAAGGCATGTATTAGGTATTACAAAATGTAGTGTTTAATTTTTTTTTTAATAAAGTGGGAGTGTTGAAATATGTAATGTTTGTATGATCTAGCTAGTATCAATTAATGTTGTTATGGAGATATATATAAAAATAATAGTTAGTAAACAAAGTTGTACACAAAAACTTCAATCTCCCAATTGCAACTCTTTCTTCATAAACCTACTGCTGCAATATATAACAACAGTTTTGTACCCATCATGCACTCAATTTATTTATACCCAAATGGTTATAAAGTATTCGGCAAATTAATGTATCTAACAGCCCTGACATTGCTGATAATTTTCTCATTTTTAATCGGCAATCACCTTGGACCAGTTCTTTAATAAATACTCTTCTGTGATCACTTCAACTGGTCGACCAGAACGTGAGTCATCTTTTATTGACTCATAGCCTATCTTAAACCTTTTGACTCATTCTGTCACGGTGGAATAAGAAACTTTGTTTGATTTGATAAAAGGTAAGACCTTTTGGGTAAAAAGTTTGTTGCAAATCTGATATAGTTGAAACCTAAAGATGTCTGTCTAGATATCACTAAAAGATTAATTAAAGTAGAGTGTTAAAACTGCACATGTACGTTAATAAAACATCACACTTTACAAACAACATTTGTCATTTGGTTTAAAGCTTTTAGAAATGTAGTAAACCAGGAATTTATTTCGTCTATTTCATATTAATCTAAAATTAATATTTTTACATTAATGTAAAAGTTTTATACTTGTTATGTTTTTTAAATTGAAGGTGTGTGTGTAAATGTTTAAAATAAGTAATAGTAAGTGTGTATATTATTTTAGTCTGTATTTGAGTGCATTACCAATTTGACCTATGTATATATATTATGTTGCTATACAATCTTAGCAATTAATTTGATAAGATTCTGACCTAGTTATTTTATCTGATGTTTTTGATTGCAAATAATATTTTTGATAGTGTTGGAATTAGCAAATGAGGCTTTTAGATCATATTTATGTACATTTTTGTAGTTTATTACTGGTATTGTTTTATGATTTGGGTGTTTTTGTTTTTGGTGTTGTGTCTTGTGTCAATAGTATTATGTTGTTGAGTAACTGTTTCTGTGTTTTTTTTTTAATTAACTTATCTATTGTACTGATAAAAAACTAATTATTTACAGTATATTTATGTTAAATTGTAGTTCTTTAGATGATAGTGCTCTATGTATTAGGAAGTGAAACGCTGTAAATTTCCTGTTAAAGCTTTGAATACAGCTAAAAAGTATTCTTCTTGAGCCTGTATTTGTCCACTGCTGAACGTAGGCCTCCTTTGAACAATTCCATTGATTGTGGTCTTGTGCAATTTGATACCACTGCTTTCCAGCAGTTTCCTTGACGTCGTCTACCCATCTTTTCTGTGGTCTTCCTCTATCTATCTATCTATCTATTAGCAACCTGTGCGTCCATTTTTTGTTGTTATCTCTATTTAAGCTTAGCTATCCGTTCGATTATGCCTTTTACTTTGGTGCTTCTTCTTATATCTATGTTTCTTCGCCTCTCTCTTAGACTTACATCTAACATACTGCGTTCCATTGCTCGCTGGCAGGTTCGTAATCTGTCAGCATTTTTTATTGTTAAAATCATATATTCTAGGCCATACGTTGTGACAGGCAGTATGCACATATTGTATACTCTCCTTTTAAGACTAGTGGGAATATCTGGGTTCTTAAGTATGTACCCAAGTCTCCCGAATGCTGCTCAGCTCTGCCTTATTCGACGAGTAATTTCTGCAGCTTGGTTCGCTTTGCCAAGCTTGATCTGGTGTCCTAGATATATATATATATATATATATATATATACTCGTCTACTTGATCTATTATCTGGTCTCATATTTGGCATTGACCCACTTCGCAACTCATGATTTTTGTTTTTGATATATTCATCTTTAGCCCCACTGTGTTAGAGGCTATGTTCAATTGTTCTAGCATATCTGCTAGTTCCTGTACATCTGAACTGATGAGAACTATGTCGTCGAAAATCTTAGGTGGTTAAGAAATTTTCCATCAATGTTTATGCCCTTGCCTTTCCAATTTCGATTTTTAAATATGTCTTCTAGTGTTAATGTAAATAGCTTAGGTGATATTGTATCACCTTGTCTTACCCCTCTGCTTACTTTGATTTTATCCGTGACCAAATTCTCGTCAATCTTCACTTGGAAGGTGGCATTTTGGTAAATTGGTTTATAAGATTTGTGTACTTAGAGTCTATTCTAGCATTTTTCATGGCAGTAAATATCGCCCATAGTTCTAACAAATCAAAGGCCTTTTCAAAATCGATAAATGATAGATGATAGGTTATTATATTCTGTGTATTTCTCTATTAGTGTACGGATGGTCTGTATGTGGTCTGTCGTACTAAAGCCTTTATTGAAGCCTGCTGGTTCTAGCGGCTGGTAACAATCTAATTTATTTGTCAAGCGGTTTGTTATGATTTTTGTTAGTAATTTGTAAAGATGTTATAGAAGGCTTATTGGTCTGTAGTTCTTAATATTTGGGTTGTCTCCTTTCTTATGTAGAATAATTACTTGAGCGTTTTGCCAAGTTTGGGGATTTTTCCTTCCTCAAGACAATTGTTTAGTAATATTTTTACAGCCATTAGTACCGCGTTTCCATCGAGCTTTAGCATATCGCAGGATATTTTGTCTTCTCCGGGAGCCTTTCCATTTTTTAGCTGTTGTAATGCTTTCTATATTTCTTGAATGTCTATTTCCGGAATCTCTTCTGAATTAACGTTCATCACTAATTCGATGTTTTCGTTTTGTCGATTTATATAGATTTTCGTAAAACTCCCTTATAGTTTTCATTATTTCTTGTTTATTGTAAATCATGATGCCGTTTTGGTTTTTGATTTTGTGAATAGTTGTTTTTCCATGTGCTCTATCTGATCTTAGTACTTTCATATTCTTATTATTTTCTATTATGGTTTTTATGTTTTCGGCGTTGTATTTTCTATGGTCTTTTCTTATTTCTTTGCTAATGTCTTTGTTTAATTGTCGGTATTCCGCTGATGTCCGATTTAGGCTGCTTCTTTCTTTCATAAGATTGACTGTATTCTCGCTAATCTTTTTATTTTTTTTCTGTTTTAGGCCCATACATATTTTCTTATTTACAGTTTGTATATCTTTTGTTATCTTCTCATTTAGTGTTTCAATGCTCATTAGTGCGAGATTGGGTTGATTTATTTCGTTTCCATTTCCCTTACATATCTATCTTTGTTTTGTCTCAAGTAATCCATAGTTGGGTAGGGTGTTGTTTTGATCATTTTGTTTCGTTTGATTTTTGTGTTTATATTTAAAGACACTCTTAGTAGTCTGTTATCGCTGCCGGTGTAAAACTTGTTAAATATTGAGACGTTTGTGATGATCATTTTTTTGTTGGATAGTATGTAGTCGATTTCATTTCTGAAGATTCCTTCAGGGTGTAACCAGAGTCTTTGTTTTGTTTTTGAAAGAAGGTGTTCATGCAGAAAAGGTGTTCGTTTTGTAGGTAGTTAAGTAAACGTTCTTCGCGTAGGTTTCTATCTCCTAGGCGATAATTTCCGATGTTGGGAATAGTACCTTCCTTGTCTCTTCTTTTACCCAACTTTAAATTAAAGTCGCCCATTATTATTGAGTATTGTACTTTCTCCATTTTTCGAGCTGTTGTAATGTCCTCGTAAAAAATATCTATTTTGTCATCGCTGTGGGCACTAGTTGGGGCATAAACTTGGATCACTTGGAATTTGAATCTGATATTTAGTTCTAAGATTATGTATATAACGCTGTCTGATACTGATTTTACTTTAGTGACTAGGTGCTTTATATGTTTGTTGATGAGTATTCCTACTCCTCCTATATGTGGGTTTATTTCGTTGTTATTTTGGTATAGCATATGTCCGGATTTTATAATGGTACACTTTTCTTCGAGGAGTCGTATTTCGCATATTCCAAGAACATCTAATTTTATTTTTGCCAGTGCTTCCTCTAGTTGTTCTAGATGTTCGGGTAAATTCATAGTACGTATGTTGTAGGTTGCTAATAGCAGTTTCCTTTGTTGTCTATTGTTTGAGTTTGATTTATTTGTAGAGTTTGTTGAAATTTTGCTTCCCCCAGAATCCATGAGGCGGACCGTCGGGACGGTATGGGATTGTGGGGTGAGCCCTACCCAACTGGGGTCTTTTTGTTTGTATATTCAACATCATCATTTGAAGGGTGGTTAGCATATAAAACGCCACGCTTGCCGAACGGGTTAGCGAGTCCTGTTTCCAGGTTGAAATCAGCCGCCCGATCCGGGTACAGACGCTGTTTGCAGCCGCCCAATTTGGGACAGACGCTGCGATGCTAGTTTTGGTCCGCCATGGGTATTTTATTTCCCCGATACCACCTATATCTATTCCCCTATCCGCCACCTGGGGAGGCGCCCGATGGAGGACTAGTAACAAAAAAGTATTATTATGTCTAAATTAGTTGGTACTCTGTAATTTTTAAAAATAAGAGATATTGTAAAAATTGTTTGTTAATATATTTCTAGCAGAATTAAAAAAATTACTTTTACCTACTACACAACATAATTCTATCGCCTATATAGATATTATTTTTTGTATATTCAGAAAGCAACCAAATAATCTAAATAAATCACATTCATTTATCAATAACCTATGTGCTATATATACAATTAAAACTAAAACATTTAAAACTACTATAATATGTGCAAATCCACCTCCGTCCGGTAATACCGGTGTTTTTAGACAATTTAACTGATGTGGCAACTTAAATGTTAACTGTTTTTCAGTATCAATAGCAAATCGCTTCTAAATTATTATTTTTTCATCATTTAAAATACACACTAACAAACTAGAATTGAAATGGGATACAACGAAACGCAAATGGACTATATGTTTACTAGTGTGCGCTTTTGAGTGTAGACAGTGTAATTGTGTAAAGATGTAATTGTGTAAAGATGTAACAGTGTAAATATGTAACAAAAATGTTATACAAAAAACATTTCAAAATAAAAATAAATCTCTTATTACATTAAAGAAATCTGACGCTTGTGTAAAAGAGCTTCCAAAAACTGTTAAAACCATTATTTTTTTATAAAATAGTTGGTAAAATCTAGGGTATTATATCAAAACCAAAAATATAGATGTTAGCGTCTATTCTATAACCGGTTACATCAATATTTATTGCTTGATTTGTTGAATGTACAATAGTTGAAACAATTATTGGGTTTTCTGTCAAGTGTTTTATAAAATACAGTAAATAATAAAATAAATGACAAGTAAAAAGTTTTCTACATCAAAACAGATAAAAAAACCACAATAATAGTTTACACCAACATTTACTAAAATATTTATATAATTCTAAACTAGGACGTACTTAAAAAAAATAGATTCAAAAATTGCATATTAATCTACAATAAATATTTGGTTAAAAAGAATGGAAAATGGAAAAGAAATTTTTGACAAATTAATTTTGATGTATGTTAGTCAAATTATAATTTATATTATTAATATAAATATAATTTAAAATATTGAATTATGCTGGACGAAAATGATATTATTTGACGAGGTGGTGATTGCGCGTGCGCTAAAATGGCAGCCAGCATTTGTGATACAGTTTAAAGATTAACAATGTAACTATTTTTATAATTGTGTAAATAAATATATATATGTAGGACCGGACGCCCCTGTACGATACAAGACGAGTCGAAACTGAACCGACAAGACGAACGTCACGTACAAGAGTTAAGAAGTAAGGATCGCGCTATTAATTGTTTCGTACGTTTATATTAGTTAATTTATAAAAAATGTATCAAGAGTGTAGATGTAATATGTAATTAATTAATCTGTCATATAAAGAAAAACCCTGATGACATGACACCACAATAAACCTACAGGTGAATTAAATAGAGTGGGACTGTTTTATTTGCCGCTGAATATTATTATTTCCTACAACTTGGGGGCTCGTCCGGGATACAGAACACGCAGTGAGTAAAGTCTTGAGTACAGCTGGTATTATAGTGGCGCGCGCTAAGATGTCCGCTTTAGGGGACATTGCCGATATTGACCACAATATTACGCATCTCCAGTGTAAAACGTTGCGGGTATTATTCAGAATAATATGCGATGATCCGAACCGACGACTCAACAGAACGATGTTAAGAGAATTCCAAGGATTTACGTACAAAACGGGTTCAGATGAGTACTCATTAAAATTAGACGACATGAAAGCAAAACTGTCGTATGCAGATTTAGTGTCAGTGTGTCATGTACTCAATATCGAATACGACGGGTCCGAAGACGATGTTCGGCAAAGGATATTGACATTTCTATGCAATATCGTAGACAAAAGTGATGAAAGAATTAACCAAGACGAAGCCGAAGAAGAAAGTGAAGACGACGAATACGACGAACATGACGAAGAAGACGGAAAAGACGGATCAGATGGGTTAGAAGACAGTGATAAGACGAAAGATGCAAATAAGACGAAATCAAAGAAGAACAGTAGAGCTGGAGACGCCAACGACGACGATGAAGGTGCTGTAGCTCGAAATTATGACGTTATGAGGAACCGTTTTGCAGCCTGTTCGATCGCTTTTAGGGATATGGAAGATTCGATAAGACGATTCAACGGCAAGGATGGATATCCTATATTGAAATGGATTGACGAATTCGAAGAATTAGCTAAACTTGCAAACTGGAACGATTTCCAGAAAGTGATCTATGCCAAAAAACTTCTAGATGAACTTGCAAAGCTTTTAGTTCAGTCCGAAAAAGGTATAACTACCTGGCATCGATTAAAGGCTTTACTGAAGAGGGAATTTGAAGAGAAAGTTAGCAGCGCGGAAGTGCATAGAACATTGATGGGCAGAGCTAAGAAGAAGGAGGAAACGATGCAAGAATACACTCTGGTCATGCGCAAAATAGCTAGCCGCGCATACATCGAACCAGAAACCACCATTCAATACATCCTTGATGGAATTCCAGGTGATCCTGCAAACAAAATGATTTTGTACGGAGCCAACGACTTCCGAGAGTTTAAAGCAAAGATCAAACTCTACGAAGCGATGCACAGAAGAACTACGACGGAATCAAACTCAAAAGATAAACCTCCTAACACCAAAGTAAAAACGCCAAGTGGTGGAAAACCTCCAACCACGAAAGACGAGGGCACGCGCATGCGTTGTTATGGATGCGGAAGCAAAGGCCACGTATCTAAGGATTGTCCGTTCAAGGAACGAGGAGTAAAATGTTTCAACTGTAACGAATTTGGACACAAGGCGGGGGTGTGTCCTACCAATCCAAAAGATACCAATACCAAGAGAACCATGTTGATCAACCACGAGAAGAACCATGCTGTCAAAGATGTCAACATACGAGGAAAGTCTATACCTGCATTGTTTGACACCGGAAGCGACATCAACCTAATCAAACGCGATGCCTTTATGACGTTGGGTCCAATACGTCTACAAAACGATACAATAACGTTAACAGGCATTGGAGGCAGCAGAGTTGACACTTTAGGCAACTTCCAAATCGACATTGGAGTCGACGATGTCGTGGTAAGCACAAAGATGTACGTGGTACCAAGCGACGCTTTGAAGATCCCAATGGTCATCGGCCAAGAATTTTTGAAGAACGCTGTCATCAAGATGGACGCAAATGGGATAATGGTGACGAAGAAAGTGTGCGACGACCTTTCCGATGACGAAGCACAGATGTTAAACATTGTATGTGAAACACCTGTACTAGATCTAGGTCACGTCATCAACGCTGACCTGAGAGACGAGATCAACCAGTTACACAAGACTTACGATCCAACTAAGAAGACGAAGGAGAGTTCGTTGAAGATGAAGATCATTTTGAAGATCGAAGTTCCCATTTATCACAGACCCAGAAGGTTGGCACATGCGGAAAAAATCGAAGTGGACAGACAGATGGAAGAATGGCTACAAGAAGGCATAATCAGACCTAGCCAGTCAGAATTCGCGAGTCCGATCGTTTTGGTGAAGAAGAAGGACGGAGCAGTACGAATTTGCCAAGACTACAGACGACTGAATGAACAAGTCGTCAAGGACAGATACCCTTTGCCCTTGATCGAGGACCAATTAGATCGTCTGCAAGGATACCGTATCTTTAGTACATTGGATTTGAAAAACGGATTCTTTCACGTGTCAATTGATGAAGAAAGTCGAAAATATACATCTTTTGTCACGCCAACAGCCCAGTACGAATTCATAAAGACGCCATTTGGTTTGTGCAACTCGCCGGCCATGTTCCAGAGATTCATCAACGAAGTATTCAAAGAACACATCAAAGATGGAATCTTACTAACCTACATGGACGACTTGGTAGTGCTCGCCAAAAACGAAGAAGAAGCAGTGAGGAGATTGGCCATAGTTTTAAAGACGGCTGAAGAGTATGGTCTCCAAATTCAATGGAAGAAGTGTCAGTTCCTAACGAATACCATCGATTATTTGGGACATCGGATCGAAGACGGAAAGATAAGGCCATCGTCAGCGAAAGTGAATGCCGTGATGAAATTTCCCAAACCCGTTACGGTGAAGCAGGTACAAAGCTTTCTAGGCTTGACGGGGTACTTCAGGAAGTTTGTTAAGGATTATTCGATAATCGCAAGACCCCTTAGCAACTTAACAAGACAGAATGTTCCTTTTACCTTTGGCGACGAAGAAAATCTAGCTTTTGAGAAGTTGAAGCGAATACTGTCGACAGAACCAGTCCTGGGGATGTACGATGTAAACGCGGTCACCGAACTGCATACAGACGCCTGTATAGACGGATTCGGGCCATCTTGTTACAAAAGAACGACTCCGGTGAACTTCACCCAATCTTCTATATGAGCAGAAAAACCTCAGAGGCCGAACGAAAGTACAGCAGCTACGAACTGGAGGTTCTCGCCGTCATATACGCTTTACGAAAATTCAGAGTATACCTACTCGGGTTGACATTCAAAATCGCAACTGATTGCTCAGCCTTTACGTTAACGATGAAGAAACAAGACTTATGTACTAGAGTCGCACGATGGGCCATGCTGTTAAGCGAGTTCAATTATTCCATCGAGCACCGACCTGGCACCAGGATGAAACATGCTGACGCTCTATCCCGAAACAGTGTGATGTTAGTCGTCAAGAATGAACTGATTGCGTCCGTGGAGTCTGCTCAATCACGAGATGAGCATCTATGCGTCATTAGGCAACTTCTATCCACTGGTCGACCATACAAAAAGTACGTGTTGAGGAACGACTTGCTCTACCGAGAACACGAGGGTAGGACATTGCTGGTCGTCCCAGAGCTGATGCAAGCTGCCATCGTAAAGAGTTTCCATGAGAACAATGGTCACTTTGCTATCAAGAAGACCAAGGACCTGGTTCTCAGAGAATTTTGGTTTCCAAGGATGCAAGAGAGGATTGAGGAATGCGTGAGGAACTGCATCCCATGCATCCTATCCGAAAAGAAGACGGGAAAGGCCGAAGGGTTCCTGAATCCTATTAGCAAGGATGAGCTACCACTTACTACCTACCATATCGATCACCTTGGTCCTATGGCAGCCACAGGCAAGGGATACAAGTACCTGTTTGTAATCATTGATGGATTTAGCAAATTTGTCTGGTTGTACCCTACGAAAACGGTGACAAGTCAAGAAGCCATTGCAAAGCTTGAGGTCCAAAAGCACACCTTTGGGAATCCAAAGCGCATTATCGCAGACAGAGGGACCGCCTTCACGTCTACAGCCTTTGAAGATTACTGCAGAACTGAAAGAATCGATCTGACCCACATCACCACGGGAGTTGCTCGTGCGAACGGTCAGGTAGAACGAATGAACAAAACCATAATTCCCATCCTTACGAAACTTTCACTGGAAGAAGAGGCGAAATGGTACCGAAATGTAGAAGACGTACAAAGGGCACTGAACAGGACTCACCAAAGGAGCATCGACACGACCCCATTCGAACTGTTGTTTGGAGTGCAGATGCGTCATCCCAGTGATCCTGGTTTGGAAGAGTTAATACAAAAGGAGTACCGTCGAACGTTCCTGGAAGATCGAGAAGAAGTCCAAAAGGCTGCTAAAGAGCAAATTTTGAAATTGCAGGAAGAGAACCGAAGAACCTACAACAAACGACGGAAGCTGGCCAGAACTTACCAGATTGGTGACCTCATCGCCATAAAGCGAACCCAGTTCACCAATTTGGGCAAATTAAAACGTAAATTTCTAGGTCCATACAGAGTAACCAGAGTCAAAAGACACGACCGATACGACGTGGAACGAGTTGGTCCAGAAGAGGGTCCCAAGAAGACATCCACTGCAGCCGACTTCGTGAAACCGTGGGCATTCTGTTCCGAAGGCGACCGTGGAGAAGATGACGAATCCGAGGATGAGGCAACCGGCGTCGACCACGAGGACGAGATCGAAAGTACGGATGGCCGAGTTGTAGGACCGGACGCCCCTGTACGATACAAGACGAGTCGAAACTGAACCGACAAGACGAACGTCACGTACAAGAGTTAAGAAGTAAGGATCGCGCTATTAATTGTTTCGTACGTTTATATTAGTTAATTTATAAAAAATGTATTAAGAGTGTAGATGTAATATGTAATTAATTAATCTGTCATATAAAGAAAAACCCTGATGACATGACACCACAATAAACCTACAGGTGAATTAAATAGAGTGGGACTGTTTTATTTGCCGCTGAATATTATTATTTCCTACATATATATATATAAATTGTTTAAATATTGCTTACCGCTTATAGCCTACCGCAAATAGAAAATGATTTAAATCATATTGTGTTTTTAATATAATTGATTGATGATTAATAATGTTTTTTTGTTTAGTTACAAATAAAGATTTTTTTTAATTTGAGTAAATTAAAAAACAAAATGACTTCTGGATTTGATGAAGTGCCAATTCCTTTTATAAAATCATGCATACATAAAATAGTTACTCCGTTGTGTCATATCATTAATTGATCTTTCTGAAATTTTTTCTGATCATAAAAAATCTGCAATAATTAAACACATCTATAAAAAAGGAGATGAGAATACTTTTGAAAATTATAGACCCATTAGCATTCTAACAAGTTTTTCTAAAATCTTTGAAATGACTATTAGTATAAGAATTGTAGAGTTTTTTAAGCAATGCAATCTTTTTTCAAATAACCTACAAGCGCTTCTTAGTGGCCGATCTACAACACTGCAGCTTTTGATGTTAATACAGAAATATTGGCAGCTTTAGATGACAAAGAGATTCTACTTGGAGTATTTTTAGATCTATATAAGGCTTTTGACACTATAGACCACCATATACTACTGAACAAATTACAAAAGTATGGCATTAGACTTACCGGACTGATCCGTTCGTATCTAACAAACCGACAACGAAAAGTCATATTATCTTTGGATACAAAAACTGTAACATCTGATATGTTAAGAATTAGCATGAGCATTCTTCAAAGAAATTTGATTGAATCTACTTTGTTTGTAATTCATATGAATGACATACCTACAGTATTGAGTAGTAAAAAGCAGACACTTCTTAATTATGCGGATGATGCAAGAGTCCTTTTATATAATCAAACTACTGACGCAACTATCGCACGAGGGAATACAGTATTAACAAGTATTTCTGAATGGTTAGCAAAACAAAAACTTATTAGGCTGTCAACTCACATATCTAGTTTAAAAACTAAGTTAAATGGTGTAATCTATTCGTCAAGAGTTTTAAAATCTTATGTTAGTACTGACACATAAAGAACCGTTTATTACTCAAATTTTACATCTATTGTGAGTTACGGTATAATATTCTGAAGATCCGCCAGCAAATCGAATAATATATTTATATTTCAAAAAGCGACAATTTGTGTAATCTGTGGTATGAATTATACACAATCATGCAAAAGACTATTCAAAACGCACAACTTGTTAACTTTTTATGCATTGTATGTTTATGATTGTCTAATATATATTCATAATAATAAAAAAACTATTTGTAAAAAATACTGCAAGCTATTCATATAAGACAAGAAATTTTGATTTTCTTGAAATAAGACCAAAATATGCCTGTATGAAAATGTATAATGCACTTTCTGTTACATAAAAAAGTTTTAATATTAATTTATTTAAATTGAAAATTAGATTGTTGTTAATTGTTATTGAGCCATACAAAATAAATAATTTCTTTTTAAGCAATGTAATCTTTTCGACATTAAAAAATTAAATTTATGAAAAAATATTCTAAACTAAAATCATCCATAGACGCGTTTCGAGGTTTACCTCTCATCAGTATGGCTTTATTTATTTAAACTTAATAATTGATTTTTAACTTACTTCGTCAACATTGTTCACCACCACAATTCAAAAAGAATATTTTAAAGGGTGTATTGACTATTTATACTAACTGACTTAATGACTTTATTTAATGGCTATGGTTAATAGCATTCTGAGAATGAACAAATAAACTAATTATTTCGGGATATTTAGCTGATGGTAATGACATGAAAGAATTAAAAAGAAAATTTGAAAATTAAAAATAGAATAAATTTTTTGCATAAATTATAATTACTATTATACAATTTCGTGCATATCAGAACATATATAGAATATATAAAGAAGAGACGCAATGTCCTCAAATGAGACAGTTGTAAAAGCAATAATTTCGAATAAAGCCTAGTTAAATAGGTAAATTTATACGAATGCCACAACGACATATGTAGCGCTCGTTACTATTTGTTCAATCGGACAACCCAATAATAACATTAAAAAATTAAATTTATGAAAAAATATTCTAAACTAAAATCATCCATAGACGCGTTTCGAGGTTTACCTCTCATCAGTATGGCTTTATTTATTTAAACTTAATAATTGATTTTTAACTTACTTCGTCAACATTGTTCACCACCACAATTCAAAAAGAATATTTTAGAGGGTGTATTGACTATTTATACTAACTGACTTAATGACTTTATTTAATGGATATGGTTAATAGCATTCTGAGAATGAACAAATAAACTAATTATTTCGGGATATTTAGCTGATGGTAATGACATGAAAGAATTAAAAAGAAAATTTGAAAATTAAAAATAGAATAAATTTTTTGCATAAATTATAATTACTATTATACAATTTCTTTATATATTCTATATATGTTCTGATATGCACGAAATTGTATAATAGTAATTATAATTTATGCAAAAAATTTATTCTATTTTTAATTTTCAAATTTTCTTTTTAATTCTTTCATGTCATTACCATCAGCTAAATATCCCGAAATAATTAGTTTATTTGTTCATTCTCAGAATGCTATTAACCATAGCCATTAAATAAAGTCATTAAGTCAGTTAGTATAAATAGTCAATACACCCTTTAAAATATTCTTTTTGAATTGCGGTGGTGAACAATGTTGACGAAGTAAGTTAAAAATCAATTATTAAGTTTAAATAAATAAAGCCATACTGATGAGAGGTAAACCTCGAAACGCGTCTATGGATGATTTTAGTTTAGAATATTTTTTCATAAATTTAATTTTTTAATGTTATTATTGGGTTGTCCGATTGAACAAATAGTAACGAGCGCTACATATGTCGTTGTGGCATTCGTATAAATTTACCTATTTAACTAGGCTTTATTCGAAATTATTGCTTTTACAACTGTCTCATTTGAGGACATTGCGTCTCTTCTTTATATATTCTATATATAATCTTTTCGAGTTTACCAACTAACTGTGACGTTTTCTTTTTCTTTGTCATTATTACTGTAATTGTATATTTTAAAACTATGATTATTTTAAAGAAATAAACAATTTATTATTATTATCATTATTATAGTAAATTGAAGAAGAATTATTATGAATTATGCTACAAATTAAAGTTAGTAATGGTTTTAGAAGAAACACAATTAATTGTATAAAGTTTGCAGTTATTGTTAAAGAAATTATTATGAATAATGCTACAAAATGAAGTTAATAATTGTTTTAGGAGTAACACAATTAATTGTATAAAGTTTGCAGTTAAAGTAAGGGAAATGATTATAAATTATGCTAGAAAATAAATTTAAAAATTATTTTAGAGGAAACACAATTAATTGTGATACAAAATGAAGTTTGCAGTTAATTTAAGTGGAAATAATATGAATTGTGCTACAAAATAAAGTTTGTTATTTTAGAAAAATTACAATAAATGGTGATATAATATGAAGTGTGTTATTAATTTAACAGTTTACAGATTGTGTTACCAGAAAAACTGATTCTCCATATAATAAATTCGTTTGGATCTATACTTAGTGGATTATATATTTGTTTTGGTTTGGTAAATTACTTTCATTATTGTATTGTACAGGGTGTTAGGTAAACTTGCGGCAAAAATTCAAGTGGTTATTTCTTCGCCTATTCTAAAAATATTTTGTCTAATAATAGTTTCTAAAAAACCCCTTTGCTTCAAAGTTACAACATTTTATTATCAAAAAGTACATGTTAAGTTGCTATATCTACAATAAATGTTCGAAATAATACAGCCTGGATACAAGCATTCAATCTTCTTGTCATTGAGTACCGAATTCTTTCAAACATACCAGTTGTTTCTAATTGAGTTACACTCAGCAATTATCCCAAATTGTCTAAATTCTCTACTGGAGTAGCTTAAAGTAATGACTTCAGATAGCCTCATAAAAAATAATTTTAGGGGTTTAAGTCTGGGGATCCAGCAGGCGTTAAGCGTGTTGCCCATATCTACCAATCCAGCAATCTCCGTATGTTGCTGTTACAGAATGACGAGCAACCAAACTGAAATGTGGTGGTGCACCAACGTGCATAAACCACATTGCAATTCTTGTTGCCAATAGTACATCATCCATAAATTGAAGTAGCATGTGTTTCAAAAAGTTGCAATACACCTCGCCGGTAAGTTTTCCTAGTAGAAATACTAGTCTAATTAGACAGTCGCTCACAGTTTCAAAACAAATATTCAAAGATCTTTACATACCTTATGCTGTTTTTCATCTGCCCACACATGGTTGTTATAAAAATTTCTTCTTATTGCATTTCTTGAGAAATTGGCTTCATCGGTGAAAAAAATATGTGGCAGGAATTGAGGGTTAATGTTGCAAAAGCCATTGACATAACGCAATACGTGAAAGAAAATCAGCCAGTAGTAGTGCCTAAACACTCTGAATGTAGTATGGATACAAATAATTGCCCTTAAAAAATTTCCAATCTGTCCAATGACTTACATTCAAAGTAGAAATTGTTTAATGTACAATCGTCTAGCTTGTAATAAATTGCCATCAGCAAGTCCATACATGAAATGCATGTCAGTCATCTCGGCGTTCGTATAGTGATTTATGGTAGAAGAATTCAGTAATGATTAAAAACACGTCAAACATCCAAACGTCACTCAATCTAAACAAATGCAACCTATACATGTGTTGATCAATGACAAGACGTATTCAAATGAATTAAAACAGCCGCTCCAAGTTACCGTTAACAATTTTTTGTATTTGATATACTCATTGGCGTACGTCATACATTTATTTACATTAATGATTTCAACAAATATCGAATATAGTTGTCGCAAATTTTGATCACCTTGTATCTTCAAAACAATGAGGTTTTTCAAAAATCATCAAAGAACAAAATATTCTTACAATAGGTCAAGAAATAACCTCTTAAATTTTTGCCGAATGTTTACCTAACACCCTGTATAATGGTTTATTGCATTGTAGTAATTCAGTTTGAAATATTCTGTCTCGTTTGTTTGTTTCTGATAATGCAATAACGTCTATTTTGTGTGTGTTTGTAAGAACTTTTATTTCATTCTATTTCGAAAGCTATTTATATTTAATAGATATACAGAGTAATTCATTAGTATTGCAAAAAAAAATTTTTTGCTTAAAAATAAACATAAAAAATCTTTCAAACACAATGCGGCAATGCAGTTGACTGCATTTTTTATTAAAGTTGTTTCAGATAACCCTATAGAAAAAAATTTAAAAAATTCAGATCAAAAGACCGTAGAGGCCAGAGTTGTGGGCTTCCTCAACCGATCCAACAATTTGGGTAAACTTCATCCAATAATTGACGCACAACTAAACAAAAATGTGGTGAATCCCAATTGTGCATGAAACACATTGGACATCTTAATTGAAGCGGGATGACTTCCAAAATCCAATAGTATCGGCATCATGTTGCAAAAATTTGTAGTAGTTTCCAATTTTAACTATTACATTCTTTTCTGTCTATATTGTGAATTTTTTGTATAGCAATGGCTTTGTTTGTATGCTAATGATTCTAGTAAATCTCAGTTCTTTTTAGTTTAACTTTTAAATTTCAATATATTATACTTAGTAATTTAGAAATATGTAGACGTAATAATTCATTATAATAATAAACAAATATTTATTTAATTATAAATTTAAAATACTTAAAACTATTTTTTTATAAACTTAATTATAATATTAGTTCCTGATTTACAAGTTTCTGTTTAAACGTTTCAAACAAAATTAGTTGATGACATTATATTTATTTCATTCATTATATATTACTACATACATAGAAAGATTCCAGTCACATACATACTAAACGATATGATCTGGTGATTATCAATAACAAAATCAATAATCCCGTTATTGATCTATGCTTGATAAAATTTGCAATTTATTGCACATACGAAGAACAAATTAGAAACGAATAGAGTATACCATGCAAAATATTTAAATTATGGTATCTTTTTAGTTGGATATACTTTAAAAGCAATTGATAATAACTCATGGAAACATTTTTACTTAAAAAAAATGCGTAAAAATTCCTACGGGAACTGGTTGTTTGTAAAAATATATGGAAATAGAAAAAGAGCACATGCAGATACTATTCTTTTAAACATATTACTTATATATAAATAAAACACATCATCATCAGACGGTGTTACAAACAAGTATGAATATAATATATTCATACTTGTTCGTGATATAGTACTTAGTAAATTTGTGTTTTATTTATCTTAAAATGAACTATCACATAGTAACGGCCACCACCATTCAATATTACTTTTAACTAGTGGCATTAGTTTTACTATCTATCTTTTTGATTTCTTTGCGTAGTTTAATTTTACTTTCATTTATTACTGATCCCACTTTAATGTATATTATATATGAAAGAACACAAATATTTAATTAAATTCAATTATAAAGAAATAATCTTACCATTGATATGTTAACTAATCCAATAAATGTGTGCTTAGTGGATACACGGAACTGTCTGAAATTAATTATAAATTTTTGTATACGTATTTTATCAGTTTTGAATTAATTTGAATAGTAACTACCTATTGGAGTTAGAAAACAACGATATGTTATAATGTTCCTGTTTGTAAGTCAACAGAATCAATTGACATTGAGACTAATTTTATTACTTATATTTTCTTAACTTTGTCTGTCATAAATGTATGTATAATATTTTTATGTATATGTATGTATTACATATATACTAATCTTTACAGTCTCAATCTGTATCTGTTTAATAATGTCAAAGAAATGTTTTTGAAAAACACTATTTGTTATATCTTTCTTCATTTTGTTTATTAAATCTTATATGTATATACATTTTTTTAGTATATTTTGTAATATATTATCAAAGATCTTGTGGTGTTTTTTAAATTTTTAATTTAATCAATTAAAATTTCTCAAAATGCAAAAAGATAAAAAAATAAAAAAAATGCCAAAATGAATTTCACCAACAGTGGTGTTGCTATCATTAAACAAGGGGTTGTAATGCAAAAGGGCCTACAAGCATATAAGGCTTTCTCGTCGTTTATTTCAAAACCTGGAAAGCAAGATTTTGTTAATTTTGACATTCCGTGAATGGAATTTAGCGTTTTTGACAATTTATGACCAAAGTATAATTCTTTTAACAATATTTTTCATATTTTAAAGCTGGATATTTTTTTTTTAATTTCATGAAAATTTTTACACTTTTTAAGAGTTTATGGTTTCTGACATTTGTTTAAAACTTTAGGTCAAATTGCACTTTTCATCGGTTTATGTCGTATTAGTTTTTTCTAACAAAATTTTTAATATATCAAAGCTGAACTTTGTTATTTCAAATTGTTAAAAAAAAAAAAAAAAATTACAGCCGGAGTAAGGTGCTTTCTAACAATTGTTTAAATATCTAAAGTCGGATTTTGCTGTTTTGACATTTTATGAACAGAACTCTGGTCAATGTTTGTTTTTTTTTTAAATATTTTATTATTTTATTACCAAAATTTTGATGCTTTCTCACAAGATTTTTATTATTTATAGCCAATTTTTGCTATTTTAGAAAATTCATAATTTCATTACATTTTTCAATAACCGCATTTTGATGCTTTCTAATATTAATTTAATGGTTCATGACTAGAATATTCTAAATTAAAATCAATATAAATTTCGTAAAGCATAAAACACAAATGATGCGCTGTTTATGTTCATGAACCAAGTATACCAAGAGGAGAATACAGATGCATTTTGTGCAGCTATGTTTTGCAACTTATCAAAGGCAATCTTTGCCTTGCATGAACATGTATTTGTTTTTCCATACCACATCTCTTAAGCAGCAGAAGATTTTTAAGGCTTTGATAGTGTTTGGTCTTACTTCTTTTATCAAGTTCTTGGCGCTTAATATCTGCGGCCAAAGATAATTCAATATAATTTTATGTTTTATGATTTATTGCTCACCATTAGTTTGCACTGGATTATCTTTTAAAATTACCATTGACTTGGTCTTTTTTTCTGCTGCTGTCTTGAATCTAAACAGGAGCCAATGCAGATCTTTGTTGTTTTGTTCAATTAATGCATTGTCGTCGGCGTTACAGAGGATTTTATAACCATCATTAGTTCTTTAATTATTTTGTTCATCAGGATATTAAAAAATGCTGGGTTAATCTCCTCTCTGATTTCAGTCTTCATGTATATTTCTCGCGTCAATGCTTATAAGAATTTTGCTGTTTCTGGATAGGTCTTGGATAATCCTGATGTATTTGTTGTTAACTCCAACATGACGCAGAATAACTATAATGTATGTCAGTCGTATTCGGTTGAATTTTTATGTTAAGTCTACCATGCATAATAATACAGGTTTATTTTGACATTTTATGAATATGAATTTACATTTTTTAAACAAACTTTGGTGCCTTTTGACAATATTTTGATGTTTCAAGATTAGCTTCTCTTATTTTTGACATTTTATAAATTGAATTTTGCTGACAATAAAATATTTTTAATTCTTTATTAAAAGAATTTTGCACATTTTAGTTTTTTTCTGGCATCATTTTATTATTTTATGACAGAATTTTGTAATTTTATAAGCTTAATTTTACATTCAATAGTTTTAAAGCCAAATTTTAGTACATTTTCACAATATTTATACTTTTTAACTGTTTATAGTCAAATTTTGTTTTTTTAACTATATTTTGACATTTTATAAATAAAATTTTACATTTTTCAACAGTTACTTCCTTTTGCAATATTTTGATATTTTATAGCCGTACCAGTATGGCAGGAATTTGGTTCTTTCTGAAAACATTTTAATATTGTATGACCGGATTTAGTTATTTTTGACTTTTTATGAATAAAATATTGCACTTTTCAATAATCTTACCCAATATAGACATTGTTACCCAGAAGTACACATTTCTACTGTATATTTTTGTTGTTGTTTAGACTTTTTCTTTTGTAAATGCTGATATAATTATAATGAATAATTTTAATATTCCACAATTTTGTCTAAACAATTTAGATCCAAAAGCGGCTTCGCGTTTCAACTTTATGAATATTTCAAATCTTATACAAAACAATCTCATAAAAAATAGTTTGATTAAATTGCTAGACTTAGTTTTTACTAATGTTCCTATTCTAGTAACTCATGGAAATGATCCTATTTTAGCAGTTTATGCAGTCAAAGTAGTTAATAAGTTTCCTTCTGTAAATATTGAAAAGAAGTATAATTTCAAAAAAACTAATTTTTATAGTTTATATTAAATTTTCTTTAATGCAGATTGGACTTTACTAAACAATTTTTGCAATAATACTAACAACCTTGTCGATTATATTTCTAACATTTTATATGTAATATTTGATAAAGTTGTTCCTCTGATTAAAAAAAGAATGTTCATAATAACTCTTATCCTTTTTGGTTTACTTCCAAAATTATTAAAAAAATTCAACAAAAAGCTAAGCTTCACAGATAAAATAAAAAAGATGGAGATAAGTTGATTCATGATAAGTTTAGACAAAATATCAAATCTTTTATTAAACTTAAGTATAATTCTTATAAAGAGAACGGAAAACGGCAAGATTTTGTCCTGTTGTGTTGTAAATAACTATCATCTTATTATTTATATTCTATTAAACTTATCAAAGGTCTTTTGAAAGTTGTCTATACACATTTATTCTAGAGCAAGTTAATCATAAAATCAGCTCAGATCAGCACGGTTATTTTTCTAAAACAATCGACTACTACTTTCCTTGTTGAATTAACACATACTTTGGCAGTTGAAATTGATCGTCCAAGTCAAACTGATATTATTTATTAAGATTTTTCTAAGGCCTTTAATAGTATTAATCACAACGTACTATTTAACAAGTTAAAAATTTTGGGTTTCAATGACAATTTTCATGTCGTATCTTTATAACAGATGCATGATTATTTACTATAACAAATTTTTGTCTCAAAACTTTATTGATACGTCAGAGGTCTCTGAAAGTTCAAATTTAGTACCTCTTTTATTTTTGTTATACATTAACAATTTACTAAGAAGTAGCATAACCTGTCTTAAACTTGCTTACGCCAATGATTTAAAAATATATTGTAATATCAATAACATGCTATCTTTTCGCAAAGTAATTAAATAATAATTTAAGAATGTTGTAGTCAAAATAGTCTTGCTTTAAATAATAATAAATGCAAAGTGGTTTTATATACAAAACAATTGAGCATTTAACGTATGACTATAATATTGCAGGAGTTCTAATTGATCGTTGTTCTTTTATTAAAAACGTAATTATGATTCTAAATTAACTTTTATTCCACATATCAATTAGAAAGTAAAGTTTAATTTTTGTTCAATATGATTTATTAAACATAATACTACATATTTTACTAATATTAAGGCTATTAAGATGTTATATTCTAATATAATCAAATTTATACTAGAATACTGTAGTTTAGTATGGTTTCCCATGTACCTTAATCTTTTAGAAAAGCCACACAAAAAATTCTTAAAGTACCTATCTTTTAAACTAGTATTTATCTACCACTTCACTCTAATTACAGCATTATTAAATATATTCAATCAGTACACACCACTCTGTTCAGAATATCAAATTTTTATTTAAACTACTAAACAATCAGATAGACAGTTGTAACTTGCTTAAAAATGTGCATTTCTATATTTCTGGATACTTAATTAGTTAATTTCCAACTTTTACAATTCTTTTTTCTCGTACAAATAATCAAAAAAAATCTCCTATTTTAAGTATGATCTTTAGTTACTTCCTCTCTCATTTAGATGTTCATCACAATTATGTTAATGCTTTTATAAATTTATTACTTAATATAGTTTAAATTATATTGGTTGGTTACTGTTCTTATTTTTGTTTAGCGTATATATTAACTTTATAACATTGATCCGAAATTGGAATTTTCTTTCTGTTAATTAATAAATATTAAATAAAGAGAGATTTGGTTATTGTACAAAAAATGGTGATTTTTAAAAACAAACTATGGTTAATAAAATATAGTGAAAAATGTTCAAAAAAAGAAAATTAAAACAATTCATAAACAAACAAAAATTAAAGAGGTTAAAAATTGAAAATTTGCAAATTACATTAATTAATGAGTTAATAATACAGTTTATAGATGTTTTAATAATCTCAGTTTATTCCAAAAATTATTTTGCTACTAGTAGGCTTTAAGTTATGTATAATATCTCTTATTCCATTATGTGTAACACGATGGGTAACATCCATTTTTGTCAATATTAGATATAACTCTTTAGAGCATCTCAAAAAAATGTTTTGCAAATTCTTCTGTTTAGAGTTTAAAAGTCCGTGTCCGTGTACGATGTGTAAAATCGAAATCAAATTTTCACGTAGAATAATGCATTTTGAAATAAGAAAAATGTGTCCATAATAAGAAGGAGACCTCAGAATACCATCACTACCCCAGAAAACATCGAGAGAGTTTGAGCTGCAATTCAACAAATCTCCCAAGAGTTCAATTCGGAAACAAGCAGGTGTCCATGAAATTTCAAGGCGTATTATTTAACAAATCCTTAATGAACATTTTTATTTGCACCCCTATAATATGGTTGTTGTCCAAGAATTAAAAAAAACACGTGATTTTGAAGCCAGATATATCATACTTGCGTTGCAAGGCTTACTCAGTGCTTGAAATGTGACACTTTGTTCAAAACCGTGTAAACTTAAATTTCCTATTTTAGTAAATCAGAAAAAAATTATAAACATTATCAATATGTACCAGTCTGCGTTTTATTTCATTTTCAAATCCATGAGTCTGCCACGAGTCACTCTGTACCTTAATCCACCGTATATATAATGGTATTTAGTAATGACTTTTGCATCTCATTTCTTAACCACATAGCAGAAACACTTACATTATAGTTGAGTTGATCTTGTGCATATATTTTAATATATAGGTTATATAGGTTTATTAAAATACTTTTATATGCTGTATAGTTGTTTATTGTACAGACCGGTTTTGGCTGTTAGACCATCGTCGGTGTAAAATTGTAAACTCATGATGATCATTCATTTCATATTCATAACATCACATATATGTAATCACAATTTTACACCGACGATGGCCTAACAGCCAAAACCGGTCTGTACAATAAACAACTATACAGCATATAAAAGTATTTTAATACACCTACATAACCTATACTTACATTATAGTACGTATTAGAAAAATTGAGTACAGATTCATTCTTGTAACAGACAATTCAACAATTTTCAAAACCAACTGCCGTAACCGCCTTGGCCCGTAATTCAACAAAATCAATCATTTTTATTTAATCCGCAACCAAATAATAACATCGTTGCCAACTTATTTTAGACAATAGCGTTTGCACTCCCATAACTTACTTGGAAAACAAGAACTACACTACTAGTTAGACCCAAAAATGGGTAAGATTTCTATGATCAACAAATACACCAATCAACATTCTAAAAATGCATTACTTAATAATGTTTACAAGACTACTAATGCACCGCTATCACCGATACTTGCATTTAATAAAATTTCCCGCACTAAGTGCACCGGAAACAAAATATTGTGTAATTAAATAAAAAAAAAAATTGCAAACTAAACGATCAATCTAGCTTTTACCTGTTTTTTCTGTGCAAGGAATTTGAAAGCTTTTGAATCAACATCAACACGCGTGACGCCCCCAAATTTTACTTCTTTTTCTTCAAAACAATTTTAAATTACATTTGAGTTTTTGGTAGTATTAAGTTTAAGATTTTTGGTTAAACAGAACCCTATTCCTATTGCACATCAAAACCTGTTCGTTTGTGTCTTATTTTTTTATAGCATTTAAAACAGCTTAGAAATATTTGAAAACAATTTAGGTGCAACTCGGAACACTTTAGAGAAAATTAAATTACTTTTATATACAATATACTCAGTTCAACCTAGAAATAACTTTAGGTAAAGTTGAAAGCAATTCTAGTACATTGTAGAACAATTTCTAGCACTTTAAAAAAAGTTTAAAATTAATTGGAAACAACTCAGTAAACCAAGAAACAGCTTAGAGTCAATTGGGATCAGTTAAAATGCAACTTAAATCACTTGAAGGCAACTTAAATTAAAATGAAACAATCAATATTTATTGAAAATGACTAAATACATTCAGTTTGGAACACTACAATTTCAAAACACTTAGCAATTCCTAAAGTTGTGCAAAAACTTAAAATTAATTAAAAACGTGAGTTATTAAAAAAAATATTTAATTCACATTAGAACACATTAATTTACACTGAAATAGCTCAGTTGGCACAGGAACATTTTAGGTGCAGTTGAGAAGAATTCCGGTACATCTTGAAACACTTTTCAATATATTGAAAGTATTTAAAACTAGTTTACTTGAGTGTTATATAAAATTTATTTAAAACAAATTAACGTTAATTGAAACAGCTTAGAATAGTTTACTTGCAACTCTCATCTGCTCAAACACAATTCAGATGCACTTGAAAACCTTTAAATGCACCGTATATTTTATTAAGACATTAACATACCAATGAACAGCTTACAACACTTCAGGTACATACTACAGCAGTTAAGGTGCAATTAATAAATTTTAAAAATAACAGTTATCACATTAAAATAACAATATTGACCAAAAATACATTATAGACAACAATGGCATGGGTACCAATAAGCAAGAGTCAGCAATGCGGAATTCTCTCAAACCACAAAACTCTCCCCCCCCCCCCCACGTGTATTTCAAAACTTGATTTAAAGGGCGCTACAAAATAAAAAAAAAAAAAAAACTTTCTAGCTACGCCACTGCTCTGTGCGTTTTTTTTCGGTTGTACACTTCAGTCAGTAGAACATAATTTACAACATAAAAGAAGAACGTGATTATAATCTTTTAAGAAAACGCTCAGCATACAAATTAGCAGCATTGTAGAAATTTCTCCCACGTCCGCTATAAATAAAAACCATTTAGATATTTTTTTGCATAGTTACATAAGCCATGATAAAAGGTAGAAGAGAAACGGCGTCATTAAAATTTTTTGAAAAACTGATTGAACGTTATTTCTTATTAAGTGTCTAATAATAAGTAGATCATCTCTAAGTATAAACGATAAGAAAGACGCCACTAACAAATTAATTATAAAAAATCAATTTTTACTTATGTTTTTTTTTTTCTGTAATAAAACATTTTGTAATTGATACTAATTAGGTTTGCGTTTGTAATGAATCACTTAAGAGCAAGCTGTGTTGAAATAAAGACATGATTTGAAAGATAAATATACATTACAAGATTGCACAGTCTCCAATTGAGCACACAAACGGAAATAGTGCACCCGGTCGTTGTATGGACCTAAATTTTTGGTTTTGATATGAGACCCTACATTTTCTCAACACATTTACAAAAAACATATAAATTTTTCCATATTATAATTGTTTACTTTATTTTGTAGCATAATAACGGTGAGATGGCTCAGTTATAGAGCGTTAGCGTAGCACGCTAACAGTCCGGGGTTCGATCCCCGAATATGACTAAAATAATAACTTTGCTCTTTATCCACCGGGGTGATTCGGAAGTCACCTAATAAGCCGTTGGTCCCATCAACCCCCTTCATACAAGTCGTAAGACTTCTGGGGCGATGTAAAATAGCTGTAAAACGCGAAATAAAGAAGAATATATAATAATTCTCCTTGAGTTAACTGTAAATTTCATTTTGAAGCACAACTCATTAATGATAATTTTCCTGAAATAATTAGTAACTTTATTTTGTAGCATAACTCATAATAGTATAGATGCCAATATCTATATTTTTAGTTTAAATGTAAGGCCCTTTATTATCCTAACACGTTTGCAAAAAACAAATAATTAATTGTTTTTACAATTTGTAAAGCCCCTAATTACACAAACATCCAAGTTTTATAATGTTATGTAATAAAACCTTAGAGTAATAAAATTGTTTTCGTACTTCATATTTCCATAACTTATCAAGCATCTTTCTCATATTATTACCTTTATTATATTTCAACTTTAAATTAAGCAACCATCAACCTCAAAATACCTATTTAATTATATGCTTGAAGCTATATCCAAACTATTACTGTCAAGTCATTAAAGATATAATAGGAAACTGACTGTGTATTTCAGTTAGAAATAGATGAATCTGATCTATCTTTCAAACAACTAAAAAATTAAAACAATCTGCATAACTACAAACCTTACATTACAACTGGGAACGTAGCTTATCCATGTGCCAGCTGGATGCCAACTCGGAACAAAAAAACATATATATGTTAACAAACAAACTACAATAAATTATGCTACCTAAAGTTTGGCTTCCATTTATGAAAACTGAATTAAACACAACAAAATTAATTTTTAACAACTTTTCTTTAGACCAGATTCACAAGCAAATAGAAGTCAACGCAGTATACTGAGTTCACAATTTATCCAAACTTCATCGTAGTACTCTTCGTGACAATAAAAAATAAAATAAATCTTAAAAAGAATGATTAAAATTTCTATCATAGACCAAGATTGACCATTAATATATTTTAGTCCTTAAATATATCTTTTCTTCTAATTATGAAGAAATTAAATAATTGCTCTATCTTGTTACCGTAAGTGTCTGCTAGATTGACATCAATAATTATGATTTGGTATGATTTGATTTTATTTGATCTATTTAAATAAGCAATTAATGATTTTTTCTATAGCAATGACTTTGTTTGTATACTAATGATTCTAGTAAATCTCAGTTCTTTTTAGTTTAACTTCTTGTTTCAATTTACTTATAGAATTCAAAAATTAGAAAAGTTTCTCTAGTATTTTCTACTTCAACCAACTGCGTGTTTTAGTACTTTTTGACCTTTTTCTGCAAAACTTTTATTTCATCCGCTATTTTCTTTTCAACTATTTTAACTTTTTACTAGCAATATATTATACTAAGTAATTTAGAAAAATGCAGACGTGATAATTCATTAAAATGATAAACAAATATTTATTTAATTATAAATTTAAAATACTTAAAACTATGTTTTTATAAACTTAATTATAATATTAGTCCCTGATTTACAAGTTTCTGTTTAAAAGTTTCAAACAAAATTAGTTGATCCTTAGATGACATTATATTTATTTCATTTATAATGTGAGAATTAATTGTATAATTTTTCATAATAAAACTATTAAAGTAAACAGAAGTAATAATTAACATAAACAAAACACAGTCTATTCGATCTGTGATTCCACCATGACCTGGAATTGTTTCTGCAAAATTTTTTATTTTGAATGCACGTTTGAACCCAGAAGCTAAGAATCCTCCAAAAGGTGCAATAAAATTTGCAAATAGTGACAATATTAATACATGTACAAAAAATGGAATTAATTTAACAGTTTGTCCTAATATTTCATATTCTATTGCTTGGTATATGTATAATTTACTTGTATCACATTTGTTCAATATAATACTATTATTAACTTTTATGTGTTCCATTGGACATATGAGAGAATCAAACTGATAGAAGGCATATGAAAACAGTAATATCAAAGGAGTAGTGGCAATGGCTGCTCCCAAAAAACCCTCCCATGTTTTAGAAGGTGATAACTCAATTAAAGGCGTTTTCCCGTAAAACTTACCAGTAAAATAAGCCATAATATCGTTAATATTGACAGATAATACACAAACCAAATACCAAATAACCCCATAACTAGTTATATAATATGTAGAATACTCTACAGTTACTACAATCATTATAGCCATCTTAAACCATGCTAATAATGAAAACTGTATATTATAAGATCCTTTTTTTAAACTACATACGAACCAAATGATGCCAATCACATACATACTAAACGATATGATCTGGTGGTTATCAATAACAAAATCAAAAACCTCGCCATTTATGTATTCTTGATAAAATTTGCATTTTATTGCACCTACGAAAAACAAATCAGCAACTAATAGATTATACCATGCATAATATTTAAATAACGGTATCTCTTTAGTTGGATATACTTTAAAAGCAATTGATATTAATTCATGGAAACATTTTATTAAAAAAAATTGCGAATATATTCCTATGGGAACCGGTCCATTGCTTGTAAAAATATACATAAATAGAGAGAGAGCAATCCCAGATACTACTCTTTTAAACAAATTACTTTTAACTGGTACTTTGTCATTTTTCTTTTCATTAGTTTTACTATCCGTCATTTTGATTTCTTGACGTAATCTAGTTTTATTTTCATGTATTACTGATCCCATTTTAATGTATATAATATCTGAAATAACACAAATATTTAATTAAATTAAATTATTAATTTTACTCTTACCATTGGTATGTTAACTAATCCAATAAGTGTGTGTGTAGTGGTTACACGCAACTGAACAAAATTTATTAAAATATTATCTACATGTACGTTATCAGTTTTGAATTCATTTGAATAGTAAACACTTAGTGGAGTTGGAAAAAACGTTATAATGTTATAATGTGATTCCTGTTTGTTATTTGGTCTATCGCAAACTTCGTTGTAATATAAGCTAGTTTAAACAAGCCTAAATTCATTTCTCATTACGTTTTGTATAATTTTTTAAAATATTTTTATAATATGCCATGTTTTGTATTAGCTGACTTAAATTAGAACTGTTCTGTGTTCAAATTGAACATTAAATTAAAAGATTTTTCTTTGATTTGTCTGTCATAAATTTATGTATGTATTATATCTTGTTTCGATCTGTGTATAAATAAAGCTTTTTATGAAATATTAATGAGAATTTTTCAAATATTGAATAATGCCAAACAAAATGTTCCTTAAAAACACTGAATTGTTATATTTTTCATCATTTTGTTTATTATATCTTATAATATGAAATTCTTTTTAATATATTTTGTACTATAGCATCACATGATGTTTGTTATATTATCATCTTTTTATTAAATTCTTGATTTAATCAATACAGACTATACAGGGTGATCTAAAGTTAAACTGCCGAACGCTTGTGGTTAATTTTTCATGTTAAAATAAGGCTTTTTAGTATACAAATTTATTCTAAAAACATGCATTAAAGCCTATTTTCAACACTTGATACACTATATACACAGTGTGTCCACAGATGGATTTATAGATATAACTAGTGTAAACATTTTTATTGGACATTTAAAAAAAAAAGTTATTTTTTATAATGTCTTCTGCTTGTTATAATATTTTGTTGTATAAGGTGCTTAAAAAATATAAAAATATTGAAAAACTAAAATTTGTAATAAAATTTCCAAGTATTCTAAGAAAGAGCTTAGAAGGAGAAATAACATGCTAAAATATTTTTTTTATGGGAGTTAATGTTAAGGAGTTATATTTGATATTAAGAATAAATTCTCTCTAATATTTCTAAAAAAATGCTGACTTTACAACAGCGCATTCACTTGATCAAATGTTACGGTATTGGAAAGGTGACTTATAAATACGCAACTGAAGTTTTCTACTAGAAATATTCCGGTATAATACTTGCAATTAGTAAATACTTTAAGAAATTTGATACATAAATTCGATGTTTATGGTGATGTTAAAAACGTGAAAAACACAAAAAAAAACATATGATGAAAATAAACAATAATCACAGACTTCCTTTGACAGCAAGTGCAAATCAGATGGGTAGATATTAAAAGTTACGTATGTAATATTCTGTTACATTCAAACCAACTTTTATTAATAGACTTCAAGAAGGCGATGATTCATACTGACTAGAATTCTCTTTATTAAAAGGCAAACACTATCATATCATATTCAGCGACGAATCTACGTTTACAACAAATGAAATACCCTCTAGTCAAAATTATCGCTTTTGGGCAAAAGAAAATCCACACTTTAGTATTTGTACAAACAGTCAGAAATTTAAGAAAGTTAACGTATGGTGTGCGTTAACCTACAATAATAATTTTTATTATTTGGAAATAATTGTAAAAGAAACAATAAATTTAAAAAATACGCATTTGTTCACGTAAAAATACTTGCTGTAATGTTTGGTGACTTGATAAATGGCGAAACGTTAGTTAAAACTTTTATTTGCAATAAAAACAAAAATTTAAAATAGTTTTTTACTTAGTAGATTTTTTAATTAGCTACATCTTAGTCTTTAGGAAAAGCCATTTAAAAAAAATTGAATAAAAAATGGTTTTTAGTACCCATATTTGAGAAGCTATAACTCAGTAGATTTGCACTTTTAAATTTAAATTTTTTGAACAATTGTGCAATTTATAAAATAAATCATTTTTTTAAATATTTTAAGCTAAACTATCAAACAATAATCAGTTTATTATTATTTATTTTACATTTAACCTTAAATCACCTATTTTATGTGATATTATCATTAACTCTAAATAAAGTAATAAATTTAAATTTTGTATTCTTAATATTGTAGACGTACCTTTGATATATGTTGAAGGTACGAAGAATTTGATCTGCAGTTTAGAAAATTTCTGTCTACTAAAATATGCTGTGTTTTGACAATATATTTAGTAGATCTATTTGAAGCATATTATTTGATGTTTTTAAGTTATTGTAGGTATCTGAAAAAAAAAATGAATAAGAGACAAATAAAATTGCAAATAATATGTAAACGTAATAAATAAAAAAAAAACAGAAAAACTCCTTTTAAATAATTAAATAGATTTATTATATTTCCCAAATTTTAAAGCAATTTGTAAATTTTCCTCTTTTTAAATAATTTTAAAATATTCTTTTTACCATAAACTTTTTACGCGTTTCGTATGCATTTAATCATTATTGAAAAAAAAAAATGAAATTTTCAAAAATCGGTTAGAAAGTCAAAAAATTAAATTTTCAAAAATCGACTGAAAAGTCTCAATTTTTAGGAGCATCTTATACTTCAGAAAAACTACCAAATATCACTTTTTTGTGTAATTTTGTATACTTTTTTTCTCAGCTTATTAACATTAGAAAAAAGCTACAAAATTTTTTTTTTGTAATTTTTCCTACTTTAATTTTTTTTATTAAATCATTAAACCATAATTTTTGTGAGCGTAGGTCGCTTAGAAACATGTGTAAAAATGACAAATTTTAACAAAATTTAGAATAATTTAGCTTAAATTTTTTGTTTAAAATTGTTCTTGAAAGTATGGAAAAAAAATATTTCCGATCAAATATCTAAACGGTGAAAAATAATGTTCTATATCTCCGAAACCGTTGATAAACAACTCATGTTTATTAAGACTTTTTTGTTTGTTGTGGTTCGTACTCACTCCTTTAAATATTTTACATTCTTTTTTAAACACTTTGTAAAACAACGTTTTTACGTTAATATACCTTGTATAATGCTCAAAAATCTCATTTTCATCTTTTTTTCTAATTGTATAAACTTTAAAAAATTTCTTAATTCCCTTGTGCGTGAATTGTTTTGAAAATAAACTAAAAATAACAAACCTTATATCGAATAAGCTTACTATTTTTGTTTTAAATTGCTTTTTAAAATGTTGTTTAATGTTTTCTTATCAAGGGTACAGATTGTAAGATAATACTTCTCAAATATTGATATTTTGATCCAAAATGCTTATTTTGGTATACAGTGGACCCGCAGTAACTTTGTTCTACATAAATAATTTTTGCTGGAATTTTCAAAAAAACATTTCATCTATATACCTTAAGCATCTCTGAAGAATTGGTTCTTAAGAATATTTTCAAAATTTTATAAAAAATTGTAAAACAAAAACAAAAATTAATTATTTTTATATACAATCAGATGCAAAAAAAAACCGAGTCATTAATAACTTTTTGCAAAAAACCCGGGTAACTTTTAGTGTTTTACAATCAAAAAGATAATCAGGATGTAGAAAATAAAAACAATATATGGTACTTATCAATTTATTTAATGAACATTAATAAGCGACAACGATAATGTACGTATACACGAAAAAAATGCATTGATGCAAAATAAACTTAACAGAGGTTAATAATAAAAATTTCAGTTGAATAAGATGTCAATACTTCGTAATGTCTCCTTAAGCCCTAACTGTTGCCTGCATACGGCGGCCCATGCCATTAATAAGCTCAAGAATATTATTTTGTGGAATATTCTCCCATTCTTCCTTAAATGCCACACGAAGCTCGTTTATTGTAGTTAGTGCAAGTCCTTTAACACGCCTGCTCAGCATGCCCCAAACATGTTCTATAAGATTTCCATTTGAGATACATAAAGACACGGGACTACGTAGTTTGCCATAACCTCCTCAATATACCGCTGTGCAGTCAGCAATTTTCTATCAATGACAATCAATCCGGTGTAGGCATCCATTAATATTGCCAATGTCTAATTTAAATGTTTGCGAGAAAATTGGCTACTCTGTGACGTTGGAGTAATTTTGGTCCAGCTGCTGGTCTACAAGATCTTAAACCAGCTTCTTACAACCATCGACAAACTGTCTATACACTCACAGCTGTACTACAAACCTCACAGAGTTGGTTTCTGATTTCCACTGAAGTCACATGACAATTCCGTAGAGTAGTACAAACGATAAATCGGTCATCGATTGCAGTCGTTTTTCTTTTTTTTTTTTTATATTTCTGCCGGTCTTCTTAAACCGCTCAAGTGCTCTTTAGACGCTAGAAACCCATCTGCCACAAGAGTTACAGATTTTGCACAATCTTCAGCACTTAGAACCATAATCAACACACCAATCTGCCCTAAGAATGACTGTAAATCGAAAACAAACAAGTCAACCAAATAGCCATTTTGATCCTTTGAGTATAATGTTAAATGAACAATAAGTAGTGAAAAAGGCATACCTTATATTACCCTATAATTTTATTTTTGTTTATTAATGTTCATTAAATAAACTGATAAGTACCATATGTTGTTTTTTTCTACATCCTGATAGTCTCATTGATTGTAAATGAATAAGTTTTATAAAAAAAAAATTTGCAAAAATTACTCAATTTTTTTGCATCTGAGTGTATAAAAATTCAGATGTCAGTATCGTCATAGTTAATCTTTATTTTATAATTAAAATATTAAGTAAATAAATAAATTTTTATACGTAAGTTGTTTGTTATCTTATATTTTGTAATTGAACCTATTAAATTTAATTTTGTAGAAACAATAATTTCTTTCTTTTGTGTTTTTAGGATTTTTCATGAAATTTTGGAAATGCTGTTAGCTTGGATTTAATTATTCACAAAAACCAATCTTTCTTTGGTGTTTTATGTATTTATAAAAAAATGTTATCTAAAATTATATATAATAGGTCAAAGTTACAGTTGGTCCACTATATACAAAAATGAGGGAAGTGATATCTCTCAATCTATACGTTTAATAAGAAAAAACAACAGCAGATTAAGCCAAATTAAACTTAATTTTGTTGAAATTTGACATTGTCAAGACACTTTCAATATTAGACTGATTTGAAGCTATTTTTAAAATGGCACACGCTCAAGGGAATTTAGAATACTAAATAAAAATATTACTAATAAAAACAAAAATATAAGTGCTTATTGACCTTTATCCTACGTTTCAACGCTTAGGAAAATGTAGAAAATTACTCAAAAAATGTGATTGTAGGGCGTTTTTTAATCTTTCAAAAGTTCCAAAAATGAAGATTATAATATTTCAGGAGCTGAAAATGTAAAAAAATATATTTTTTGATAGAAAAAATTGTAATCATTACCTGGTATATTAACTTAAAAAACGTTGTTTTTACAACTTTTTATTGGAAGCGTTGTAGCTCAGAGTCAATATTATTTTCAAAAACCAAACTTTCAGTAGTTTTATAGGTATGTAAAAGTAATGTTTTCTGAAAATTTTAGCAAAACATTTTATATGGAAAAAAGTTACATCGGTTTCAATGTATACAAAAATAAGCATTTTTGACCAAAATACCAATGTTTAAGAAGTGGTATTTATTTATTTATTTTATTTATTTATTTATTTATTTATTAAATTATTATCCCAACAGAACTAATAGTTCCAACATGGAGATAATATACAGACATAGGTAAATAGATACAAGGAAAGAAAATAATTATGATACAATAAAATTAAATAAAGAAGTTATGATATAAGACTAAACACAAAAAAAATATGAATGAACAAAAAATAAACAAAAGTTTTACAGAAATATACAAAAATTATATAAAATAAAATGGTTAAAAAAATGCTTGATTGGGCGCTACGGAGTTTACAGCATTCATTACTCTGTTTATCGGTGCATTTAGTCCTAAATTACTGTGCGACCTAAAACAAGTAAATGTTGGTTGGTTTCTAGCTGCTATCCTTGGTACATGGAAGTTCAAACTGCTTAATAGGATTGGACAATCCACATCTCCGCAAACCAGCTTAGTGGCCAGCGATATATCAGCTCTTTTACGACGATCTCGAAGAGAGTCAAAATCAAAACGGCTTAATAGGGCGTTATAATATGTACGACCACGAGGCGGGTAGTGGCCATCTTCTCGGTAACACATATACTTTAAATAACGTCTTTGAACTTTTTCCAGAGCATAGGAATAGGTTGCGTAGTAAGGAGACGACACCGTACTACAATACTCCAATTTACTTCTGACAAAAGCAAAATAGAGTACGTGCAAAGATTCTTTGTTAGAGAATGGTTTTGCTGACCTAATAATAAATCCTAGCGATTTTAATGCTGAGTTGACAATATTGTCTATGTGACTATTAAATGTTAATTGATTGTCGAACAGCACACCAAGGTCTTTGTAGGTTGTAATTGTTGATAAAGGTTGGTTGTCAATGGCATAATCAAAAACTATATTTGATTTTTTGCGAGAGTATGTCATCGTACAGCATTTTGATATATTTAGTTGCAAGTAGTTCGTTTTACACCACATAGATAACATTTGAATGTCAGATTGAAGGGATATGCAATCTGCCATAGATGAAATTGTAGAAAATATTTTTAAATCGTCAGCATATAGTAGACATTGATTTTTTAAGGTTTTGCAAATATCATTAATAAAAATGATAAAAATTAATGGCCCTAAGTTGGACCCTTGGGGAACACCACTAAGTGCTGGATAGTTAGCGCATTTGAAGTTTAAAACCTCAACATACTGCAATCTGTCATTAAGATATGACTGTAATAGATTACAAAGATTGTTATCGCATCCAACAACACGTAGTTTATCTATTATAATCCCGTGATCTAATGTGTCAAATGCTTTACTGAAATCAGTATATATTACATCCACTTGTTGTCGCATATCAAGCGATGTGGAAACAAATTCTGTAAAACATAGCAAATTTGACGCAGTAGACCTCTTCTTAACAAAACCGTGCTGGTTATCTGATATTAGACTTTTTACTCCAAAATAAAGCCGTTCTGATATTATCCGTTCAAAAACATTGGCAAAGTTGTTAATTAAAGCAATTGGACGATAGTTTGATATGTCTTCTTTGTTTCCCTTTTTGAAAATTGGGCTGATACGGGCAATTTTTAATAGTTTTGGAAAAGTTGAAGTTTTTAATATTAAGTTAAACAAATAATGCAGTGGATTGGCTAAGACAGTAGCGCAGTCTTTGACTAAGAAAGAAGGAATGCCATCAGGACCTGACGTGTATTTTGCTTTTAGACGTTTAGAAGCTTGCACAACTTCATCGGATGATATGGATTTAATTCCAAATGGAATAGTATTGTTGACGGAATTAGAATTTGATGGAAGATTTGAAGTTTTGTAAACACTACTAAACAAATTTGCAAATGAGTTTACGATTTCTTGTTGGTTTGACGTCATAATTCCATTATGAATCATAAATGATGGAATTCTTGAACTGTTTTTCAAGCAATTAATGTATGACCAAAATTGGTTTGGATCGTTTTTCAATTTTGCTTCAGCTGCAGTAGTAAACATTTTTCTGTCCAATGAAATACGGCGTTTTGTTTCTCCTCGAAGGTTGAAATACTTTAGCCGATAATAATTGGTTTTATGTTGACTATATAACTTGTGGTAACGCTTTTTTTTGCCAAGAAGTTTGCATAAATCAGTGCTGAACCACCGAGGATATCTAGACGACGATTTACGTGGAATTGACTTTGGAGCATGTCTGTCCAATATTTTTGATATTGTTTGGTAAATCTTATCACAGCATACGTCAACATCTGTCTCAGCATACACTAATGACCAATCAGTGTCAAGAAAAGCAGTGTACAAGTTGGATAAGTTAGCTTTTTTAAAACAATATTTGTATGTCTGTTGTGGACAAAACGGCAAATTAGTAGTTGTAGAAACTTTAATGTCAAAAGCAAGAGCTGGATGGTGTGTATCCTCAATTACAAATGGGGAATAACAACGTGAAAGTGAACATTTAATATCAGAGGACGTTAAAACAAGGTCAAGTGTTCTATCATTAGTATTTAGAATATTATTATGTTGCAAAAGATTGTTATAGTTTAAGAAATTTAAAAAGTTACTGGTTAACTGATCAGGATGATGACCAGACAGTGATTGTTGAAGATTACGAATATTAAAGTCGCCTACAATAATTGTATTAGTGCTGATATCAAAGTTTTCTTCGATAAATTCATAAAATGCTTCATGTACAGTTGTTGATTGAGAGGGTGGTATATAACAAACAATTATTAAAAGAGTTAGCTTGTATTTATGAAAATGAATGGTAGCTGCGGAAAAATCTATTTCAACAATTGGACAGTGCGCATTAGTAATTGGAATGCATTGTGCAGTAGCATCATCAACAGCAATTAAAACACCACCAGCTTTACATCGTGTACGATCTACTCTATGCACAAAATAAGTTTCTGGAAATAGTTCCCTACTGAGCGTTTCGTCTTTTAACCAGGTTTCACTTATTGCTATAATATTAAAATTAGAAGAACATACGCTATCAAAGAAAGTTTGTGTTTTTGTGTTTAATCCTTGTGTGTTTTGATAGTAAAAATGAGCTACTAATTCATTCTGTTGGGACAATGTTAGTTGCTAGCTTTAGTTGTTTGATCGGGACAAACTATGCAAAACTTTAAAGAACAATTCAAAATAAAAATTTAAGCTAAATTACACCTAATTTAATTAAAATTTTACATTGTCACGACATTTTTAATGTGGGGCTGTTTTTTGGGATTTTAAGCTATTTTCTAAGCCTACGCTCACAAAAATTGAGGATTGAAAAATTACAAAAATATAAGATTTTGAAGACTATTTTTCAATGTTTCTTCGTTGAGAAAACAAAATAATAAAATTTACATAAAAAACGTAATGTTTGGTTGTATTTCTAAACTTTAAAAGGCTCTTAAAAATTGATATCATAACTCATATCACGTGTAATTGAGGCTCTTTTATACATATTATATGTGAAAACATTAAATATTGTTTTAAAAAATGCAAATACTTTTTGTATTCAAACGATATCATAATACTTGCCTTGCATAAATACCCAAATGTTGCATTAACTAGTCTAAATACAAAGTTTTAAAAATATTAAAAATAGAACCACGACAAGAAATTAATAATTAACCCCGCAATAAAAAAAAAACAACCTTAAAACAGCTGTTTCATTCTCATGACAGTAATAATAGTATTTAAACTTTTAAATTCAAACAATTAACCCAAATAAAATAGTTATTAACCATAACTTTTTATAAAAAGAACAAACGTCGGCTTTAAACAAAGCTACACTTTGCTGAAAGATTTAACTACCTTAGACAATTTTTACCAGCTAGTGCTTCTATTCTAACTATAAATTAAGTTATAGAATAACAATGTAGTGGCATGCGTCAAAATATTTAATACACTTTAAAAAGAAACCAAAAAATATTAAGAAAACATGAACCTTAATTAATCTGAATTTATGTTTTTCGAGACTTGTTTCAGTATAAACTAGCTATTATGTATTATTTTAAAACTAACCAGTTTAGCAAAGAAAGTCACGTCTACTAAACCAAAAACCTAAAAATACAATAACATTACATAACGCTAAAGAAAAACTTTTTTCTTAATAAAAGTTAAGACATTTAAAACTTGACATAAATTTATATTTTAATTGAACGATACCAAAGAATAAAAATGTATGCCACTGGCAAGCCTTATAGGCTTAATATGAAGTCCCAAACGGCGTCCATACTGTGATTCCACTACCTGTTATAAACGGACTAATAAAAAGGTCAGTACCAAACATTTGCTATAAATTTATTTTATATCTAATATTTCTTAGTTCCCGTGAAATGCTAAAAAAAGTAAATACCGTTTCTGTTAAAATTGGCTATATCAGTAAATAAAATCTGCCTTAAATGACCTACAACAAAATTTAAATATCACTGCATACTGTAGATTTTAAAACTTGTACTAGTTAGATATTGTACGGGTACAAACCAAAATTGTGTAAAACTCTTGTGTGGCAAACATTAAACCTATGGGATATTTTTCGACATTAGTAAAAGAATGAACATCAACCATGATAAGTTTAATTTTTTTAGCAAATTCCAGTTAAACGGAACCTTCAACAGTAGGTTGTGAAAACTTACTTAATCTTTGGAAACAACGATTAAGATTGCTAAAAACATTTTTATGCAACATTCTTCAAGTGAGAAATTGCTCTACAGTTTCTCAGTTTTTGTTACTAAATCCATAAAGGTAGTATATGTCGGCCTATTCTTTATAAAAACACATTTGTTTGACACATATTTTATATAATTTACATAAAATAAAATTAAGTAGTTTACTATCACAATATTTGTTATTAGACAAAAATTAAAAAAAAAAACAGTACTTACACCAGTACGTTTTTTTTTTAAATTTGAACGTTTGTAGCTCAATAAAGATTTTTCTCAAATTTTGTACACATGTTTTAGATCTGTATATAGTGTATATGGCGGTAATTTTAATTTTTTATAAATATTTTGTCTCTTTTCAGTTTTTGTGCTATATATGTATAAGTCAAAAATAGTCAAAAATCATATTCAAAAGAAAGTATCTTATAGGAAATTTTCCATAGACATTTCTTGCGAAAAATAAAAAAAATACCATTTTATATCAATATTTTCAATTCCGCTAGACCTGGAGACTTGAAATTTGAATATGATACTCCTGAATCATAGTAAAAAAACTGAATTAGCTAGTCCTAGGGTAAAATATAATACATAATTGCTAAAAATAGGTTACTTTTAAGGGATTTTCTTCGGATTTTCCGTAATTTTACTAATTTTTTAGCTTTTTTTAGGAGAATTTAAAAAAACGAACACAAAGATCGCGCTCTACAAGAAAATTTTTTTTGGATACACTAATTCAATATTTTTTTGATTTTTTTGCAAAATTATGAAAGATCAAGAAATATTTTTTTTTAAATTTGAGCAAAATCGGATATGTCGATGTGGGGACGTTTGTCCAAACTATCGTGGAATTGCCCTTTTTCAAAATTAAACAATTTTTTTTTCAGTGATTTTGTTTAAAATACATTAAAAAATTTAACATTAATTTGTATATTTTATTTCATATAGTGCAATAAATTAGTATAGACTAGGTTAGGTTAGGTAAAGCCAGGTTAAGCTAAAATAAATTCCTGGACCCCAGATTTTGGGGGTAGGGGAAGGTGAAACCTCTTTCAGGCGCGTCCCCTGGTGGTGGATAGGGGATTGCACAAGTCCAACACCAACACCATTGCACGGTGGCCTTGCTACGGCAATTTGACTACCACTTTCCTCTACCTTTTCCTTCTTTGAACTATCGACCCCCCTTGGTCAACCCTTTGGTCTACTCTTGACCACCTTTTGTCTACCTACGCTATTAGGTATCGAGGGTTAGGTAGCCAAAAAATCTTTCTTCCGCTAATAAGTATGAATGGGAACGCGTGAATGGATCATTGAACCCTCCTGTAGTAGGCCACGAATTTAGTAATGACCCGGTAGGGCTCTGCTGCAGGGGGTGTAGCCACCCTACATAGCTGGCGGTTAGCTATAAAACGCAAGCTGGCGACAGCTATAAATCGCACCCATGGATAAATTTTTTACAACTGCCTCGGAACAAATGTTACCGGTAGGGGGGGCTACCTCCGGTAACGGCTGCCAGCCCCAACTTGATGACAACATGCATACCCTAACTGGACACGAACTGATCTCAAAACGCCACAGTTGAAATAGTGTGGGCAATAGCCGGCCCACAAGGAAAGCCTGCGGAAAACGCAGAAGAGAGCACTCCAACAAAGGCGATAGATAAAGAGAAAGAATGGCCAAACGTTTTTAGCCAACTAATGAGGTGCAACTCTACAGGGGCAATCAACAAAAAAAGAAAACTCCAAGCATCATTACCAGGCAACAGGTACAAAACAACAGAGCAAGACAAGATAAGCAAAGACCTAATAATGGAACAAATCATTAAGGCAATAGAAGAAATAACAGCACACTCCAAAGAACTAAAGCAGATTACAGACGAAAGCAGAAACACAAAATGCAAAATTAAAGAAATAGCTGCAAAAATGGACAGATGTGTACACTTCCTAAGTAGACCACTCGCAAAGAACCTGTTGGGAAAAACCAGAAGAGGCGCAACAGTTAAGGTGACAAACAAAATTGGCATACAAGTCAATATCGATGCCAACAAGACAAACATGAAAACACAAACTACACTATGGCACACCACCACGAAGCCAATCGAAAACATCGACAACGTCGAAACAATAGAAGCCTGGCACAAGATAGAAAAAGAGAAATGGAAAGACGCAGCCTTCACGAACACAGAGATAGTAGTGGGCAACTCACTAAACGACAAGGAATGCATGGAAAAAGTGGTGCTAGTTAAACCGGACGACCAGGAAATGAACTTAAGCATCCAGAGGCTATGCAAATAAAAATATCCGGAGCTAATAAACACCGAAAACGACTTCAAAGTGATCGAACAAACGACAAAACCGAAATCCAGAGAACCCCAGCAAATAACGCGCAAAGCAATTAAGGTACTACACGACAATACCGACACAAACATTTGATAACAAATGGTAAACATAAAGGAGGAAACGAGAAACGACAGCATGATACCTATTCACCACCTTAGCCGCATGACACCCAGACGCCTACAAAAAATGGCAGAATGCATATTCCATAAGACTAAGACAAAGGTAAGAATATATACCACCAAGGAGAAACAAACAAAAACAAGCCAAAACAAGGGAACCAAAGGAAGACCCAAGACGAAAAAAAAAGCACATATGCCCTGTTAATAGAAGATCAGCAGGAGAACTACAAAGAAACGCTGAGCAAAGTAAAAAACATATTGCAAAACAACACAGCCTCCAAAGTTATCAAAAGCATCAGAAGCACAAGGGATAGAAAGCTTCTCATCACAACAGACAAAAATAACGAAACTTTAAAGAAAATACAAAGCGAAATAATTGACAAAACACAACATGGAAAGTTAAAGAAACCAGTAGGCAAAAAAAACGGAAATAATACACATCCGCGGCATAGACGCAGTCACGCAAAAAGAGGAAGTAGAGCTAGCTATTTCCGAAGCAACAGTGCTCAACACCTTCAAGCTAAGCAACCTAAGACCTTCCGCTAAAGACAAGCAAGCTGCCACACTCATAATAGGAATAACTATAAATGCTGGGGTCTCAACCACAGAACGTACGAGTGCAATGGCCCGTATCGATACAGGAACTGCCATAACTGCGGATAAGATGGCCACAATGCCAAAGAGTGCAATAACGAACCCTCATGCCCCATATGTAACACGGAAGGGCACAAGGCAGGAAGCGGAATCTGCCCCCAATTCAAGCAGGCACTGAAAGAGGCCCAAAAGAAAAAAGCAAGGAAAGCGGAAAGATAAAGGTAACAACCAAACAACAACAAACAAACAAACGGAAAAAGATTTCTGCGACACCAACAGCGATTGCTTCGTAAGGGTCAGAAAAAACTTACCTATACTAAAACACTGCCAAGGTATAGGTTTCATCTGTGTGGAACTACAAGACACCTGTGTCTACTCCTGCTACTTTTCGCCAAACCGGCCCACCGAGGAATTCAGTAAGTAAGTATACTTACACCAACTACATAACTACATGAAAACCAGGCAAAAGGAAACCATCATAGGTAGAGACATAAACGCAAAGAGTAACGTTTTCGGATCCAAGATGACGAATGCTAAAGAAAAGATCCTGGAAGACTGGATTGATGCGAACAACCTTATCACCTAGAACAGAGGACAAACACCTACCTTCGTAAATGCCAATGGAGCCTCAATCATTGACATCACCATGTCTACAATAAACCTGAACAACAGGGTTAACAAATGGCACGTCGCCGATGACCTGGAAAATATGAGCTGCCATCGCATCATAATGTTTAACATAAAAAAAAAAAATGGAAAGAAAGAACTTGGGAAAAAACACGACCACCAAACACCAGCAAGAGGATAGAATACCACTCCCAAAACCGTTAAAAAGATTCACAAAAACTGCGACGACATGTTCGCAGAGCTGCGACTCAGAAACGATTACTGCCCGGAAAAAGCGATGTGCAAAATCAAACAAAAATGCAACTAATTTTTACGCAAAAAGATGTAGCCCAAACGGTGCCACACACCCGTATACTGGTGAACTCCCGAAATTGCGGAATACTGAAAAACATGTATCAAACAAAGAAGAAAAATGGTGAGGCTAAACAAAATAAGGACAGATGACAGCACCAAAGAGACAGCAAAATGAAAATATCAAAGCAGCAAACAGGAGCTAAAAAAGGCCATCTCAAGGCAAAAACACAAAACATAGACGGAACTTTGCAAGGACCTCAAAAACGACGTATGGGGCAAAGGTTATCAGATAGTCATCAAAAAACTAAGAATTAGACCGCAGATAACCCTTTCCGCAGAAGAAGTAGACAAACAAATTGACAAGTTATTTCCAAAGCACCCCCGAAATACGTGGGAAAAAAACTAGCGTAACAGAAGCCAAAACCGAAATACACAACAGATGAGGTCGAAACCGCTATAAGGAGAATTAAAAACAAGAAAGCCCCGGGCCCGTATATGATCTCGCCGGAAGTGATAAAAGCGGTAGCATCCAAAAACGCGGAACATATAAAGAATGTCATAAATACGTGTCTCCTCAAAGGAGAATTCCCAAAAAACTGGAAAATTGCAAAACTGGTATTCATTGAAAAACCGAAGAAGGGCCAGGTCTGTAGGTACATGGTTAGCCAAGTACCTACAGACCGATATGCCTGTTAGACGTCGCGGGTAAGATTCTAGAAATCCTGGTAAAAACTCGCCTGGAAGAAGAACTGGACAAAAACCAAAGCATAAAATGTAACCAGTTTGGGTTCAGGAAAGGACGGTCCACAATAAACGCCCTCAATAAGGTGCTGGACATTACGAAAAAAATCAAAGAAAAAAACTACAAGAATCAGGACTTCGCAGCGATAGTCACGTTGGATATAAAGAACGCTTTTAATACGGCGCCGTGGCCAAAAATAATCGAAGCTCTGAAAGCCGCAAACTTTGGCGCGTATCTAATAAACTTTATCTAATCTTACCTGACGGAACGATATATACAAAAGCAAGACGAAGGTCTTGGTAAAATCTCATGCGGGGTACCACAGGGTTCCGTGTTGGGACCCACACTCTGGAATGTATTTTACGATAAAATCCTGAGGCTGGACACAGGATCCGGAGTTACACTTGTAGCCTACGCGGACGACCTGGTCATCGTAGTTACTGGGAAAACCAAAACGCTACTGGAAGCTCGTGCGCAACTCGCGATGGCAAAAGTAGCCTCGGCGATTGAGGACCTAGGCATCAAACTGGCCACAAAAAAACGGAGGTTTTAATCCTTGCCGGTAGATGAAAGTTCACCAACATGCAGGTGGATTTGGAAAACCTACGCATAGACAGCCCACCAGCCCTGAAGCGCATGGGCGTCTAAATAGATGAAGGATGCGAGAATGGTGACGCACATCCGAAACACATGCGCCAAAGCAAATAAAACCTTCATGGCACTGGCAAGAATAATGCCTAACCTAGAAGGCCCTGGAGCAAGAAAAAGAAGGATCCTGGCAACAGCAGTCCAGAACAAAATGCTATACGGCTCAGGTACAAGCATTACAAAAACCTAATGGAGAAAACAAACAGGAGACTCGCGATTAGAATCACGTCGGCCTACCGCACGGTACTAACAACAGCGATCCTAGCGATAGCCAAGCTCCCACCGATAAAGCTGCAAGTGGAAGAGAGGACAAGCATGTTCCAAAAAGGGAAAGACTCCAGAACCAAAATCAAACAACAAACACTAACGCACTAGCAGGAAATCTGGAACACCTACGAAGGATGGGCCAAGACCTTCATAAAGGACATAGACACATAAGTAACCACAACCTGGACGAACAGTGACTTCCACACTGCTCAAGTGCTCACGGGACATGGAGTCTTTGAGACGAACCTGAAGAAAATCCAGAAGCAGGCAGTGGACTCGCCCAAACACACCCTCCTCCACTGCGCACGGTGGAAAGATCAACGGGCTCCGACAGAGGTAATATGCGGTGAAAAAATGACTAAAAAGAACATCAGCAACCTCCTTGTGAGGATAGAGAGCACATGAAACGCCATAACTGCCATAATACGAAAAATAATGGTTACCAAAGAAGGTGATGAACATCAAATGGAACATGTATAATGCAGGTCCGGGCGAATTTACCCTGAAGTAATGCTTGACGCCAAGTAAGATGGGGGTTTACTGGATGTGAGCTCCACACTCAGGCTGGCAAAGCTTCCCCGACTCAAAACAAAAAAAAAAGCTAAAATAAATTATACTAGTTACACAAAGAATAAGGTTGATATATAATATTTATTTTTTGCATATTATAATACTTTTAAAACGTTACACCAATTTCTAAGTCAAATTAGAGAAACCAATAAAAAAATATTAATTGATTTATTAACAAATAGTTATTAAAATGTATGAATGTTATTGTTTTTCTTTTCAAGGATTATGATATTATCTGCTTGAATATTACATCTAATTATTAGTGGCCTTGTTTTATTGGTTAGCATTTCAAAATATATGATAATTCCACATAAAAAATAAAATTTATTTCATATTATATTGCATGTTTGTTAGCTGAAATATGATTTGATTTGGTTACTTTAATAGCTATATATATTTTATAAAAGTTTAAATAATTACTTTACAACAACATCAATGACCCAACAATTTTTAATAATGTTAATTTAATTTATAAAGAAAACAATTGATAAAATGATTATTAAGTATGAATTTAATACTTAAAATTTTGACATTTTTTGTTTAAAAAATTAGACGTTTTTTCTTTATTTTAATAATAATTTGCCTTTCCACGGTTTCTGGAGCACTCAACAACTCATCTAAGCTTGCTCAAAATCAAATTGTCAATCTTCTCCTAAATTCCAAACTTTTTGAATGCGCAGTTTCAAGTAAAATGAGTGCATGTGCCTGAAAATGTCCAAATCTTCTACCCCCACACCTGTTTAATAGTTGATATGCCTAAACAATAAAAAAGCCAAAAAAGTAAATCAACATTAAGTAGCTGTATGCAACTTTGCATTATCCTGTTGGAAACTGGAAAGTTCCTACTTTGAATTTTTGGTAAATTGATCAAAAGTAAATTTCTTAGTTAGTTAAGCCAAAGAGCCTATTCTTCACATTCAGTAGTGTTTCTAGGGCGTCAGGTTGTAATCTCTGCCTTTATTACTGTTCCCCAATCCTTCTAGACCAAGGTTGAGCTGACATTTCTGCTAAATTGTTGAGTAATATCACAAATTGACAAACTTCCTTCTCTGAACCCGATTACTCTACAGCGTTCAAAAATGTTTAATTATTGAAAAACTCCAAGCAGACAAACTTGAGGCATATTTTGATTTAAATGACAACCTAATCAACTGGTTTTGCATTATAAAATTGTAATGTCACCGCACAGTTAATTTAGAAAAATAACAATTTTATGTTTAGTGTTTTTTTACTTCTGACGGGTAGTAAATTAAAGCATTTGTAATGCATTTTATTTATCTTGTAACTATTATGTAAATAGACGTATACATTATAAACATCATACCAAACCAATTTAAATTAATCATCACATATCCATCACAAATGTATCTTTATACTCATAGACAGAAAACAACCAAGTAGGTCGGAACAAGTATATACAATTGTATATATAGATTTAATTTTAAATACTATAGTGATAAGAAGCATGTATAACATAATTAATTAAAATAATAATACCTAGTTGCATTAAATGTAAGAACTTTTAGAAGTTTTAATAAGCAAAATTCAAAATATTGGTATCAATTACACAAATGTGGAACTAGCACACATTGTTTTACACAAATAAAACACAAGATGAGCCCTTGAAGAATACATGTTTATCACAAGTACATAATTCATAATACAATAACATAAAAAATTATATAACTGGATGACAAACAAAGTTAGACTTTGTACTTATTACAAAATTCTAATATTCAAATGATTCAACATAGCGCGTAACAGCTAGATAAAAAAAAGTCAAGTTAATTTTGTTAATTTATTTAATAGTCTAATGCAAGGTCAATAAAGGTACATTGTAAAGCATTTACATAGTGCTAAAAACAACATTATCCGTAAAAAAATATACTTAAACATAAAAAAATGTGTAAGCTTCTCAGTAAAAATATAAATAATTGTATTCTCATTACCCATCACCAACTCAAAATTCAAACATTTGTTTGTGATATTTACGCTAAAACGTACGAAACAACTTGTTGATATAAATAGTACTAGAAACATGCTTAAAAAATCATTTTTAAAGTTAATAAAATAATAAAAAAATAAAAAACTAGTATTATCAAATCCTTCTGTTTGACACAATACTGGCTGATGCAAAAGCAAGACACTACTCTCCCCTCCTATACACATATATTTGGTCTTGCTGATGTTCATAGTTAATACCCACAAGTCAAATTCTTCCTTTAGTTTTCTAGACATATATTCTAGGTCATCTTTGCTTTGGGCAATGACCACCTGATCGTCGGCGAACTGCAACGTGTAGAGAGTTTTGTCATCGTTAAGTTCGAAGCCCATGCCTTTACATTTGTTTTTCCATGTCTGTAGTGCTTTCTCTATGTATAACTTGAACAAAGTGGGGGAGATGCATCAACCCTGACGTAGTCCTTTATTAACTATAAAACCATTTGAAACTTTATTGCCCATTTTTACTTGTAAAACGGACCCTTTGTATAAGCTCTGGACCGCTTTGATTAAATTATAGCTGATCTTAGTTTCCGACATGGCTTTCCAAAGCATCTTCACAGGAACGTTGTCGCTTTGGCGAGGTTGATGAAAAGAAGATGAACCTCCTGTCCCATAGCAAAATACATTATCAGCGCAAGACCATCCTGCTCTGAAGCCGCTCTGTTCTTCCGACTCCTTGGCGTTAAACTCCTCTTCTATTAAATCTCGCAGTACTCTTCCATATAATCTGCTCAATGTGCTAGTTACCGTTATGCCTCTGTAATTATCGCATTGTTTTCGATATCCTTTTTTATATATAGGATATATATATCGCCCGTCTTCCAATCGGTCGGGATGCTGTGGCCATTTATGCACATAGAGAACATGTGTGCTATTAGCCTTGACAGTTTATGGGTAACGTATTTTAGAAGTTCTGCGCTTATATCTCCTACACCTGGTGCTTTTTTGTTCTTCAGGCTTTTTCTGCCTGTACAGCACTTACTATTATTATTATTTCTTCGCTTTTTATTATTATTTGCGGATATTTCACTGGTGGCTGTTTATATGTCTATTTTGTGTTAGGAGCTCTTCATAGTATTTATCAAACGTATCTAGTTGGATCATTTGGAGCGTAGATCTATCTCTGTTTTTGTTTTTGTGTTTCTTATGAATTTCCATGCCTCCGTACATCTTCTTCCTCCAGTCATATTAAAAACATAGAGATTCTAAACCGTATTAAAAATCTAGAGGAAGAAACTATACAAAAAGTCATCAAGCGTAAACTGCTTGTATGGTTTGGACATGCCAACAAAATGCACGACGAACGTATTCCAAGCATGCTGCATTACTGGACACCACAAGGTAGAAGAAAAAGAAGGCGTCCTAGAAAAACAGGGATCACCGATATTCCAAGAAAAACTGTTGATGGATAGGAGGCAATGACAAAGAGAAATCGGAAGACGACGACAAAATCTTTAAAACCGATAAATATATACATATATATAACCTATAAGGTTTAATTTCATGTTTATATTTTATTAACTGTCTCTGTGGCGACGTGATCAACATATCGGGCTTTCAAGCAACGATTGAACTAATACTATCCTCACTGTAAACATGTCTTTTTAGGATCAAAATTAATTATTTGTGTATTGTTGTATATACTGCATATATTAGGTATAGGTAAGGTAAGTCTTGTAAATATTATTGTAAATAGATAGATTAGGTTAGGTTAGTTTTTAAACTTTAATTAAAAGTAATAAATAGGAAAATTGAAATTGGGCTTTCGTGCAGTGACTCTGGGTTCGATCCTAGCGTACAGTATAAGTATTTTTATTAATAAATATGTTAACATTGCCCTCGTTTACTAACTCCCCGACCGTAGTCTACCTTTGTCGTCTTTGTCTTTAAATACAACACAATGGACCCTCTGTTGTAAAGCAAGTGACCCAATTTTTTGTATGCTTTATTCAATATAATTTGTTTTTAAAATGATATTTCATTTATATTGTTTTTTGAATATTTACTAACTCAATATAATACCCGTAATATTTTATCATGGCAATTTATTGTAGCTACTGCAAAGAATTTATACGTCTGCAGATGTACCAAAACTCTCTAAAATGCAATATGTGTAATGCATGAGTTTACGGTGATAAAACAGAGGTAAAATTTATTGTTAAATAAAGAAAAGATATTTAATTGCTCAAATTGTACGACCTCAATAAAAGTTATTGATAGTTCTAACGTCAATTTATATTCGCTTGAAGATTTGTTTAAAGCGTGTTTCACTCCGTTCAAAGCCAAATTAATAGAATAGACAGTATTGACACTAAATTATGTGGAATAAGTGACAGAGTAAGCATGCTAGAAGAGGAAAATAAGAATATAAAAGTTGAGATAAAAGAATTGAAAGCAGCCTTCTGCATAATAATTTTTAATATAACTGAAACAACTTTATCAATTGCAGAAAACTTGAAGTAGCAAATATATTAAAACCTCTTGGTAATTTAGCTGAGCCAATTAAAGTCTTAAGAGTTGGCCATCATAGTACTACAAAGCCTCGCCCGTTAAAATTAATTTTTGAAAATATAGAAACACCAAGAACTATTCTCCGCAATAAAAAAAAAGTAAGTGCTGACCGTACTAAGCAACATATTAAAAAAAAAATTAAACCTATAAACAAGTCCAGAAAGACCTGAATGAGTGAAAGACAAAAGGTGAACATGATATTTTCATTAAATATATTAATGATCGACCTATTATAATGAAATCAAAACAAAATAAAACGTCAAAATTTTTTTAAATATTTACTTTCAAAATGCAAGTTGTATAAAAACAACTATGACGTCATAATTATTGTTGAAACATAGCTTACTGAAGATATTTTAGTAGCTAGGTTTATATTATCTAATTACATTATACAAGCTGTTTCCTAAAAAACGCCGGAAGCTATAATTTTCTTATTTTAAATTTTAGACCCAACAAACTACATATATTCTTAAATGGCAAGAAATAAGCTATCTTTTGACGTTCTCAGTTTGTAAAAATATTTTACCTATTTTGAGTAACGATATCCATCATCGTTATTTTAAATAGAACACCCTGTATATTTTTACATATTTTGATTCAAGGTGAAATTTTGAATACAGCAGTGTAATTTATATATTTATTTAAAGAAGGAAATATTTTAAATAAAATTATGAAATGTGCAAGAAAAACAATCGTAAATACTGAAATATTTTATTGAAAAAAAAAACTACAAAACATAATATCTACAAATATTGTTCAAATTGATTCCCACCGTGCTGAATACAGAACTGACATCTTTTAGTTACTCCATTACTGACATTTAATATCAAATTGGAAGAAGTTTCGTGGCAAGCATTGATAATCCTAAGCCATAGTATTTCTTTGTTTTCGGGTTGCGTTAGACAAACATGATCTTTAAGATAACCCCAAAACCAAAAATCTAAAGGCGTTAGGATAATCCAAGAACATCTACCAGGGTAATTGCAAATCAAGACCAAGAAAATAAAAGTTTTGAAAACAAAATAAACTAAAGAAAACAGATGTAGAAAAACAAAAACAGTAACAATTAGAAATTGGAAGACATCTTAGAATGTTATAAACTAATTAATATATATTATGTAATGTACCATGTGATTAATTGATAGTGAATAATAGTATTATCATTACATATAAAAATGTATATTTTTTTTTAATGTATTTTTACAATTTGTGTTTATATTGTAGATTTTAAAAATAAGTAAAAACTTAAAATTTGTCTTATTTATTATTACTATTTCATTTGTAATTATTATCAAGAAATTTATTCAATAATTAGCAGCATTAATATACACTAATTATAAATCAAACGGCAATAATTAATTAAAAAAATCTTAAGTTTCAACTTATTTTCAAAATTTATATTATATTTAAACTATTGCTAATAACATATATTTATCAACTTATATATTTTTATTTAAATATGTCGTTAATTAGATAAATACCAGGCATGCATAGTGTCGTGTTTGAGTTTATTTACAAGGTTAGTATGTATTTGTATAATTTAACTTATATTTATATAGATCGTGCATTTAGATAGCAACTAAAATAACTCAGGTAAAGAAACAATTTTAAAATTTAATTTGTAAAAGAAGTTTATTGATTAATCCATATATCGTGTCGTTTTGTTTGTTGAAATTTATTGGTGATTTTACAAAGTTATGTCATATAAAGTAATAATTAAATATGAAGATTGCAGCTTTTCTTTAATGACGTTAAAATTTAAACTAATTAAGTAAGTAATTTTTTACTTATTTTAAATTTTTGATATATAAATACTATTTATGTACAAAATAACATGTGATTTACATTTACCTTTGTTGAAATAGTTTAGAGTCTAGTCTATTGCCAATAACATATATTTTTATTTAAATATTTCAGTAATTACATAGATATAAGTCATACATACAGTGAGTATATTTACAAGGTTAGTTGTATATTTCAATCAATTATATTGATATTTATATAAGCTTTTTACCCGCCGAAGTTAACGTATTTTAATGTAAGTTAATTAAAAATATAAATTTGTTTAGTGTATTTGGGTAAAAATGGCTATTTTTCAACATTAACTCTTACAAATACATGTTTCAAAAAGGATCAAATTATATGTTGTCAAAGTATTTTAGTAAAACTATAGTTCCTAAAAATAGGAATTAGCAGTTAATTAGATTATAATACTGCAGATCCGATATTTACGTTTTTTTTTACATTTTGTATACCTTATAACTAGTTCTGTTTTAGCAATGATACATTCAAATAGTACAATCAATAACATTCAATTCACAAAGACGTAAAATTAATTTTTAAGGTGAAATTGATGCATAAAGAATCCCATGTAGCATTAAAAATGTTAATAGATACAGTATAAGCTAGTCTAAATGCATTGGCTGCATTTGGTTAACCGATTGACAATTGAGATACATTACTTGAACACTTGATCGTATTAAAATTAGATTAAACTAAGAGCCGCAATTGGGTATGTCAAGTCATTTCAACTGAAACTGTTAATATTAAAACTTTATTAAATACCCTACATAATAAGCTAACTTCCAATAAGTCAAAAAAATTAAAAAAACACTTGCAATGAGCTAGTGGTAATTTTGCTGTTAGCAAGTTAACCGTGCACTTTGTGCAAACACGTCTAATTCTTAGCGAAAGCTCGAGAATTAAAAAAATAAAGAATCAATAAAACATGCCAAAATGGCATACTTTATTGCTTATTAAAACACAAAAAGAGCATATTTTTCCAAAAACATTTATAGCAAATCACTCCTCTTCAGCATCAATTCAAATTATGTTATCTACAGCTTGTGTGAAGTTAGTCCATAAAAGTGGCATATTATACAATTGTCGTCTTTTACTTGACTCCAAATTTCAACTCAAGTTTGTAACACCAAAAATGCGCAAATAACATTAAATTATGTATTTCTAATTCTAAAGTGAACATACTAATTTAGGCTAATAATCAAAGTACATCAAACATCACAAAAAAAATAACAGCAAGTTTAAGTTAAATCTAATTTTAGACAAAATAACCTAAAAATTATTTGCAGTGTCATTTTAAATTTTAAATATTTATGAGCCTTCATTTGATAAAAAACGAAAACATAGATATGCTGCTAGAAGCTGATTTATTTTGAAATCTAATTTGTATTAGCCAATTTCAATTAAAAACAATTTTTTTTTGTTGCAAAAAAACTAAACTGGGTTGGGTTTTGGCTAAGTTAGTACCTGTTGTTTACTCATCTAATATGTCAATATTGTGTATTTTAAGCGTAGATATTGGTTATAGATAAATTTTTGAAAATTGAAAAAAAAATTCATAACAACAACACACAAAAATAACACAAAAATAATCAATCAAAACTTTATTACATATCATTATTATACTATAAACTAATTTAATCAATTTGCTAATTTGTACCAAATTTAAAAAAATAAATTTGCTTTTGCAGAAATTCAGACCAATATCTGTAATTTCAACAATTGGCAAAGTATTTAAAAATGTATTACGCTGAATTTTACAAACTACTTAGAATCTATTAAATTACAATTTGGTTTTAGAAATCAACAACAGGCTATACATACATACGTTTAACAAACTTAATAACAAGTAGTTAAAAAAAATTACACATACTACACATTTTTTGTGATTTAAGAAAAGCGTTTGACTGTATATCACACCCAATTTTTTTAGATAAACTAAAATTGCTTCATTTTAGCCAGAAAAATAACATGTAATTAAATAAATATAATGTCTATCGGTTTTCCACAAGGTTCTGTCTTAGGAACAATTTTTTTTTAAATTTATGAAAATTATCTTTTTTATTGCAATATACGCTTATTTTAATTTTTTGCCAACGACACAACAAATGTAAATCAAAATAAAGACATAACAAAACTCAAAATTGATATGGTTGATTCACACTTTAATGCTAAGGAATGGTTTCTTGCAAATAAGCTGTTTCTAAATAAAAATAAAACTAAACACATAGTATTTTCAACGCAAACAATATCTAAAAATAAATGTCCTACTAAATGTGTAAAGTTTTTTAGGATCTAAATTGCAATAAAATTAATTTGTCTTTATTAAAATATCGAAACCAATATATTTATTGGAAAAACTGGGAAAAGTTTTTTTACTTTAACTTTAAATGCATATTTTGCTAATATTTACTCTATCTTATAATATGGTATTTTAAATGAGGTCACGCCGGAACAATTGGCAAACTAAGTCATAACTAAGAAAACATTTAACTTCGATTTTTTTTTTTAAATAAAAATAATATTATCTAGAAGAAAAGTTCGCAACCGTTAGATATTAGGAGTTAGAGCTATCGGGTATGCGGCCAAATTACAATTAATCTTCACTTCATACAATAATATTATCTATACATTTTTTCACAAATCGTGTTCAAATAGATTATCATCTACTTAAAAGCAAGCATTTGCACAATTCAACATTGAAACACAACCCTTGAGCAGCACGTGTTTGTCAATTAACAGAATTGTTGCGTGAACGCAAGCTAAAAACCTTGTCATAAAAAACAAGCAAAACAAAGTTTGATATTCCAATAAACATTAAACTAACTGATTATTTTTTCAACCAACCTTGTAAAACTGATATGCTGCTGAGTGCCAAAATTTTCTTAAAGTTACTTTTAATTGGCCAAATTACCTCCAAACAATATTTATTTACGTCAGTGTAAAAAAACAAGAAACAAATAGATAAAAATAATATAATACATCTATAAATCTAGTCTGCTTCATATCAACCGCAAGACAGAGCCATCAACTTTGTTATAGCAACCAACACATTAGTTACCACATCCTCTTAAAAAACTAGGCATATGATAAACATTTTCCAACTTTATGTCAGTATTATAAAAATGTTTGTTTCATTGCAAGACTACAGAAAAAAAACAATTTCTTTACATAGCTTCCAAAAGATAGCATTTAAATAAAAAGACTAGCACAAAACCTATGCTTTTATAAATAATATGCCAAGTTTATCAAGGTATTGAGCTATATAATAGCACAATGTAATCAAGATAGACAGTACATCTAATGGGTTACGCGTGATAATTGTTGAGTTACTAAAAACAACAACAAAAGAAAAAGTACAAACCAGTAACATTAAGAAGAAGTACAAACAAAGATCAACAATACTGACGTTTTTAAGACTCTAATATTAAAAAAATTTTACCTACAAACTCAAATTATCACTTATAAAAAAACCTCTGCAGTTTTAGCAACAAAATGCTTATTATTGTCAGCCAAAGAAAGTCACAAGTATTGACAAGTCAAACCAATATTTAAAAAAAAGTGTGGACGACTGCTTTGCATAATCAAATTCAATTGAACAGCTGAAATCACTTCAGCGGAAACTATTAAATTAAGAAAGTGGCAATCACACTGCAAAAAAATATTATTAAACATATATTATACAAAAATAATCATAAATAAATTTACCACAAAAACGCTAGAAAGTTTTAATATATTTACTTCCTTTAAGTCAATAAATTAATGACTATTAAAAGAACTTCATTTTTTATTTACTTATTTTATTTGTTTTTTTTACACAATTTGAGAACGTTTTAAGAAAACGTTTGAAAACTATGTACAATACAAAAAAAACTGCAAAACAAATTGTCCAAACTAGCAACAATCTTGACCCATTGGATAGCTTGACTACTTGGTCCAATTACACAGCAAGCTAAATTAATTATGTGTTAAGTTTATTAACCAACTGGACTCAACAAACAAACATCAAAATCTAATGACATGTGTTCAATCAGCAAATTTACTAGAACGCTTCAGAAGAGCGTAAAGAATTTTTATTTATGCAAAATTAACATCCAATTTTATCACTAAAATATTCTATGTGCAAAATTTGCAATGGCTTCTTTAAAGAATAAATCAATCTTTAGCTGAAAATTGTGAATGCGCTCTACTTCTGTCCCAATTATAGATACATAAAAATAATAATAAAACCTACAGTGCTACTACAAAATCTACACTTTATATTTAAAAGAAACCCATATCTAACATCTAATTTAAAGGAATGCATATTCAAATATTTAATTTTCAATAATTATTTTGTAAAATTATTGTAAAATTATTAACATTATAAAAGATCTTATCGCGTTTGAAAAATTGTTTGCAATAGTAGTGTAAACGTACTCTTAACTTTATATTTAAGCTATGTACATCCGTCTTATAATAATATGTATAAATAACTAGGTTTGTGAGTAATTATAATTTTGTAAAACAAACAAGCAAAATGTAACACCATACGGTGATCTATAGCATAGTTAGCCATCCTAGCTGAACAAGTTTATGAAAAATTCCATAATACTTTCAAATTCCAAATATTAATCGCATACATAAATTTTGCACTTTCAAATTAAGCTTCATGTTACAACAATCAAGAAATGTGCAATATAAAATCACAATATTTGAAATCTGACAAAACAAGCAAAGTACAGAGCATAAATTTAATATTTCTGTTCAACAGATGCTATATAACGATTTTAAAGCTGAGTAGGATTTTTGTATGCACTTTTTGACATGAATATTGAATGAATAGTAAAGTTAGGTGTTATTGTCATAAAGGTGTATCTTACAGAAAGTAATGGTTTTAACCCTTTAGTTCCCAAAGTTGGATCTTACAAAAAAATTAAGATTTAATTATGTTTATGTTTTTATAACTAAAAGTAATTTTAAATTAAATTTTTTGTTTTATTTTAGATTTTTTTGAAAACAAGGTACTTTATAGATAAGTACCATCAGAAATTAAAAATGATAATTGATATAAGAGTTAACAAAAGCAATGTCAAATAATCACCATCGCAGTTGATCTGTTTTATTAATTCTACCCATGTAAATATAGTTTTTAACAACCAGTGGGCATTTTATGTGAATACTAGAACAATCTTTCTGCGTTCTCTGCATGCTGACTTCTTCTAAACCATAAAAGTTTTAAGTAAAATTTGTAATTTTTCATTTGTACTTCAAACCAAGAATTAAACACATTTTAGTCACTAATGCATCAAAGCTTGTACCAATGATTGAGAAGCTTCTGTGGATTATATTTTTTTAGAAAACTTCTACTTTTGAATCGAATCATAGTTTTATTAATGTTCATGCTTCTAGTTAATATTGTCCAAAGTATTCAATGAAGGTCTTATTTTGTAGAGCTTATCCTGGTTGAATTTGAGAATTTAACGATTATCATACTTAAGTCAGAGCTGGATAAAAAATAACAATTAATTTTTTTGTCAGTTTCAAAGTTTTATTTTGTTGAGTAGCATATAAATTACTTTGATAAATCATATCATCTAATTGCTCAACAATTTTAGATTAATAGTTGTTTTGCAATTTTCAAATATTTTGTCAGCTGAACCCATATGTTGACTGTATTTCAGTAGATTTTTTAATATTTATCTTTGATCAATTTTCTTGTAGAGCTCATTTGAACATAATAAACATATCATTTTATTGAAGCAATTTTTTATTTCTTGTTGATGGTGTGATGTTTTTATTAAATTCTATAACATTGGGCTGAAAACTAGATTGATTATCTTTACTATTAGATTCTTTATCAGTTAAAAAACTATTGCCTAAAATCAAGTAGTTTTGATTCAGACAATGCCTTCTTATAATACCATTTTAGCTTACAGTTTTCCATTCCTGACGGTACTTCTAAGTCTAACAAAAAATGCTTTTTACTACATAAAAACAAAGATATATTACGATTACTTTTATTTGTAAATTACAATGTATTGTAAATGAACGTTAATAAACAATTTTTATTATTTATTTACAGATAAATAAAGATATACAATAGTTTCGACTTGCCCGATTTTTTTACACATGATAACATCAACACAGACGCTTTGAGAACCTATAATCACAACAAATGTAAACATTTGGTCAAAGTTACGCTTTTTTTTTCTACGTAACACTTGTTTCTTGCTAAACTCATCAGACAGTAACGCTCAAGGTATATTGAAGAAGCAAAATAATGGCAGAAATAACAACCAAGACTTATAAATTTTATTGGGCACTAAATGAAGAGCTTGCATATGTTAAATATAATAGTAATCAGATATTGCGTTATTAAGTTGAAATAACCGTTATTTCTCACTTCTTAAACCGGATTTTGATCGATTTTAGGCCGAATTTTAGTTTCCAAACCAGATTATTGTGCTTTTGGTGAATTTAAAATCAAATTTTTGTTTTATAATCAATCTTGAAAGAGTTTTGTATTATTTAAGAATTTTTTAATACAACAAAACTTATTATTCACATTTATGGCCGGATTTTTGCTTTTTTGATTAATTTTTGACAGTTTTTGTCTACTTTCTTATGTTTTCAATTAATTTAAGGCCGGATTATTATATTTTTAGTCAATTTTGTCAAATTTTATTTTATTAAAGACCAAATTTCAAGCTTATTGGTTACATATTTGGCCGGATTTTTGCTTTTTTTCTCCTTTTTTAGCCGGATTTTTGTGTTTTTAATCAAGCCGGATCATTTTTTGATCAAATATGGCCGGATTTTTGTTTTTTTTTGTTAATTTGTGGCCCGATTTTTGTATTTTTAATCAATATAAAGTCGGACAGTTTTTTAGGCAAGATTTTTGTTTATTTTTTTACTTACTAAGCCCAATTTTTGAGATTTCTAATCATTTTTGGCTGGATTTTTGTATTACCAACCAGATAACTGTGTTTTTAATGATTTTAAAGCTGGATTTATTAAATTTTCAATCAATTTTGGCAATGTTTTTTATTATTTAAAGCCAGATTATTATTTTTCACTTACCACGGCGGATTTTTGTATTTTTGCTCTAATTCTAGATTTTGATCAATTTAAGAACGGATTTTTGTATTTATCTTATATAGAGTCCAATGTTTGTTATCAAAAAATTGAATATCACCAGCATCTTTGACATAGAGACGTTTAATGGTTGCAAAAAAAAAAAACTTTCAACTTTTTAGTACAAACCACCTATCCGTACTCATGTTCTGGACATCACAATCCCCTCTTGTCCATGAACTGACATAAAATATTAAATAATATTATATATAATATAGGTAGTAAGCTAGTTATGCAAAGTTCTTTAAAAGACATTGCTGCCGATACTTTAAGAAGTGGTACAACTAATGCCATTTTCCAAACTGAAGGATCAACACCTTTATGAGACAAGTATTTATATGTACAATACATTGAATTAAGTGAGGTCAGTATAATGCAATCATTCAAATGTTTATGCCATCACCACCTGACGCAAAACTGGTTATAAAATTAATAATTTTTAAAATATCTGATTCATTAATTAAATGGATGAAAATTGATTAATATATATTCAAAACTTTATTAAAATCTCCGCCGAATGAAGGGAGTGCATTAATGAAAGATGAATTAATAGCATTGATATCTGACTAAAAATGTAGAATTAAATTTATTTTTTTTCTATATATATTTAAATCTTCCATTATTTTCCACATATTTTTTTTCAATTTGAAAATGGAATTCTTTTATATCTACTACATCTGTACGCCAAAGGCCTTGTGGTTTAGTAACCACAGGCATGTGTCAATCAAATAACTGAATAAAAACTTGCGTAAGTTGTTTTTGAGTTAAAATAAATTAAAACTTTTAAAACTTCTTTATTTTTGAAACGTATTAGTTGATATTATAGGTTCTAAAGACAGCGTACTAAAAGCAACTCATAATTTGCAACCTCTTCAATGTTATTTAGTCCAAACGTAGAAACAATTTTGATATTTTTAACAAATATTAAGTTAATAAGAGTACAGGTCGGGACTGTAGTTCTTGTAGGTTTTATTTGTTGAGCACCAAACCCGTCCATCATATCCATATCCAAGAATTGAAATTATCAATTTTTAGAACATCATATTAAAATCTCCCAATAAAATGACGTGCTCATGACTTGGAACAATCAGAAATAACAAGTTCTTTAAACAATCAATGTTAATGTTTTTGCTGCCAATAGTATCGTTTTTATCCAGTATTGTTAAATCAAATCAAATGTAATAATAATCTTAATTTTTATATAGTTTTTTGTATATATTGCAACACCAGCTTTAAGTCGATTATTGCAATCCAAACGCGTTATTTTGTAGTTTGCTAAATTTGTATAAATGTCTGGAATGTCCTTGGTTAGCCATGACTAATCATAAACATTATTAGCTACAAGATTCCTAATAATGTTAATCTTTGGCAGTAAAGAACAAACGTTCAAATAAGCAACACTAAAAATAGTTATATCAATTTTAAATATACGTTTCTTTTACAACATTGACTAAAAATTAATTTATATAACTTGATTTAAAGCAGAAATAAAAAATTAAATTTATGAAAAAATATTCTAAACTAAAATCATCCATAGACGCGTTTCGAGGTTTACCTCTCATCAGTATGGCTTTTATTTATTTAAACTTATTAATTGATTTTTAACTTACTTCGTCAACATTGTTCACCACCACAATTCAAAGTGAATATTTTAAAGAGTGTATTGACTATTTATACTAACTGACTTAATGACTTTATTTAATGGCTATGGTTAATAGCATTCTGAGAAACTAATTATTTCGAGATATTGGGTTGTCCGATTGAACAAATAGTAACGAGCGCTACATATGTCGTTGTGGCATTCGTATAAATTTACCTATTTAACTAGGTTTTATTCGAAATTATTGCTTTTACAACTGACTCATTTGAGGACATTGCGTCTCTTCTTTATATATTTTATAAAGCAGAAATGTTCTTAAAAGAATTACAAGCAAAAAAAATCCATATCAGTGCTTATGTGCATGACAACAAAAGCAGTTCACTTATCATTTGTGGCAAATCTAACCACGGTGGCATTTATCGGCTGTTTAAAAAAAGTGCACAAAGAAAAATTCTAAGCATGATATACAACAATTGGCACATAAAGCAAAGTTATTTAAACATAAACAAAACAACATGCAAACTTCAAACCATCTTTGTAGTTATATTTTGTAGACATTTAGAAAACAGCATTTCAAAAGTATCACAAGCAATAAACCACTAACCTATATAGAACGAATGGCGTTTATCAAGTCAAAGCTTCTCTGAACTCACATCCACTTCTTTAACGTCAAACAATCTACAATATTAAAAACTAGCTTATTTTTTGATCGGCGCTTAATTGTTAAATCTACCAGAAACAACTATGATGAGCACACACTCAACCGTTCAAACCATTAAATGCACATCTGCCAAATAATTTTTTTTTTTAGAAACGGTAATCAGTTAAATATTAAAACCAATTGCAAAAATTAAATAAATGATCAAATTGTTTAATGTTAATACTGAAGAATGAAATAACAAATTATAATTTTATATTGTTTTTTATTGTGTGTTTTACAGCTATTTTACATTGCCCCAGAAGTCTTACAAAAACGGTTAATGAACCAAAGCTTATTACAAAACTTATTGAGTCATATTTTGAGGATCAAAGGACGGTGTTTTCTAGTTCGCCAAGCTGGCACTCTATAACTGAGCTATCTCACTTATTGATGTAAAACAAACAAAAATTCTATTTCAATGATTTTTAACACTGCAAAATGAAAAAGTTTCTGCGTGTGCCAGTTTAACATTCATAAGTTTATGATTACATTTTATTATTAGGGTGCGTTTATGCTGCACATCGCCGGGGCTGCTCGCCAAGATTGGCGCCGGGATGTTGTGGCGATGATGAAACAAACCTATATAATCTTATGGGAGCATTTATGCTGCACCTCGCACATCGCCGCGCTGCTCGCCACATTCCACGCCACTGCGATGTGAACAAAATAGTTTGTTTTTTATAATCGGACCATCGCCGTACATCTTCAAACTAGCGCTCTGATTGGTCCGTTTATTGCCAGTTTTGTGAGACGTTAACATAATGTAATTTATATTATCAAACTTATTTAATTAGTTTAATTAATTAGTATGTTACTTCAAACCGTGTTGAGGTTATATGCAATTTAAAAGAATGAAGTTTTATTTGCATGTAGTGTGTTAATTTATCAAAACTTTGTTGCGTTTACAATAATTTTATGAAGAATTTAATTGAAATAAATCCGCATTAAGCAAGAAATTGTTAAAGCAATGTTTGTATTTTTACTGAAGTGGCATAGTAATTAATTATTTTAACTTAATATTTTTACTTATATTAATAATTTCATTATAAAAATATTTTAATTAAAAAAAATACATATTGATTGTCACAAATCAAGATTAAATAATACTTGACTTGCAATTTAAGTTAAGAATTTGTATAAGCAATTAATAAGTACGCAAGTTTATATTGGAATCTGTTTACTAATTATTTATTTTCTTTAACATTATAAATTATATTAAATATTTTGATTCAATAATATAACTTATATTAATAACTATAATATATTAATATTTGATTAATAAAATAAAACTCGACAGTAATTAAATAACGGCGAGGTGCGAGCAGCGCGGCGATGTGCATTTATGCTGCTGAATGGCGATGTGCGAGCAGCGGGCAGCGCCAATCTTGGCGAGCAGCGCGGCGATGTGCAGCATAAACGCACCCTTAGAAAAGTAGGAAAGGTTTTTGTTTTGTGTTCACCTAATCATCATTTATTTATAATTCAGATAAATTTTCTATAAGCTCGTTTTTGAGAAAAAAAAATTTACATGGTGGAGATAAACATTCCAACACTGCTCTACACAAAATATATGAATATTTTTTTACACTAAAGAAAAAGAGTTAGTGAGCAAAACCGAACAAAGTCTATTGATTTATTGCAGAGATGTAAAAATTTGTTTTTTTAATGCATTGGTACATATAGTATACCCAAAAATAAACGTCTCAATCTTATAATATAATATAAATGAAGTCGTAAAGTGCGCGCACCGTGTAGCGCTGCGTAAATATTATTTATTGGTTTAATTGTTGTTATTTATCTTTTGTAGTAACATTTTATTATATGATATAAAACTACATAAAAATAAAAAAAAAAAATTTAATGCAAAATACTAGCACAAAAAAACCGCAACGCGTGTTTTAAAATAATGTTTCTCATTATTTCCGGTAATCAAAGAAAAGTGAACTTGTATAGTTATGTATACATATCATAAAAATTGTAAACATTATTTCGTTTTATAAATAATACCCATTTACAAAATATCCGAACGTATTATGACTAACATACTATAAATATAACATAGTATCGACGTTGCATATTATTATAAATATTTCCGTAATATTGCTGTAAGAAAATCGATGAATATACATATTTTGCTATAATAGAAAACCACGTATTGCAGCAAAAACAACTGTTTAAAACAATCAATATACGCGCAGTATAAATAAGAATTGTAAAAAGAATATTAATATTATAACTATATATGTTACGATTTAAAGCGTGAACATTGCCTAAACTAATAAATATTTGTTTTAAGATAAACCAAATCCATAATATATTTTTTTATGTATCATAATATATTTAAAATATTGCTCAATGGCGCAAACTTACCATTTCTTATCTAATAATCCATATTAATATTGTACACGAAACAGTTCAGTTTAGTCACTAACTTACATTGAATGTGAAATGTATTATTTAATCGCAATATCGCAAATGCGTTGATTGTGTATAGATAATGATGATAACGGATTTAACAATAACTGTATCTGTCACTATTTCTGAGGTCAAATCCGAACTGACACAGATGTGGTACAATTACACGTACTTAATATTAATCAAATGTGATATAATAATGCGTTGAGCGTATGAGGCATACGCTAGTAGTGCCGTGACATTCGTTACTGCCGTACAATTGATTATATTTTATCATAAAATAACAAAATATAAACCTGCGCTGTATAAATTCCTAAGTACTTTTTGATACCATGTTTGCAGCATTAACAAGAAAATTTGTTCTAATTATTATTTCCCAATAAAAATGCAATTTGGGTCTTGTATTTTTGTTGTTGAATGTCACACGCACTTGATATTGATCTATTTCCTATTTATATAATAACCGAGTTATTATTTATGTGCTAACTTGTGGAATTGTTTATTCAATTAATATATTCGAACCATTATATATATATTTGTTTTCAGTAGACATATATAAACAAGTTTATTTATTGAGGGTTCTAAATTGACCTATTGTTTTTAATAAATCAACACAAGTTGTAAGCAATTTACAAAAGTATGCTTACATTTTTTTTCTATTGTTGATAAAAATTTATTTTTGATAATTATTATTAACAGCAGATTATTATACACATTAAAGATTTTGTAAGTACTGTTTTGTTGTTCCGTTCCGTTGCCTTTATTGTTTGTTACTGTGTTCCGGTAGGAAAACTAACATAATTATGTAAATATTGTTAAACAAATATGTGTTTTATACTTTAAACAAATAATAACAAAAATAATAAATCGACCCCGCAATATTGCAAGTTTGTTTTGCGACCGATTTGTAACCACGACTTGCCACAACTATAACGGCTACTGATGACAATGAAGGTCACACATATAGAGCCCAACGTAGGGATAAGTAATTAAAAGCTAGAATTTATATTGTAACATTTGATAAAAATGTCGGTGCTTATCCAATCATTCTTTTTATTCAAAACCAAATTTGATTTTTTTAGGATCGACTAATAAAGCCAATTAGCTGCATATAAAATAATAATAAACTCATGTTAAAACTAAGAAGACATCACAACATTCACAACACATTAAAAATGTTGAAAATAAATAAATAGTAAACATACTAAAACATAAGTGACACTAAAGCTGGAGAAAACTTTGATGCCAAAACTTAACCTAATATAGAGTGTTTTTTCTTAAAGACGGAAAACTTTATATTGAAATAAAACACAGAAAAATTGCTTTATTTTAAATAGTTTTATGGGATTAATGTTATATAATCAATTGTTTCTGGTTTATTGGAGTAGACATGGGACTTTACATATTCCCAGAAAAAATAATCTAATGGCGTCAAATTTCACGAATGAGGTGGCCAGTTACGATGGACACTGTCAAAGTTTGCAGAAAATGTAAAGCAAAACACAAATTACGATATGTAATTCGCATTAATGCTTCTCAAAATATTTTCCTTTAAAATCTATAGACTTTTGCATCCGATGAAACCAGTCTTCAAAACAATTTTGCTACTCTGAGCAAAGTACCTTCAAAACAAGAGATTTAAATGCTTCAACGGTCTCCTCAGGCGGTGAAAAACGCTTGCCACGCATTTTATTTTTGATATGTCAAAATAGGAAGAATTAGGCAATAAATCAGGCAAATATGAGCAATGAGTTATTAATTTGATGTTGTTACTGGTCAAAAACTCTACTGTTTGTCGTGCTGTGTGAGCGCTTGCATTGTTATGATGAACAATGATTTGCGGGTTTATGTTGTTCCTTCTGATTTCAGCTATAACTTCTTGCAAACAAATTGAAGTATACCAATCAGCATTAACTGTCCTTTGATTCACTAATGCAACAGTTGCAACATGACCCATTTTTCGGAAGAAACAAGCAATCATTCTTTTCAAAACGCTTTGTGAACGCACCACTTTTGTGGGTTTAGGTTCATTTTGAAACATCAATACAGTCAATTGCTGTTTAGTTTCAGGCTCATATGAATATATCCAAGATTCGTCACCTGTTACAATGTTATATAACAAATTTGAACGAGCCCCTTCGAATTTCTTCAGCGTTTCCTTGCACTACTTCACACGTGCCTGTTTATTTTTTTCAAAAAGAGAATCTAACAACTGCAAAGCTTTCTGACATGCAAATGATCGTGCAAAATTGTATGTATTTGTTTCGCTGCAATGCCGCCTAAGAATGCCTCTATCTCACTATAGGTTACATGCCGATCTGACAAAATCATTATACGCAAAACAAGAATATTTTTTGTGACAACTGAGGTGCATGGACAACCTTTGCAAAGATCGCCATCAAACGTTGGTTTTCCACGCTTGAATTCTGCAAACCATTTGTAAACCATAGTTTTGGATGGTGCTTTATCTCCAAATATCGAACTAAGTTTTTCCACACATTGCTGCGATGTTAAACCGTATCAAAAATCATAAAAAAATTTCATACAAGCACGTGTTTTGACATTGGCTTGTAGATTGTTATTGTTTGCTATAATTCTGTTTGTTGACATATCCATTCAACCAAAAGTGTGCTTCATCACTAAACAAACATTTTCAAAAAAAAATTGTGAATCAATAACAATGTTTTCTTCGGCCAAATGTACGGCAAGTTGAATCTTGTAAGTTTGTAAACAAACATTTTTTTGATACAAATTTAACTGTTGAGCACAATGACAAATTGACACATTTGGATAATTATTAACACTACGCTGCACACTATCAATCGCTTCTTGTATACGCACTGTACGACGGTGTACTGGATGCTTATTATCGTATAGATTAAACGTATTGCAAAAGAGATATATAGTTTTTTAAAAGTTGACTAAACGGAATACCGTAAGTTGTACAAGATAGGACAGCAAATTTGCCAAGTTCATAAACTTTATACTCAGAATGGCACTCACAGTATATCAGATCTGTATGTATTGCATATACTTCTACAGTGTACACAACTACTGCCACTTACAAGTGGGGATTTCATTAGAACTCCAACCATTCTATATACAAGCAGAAATTCTTAGAAAGTTGTGATTCAACTAATTTAGGTCTGTTACTTACTTTTATACTTCTATTATATGTGACTGCATATAACAAAAATCAAGAAAAAAAAATCATATGAATGAACCCGAAGTCATCCTCATCATTCATAGTCAATATGGCTGAATCTGACAAAGTATTTTCTGAGCTTAATAAGTTAAAAAAGAGTGATTTATTCCATATAATTATCAATAACGTGCTGCCTGAGTGCGTGAGTAATCACGAAGTATTGACAAACTTCTTGCATGGAAATAATAGAGAAGAACAGGAAGATAATGAAAGATTTGCCGACGCCAGTGAAGATAAAATAAATAATGTGGGAGTATGTTTTTAGTGCAAAATTACAGAAGTCAATATGTAAATTTTGAAGAAAGAACTTGAAATAGTAAGTAAACTTTCTAGTCATTTTGCAAAACGCATAGTGAACCATAAATTAATAATTAAATTATTACAAAACAATGAATTTGTTAATGTAAATAATTTAGAGCTACTGCCATATATTGCAACAGCAATAAGTAAGAAACATGTCTTAAGACCGAACACAGGTTGCAACATTGAAATCAAAGTCGTGAACCAGAAATAATTGCTGAAAATAAGTAAACAAAAAGCAAGCGTAATATTACTAATTACTTAAAACAACCTGAAAATAAGCCACAATCAACTATTCCTATTAACTTAAATGATCCCAAACCGAATATCTCTAATAATACAAATAACTTAAACGCCAAACATATTATTGATTCTCGACCTCGAAATAAAAATAATAACAACAAAACAATATATGGAACTAACAAAAACGCAACACAAATAAAAACAATTGAAAAAATGAGATTCATATTTGCATATCGATTACATCCAAAAACTACATACGACGATCTTTTAAAATATCTAAAAAAATCAACTCCAAACATCGATGTGAAATGTGATAAATTACAAGAAAATAATAACTCCATCAAAATATCATATCTTTTTCACGCGTATGATGAGATTTACAATCCTGCTAACTGGCCAAAAGGTGTTGCAATTGGAAGTTTTTACTTCCCAAAGAACAATTTACTAAAGAAGACATAAATGATAATAAAACCTTGCAACTTATGCATTTAAACGTCCATGTTGCGCACCTTGTGGCGAGTATCGAGTATTTTTTAGTAACCGAGGAAAGCAGATAAATAATCAATTTTACATTTGTTATTTTAGCATTGTGTTGGCGATATTAGTTAAAAACGACGCAAATAAAGTTTTGAAAAAGTTAATACTTTGCACGTACATAATTATTGATTTTTAGTGTAATGATAGTTATGACGGAAACACTTTTAAATGACAATGAAGTTGATATATTTTTATGTAGTGAATATTTTATGAAAATCACAATTATTCAGCTATAGAGCTAAGTGAATACACTCAATCTGCATGTTTTTATAGAGTTAAACATATTTACGGTAGTGTTTGTATATTTACTAAAAATCACATTAAATGTTAACCTATTAAAATAGCTAACTCTATAGAAATACATTGTGAATTTTCTGGTTTGGAAGTAAGTTATCATAACTTTAATTTTATTGTTATATGTACGTACCAACCTTACTATTTTGTTAAATAGTTGTTGTGCAAATAATCTGCCAATATTGTTAACTGCAACATGATCGTGTCCTCAAATCAACGTAATGACCTGCAAGATCTATTAGGAACTTTTGGTTTGAAACAACATATTCACAAACCCACAAGATATCATAACGGCAAAGGTAATAATAATAATAATAATAATATTTATTAATCCAAAGATCATTGATTACATAATATAGGACAAGTCAAACTAAAAAGTAAGTTAAAATAAACATACAAGTTTAAAATTAAAATGTAACATAAATGTTTAAAATTAAAAATACAACATAAAACATAATATACATAATCTGCACATTTCAAATCATATTAAAACTATTGTCTTCTAAAAATTCATTTATAGAATAATACGCTTTTTGTAATAATATTTTAGTAATTTTTGATTTAAACTGGCTTAAATTTAAATGTTTTGTTTCTGCTGGTAGCTTATTAAAAAATTTTATGCCATCATATTTTGGGCATTTTTCATAAAATGAAAGTTTATGAATAGGGTATTCCAACAATGTAGTACCATGTCTAGTGTTGTATATTTCATTTCTTCTATTTACGGTTTGGTAGTCTGATATATTGCGTTTGACGTTTAAAAGAATCTGCTGAATGTACAAACTATACACAGTCAAAATTCTATTTTCAACAAATAATGTTTTGCAGTGAGAATTGTATTTTAGATTTAACATTATTCGAAGTACTTTCTTTTGTAATTTAAATATACGTTCTACATTACTTGAACCTCCCCATATTATAATACGGTATCGAATAATTGATTCAAAGTGCGCAAAGTAATACATTTTTAGTATACATATATCTACAAATTCTCGTAAACGTCGTACAACATAGCAACAAGAACATAATCTTTTAGAAATTTTATCTACATGTGCTTTAAAATTACAGCTCTGATCTATGACAACTCCCAAAAAAGAAGTGTTAGTATTTTGCATGATTGATTTATTATTGCATTTTATCAAAAAAGAGTATTCAGGATTGACACTACGAGTATTAAATTTCATTGAAACTGATTTTTGCGTATTCAAATGCAAGTTATTGTCCTTAAACCAATCATTTATGTTGTTTAATAACTCACTTGCTACAATTGGAATTTGATTTAAATTTTTTGATGATATAAGTAATGATGTGTCATCAGCATAAACGACACTATTTTGAATTGCTAAATCGTTTATATATATTATAAAAAGAAGAGGACCTAAAACTGATCCCTGTGGTATACCCCTTTTCATATACAAGGTTTTGGACGTAGTATTTTTTATCTGAACATAGTGAGGACGATTGTTTAGATAACTACTTATCCACTGTAAGCTTGTACCTCTGACACCATATTGATAGAGCTTAGTAAATAAAAGTTCATGATCAACAAGATCGAAGGCTTTGCTTAAATCAAGAAATATACCCAAACAATGTTCTCCTTGATCCAAACTTGAGTAAAGATTTTCAAGATATTCTAAGATAGCGGTTGTTGTTGATTTATGTTTTAAAAAACCGTGTTGATTCTTATTAAATAACTTAAAACAATAAAAGAAGTTAGTTATTCTTTCCGCAACTATACTTTCTATAACTTTTGATAAAGTACTTAATATCGCAATAGGTCTGTAATTCCCTGCTTCGTTATTATTTGCTTTTTTGGGTACCGGAATAAGTTTGGTTTGTTTAAGAACTGTTGGAAATATTCCTTGGCGCAAAGATTCATTAACGATGGATGTAATTGGAGTTACTAAGAATGGTATACAGGTTTTTAATAGGTTAGCACTTATTCCATCTACACCCGCTGAGTTTGAATTTTTAAATTTACGAACAACATTAATAATTTCACTTTCAGATGCTGGTTGCAGAAATAATGTTTTTGAATGCAAAGGTATACTTGAAAAATGTGTGTCAATAGTTGACTGTGATAGAGAATCAGCAATTGTATTGAAATAGTTATTCAAGTGATTTGCAATTTTTAATTGATTGTGCTCTGTATAATTTTGAATTTTTAATGAAGTTATAGTTGTGTCAATTAAATGGTGGGTATTTTGATTAATTATATTCCACGCTGTCTTGTTTTTATTTGTTGAATTAGCTATTTGTTCAGTATAAGACAGCTTTTTTGCAAGAATAATAACTTTTTTATAAATTTTTTTATATCTATTATAATAATCTTTTAGATATTCGTTACCATTTTTAACATATGTATATAGTAGTTTAAGTTTTTCGGACGATGTCTTAATTCCAAGTGTAATCCAGTTGTTGCTTTTTCCGACAATACATCGCTTTTTTAATGGAAATGAAGATTCATAAAATCTATTTACATTATTTAAAAATATTTGACATTTACTATTGATATCAGTCAATGAATTTATTATGTTCCAATCATTTTCTTGTAGTAAATTAGTGAACGTATTAATATTGTCAGTGTTTTTAAAATTTCTAAAATACACAAACTTACTATCATTTTTAATGTTGTATTGCAAATCAATCTTGGCAGATTGTAGATTGTGATCACCTATGGCGTTTTCTAGCACTTTGCATGTTTTATTTTCAATGTTATTACTGATAAGAATATTATCAAGACAATTTTTAAGTCGCGTTGGTTCATTAATATGATATTCAATATTATAGGATTGCAACAAATCTAATAATTCAGTTCGCTGCTTACTATCTATGAGAAAATTAACGTTAAAATCGCCACATAGTACAATTTTTATATCTGTTTGCTTATATAAAGTGTTCAGTGTTTTATCTAGTTGTTGAATAAATATGTTAAAGTCGCCTTCAGTACTTCTATAAACACACAGTACATAAAAATAAATAATCTTATTAAAAATATTACTTACGCCTAAATCTAATTTAATACCACAACATTCATAATGTAATTCAATTGACAAATTGCGCAACTCAGTCAAAATGCTTGATTTTAAACCCTTTTTTAACATAATTAGACTACCACCATTTTTATGAATAGTTCTTGAAAAATGTGATCCTAAAACGTAGTCGGATATTACTAGTTTATCTATATTGTTATTAGTAAACCAGTGTTCAGTTATACACAAAATATGACAGTTATGTACGTCGAGAAAAACTTCAATTTCTTCAATCTTGTTTCGTAAACATTGAACATTTTGATGACTTATTATAAGGCTAGATTCTACTTTTGACGTTTTCCTATTTCTAAAAAAATGCTGTTTTGAGTATTTTCCATGTTTACTGACATCGAAGTTTCTATGTTTAGATGAGGGAGGCTAATATTGTTTGATTTTAAGATATTTTCTTCTAAGATATTTTCTTCCAAGATATTTTCTTCCACATCCCTGGTAGGCGGCGTCCATAAATCAGTCGGTAGTGTTTCATTACATATATGAGAAGAATTTTGCTGATTTGCTGTGGTAATTATATTGCATATTTTAAACATGATGGCTCTTTTTGCTGCTTTATCAAAATGAACACAATTATTCTTAAAATGATTCATTAATAGAGTGTTTGTATCGAAGTATTTCACATGATTGGAATTTTTATTATGTAATGTTTTAGAAATATTTAAATTATAATCATAAATAAATGAGTTTAATCTATGCTTACTTGTATAAGGGCATCCAAGAAATAATACATTGGTATGTCGAGTAGAATTAATGATATTTGATATAAGTGTGTGTGATAAATGTTATCAGTTCATTCACTTCTCTGCCACTTTCGTCAGCAAGAATTAAAACTTTTGAAATTTTTGATATTTTTTTAATTTGATTAAGTTCTATATTGCATTGGTCGTTTCTCGGTATGCTAGAATTTATTCTGTTCTGATTATTAAAAATATCTTCTTCTTCTGATACATCATCGTTGTCAATCGACTTTCTACAGTCTGCGGTTGTATAGTCTTTATCTATATTTTTGCATTTTTTGCTTAAATTAAACAGTTGTTTTTTGACAGAACGTAGTTGCAACTTGAGTACATCTACAGTTTTTTGTAGTAAGTATATTCTTCTAATATTACTTTTTTTATTTTTAGTTTTGTTTCTTTTCTTAAAAAAAACAACAGTTTCACAGCTGTCAGTGCTTGATGCAGAGTCACTTGAATTATCTTCATACTCTTCTGGAAGATAACTTGAGTTTATTACTTCTTTTAATTTGTTTACTATGTCTTGCTTATTTCCTTTTTTTATCGACTGACCACGCTTAACTAATTGACATTTTAAGTCAGATACTTTTAAGGTATCAATTTTTACAGGCATATTTAATATTAAATAATAAATAAGTTAATTTTGTTTTTAAGTAATATCTTTTTTTTGACAGGTTAGACAACAAACACAATTTTTCACACTCACAGGGCCGATTGTGGTGACTAACATTTAACAAACAAGAGGGCCACGGTTAAAAGGGTAAAAAAAAAATAATTTAACAAAGGAATGTACACTTTTTGCAGGATATTACTTAATATAACTTACTTTATAATAATTTCTTATAATATTTGTTAAACTATTAATAAAATTAAATTAAAATTTATAGTTAAGAATAAAAGATTTATAATTAAAAACAATAATAAAATTGAAAAATAAAAATAAAATAATCTTATTAACTTGATGGGACTCGAACCACAAACGTTGAGTTCTAGAGGCGTGCAACTAGCTCCCTTGGCTATACGGGTATGTTTATTTGTTTATAAGCACGTAGAATCGCCACGGAATATGATTGTGACGTGTAATAAAGTAAGGAGTGGAAAATTTTACCACTGATTATTTCTAATAATAAGGTTTTAATTACCTTGTGTTACATTAGAACATACACATTTACTTATTTTGCACTAAAACATACACTAAACAATATTAACATAGTTAATTACAGTATACATCACACTTTAAAACACACTTTACATAGAACAATATATTTCACGTCCACTCATAGCGTCCGTATACTAAAAAAAAAAAAAAAAAAAAAAAACCTGTATTGATAATATTTTTAGTAACTGTGATAGCTTAACTATGGCCTACGTGTTAAAATCTAGTCATTTGTCAGATCATGAAGCTCAAATAGCTGTTTTTACTGATAACAATTCTAGTCATAATCAATATGTACATAATTCTGTGAAAAATTTCTGTGATAATAATTTATGTAGTTTTAAATATAATATTTCAAATACTGACTGGAGATTCATATGTCAATTAAATAATATTGACAAGCTATTTAATACATTTATGAATACAATATTAAATGAATTTAATCAAGCTTTTCCAAGCAAAATTAAAACGAAGCACTAATCTTTTCAAAAATCCCCAGAAACTTTAAAATTAAAAAGTGAACTTGATTTGATATATGAATCATGTAAAATAAATAACAACAAAGAAATGAATAATCTATATAGTAATTATCAAGAAAAATATAATAAGCAGCTGAATAATGATCAAGTAGCAAAAAATGCGATTGGACTCCTCTGCGACTTGTCAAAAGCATTTGACTACGTCCAACATAAAATTCTATTATCTAAATTAAGATATTAAGGAGTAAGAGGGCTGGCTCATGCCATGATGCGATCTTATTTAGATTACAGATCACAATGTGTATTTTACAACAAAGAGTACAATAACATACTAAATGTTAATACAGGTGCACCACAAGGTTTTATACTAGGTCCTCTGTTGTTCATAATTTTTATAAACGATATTCCATCTTATCTACCGGGTCATACAGTTTTATATGCTTATGATACACGCATGCTAATATGGGATCATGATAAACAAACTCTTAATACAAAAACTAATGAGGTTGAAAGGTATGCTTCCGAATGGTTTTGTGCAAACAAACTTATTCTTAATGAATCAAAAACAACCAAAGTTAAATACGCAATTTATAAAACTAAGGAAACGGCTGATTGATGCAGCTTTTACCGTATACTTTTCATTATTTTTTTTTACAATGACTTATGGTATACAAGCTTGGGGCAATGCGTCAACTTCACAACGCGTATTTGTCTTGCAGAAAAGAGCATTACGGGCAATATTAAGTTTAAAGCACATTGAGTCGTGCAAAGAATACTTTATAAAATATAATTTGTTAACATTATATCTATACACAAGAAAGCAAATTTAATAAACTTTATAAAAGTTATTCATACGAAACAAGAAATAAGCACAAACTGATTGAGCCATTATATAAACTTAGTAAGAGTAAGAAAAATGAAATTTACATCGAAATGATTTTAAAAGTCTAAACATAAAAATGTTTATACATAAAAATGTTTAAACGTAAAGCAAAAAAGTTATTAAAAAAGTTATTCGATTGCAGAATACGTCTCCTAGCATTTATAGTGTATGTGTTTGTGTATCAATTTATACATGTGTAATTTTATTAAGTTACTATTAGTACTAGTAATTTTTAACTGTATATTTTAAACTGTATGTATATTTTATTTATTTTAATTTAACTAATTACCTGTTGTATCTACTACTATGTAAATGCCACTACATGTAATAAATTAATTATCTATCTATCTAATTATTTATCTATCTATCATCTTCAACTAGATTTTGTGTGCCGATAAAAATAGAATTTATAAAAAAAATCTGTTAATGTGATAAACAATAAAAATAATTATGTTGAACAACAAATTGCAACTTTTTGCCCGTCTTCTATAAGCATGATGGAGAAAAATTATCGTTGACCACGTGTTATTGAAAACAATGTTGGATGGAAAATTATCAAATGCTTTATCAGAAAATCCTTCAACACAAAGTTGTTTTATATGTAAAACAAAACCGAAAAATATAAACAAATTGGAAAAAATTCCGAAACAACCTTGTAACAACTTGACATTTAATTATGGATATTTAACTTTACGCGCTCACATTAGAGATCTGCAATTTTGGCCTAGCCCGGCTCGGCCCGTTTGGGTTTTGGGCCGGGTTGGGCTTCGGGCCGGGCCGGGTCTTGTAATTCGGGCCGGGCCGAGTTGGTCTTTCGCATTTCGGGCCGGGCCTGGCCAGATATTAAACGTATTTTATTTAATTATTTAGTTTATACGTTTTTAATACTCAATTTTCACACTATAAATTATTATTTAAAAATAAGATAAAATTTAATTTAAATTAATTTTATTTACAATCTAGCAGCTTTTTAATATAAATTCAATTACATTCTATTCATTTATTTAAATTAAAAATATGTGAACGTTAAATATTTTTTTTAATAGTTAATTGTTTCTATGTTTTTTATGCATAATTGATACTCTATAGTTTTCACATTAAAACTTTAAGTAAAGTACATAAAAATGTAACTAAAATACAATTTATTTAAGCCGGGTAAAATGGAGTTTAGATAAATAAAAATATTATTGTGTGTTGAATTGTTGCTAACAACAAACAAGATCTTGTTTGAAACGGACCGAGTTGGGCCTTGGGCCGGGCCGGGCCGAGTTGTACCGGGCTAAGCTTTGGGCCTGACAGAGCCGAGTCTACTTGTACCGGGCTGGGCTTTGGGCCGGGCCGGAATGTGCCGGGATTTGATTTTGGGCCGGGCCAAGCTTTACAAAAGGTTTTTTAAGTGTATCTTGCACATAGCTTATAGACTAGTTATGAATACGTGGCAAGCTCAAGTAATAGAAATGAAAAAAGCTAAAGGATGTAGAAAAACAAGAAATCATTGAGAAATTTTGAGATTTTTGGTTGATACTGTCAAACAAGGATCGGGAAACACTAATAATTTTAAAACCCCCAAAAGGCAGCTCATATAACAAATATAGATGTCAGACTGATTAAAAAAATTGCCTTCTTATTACAGGCTATCATGCGGATACAAAATAAACAGCATACGTTTTTAAATTGTATATATCTTTGTATGACTGGTATAAAATGCCTGCCAGTATACACAAAAAATTTATATACGGAGCAGACGTTATGGAAAAATTATTAGTGCCAATTAGCAACCTTAGCATGTCAATATTTTTGACAAAACAATTGGTAGAAAAAAAAACATTGTAGATCTACTGCATGCCTTAATGGTTTCTAGTGATATGATATGATACTTTCAATGAGATCGTTACCAAAACAAAAAATAAGTATTTTGCCAAAAGATGTAATTGCATTGTTAGATATTTAAAATTCTTAATAAATAATATCTATGTAGTACTTACTTAAATAAATAAATAAATTAATGTACCAGGGCACGACAAGATAAAAAGTAAAAATCAGTTTTGAAGGTAAACTTTCGTAATAAATCATTTATATGTATAATTATAGGAGTGGCTTAACGGAGAATCAGTCATATTTTGAGATAAAAAAAGAGTTTGAGAAACGGGATACTTTATTAAAAATAAATATTGTAGCTAAAAACTTAAGTGTAATAGATATGAGATCCAAAAGCTCAGTATTTAGTCATAATACACAGTACAATTATAATAGTACAATCATTATACAATAAAAACTAATATTAAAATCAATTTTATTTTGATGTGGCAATCAATAAATTATGTTGTCTCCGTAAATCTGCATAATTGACCACTGCGTCTGTGTACAACCGCAAAAAGTAGTATTTGGCAACAAAATTATAAAACGGAACAAACAGATCACTTTTGTTAGCCAACAACTACGGATGGAAAAGCTAGGAAAAGATAAAGCACACTTTTGTTTCTAAAGCAAAAAATTACCATGAATAGTAGAGGAATCAAAAATTGATCAAATACAGAAGGCTCCGGACAAAACGGTTATAAAAGATACCAATAAAGACAGCAGCAAGAAAAAAATTAATTTATAAAAAACTCAACTAAGAATGAGAACTTGAAAAGTGTTTGTCCTAAGCAAGCAAAGCTCACAACATTGTACAGAAAATATAAAACTACATATAAACATTTTGACATTAATTAAAACCAAATAATAAAAGGCTGTCTTTAGACAATGTTAAGTAGGATATTATAAAAAAAAACTAGTTTGAAAAAAAATATCATAGCTGAAACACATTAAATCAAATTATGTAGATCAGTGGTCAAGAAAAATAAATAAGCCATAGTAATTACCAACGTCCAATAAATATATTGTACCTCAAAAAAAAAAGATCATATACTTTGATAAACAAGACGTTGAGGCAAGTTATTTCTTTGCTCTATAAAGTTAGATTTAAACAAGTTTTGTTGACAGAACTACCTACGCCTAAGTTGATATTTTGTGAAATTTTATGGCGGATGAATACACTTGTAGTCCTGGTCAATTTTGGCAAAATCAAAGTTTTGTACAAGCGCATCTATATTTCTTTGATTGCACTTCCTTTAATGTTAACCAAGCATTTAATCACGTTATCAAGATTTGTTTTTGCAATTTATAATTGTTTCATTAATAATAACTTTTAAAACAAAACGGTCCTATCAAGCACAAACCCTAAAAAATAAACTGTTTTAACGCACCTGGTTCTAGATCTTTGCAAGACAAACGCGGTGTCTTGGTAAAATTCTTTTGCTTTTCAATTAATTTTATCTATGGTAATTTGCAGCAGTTGGTAGGTATAATACTTCCTGCCACGTAGATTATTAAATTCTTAACATAAAGGCATTTGCTGACCAAGGTTACACTTATTATCAAACCTCAGCAGTTCAGTATTTGAAATAAGTTTGTTTTTATAGCACTTTATTTTAAAATTGTTTGTTAACAACGCATAAAAACAACTGCGTATAATGTATTAAATAAAAAACATTAACATCAATACCTCTTTAACTGCAAATGATGCACCAACCGTTGAAAACTGTTTCAATAACTTATTAGTAGTCTTTTAAACGGTTCAAACCTTATAAAAAATATATGTTTGGCATTCAAACATAAATGCGCCAGTGCTTATCAAAATTAGAAAAAATAATGTTTTGAACTACACTTTTTGCAGATTTTTTAAGTTTTAAACCCCTAAAACCAAAACACACAAATTTATATTTTCTAACTAATTTACATCAAAAAACTTCAGCGTTTAAAAAAATCTAAAAAATGCTCTTTTTTGCCCAGCCCACTGAAAACAAAAATATGTTTATATGGCTTTTGCGGCTTAAAGTCAAAGGATAGATTTGAAATGGCGCCTGATTTGGATTCTACGGAAAATTTCTGATTGATTTTACTAGTATATATTTTTTTAAATTAAAATTGCAATTTTGTAACAAACAATGCGATTTTTTAAAGTCAAAGTAAAAAAAAACGACAAAAAACTAAAAAAATCCTAGAATTTTTTTTAAGGGTTTTATACTCTTACAAACCGATCAAAAGACTACTAATAAGTTATAAAAACGGAGAAAAACACTAAAGCAAATTTCTAAACACCTTCCTCCCCCTGCTCTGGTCCGTTCAAAATGCAATTGCCCAAATAACATTTTTTAATTTAATTAAATTAAATTAACAATCTGAATAAAGCAAATAAATTTAGTGATATTTCTCTATTTTGTGATGTTTATAAAAATAATTTATTATTAAAATCCTCAATTACCACGATATCCATATTTTTGGAAAAAGTTAAAATCTGCTATAAAATAAAGATACAAATATCTATCATCACTTGGATTGACCTAAACAAACTTAATACATTTAATTTGATATCATTAGTTTTAACAGTATAACCACAAATTTTCATATGCACTTCATCTGAGTATTCACAAAGTAAACTTATTGCTCTCTAGTTTAAACTATTTTTCATAAAACACTATATTACCACCAAGAACTTGATTTATTCTGCTGTGGTTTGCTGCTAGTTTAAAGCCAGGAATAAGTATGTGTGACTGATAAAACATTAATGCACTAATGTTATTTATGCAACACATAAAATGTCGATAAGATTACTATAACAAAAAATCTCAATATTTGTATTATATTTGCTATTTCAGGTACAATGACGCAAGCTATTATTAACTTTGAAGCGCATAAACTCAAATTTGGTTAAAATTTAACCAAACTTGAGTTTTTTCTAGTATTTCTTTTAATGTAATTTGTAAGTTGTCAAATATGTACTTGGCAAATTTGAGTTTGCAGTAATTCATCATTATATTGGATATTTTATTTGAAAGTACACCACATCTTCGTTTACCTATTTGATGTCTTAAAGATAAAAAAAACGCATTTTTTTTACAGACATTGACTTCTTGTTCAGAATTTTGAATGTAATACTGATTGCTAGTAGATTTGCAATTTATGAGTTCAATAATTTCTTGGCCACCTAGCTTTAAGAGTACAAAGTACAAATAAATGCATTTTGTGTTGTAAATGAAAACTAAACTTTTATTAATAAACTTTCTAGTCTAAGTATTATACTCATTTTGTAAGTTTTGCAGTTTTTTTGTTGCTTTTTTACTTTTGTTTACAAGTTTGTTTAGATTTTTTGATTATTTTATCTCTGTCTCTACACGGTAGTAAGATTTTTTTGTCGTTACTTTAGTAATAAATCTATCAATAAACCAAGCATTCTAGCTTATTTAGAATCTGAGGATTGGTAACCTTTTAATACAAATATTTTTGTGAATTTAGGTTGATTAAATTTTTTTTAATAAATTAAGATTATATTTGATATTTTAGCATAATTGTTAAAAGTTATTAATAATAATTATTAAGTATGTAATTTTTTACATCAATTTTTAATGTATGTAATATAGACGTTCTACAATTTTGTTTAATGTAGCATCAATACCAAACTGTTAGAATAATTAATACCTGCGGGAATTTTACTTTCACAGTTTATTATACGTTTACAACTACGAGCAGAACTATAACAATTGTTATTTTAAAAAACCAAAAAAAAAAAGTTTTGAATTTTTTATTTTTTTAGACTGGAAATTTAATTCTCAAATAACCGGTTTTAAGAAGTTAAATTGAGTGAGTTCCGCGTAATTTTATGACCTTAAACCGCTTAAATGGGGCCCTTACTTACACAATAGTTAGGTTACTTTTAAGTGTGTAATTCAGATATTAGAGGTTATTCATACATATACCAAAGAGGTCTTAGATGTGTGTAATACAAAGTACATTGGCAGTGAGGTCAGCAAGGTACTGATAACTGTTGCATGCTTGGAGAGGTGTAAAGATGTTGTGTTATAACAATGTGTCTGGCAGTAAGGCCATATATGTAGCAACTATCATATTAGAAAAAATGATAATCTACAAAAAAAGATTACAAAAAGTTGTACGAAGGAATGATTAAATATAACAAAAGAATAAAATTACTAATTGATTTACAAAATCCTAAACATAAAAGAAAAAAAAAAGCTAAAACAAGACTAAAACAAAAAAGAACTGTTTAAAAATAATTAAGAAAAAAAATATATATATATATGTAACCTTTCAATTATCAATATTAAATTTCATTTTTTTATCATTTTGTAGACAACCTTCATGCGTTTTTATTATCTGAAGTAGATTATGAGTGGTAATTTGATTTACGCTACTCAAAACTATATAATTTATTTGAATATAATAATAACTTTTACATAATTACAATATACTTATCTACTTGATTTCAATATTTATTAATTGTTATTTTATAATTATAGCAAATCAGTTGAGTTGAGATTCGTGTATAAAACAACTATTTAAGTCAACTTTATAATGTACTGTTTGGTAAAAAGAACAAAACAAATATTTATTGCGTATTATTAATTTTAATTTAAAAAAAATGTAACTCAAGGTACACCTCTTTTTTCAAAATGTTTTGAAATTTCTATTTCCACTTAACAATAAATGAAAAATATAAATATAAAATAAATCAAAAACAGCATTAGTGTTGTTAGTAAATATAAAGGTTTTCGGTAGCAATAAACGTTTTTAGATTTTAGATAAGTTACAAGTTATGTTAGCGGTATTAAGGGTTCTAAAAGCTTTCATATCATTGAATATTTTGAAAAAAAAACTGAAGCTGTCTAGAAAAGAAATAAAACCTTGTGTAATAGATAATACAACAAATTAAGTTAGTTATTGAGCCATTTTCTAATCTACAACTATAAATGAAATTGTAATAAGCAGTTCTTTGACAAAATTTAAAAAAATTAACAATTTTTTAAACAATGTGTTCATATGTACCAATAACGACAAATCAAACTCAAAATACATTTCTGTTTTTACTTGTAGGTAGCAACTGTTTTGTAACATTTATTTGATTTGCATAAACATTTATGTTATTGCAATGATTATTGATAATACTTCATTATATTGAATATTTATTGTTTATTACAAAATCAATTAACTTATTAAAACTAATTAAACAGTCTATAAAAGTTTTGTTTACATATGGAAATTATATTGATATGCGTAATCGTGAATAATTTGAAAAAATCTGTATTGACATGCTATTGCATACTATCTTATTGATGTTTTAATTATCTTGGTTTTACTCGTAAGAATTTTAAATGATAAGATATTTCTATATTTGTTTTTTGTGCGTCATGCAACACACCTGGACAGCTGCTTGACATTTAATGTAGGTATAGGTTATAAAATAAATTCATTAATTAATAATTTCTGAGAGAAATGTGTAAGTTTATAGATTATTATTTAAATTAATTTATTTGTTTTTCATTAAATTTATTGGAATTATTAAATATAATTCTAAATATTTATCAATGCACAGAGAAATTTGATACACTTTTTATGCAATTTAGGTTTTAAAAGTCTTTTAATAACAATGGCGTTATTTTATTACTTGCCGACGTCACGTGTAAAAGTCACAAGTAACATCTTGTTAATATACCGCTATACAAATACCACAACCAAATTGGTTGCATTATTAATACACTTTTGTTAAAATTTTGGGTTGATAGTATTTAAATAACAACGAAAAACACGCAAATTAAATAAAATATTCAGATATCAAAATAATAAACTTATATAATACAGAGTACATTTATATTTTAATTCTTAATTTGTGAAATTATTTGCCTTTGCAGAAAATAGTTTTATTTGTGAACAAATTTGACTCTTTTATTGTTAAAAACATCTTCTTCTTCTTCTTCTTCTTTTTTATTGAGCTCTACAACCGTAAGTGAGTTTTGGTTTCTTCTGCGACTTCGTTAGAACTCTTCCGGTTTAGGGCGACTCTCCTCCAATTGTGAATGCTCATCTTTTGAGGTCTTCTTCTACTGCAGAAAACATAGTTCTAGATAAAAAATATTCAAACGAAAGACTGGTTTGCCATCTAGTTGCAATTTTTTGCTAAAATGATACCGATTAATGCGGACATTTTAGTATTAAAAATTGCAACTAGATGGCAAACCAGTCTTTCTTTTGAATATTTATAATATCAATTGTGTTCATAAGAACAGAAATATTTATTCAAAATTGTCTTCGCTATCATGCGATGCCGTGGTCGTACAAGGCATACTGACGAGGTTTGTAGAACCGAAACAATTGTCTATGCTTGACCCTTGGCCGCTGTGATTCGATTGACTGATTTTGAATAAATTATTAATTCTTCTCATAGTTCTAGATATTTGCTAATTTTATCAAATACACACTTTGCAATATTTCTTTGTTAGTTTCTAGTATCTCTGATCAATTTTCTAATGTTCGTAGGTAGTGATCGCACAGTTAAAATACAGCATTTATATTTACACCTGTACAATAAGCTCCAGGTTTGCAAACTTTTGTCAAAGTCAGGTTAGATTTCATCTAGCTGTTTGTCTTGATTTTACTATTTTTTTAAGAGTTACACATTGGGAATGTCAAACTGCAAGAAATAATGTTTTGTAGTTCTAAACAAAACAATGGTCAGTGTAATATAATGGGTGTAATTCTAATTTAATTTAGTAGAAGTATAAAGCGTTTTGCGCCAAGTTGGTAAATTAAGTATTAGCTGATTTTAAATACTAGGAAGTTGTTGATTTCTTTCACCAACCATAAGCTTGATTGGTTGTAGACTAAACTTGGTTGCTTGTTACGTTATTCTACTTTTCGTCCGGATTTCAAGGTTTATATATGCAAATATTTATGTTTAATTATTTTTGAGTTAATAATAATTGTAATGAACTTATTAAAACGTTTAAGCTTATATAGAGTTTTTCAACGTTTTTTTTTTTTGGAAATTTGTCCAAAAATTATTACTTTTACTTTCACTTTTTAAGATAAACCAAGGGTTTGTCTTCTATATAGTGCAATTAGTAAATAACGCCAAAGCTTGTATTTGTTAAATATTCATGTGATGATATTAACAAGAGAAATAAAAACAACTTTTTTTTACAAAAATATCATAACTATTCCTTTGTACTAAAATGAGTGATAATTTCTTGAGACATCTTTTTATTTTGGGGCCTAAGATAATATTTTTGCAATTTGCACCTACATTGGGCATCTAATTGCCAAGATTTTCTTATTATATCTACATTTACGGATTGAGTACGGATCAGCTAATCAAAACAGCAACAAATTACATTTTACATCTTTTATTCGTTAAACACAGTTCAAATTATTTCCTAAAATTAAACTATTTTGGAATAAAACAAACCTATAAGTTATACTATACTTGTAACTGTATGATACTAAATTTTATTAAAAGTGCAGCAATATGACAATCAATTTGGTAGTTATTTTTAATAGTGATGTTTTAACAAAGTGTTAAAAACAAAGTTTGTTGATTTGTTTTTTGTTTTTTGTTTCTAAGTTTTCATGTGTTATTAGTGTACTGCTTAAAGATACATTGTTCTGCTATATTTTAATAAACAACAAAAGTTTGTTGTAATATAAAGGATGGTTAAGACCTTTACTATGTGGTGATGCATAATAACAATACAAGTTCCTTAGTCAATAAATTAGTAATACTATTAGTCTAAAACTTATAGTTTTAAAAAACTACGTTGCTTAATTTGAGCCAAATATTATATACGTGATGTTCAGAGTACTGATAACTGTGAATAAAACCTATCAGTAAATATTTATACAAGTCAAATCAAAACTAGAACAAAATTATAGCTTATAAATAAAATACTTGAACTTTGTAGTAAGTTATTTTTTTATTGTGTAAATTAAATTTATTTTATTTTTAATATTTAAAAAAATAACAAAATCAATCATTGCATATTAAAATTCTAAATGTACGCCTTACACTGTAACGGTAGAAAGACTTAGGATTAAATAAAATAAAACAAAAACATTAAAATTCTATATTCTAAATTTTGTTTTTGTTCAAACTTAATAATCTCACTGCTAACTAATGTTTATTATAGATTAACGTATTCTATACTCAGTAACAATATTATACATAGATTGATTTAGATAGTAATAATAAATAAAACATTACATTACATTATTTAATATTTTCTTTTGTAATTCTATAAATTTTTTTAATGTTAACTATTTTTTATTATTAATGTTTTATATATTATTATTTTTGTTAATATATTTTATTTTCACACAACCAGTTTTATTATAAAAAGAACATTTTCAAGTGTATATAATAAATAACATATTTTATTGATTAATATTAAACTAATTTTTTGTTTTTCCAGCATTCACTGATATCTGGTTTTAAGTATATCTTAAAGTTTTTAAATATTAAATTTTATTTTTATCTTATTTCATTAAAGTATCCATTAAAAGCAAATCATATACTGTTAATTAATTATTTATAACTTTATAATTTTGATTGTTAAATTGTTTTTTAATTTTTAAGTCTTAAAATATAAAATAAGATTTTCATTTGAAATGTGTAAAAAATTTAAGTGTGTTGTACTATAAATTTAGTTTATGTTTTGCAAAATTTGATTTAATTAAATATTTGATTTTAAAATCTCGAACGTGTTTATTATACCTAATATTAAAGCTTCTTTTGGTTTGTACAATATATACCTTATTGCAGTCATTGCACTTTAATTTATATATGCATTTTTATTCTAAATGTCTGTGTATTCTTTTGCATTTAATAATTTAGATTTCAAAAAATATTAAGTTTTAAAAACTACTATAATATCAAATTTTATACTTAAATATTTAGATAATTTTTCTGATATTTTAATATAACCATTTAAATTTGTTTAATAATTTTGATTTCTTCTTTCAAATCATTATTTAATAAAGGTACAGATAGAGCCCTATGTAATATACAGTTAAATGCTTACAAATTGTGGCAATTTAAATGATATGAGTTTTTAAGATTAAGATTAATATTACTCCTTTTTCAGGGTTCTATAATAAATAATTTATAAAATTTGACCACCTCCTCAATACTCTTTTATAATATATATAATTATTGGTCAATATCTAACTTTTATATACATATATGTTAACCCGGCAAGTCGGGTTCTTAAAATATATATTTATATTATGTCATATTCTTATGTATTTTGTCAAACTAACCTCCTAGGGACAAACAAACCCTTGTCTATTACTTCAAATAAAAGAGTTATAGCCATAATGGTATAAATCTGGCAAATCGGGCTCTTTGCTACTTATTGTAACTCAAAGTGGATATAATATTTTCAAAATATATTTATAATGTATTGTTATTTTCATAGTTTTTAAACGTTGCTAATACTTTTATGAAAAAAAAATTATAACTAACCTACGTTTATTTGAATATTCGTGTATAAACTCGGCAACGTGGTCTCTTATTAGAATTTATCCGTATAAGTCCAAGTTAAGAAATGGTTTTATAGAAATATTTAGAATTTATTATCATTTAAGTTGTTTCTAAATGTTTCTTATACATTTGTGATAAAAAAGTTATAAATGTTTATTTGAATGTTGGTTTATAAACTCGACAACTTGGGCTCTTACCGTAAAAGTTATAAGAAATTGTTTTACAAAAATATTTATAATCTATAATAAATTAAAATGTTTCTAAAAGTTTACTTACACAATTACGATAAAAAAAATAAATTAAGTAAGTTTTGTTGAATGTTTATGCATAACATCGACAATTTATACTTTAATTTTTTTAATATTACTAATTATATTCTTTTATAGAAAGACTTTTTTGCATATTTATTTGTCAAATAATTTAATGATGTTGACTACAACAAAATAGTTGCATGTATTTGAAACTACTATATTATCGATTAACAAGTATAAACAATATTCAAATTATTATGTTATACACATACACATTATCTAAAAGTTGAACATATTTTTAATTGTGTAGTTATTGCAAAAACAACAGGACATTATATTATGTGGTACAGGGAGTTTATAAATGAATGGGATTATGTAATCACTTTAAAAATGCCGCCTTTTTAAAATCGTTCACTATACTACATATGTTTGCTTGACAGCTGTCAATGTTGATCTGTCAAAACAAATAGTTTAGTGAACAATTTAAAAAAAGCGGCACATTTAAAGTGATTACATAATCCCATTCATTTATAAACTCCCTGTATAATACTATTATATTTATGTTTAAAATATTTCTATAGGCCGCAATTGGGTCTATATAGCAGCAGGTATTGTCATAAATTAAAGTGATAACTTCTCATGTCCGACACAGAATCGTATTATAATGCAATATTAATATTCTTACATTTATAATATATATATATATATATCTTATTAAATAATAATAAATATTTAAAACAGTTTTTTGTTTTTGTTTTACTTATTGCTATTTGATTGCAAAGAGGCAATTAATGACTTGTATTATAATGAAGTCGCGTTGGAAAAATGAAAACAATCGTTGGTGAAAATAGTTAGTTTTGTTAGATTTATGTTTAGATATATTAAGATTTTAATTAATTTTGTTATACTATTATTATTATATTTTATTATTTCATAAATAACATTTGAAAAGTTATACTTAAATATATAAATTAATACAAATTGTTTTTAAAAGATAAGGATAAATGATTGCAATAGCTAATTAGCCAATGGTAAAACTTGTGGCTTAGTAATGACATGAAAAATATAGAATATGAAAGATTTTTACAAATGAAACTGCACATCTGGGCTATAATATGTTCCAATACAATGCATATAAAACAATTAGAATGAACATTTAAAATAAGAATATACAAAATTTCTTGTCGTCGGAACACGACTCAATATACACATTTGCTGGTAGATTTTAAATCTCAAAGTCGTTGGTTAGTGGTGACGGCTGTTAACAAAAAAGATCATAAATAAATATAAAGAATTTAGGGTCAAATACTTGAAAACATTTGCTCGTAAAGCGGCAATGTTTTCTTCATTCAAATATGTAATAATCATAATATATAATATATAATTTTATTTTCCCTTAAATTATTTTATTTGATACAGAAGTTAACAAAGATTAAGAAAAAGCAATATAAATTTAAATTAATTACGTTTTTTGATTCAATTAAAATTGGCATGTTTTTTTATTTGTATATTTATTCAACTAGACAAAATAGTTATTTATGCAGTTTACAATGATTGTTTATTATTATTACTGCAGCATGGTTGCTAAATTTCAATAAAATCCAAAAATTCTACTCATAAATGATAGAATTTTAAAAGTTTTGGTTTTTGAGGTGGTCTAGCGACTACGATTTCTTGTGTACCTCTGGTTGTTACTTTTCTAGTAAATCCAGTTTTCTTCAGAAACTTTTGCTAAGGGATAGACTGTCTTAAGCTTTTCTTTGGTTAGCTTCTGCTTGCCAAAGAAGGCTCTACGTTGCGTATTGTAAGCCTCTTTAGATTATAATCTTTTGGTATGCAGATGAGACGGACTCTGTTGTTTGTGGCAGATTGTTTATGAAGTTTATCATTAGTTTGCATTTAATTACTGACAACCGTATAGCCTATAGAACCGATTAGCTCTGCGACATGATAGTTGTTGGTCAGTTAAAGTATTGTCTTGATTTGATGTTTTTAGAGCTACATTTAATAATAGCTAATTTTGCTTGAAAGAGCATGTTTGCCCAGGGATAACGTGATTGACGTCTACAGTTTCTCTTTTTGTATGTTCCGGTTTTGGTGCTATTGTAATGTTTAGATCCATCTGTATATCATATAAATTCTTTTGCTTTGCGACGGTAGTATTAAATGAAAAGATTTTTTCATGCAATAACTTTTTATAAAGTGTGATAATATTTTCAGTGTCTCTTTCTCATGTAACACGTTTTTTAGTCTAGGAACCTTAAGATTTACAGTGTGTTTGCTTATCTATATTTGATACGTTGCTTATTTCCTCTCCATCATCACAAATAAGTGAAGTGGTAGTAGCAAAAGGAGTGTCCGCCATCCGCCAGCAATTTTGGCTCTATTCCTATAATGTAATTGTTTTAGTTTGATTTTTGAGCATGAAGTTCACCCAATATCTAATAAGAAGTAAAGCGCTTCTGTTTTCCATTCCCGTAGCAGTTTATTTAAATAAAGTATTGTCAAATGCTCCTTAAATGTCTAAGAAAGGTAAAAAAAATGTCTGCAGTGGATAGTCTTTTTGCACCTGATGGAAAGCTGATTGAGGATTTAACTTAAATGCCAAAAGTTTGACACAACTATTTAAAATACTTATAACTTAACACTACATTGTAATCTTCCAACTGTAAAACCTTTGTATGCAAAATTTTGGTAAAATCTAAAAATATTGAACATACATAAATGTCAACATTTCTACACAAAATAGTGAATTATTTTAATAATTAATGTCAAAATGTTGGCATTACTACTGTAATAACTCATAATCTATAGTTTGTTTGCGTTAAGACTGCAGTAGTAGTTGTTATGACAACTGTAAAACAATGCTCCGGTTGGCTTAGAGGCCTACCCAATTTACAATAGAATATCTACTAGATATTTACAATTTAATATTTATCAATTTCATTATCGTAATATTCAACTTTAAATTACAATTTTTTGTTGCTGACAGTATAACCTCAGAAACTTAAATATGAGTAAACGTCATGCAATTCTAAGAAATGTTTTTAATAAATTTAAGTATTGAAAGTGACTAATATACATTTCTATTAAACATATTAATATTTAATTAAGAAGCACTATATTGTTTTTTATTAAATTTTTTTAAATAATTTAAAATCATTTTATTATGATATAATAAACAAAGTGAAGTTATAATACTAACGAGAACATGTTGCAATTACAGTTGTGTGACACTGATTTTATAAACCACTCTCATCACTGCAGTCTTAACGCGGACAAACTATAATTCAATCATCATTAAAATTCTCAAAAACTTCAAAAAAGCATGTTTGTTGAATTTTGCAGAGTTCTAAAATATTTAACTTAATTGGTAACTTTTTGACATTGTTATTTCAAATACATATAATCTAACACTACCATTGTAATCCGCTTACTTCAAAAGCTGTTTTCAACCAAATTTAATTAAAAATAATAAATTTTATAATTTTATAATTTTATTAAATTTAATTAAAAATAATAAATTTTATAATTAGAGGTTGTTAACTGCGCAAAATAATAAAATGAATTTAATTGTGCTTATTAATTGCTATTCCAAGAACCAATTACTCTAAAAAGTTTGTTATTTAATTTATTTATCAAAATATTAATTTAGGGTTGTTAGCAATTAAATAAAAAATGTATTGGATGTATGTATACTATCTTGTAAAGTCAAATTATTTTTATTACATTTCAAAATATTTTTGGTGAAGATGCCGTGGAGCCCGACTTGCCGAATTAGTTCCCGTAAGTGAACGGCAACGTGACACACAAGCCCGATTTGCCAAAAAGTACCCGACTTGCCGGATTCATACCCAGAAAGGGCCCGACTTGACGGATTAACATACATATATTTATATATATATATATATATATATATAGATGTAAAACAACTAATACTCCTCCAAAATATATACACGCTGATAGTACTGGCCTCCAGAACGGAGGCAGGTACGAAAAACTGGAGGCAAATACGTTTTGGTGTGTATATCAATTTATTTCAACATAATACTTTACTAGAAGTCATTCTACAAAATTTTGTTCGGTGACCATTTGGACTCATACACATATACAGTTATACATTGTAGTACATTAAAGTCAACACTACGTGGCGCTATGCTTTTATACTGATATACATATTTTGTTGCGGGCCAGTAGAATAGGCCTCCTCATAAGTTAACGTTCTAATACGCCTCTTACAATTGGCAACATAGCAAATACAATTTATAAAAATAGTTATATACTTTTAATATATCTAAACGGTTCACGTTGTTTATTAGTTTTGTATAGAAAATATGTAAAAATAAAACAGAAAATATTACTCAACTTTACGTCCAATGAAACAAATAAATAACATTTTTTTATAATATATTATAAATATTTTTTAAATAATTCTATCTAGGTATTGTGCTATGTAGAATAGATTTTAAAAATATTATAAAATCGCAGATATAATACTATTTAATATTTCTTTAATAATTAATTTTTAAAATGTGCAAACATAAAAAAATCATTATTTTTAGATATATTTTTTTTAATAAATTAAATAACAATAATATTGTTTATATTAGTTTTAAAATTTATAAAAATTTCTAATTTCAGTCTTGTTTAGTAAACTTGACATCATTTGCATGTTAAATTAAAATTAATTCTTTTCAGTTTAACGCTAGAGAATTGCCAGGTTTAGTCGCACTGTCTTGTGGGGGTGCTACTAGTAGTATTGTTATGGAAAAATATTAAATCCTATCACATCTACAAAAATATCGGCAAACCTTTTTCTCTAGAAAAATATTGACACGTACAGCGCCGTTTTTGAATTAAAATTAGTTCTTATGGGACAAAACGCCAACCAACTCAATATCCAAACGATAAGATTTTAATTATCACTCTATTATATGTTGAACTACAGACAATATTCTATGTTTTCATGTTTTTGTTTAAAGATTTGAAGTTATAATTAACGAGTAAAAAATTAATAAAGAACTAATTAAAAACGCCACATTAAAAAAATTAATTGCGGAGAAACGACTTATTGCATCAAATTTTTACAAATTTAATGACACAGAGTAGACTTTCTTCTACAATGTGTGAAAATTTTATTCAATTATATTCATGCCTTTTCTTGCTGAGTTTGATTCTGTGAAGCCTTATAATAGCACAACTATTCTCTTCCCTTAATTAAATTTATCATTATTTTTTTATCAATTTGAATAAATTGTTAGATCATTAATTACGGAGATAAATATAACTATCCCATATTTACATAATTAAAATTATGGTACAAAAGAGGTTTTTTATGTTATCTAACTAGCTATAACAATAATATACTATTGCAAAAAAAATATAGTGTCAACTTCAAGTTTAGTTTCAACTGATTAACACTTGAACACAAAAAACGCAGTAATTTTTTTTTACAAAAGACTGTAAAGTTTTTTTAATATAAACCTAATAGCGTGCGGTTGAAGATCTACATTAAGGTTCTAACTAATTTAATTAGGTAACTCATTGATTGCTAGAAATGACATGTTAAAGAAGGTACGTCTTGGTATGAAGTTCAAACCAAGATAAGTATTTGCTACTAGCGTTCTTGAAGTCTTGTAGCACATTAGAGATGTTCAGATTTTTGTATAGAGACTTATTGGTGATAAATCTTGAACTGTTTGTAATTGATATATCTGCAGCTTCAGAATGTTAGAAACTTACTGTCCCATAGTTAAGAACAGTTGGCCCATACAGGTTTTAAAATTTATTTCAAGGTACTTTGCATTGGTAGATTGTAATAATTGTTTGCCGGAGAGTGACGGCGACTTGCTGAAATTTACTTTGATTTGCCCTTTTTTTAAGCTATTTTTGGATGTTTTTAAAAAAAGTCTGAAGTTTCTCAGAGACAAAACTTGGAATTTTACTAACTGTTAGAATGACAAACGTAACTCTTGAAGGTTTTCTGTAAAAAGTAGATATAGCACCGGTGCAAGAATACCTTCCTGTGGTACCGCTGATTTGATGAGGTGTAAGTTAATTACTTTATCTTGATGTTTAACCATAAAAATGTTTTGATTAGGTATGATTATAATACATGAAATGTGTAATGGGCAATTGCGTTTTCAATTTGCTTAAAAATCTCCGGTGTCAGACTTTTATCAAAGGCTTGGGTGTTGTCAAGAAAAGCAGCCAAACAATATTTCTTTTTTTTTAAGTGTTGTTAGTTTGCTTTATTACTCTGTAAACCTGCTCTGTAGTTGTGTGTTAATTTAAAAAAAAACAAATTGGTGATTTGGAATTAGATGAAATGCTTTTAATTTCAGTCTTTTCAGAAACATATCTTTAAAGATACATTTTAAATAAACTTATAAAGCAATAGAAAAATGTTTCTGTCACAGGTTTATCAGAATGATTTGTGTGAGTGCTTTTGGCACATTTTTTGAAAACTAATTCTAATTGCTGTAACTTTTTTCATAGAAATTAAATAATAATAGTTTATTAACGGCATATCGCCTGTAAATACAGATTTAGTATAAAAATTAATTATATAATATTAAATAGTGTATATCACATATAAATTTATAAGAAAAAACAAAACAATTTATAAATAGAAACTTAATAATACCATAAACTAACAATTAAAATTAAAGTACTGTTTTAGGTTAATGTTTTTACAATTACTTTTAAAACATTGATGCGATAATTGAAATAGATTAAAATTAGAATCCATCTGAATAATATTTGATTCTCGCATTATACGAGATATAGGATTATAATATGCGTAGTTAGTTGAGTGTTGGTCACAGCGGAAAATGTAAGTGTTCCTATTGTATCGCTTTTGCCTAAAATTAAAATTCAACTTGTTTATTAATGCTGCACAATCTAAATTACCGCTAACCAGTTTTTGAATAAAATTTAAATCAGTTATAAGTCTACGTTCTTCTAACGATTTATGACTATATGTGCTAGCAATAGATTGTAAATTGATGTCTTCTTTTCTAATTCCTAATTTATAAACAAACAAATTTATAAATTTACGTTGGATTCTATCAATATGCGCTATATTTCCACTTTGGTGTGGCGACCAGATTAACGTACAATATTCAAGTGTAGATCTTACAACTGCTTTGTATAAAGATAAAGATGCCTCGCTTGTTAACTCGTAAGAAGTTCTGCTTACAAATCCCAATAATTTCCTTGCATTTGAACAGATTGAATTAATATGTTTGTTGAAATATAACTTGGTATCAAAAATAACACCGAGATCCGATAATTTGTTCACAGATTTTAATGGAACTTTATTAATATTGTAAACGTACCGTATTGTGTTTGTCACTCTGCTAAATGTTATAGAGTTGCATTTATCAAGATTTAGATATAAACTGTTTGTTTCACACCAATTACTGATACTATCTAAATCACGCTGAACACAAATACAATCATTTACTGAACTGATATTATAAAAAATCTTTAAATCATCTTCATACAAAAGAAAGTTACAATTAACAATAACATCACTCAAATCATTAATAATTAACAAAAACAAAATAGGACCACAGTGTGATCCTTGAGGAACACCAGAAGTTACATTAACTACCCTTGAAATGTGGTTATTGATCTTAACACATTGTGATCGACCAGTTAAAAAACTTTGTAACCAAGCTACTATTTCTGGATTAAAATCCATTGCTAAAAAAATAGCAATCAGGGGCTCGTATCGAACGCCATCAAAAGCTTTTGCAAAATCGGTATAAATAGCATCTACTTGTATTTTATTTTCAAAAACTTCAATAATTTTAGATTAAAAAATCATGAGGTTTGTAGCTGTTGACCGTCCTTTCATAAAACCATGTTGATTGTCAGTAATAACATTTTAACATAACCATTTAAGTTGATCCGCAATTAACGAATCTAATAATTTAGGAATAGCCGATTGTTTGCAAATTCCTCTGTAGTTACTGACATCACTTCTGTTTCCAGACTTAAAAATAGGGGTAATATAACTTCTTTTCCAATAATCTGGAAACTTGTTATTGTTAATAGATAACATAAACAACTTGTATAAAGGCTGTGTTAAAGTACATACACAATTTTTTAAAAATAAATTAGGAACGCCGTCTGGCCCAACTATCACAGATTCTTCAAGTTTTAAAATACCATCAAAAATATCACTCGGGTTTATCACAAATTTAGAAAAACTTACATTACAACTAGTATTATATAAAGGGACAGAACAAACATCATTAACATACACTGTTGAAAATAAGTCAGCAAACAAGTCCACACAACCTTGTTCATTATCACAGATTTTATCACAATGTTTTATAGTCTTAGGAAATCCATCTGTCTTCCTTTTCTCATTGAAGTCCAAAAGAATTTTGAGTTTTTAACATATTTTTTGACTAGCATTTTGAGTATATTTCATATAAAGCTTTTTTCCAAGAATTTTACATTTGTTTCTTAAAACACTAAAGCGATCATAATCAGCTTGTTGACTAGAAACTTTATAAAGAGCATGCGCTATTTTCTTATCTTTGATGAGATTAATTAAATCACCATTAAACCATCTTGGATAAGTACTACGTTTAAAACACTTCACAGGAACAAAGAGTTGAACAGCTTCATATATGACATCATAAAATTTTTGAATTGTATTGTTTATATCACAGATTGAACTATTTCCATTAAATAATAGATCCCAGCTTGTAGCAGCTAAGAAATTATTTATTTCTTGATAATTTGCATTTTTGAAATCTGGAATTACATCCATAAATTCTATCTGTTCTTCTTTGTTGCACTTTTTTACTATTATCTGATAAGCGTCGTGGTGTATGCTGTTTCAAAAAAAATTGCTTCCTCTGCAGCTGCGATTGAGATAGATTTGTCTCGAGTAAAAACCAAATCCAGAAAGGTGCCGCGAGAATTTGGCATGTTATTAATTTGATTAAAATTCAAAATTTCAAAACACTCACTTATTATTTGCGCTTTGTAGCTTGCTGCTGTAGCCAAATTTGCTCCCATTTCATCGTTTACCCATACAGCATCTGGCAAGTTATAATCTCCGCAGAATAAATACTGAGCATTGACATATTGTTCAGTAATTGATTCAATAGTTTCACAATTAGTTAAATAATTGGAACTGTCAGATCCTGGAGAAATATTTAAACCACCAATAATAAATTTTTCTCCATTGAAGTTAAGGGACACAAACAATTGTTCTACGCTTGGGTGTACATCCTGAATTATTTCAGCATGTATTCTGTTATGTACTGCATTTAACACACCGCCCCCTCCAAACTTGACACTTGACCTAGCAGATCTGTCTGTTCTAAATACAGAATAATTTTTCAGATTCAATTCTTCATTGCTTATATCGTCTGAAAGCCATGTTTCAATTATAACAACTACATCATAATTACTAACTGATAAATTAATTTGAAAATCTTGTAACTTAGTTTTAATTACCACCAGCGTTATGATAATATATTTTTATTTCTTTAGTTTTTTTGACACAGTCGGTTTCCCGCATACTATAATTGGACGATTGTTTTTATACTTGATAAAAATGTTCTTCTCCCCTTAATTCTTACGTTCATCTAACTCGTTACGCATTGTTTTAAATAGAAGTTGCTGGAGATCATAGCCATGTTTTAATCACGTGTTTAACTCACATGGTATGATGGCGTTAATAAACAATGTCATTGATAAAGGTATTCCAAAACTGATGACTGCTTTTTGTCTGCTTGTAGTAGTGGTAGTTTTTTTAGAAATTTTTTGATTTTTTAGTTTTTTCTCTAAGAGTAGGCTTTTAGCGGGTTGTATTTAGTTTTGTTTTGTGGATTTCTAGTTGACTTCCATATTCTTCTATTTATTAGTAGTGTTTTTTTAGTTACTTTTAAATCATTTTGTAGCTTGTTTGTAGTGTTTGTGGGTTTCAAAACTGCTTAATGCTTAAATGTTGTTTTAAGCAAGACATTTGGGTGTATTTCTTTTTCTAATATGTTTTAAAACTGGTTCAAGTTATTTTATTGGTTAAAAAATCTGGTTTTTGTTTATGGTGTATGTGTGAGCTTAAGTAGATTAGGACAGGGAAATAGTCTGAAAAGATATTAATTTTTTTTTTACTTGCAGATAATTTAAGGGATAACTTTTGTATGCAAAAAAATCGAAGACATTTGTTTTTTATGTCACATGGCCAGTGTGTAGTTGCTTTGGGCTGGCCAAGGAAATTATGTTTGCTGCACTTTCTTGTAGACTCTGATCATAAATGCAGTAATTTTTGGTACTTCCCAGTTGAAGGCATGTAGCACATTGAGGCATGACTTTTGTTTTTTACATAAAAACTGCGTTATTGGTTTAAATAAAAGGTGTAGTATTGCACATCACGATTTTTTGGTTCTTGAACAGCTGCTTGATATTTAAGCACATCTGTTGTTGACAATTTGGTTATTATTTATTTTAAGATTAAATTTTTGTTTGCTACTGCTGGGATGTATATTGGTGGAGGTTTTATGTAATTAAGTAGTTCTTTTGGTGGTGTACTCTTGTTTTTGAGTTTATTACATGTTTGTAATAATCTATTAATAGCCGTTGTTTAACATTCCATGGTTTGGTTTCTGAAGAATTTTACGTTTAAACGTATATTAATTAATAAATAATAACAAAATAAATTAAATAGATTAAAATAAAATAAATATCAGTATAACTGAGGCAGGGAATCCATTTATAAACCGGTAACAAACAGTACAGTGTAGTATTTATTATTAGTGGTTAATTGTTTTGCAATATATTTTTTTAATAATGAGAGTTAAAATACCACAGCAGTAAGTCACCGCTTTTAAAACGCTATAATGTAGAAACAATTAATCACCGGTAGCATACTATAGTTGTTGTAATGTACACCCCATAAAAAAATAAAATCAAAACAACTTCAAATAACTGTTCGTACCTACATTCGATAATTTTTGAAAATAACTATTTATTATAGACTGTGTTACGGTTCCAATATTTTTATAATCTTATACACACAAAAAACAACTATACTAAACCACCTCTTGAATAAAACAAATATATGCCTACTAATAATAGAAATTTACAAAATACGATATATTGATAGTGGCAACATTGGCAGAGGCGTATTCGACGTTTTCACATATATATTTTATACAACTGGAGCCTAAAACGATGCTTTGGCATTTGGAGTTCTATTGGTATTATTAATATACCAATTTTTTTGTATATAATTAATGTTATATTTCTTTACCCCTCTTTGTGCATCCTAATAAAGAATATTTTAAATAACTAAATGCAAAAAAATACACAGTTAAAACTATTAGATTTAGGGTGGAGGCTAGGTCGCCTTATGTGTGTACGGAGACGAGTAAGATAGCTATGCATATATATATATATATATATATATATATATATATATATATATATATATATATATATCACATTTAAGAATTATTCTTAACGCTGGAGAATTTTATTGTTGGGCCATCACAAGCAGCTTAGATGGCGCTAGCAGTAACAAATAATATAATATAGAAGGAACACTTGATAAGACGAGCCGAACGTTGCCTTGGGTGCGCATTTGACAATATTTGTCTACAATGCGTACGATGTTGCAACCCGTGCTTTGCTTTGTTTTTATTAAAATTATTATTTTACATATTATAATTTTAACAAAAAATAAAACATGTTTATGATCAATGTTTAAACATTAAAACGTAATAAGAATTGATTGAGAGCTAAAAAATGTTTTTCATATATAAGTTGTGCAATTAACTTATCTATAAAGTATTATAGACTTTTTAAAATTTCAAGTTTTTACATTTGTAAGCACAACAGAACTTTGCCATTTTATATATAATAATTATTGCAAAAAAACACTATGAATGTGCACCTGACTACGTGCGCTAGACGTAACAAAAATATTCGATCTACCACACCGTTTAAAAAAAAAAACAAGCCAGAATCCTAACTAGACTCACTCACAGGGTAATAAAGTCTCTTGTCCGTGCAAGTAAACAAAGTTTTATTTATAAATATATTTGTATCATTTATATTATACTATTTAATAGTGCTTTTGTGTAAGCTGTGAGTTTTATGGTAAAAAATAGTGGCAGGAAAAAGTCTGTCGGTTCTAGAAGTAATAAAAGCAGACTGTATAAAATACAAGCAAAGCAGGAAAGTTGTGTTAAATTACAAAGTAATTCTCAAGATGATGATATCGACAGGCAACACAATAATTTTGTTAAAAACTTTATATCTGAAAGGTTGTGTTTACCAACAGAACATATAGTTGAGAAGTGATATAAAACTTATATGTAATAAGTTTCTTTTTGCAAAAATACCAAACTCGGTGCAAAATCAAGTCAACTCATATATGTATACCTGTATATAATTAAACAACTTTGATTACTGATTACAAAATAAATAAGTATCAAATTAAATATCGATAGCTGCAATTATGGCCTTGCTAGTTCACGTTTTTTTATGTTGCTTATAAATTGTATTTTAATTTATTATACAGAGTCATTATTCAAAATTACCAGAACACCTAATTAATTCTTCAACCGTAAAAAAAAATCAAAAAGTTTTTAAACAAAAGTTGTAGGTGTGATTTTAACTAAAAATATTTTCAATATACAGGGTGTTCATTTTATCGTTAAAATTTGTTAATATTTTATATAATGCACTATTTTTTATTTTTATTTTGTTATAAATTTTTTTTAATTTTTATTTACCCTCTATACTTTTACTTTTTTTAATTATTTAATTATTGTTTTGTTATTTGTTTTGATGTTGTTGTTTTTTTTTAATTGTTTGGTTAAAATAAATGTGTATGTTTGTGGAAAAAAGTTTTTTATTTGAAGTTCAAGAGTTTGCTTATAACTTAAAAATGGTGCATTTGATAAAAAAAAAAAAATTTACAAAAAATACTTTTTAAAATTAGTTTCAAAGTCAAAAAATGTGTTTTATTTGAAAAAAAAAAAATTACCAAATTTCTACAAAAAAAATATTTAAGTAATCCGGTAATTTTGACTGACCCTGTATAAATAGTATATGAATAAATAAATAAATTGTTTATTCTGAATTCTACATATTTATAGAGGTTAAGATTATAATATTTATATTTTGGCAAGAGACAATTTTAAATTTGTCAACAGTTAATGCTGACTCATGCATCATACATAATATGAAACAATCATGTCTGAAAAGTTATGCCTTAAAAAAGATGCCTTAATGCAAAATTACTGGCAATCACATTGTCAATCTAGACTATGTAATTGAAAAATTAATATATTTTTTGCAGTTGCATTCCCAAATTTGTACAGGTGGAAATTTGAAAATTGACTCAAAAATTACACATGGTGTTCATAATGTGCTGCTTGTAAAAACACAGACAAAATTCAATTAAAAGAATGGTTCCCAGACCAACAAAATATCAATGAAGCACTTATTAACACCTCTGCTGTCTAGGCCACTACGGTAATTGATACTACATTTAAACATACAAAAGAATTTTTAAGTGTGATAAATGTTCCCCCCCCCCTCCTCTTTCTGAGTCAATGTATTATTTAATCAAAGGTCAATTAAGTAAGGTATGGATTGATTTAACCTAGTTAGACATGGAAGAAGCTGGCCAACAAAAACATAAAAAAGCTGTAGAGAAAAATCAGATTGATAAAGATAAGGGGCCTTAGATTGAGTGTGTTTGGATGGTGGTTGGGCATACCGTAGTTATAGTCATAATTATAATTTTTTGTCTAAAATTGCTGTAGTTATAAGAAAAGGGACAACAAAAGTTTTGTATTTGGGTGTTCGAAATAAGTATTGTGTAGTATGCACTAGAGCATTACATAAAATATAGACGCCAATGAACATAAATGTTTCAAACATTTGTCGGGATCATTGGAAGCAATGGAAGCTGACATTATCGTAGAAAGCTGTTTGTTGTGTAAAAAAATTACACAATTTGCAATTTAAAAAATTTATTGTCGTTGGAGATTCAAGCGATTTTGCATAAATTCAAGAAAAAGTTTTGTATGGTAGACAAGTACAAAAGGTGTAATGTACCAACTATATTTGTTAGCGGCGTTAGCCCAGAGCAGCATGCGCGCGCAGTATCCCGGGATTGAAACCCTTAATAATTTAATAATAAAGAAGAAAGGAAAACAAGTGCATTAAATCATAAATATGAGTGCAATGGAGGAATCAACAACTTTGTCACTCGAAATGGTGCTGCAGCGATTGCTAGACCGCGTGGGACCCCGAACGCCGCCTGTTGCCGCAAACGATGCCTTTACCTTGCCCGACTTTGTGCCAACAAGAGATGATCCCCGCAGATAGGTGGATGACATTGACGAACTTTTGGTTGAATTGGAATGGAGTGATGCATATTTAATGACCACAATATTAAGCTGTTTTAAAGGTGAGGCAAGCAAATGGTTCTCGGGCAGGAGCCCAAATGATAAGCGTACTTGGGTCAATTTAAAAAGAGACGTATGCGCGAACTTTACGGGCGTCATAAATTTAGGAAAGCTACTGTATGAATCGGTTAATTATAACTCAGATGGTTGTTCGAGTTATGGCCAATATGCTCGCATAAAACTAAAAAAACTTGAATCAACACGTGTTAATTTTATTCAAGATCAACTAATAAGTAGCATATGTTTTGGTATAAACCATTCTGTCATTCAAACTCAAACGTTACAATTAATCCACCGTAGCATCATTGCTGACACAATTGTCACGTACGGTTGATAAACCTCGGTTGGCCAAACGCGAAAATATAATGCCTTTAAATACCAGTTCTATTCACAAAACTCAAGCCAATATCTCGATACGATGTTATAATTGTAATCAATTAGGTCATCAACGAGCCGATTGTACCAGCCATGGCATAAAAAGAGAACGTGAGGTTTCTCCTTTTTCAAATAGAAGGCGTCAGAATTTGTTTTGTGACTATTGTAAGCGTACAGGACATACAATAGAAAAATGTTTTTCTCACAAACGATACGCCACACAAACAAACGTTTTAACAAAAAAGCAGTCGGAGCGTTCAGAAAGTGAACCAAAACGAATTAATGTATGTGTATCTCCCAAATTGAATATTTTATCTTCCCCATCATTAGTATATTACCAGATGTGCCTTAATGACTATCCAACAGAGGTATTGTTGGACACAGGTGCTCAGGTATCCTTAATACGATCGTCAGTGGTCGAATCATTACAATTAGACACAACTCCTGTAAATATTGCGTTGTTGGGAGTTGGTGGTTTAATTCTCTCCTCAGGTAGTGTATTCGTTAACGTCAGGTTTGATAAAAATGAACTGGCACATAAATTTTATGTAGTCGCAAATAACATCATTTGCTGTGACGCAATACTAGGTCTAGATTTTTTTAATTTACCTTTCATAACTTTTACTCACAATCAATCTGCCTCAACCCTAGAATATAAACCTTTTCTAGACAACCCTGACAAAAACATACAATCAATTCTATAGGAATTTCGAGATATGATCACCACCGGGAATAATGTTTCGACCCCAATAGCAACAGGTGAATATAAAATTAGGCTTACATCCGACAAAGAGATAAAATACCGCCCCTATCGTATGTCTACAAGTGAGCGTGAGATTGTTAAAAGCATAATCCAAGATTTATTAAAAAACTCTATTATTAGACCGTCTCGTTCACCCTATGCAAGTCCCTGTCTGTTAGTTAAGAAAAAGAATGGTCAACCACGGCTTGTTATTGATTTCCGTGCTCTAAACAAAATCACGGTAAAATATAATTTCCCACTACCTCTTATTGATGACCAGATAGATCGTCTAAGTGGAAGTACCTTTTTCACCACCCTGGATATGGCAGCTGGTTTTCATCAGGTACCAGTTCACCCAGATTCAATAGAAAAATTGGGATTTGTGACCCCTGATGGTCAATACGATTACATACCAATGCCATTTGGGTTGGCCAACGCCCCTTCAATCTATCAACGAGCAATTAATCAAGCTCTACACTCTGAAATACAACAGGGTACTGTATTAGTTTATATGGATGACGTATTGATTCCATCTAGTAGTATTGATGAGGGATTAACCAACCTACGGATGGTTCTAACTACCCTTCAAGCTAATGGTTTTTCAATCAACATAAGTAAATGTTTCTTTCTTCAAAAAGAAGTTGAATATCTGGGCCGTCTGGTTTCAAATGGTGAAGTAAAGCCAAGCCCATCAAAAGCTAACAATTTGAAATCAATTAAACTTCCTACAAATATTAGGAAAGTCAGACAATTTCTTGGTTTGGCTGGTTATTTTAGGAAATTTATTTCTGAATTTTCAGTAAAAACCAGCATGTTATCAGCATTACTAAAACACGATGTTGTCTGGTGCTGGTCGCAAGAACATAATGACGCTTTTAATTAGATTATCGATATCCTCACTAATGAACCAGTACTTACCATCTTTGATCCGTTATTACCAATGGAATTACACACCGATGCCAGCAGCAAAGGTTTTGGAGCAATACTAATTCAAATATTTCAGTAAAGCTACTTTACAAGCCGAATCAAGATATCATTCGTATGAACTGGAAACTTTAGCTGTTGTATACGCCTTGAAGCATTTCAGACATTACTTAGTAGGTGTAAAATTTAAACTTATCACTGACTGCAATTCACTAAAAAGTTCTCAGTTTAAGAGGGATTTAATCCCGCGCGTTAGTCGTTGGTGGGTATATCTTCAAGATTTTGAATTTAATATAGAACACCGAGCAGGAAAATTAATATCCTATGTTGACTATTTGAGCCGAAATCCACCTGTTACAAAATTACCAGAGGTTAATCTTATTACATCACTTTCTTCCGAAAATGAAGATGATGTTAATCGAATGCCAGAGGGCTGGTTGAGCGTGCAACAAAATGGAGATAGTGAAACAAACGAGATCAAGCAAAAATTAGTTAACAAGGAAATTGATAGTAATCAGTTTTGTGTTATTGGAAATACTCTCTGCCATATCAGTACAATAAATTCGGAAAAAGTCACTCAGTATTTAGTACCAAAACATGCGCTCTACGGACTTTTGAAAGAATATCACGACGGTCAATCACACATTGGTCTTGACAAAACGGTCAATCACACATTGGTCTTGACAAAACGGTCCCTAGCTTTAGCACACACTTTTGGTTTCTTCGTATGCGTCAATTTACAAAAAAAATACATTGAATCATGTCTAACTTGCTTCACCAGCAAACGAACAGCAAAATCAACACCATATGACATCTACTCCATCCCAAAGTTGCCTATACCATTCAATACCATCCATATTGATTGTTTTGGACCACTTCCTCGCACTGAGGATGAATGTACCCATATCTTTGTAGCCATAGATGCTTATTCTAAATACTCTTTTCTATATGCATTACAAGGGCAAAAAACTGACGATCTCGCAAGCTGCATATCAGATATTGTATATCTTATTGGCTCACCAGCACGTATAATCACCGATAACGGAATATTGAATGGCATTTTATAACTCCATATGTACACCGTGCCAACGGACAGGTCGAGAGATACATGCAATTTATTGCAAATTTACTTCGAATCCAAGCCAATGTTACAACCGATTGGGACAAACTGGTCTCACAAACTCAATTAACCATAAACTCTACGGTTCACAAAACCACAAAAAAAACTCCTCTTCAAACACAGTTTGGTTGTGATTCTATTAGAGGACAAACTACCTCAGTCTCCAATCCAACTCAAAAAGTGGAGACAAATTGTAAATAAACGCCTACTCAAAAACGCCGAACAACAAGAGCAACGTAATAAGAACAATACAAAGCGGGAAGCAACTTTATTTTCAATAGACGATTACGTACTTCTTTCTAGAGAAGCGTTACGCCCACGGAAATTGGAATCTGGTTGGATGGGACCTTACAAAATGTGTGCAAAACTGGAAAAAGACCGATATGAGCTACGTAAAGTTAACGACTTGGCCGAGTCGATTCGTTCAACGACTGCGGTCTCAACCCAGATGCGTTTATGGCCAAAGGAATGGCACCCGGAAGAAACTATAGACCTCTTAGACAGCTACTTGAACCCAGAAGACTTTAAGGTATGATAAATTTCGTAGTGATTCTATACATAGTTAAAGCAGTTCTAAGAATTCTACACTTTGTTAAAGTAGTCGGAGACGTTTGATTTGTAGTGACTTTATACATAGTTAAAGCAGTTCTAAGAACTCTACACTTTGTTAAAGTAGTTGGAGATGTTTGATTCTATACATAGTTAAAGCAGTTCTAAGAACTCTACACTTTGTTAAAGTAGTCGGAGATGTTTGACTCTATACATAGTTAAAGCAGTTCTAAGAACTCTTCACTTTGTTAAAGTAGTCGGAGATGTTTGACTCTATACATAGTTAAAGCAGTTCTAAGAACTCTACACTTTGTTAAAGTAGTTGGAGATGTTTGACTCTATACATAGTTAAAGCAGTTCTAAGAACTCTACACTTTGTTAAAGTAGTCGGAGATGTTTGACTCTATACATAGTTAAAGCAGTTCTAAGAACTCTACACTTTGTTAAAGTAGTCGGAGATGTTTGACTCTATACATAGTTAAAGCAGTTCTAAGAACTCTACACTTTGTTAAAGTAGTCGGAGATGTTTGACTCTATACATAGTTAAAGCACTTCTAAGAACTCTACACTTTGTTAAAGTAGTCGGTGAAGTTTGTTTTGTGAAAACTTTAGACTTTGTTACAGCAAACTGGAGTAAAATATCGAGTACTCGCTACATTACTGAAAGTATGTTATGTAACCTATGTTATTTCATTCCTTAGAATTTGGAAAGTTTCGACCCGGAAAATCAGGATAGATCGAGTGGAAGTGGGTCGAGAGCGTCCCACAGTCAGGTTGACCGTGTTAGCGGCGTTAGCCCAGAGCAGCATGCGCGCGCAGTATCCCGGCATGTCCATGGTGTAGTTCCAACAGGAGAACCACAACCGGCCTTGCCTTCGTTGGATACACATGTGTAAAGTGTACCGCCACATTGAAATGTATTCAATGCGTTTTATGTATTTAATAAATATAATAAAGTCGTCACAGTTACTAAAAATATTAATCATTATAACAAAAAAATGTACATCTATAAGTTCAAAAAAAGTTAATCTACAAAATATTGCACATTAGGCTATATATTACAACGCTGGTGCAAAAGTAAGTAGTCTTGTAACTGGTTTGGAACAAACGCTATACCACATATTTAATCAGCATGACAACTGTAAGAAAATGTTGGAGATATTAGCAAAAGTGAACTAAATCAAGTCAAAACAAATGCCATTAACATTTGAAAACAATATCAGTCATATGGCCGACACGGTTACGGTTCCAGTACCTTTTTTTTATTTTATTTATTATTATCTCACTCAATTATATATATATATTATTATTTTTAAATACATTTATTAAAATTATTTATACATACATAGATATATATATATATATATATATATATATATATATATATATATATATATGCAAAATTGTTAAAAAAAAGGTTTTCATATAAATATAACATTCTTGCAGTACCGCCATCTATCCGTAAGGAATCGTGGGGCCTAGTATTGGAAATTTTATTTTTTTTTATCGTGTGGTGTTATGATGTGTGTTAGTAGTTTTAACTTTTATATTTGTTTTTCATCAGATATTCTTTTAGTTTTATTTTAAAATTATTTATGTTGCATATATTTTTAATTTTTTCTGGTATATTATTGAATTCTTTAATGCCTTTGACAGTTATACTTCGGTTTTTTGATGTTGTTTGATTTACTTCCATGTTTAAGTGTCCTTTTCTTTGTGTGTTGTGTGTATGAATTTCTTTTCTAGATGTTAGTTTTAATTCTGTTTTAGTTAGACCAAGTTGTCTTTTTTATAAAGATAATACATTGTTGTGAGATTTTGTTTTTTATTGTAAGTTGGTTTGTTTTTTTGTGAATTTTATTTGTAGGTGTTAGTTTGTCTATTTGATATAGTGTTTTATTGCCTTGTTTTGTTGTCGTTGTAGTTTGTCTATGTTTCTTATGTTGGTTTGTGACCATACGGTCATCATGTAATTAGTTTGTGAGCTAAAGATAGCATTATAGATAATGTTTCTTGTTTTTTGTGTAGTTAGGTTGCTCAGTTTGTATAGGGCTCCTATAGCTATTGTGTTTTTTCTTATAAAGTTTTGTATGTGTCCCACTTTAAGTTATTGGTAATTGTAATTCCAAGATATTTTGTATGTGAGACTTCGCATAATTGTTTGTTATTTATAGATAGCAAGGTAATGTTCTTTTTTTTTCGTGATATTAACATAAAATTTGTTTTATGTTCATTAATTGTTAACAGGTTTTTATTATACCAGTTATTAATTTTATTTAAGTCTTCTTGTACTTTGTGTTGCAGTTTAGTTTTATTTATTTCTGTATGTACTAGAGTTGTGACGTCTGCGTATATATATATATATATATATATATATATATATATATATATATATAGTTTTCCGTTTAGCTTTAACTCAAATATGTTGTTAATATATAAAATATATAGAAATGGTGCAAGCACACCACCTTGTGGTATACCGTAATCACTATATTTTACTGCAATTAATGTATTTTTAATTTTTGTTTTTAAGGTTCTTTGTTTTAAATAAGTTTGTATTAGATTTAGTTCTTTTTTTTAAATTTTCATTTTTTCTAGTTTTTTAATTAGTTTTGTTTACATACAGTATCAAACGCTTTTTGCATGTCTATAAATACTGTAAGACATTCTTTTATTACATCAAGTGCATTGTTGACGTTGTGCATTATGTCAGTAAGTGCAGAGCCTGTACCGGTTTGTATTTGGAATGCGTATTGCCAAGTGTTTATAATATTATGTAATTCTACATGTTTTAATATTCGTCCATAAATTATTTTATCGACTATCTTGGCTACAATAGAGAGTAATGCAATAGGCCTATAGTTTTCCGGTAGATGTTTGTTTCCTTTTTTAAATATAGGTATAATAACAGTTGGTTTTAGACACTCTGGATATATACCTTGTAATATTGTATTGTTGATTAATTTAGTTAGTAGCGGCATCAACTCATTTTTCACAGTTTTAATAACTTCTGATATTATCTGTTCTAGGTGCTTTTCCATCTTTAAGTTTGTTTATAATGTTTTCAATTTCTACGTCCGTTGTTGGGTTAAATGTTACGTTAAATGTTATGTTTACGTTCTTTTCATAAAATTTTCTATGACCAATTCGCACATTTGCTGCTGTATTTCCTCGATAACTTCACAAATTCTTTTTAAGGTTTTGAATCGATTGTGAAGCATTGGCATAGACCTTATCTTTTACGTGGCCCTAAAAAAAAATTTTAGGTGTTAAATCACAAGATCTCGGTGGCCAATTGTGATCACCTCTTTGAGAAATTACACGGTCAAAAAACTTTTTTTGCAAAATTGCGATTGTTTTGTTGTTTGTGTGGCACGTAGCGCAGTCTTGCTGAATATAAACGTTGTCCACATCAATATCTTCTAATTTTGGCAATAAAAAAAATATAATCATAGCTCGGTAGCACCATCTATTCACCGTAACTGTTGCACCAGTCTCATTTCTGAAAAAGTAGGGTCCAATCACACCCCCAGCTCTAAAACCGCACCAAACATTAACACGTAAAGGATGCAAAGACTTTTCAACAATAATTCTTGGATTTTCTGAATGCGACAATTCTGCTTATTAACGTTGCGTCCGTTGATAAAATTTCGGATCATATTGATGCCTGATTAAATTAAAAAAAAAATAGTAATGTCTGTGTGAGAAAAAGAAATAAATGTAAAATATTACAAGACTGTTGAAGAACAAATTCAAAATAATAAGAAAATTATGTGACAGCAACGCAATAATTTTGTACTCAGTTTCAGTGTTCAACATTTGCTTCACACAAAACAAACAGGACAAAGTTTTTAGCATTTAATCTCTCCGTTTTCCGTTAAGCACAAATTAAATCCTAATAAATTCACTGTACAATACGTCAGAATAATCAATACAACCATACTCTAAAAGACGACTGTAAAACAGTCTTTAACTAGTAAATAAGTAAAACAACTATAACCACAAATTTTATCTAAAAAAATAAGTTTTTCTAAAAGCTTATTGATACATAAAAACCCAGAAAAGATATAACTTAAGTCTTTATGCAAAATTACGGTGTAATGTTGTTTGTGGAATGTCTAATTCCAAAAATTAACGAGGAATTGACAAACCTGGGTTTTCTTCAACACTACGGGCTACATCAGCAATATTCTCATGTGTTCTTGAGCGATGCACACGATTTCGATTCTTTACATCACAAACTTGTTTCAACAGCTCAAATTTTTCTACCAGGTTTACTATTGCCGGCCGAAAAGGTGCTTTAAAACAACCAAAAAGTGCTTTAGTTTTGCAAACTGTGACTGAAAATTTTTCACCATTTTTGTAGTGAATTTTAATCATTTAATGCGTTGTTGAAGCGTGTATCGTTCCATTTCTAATAATGGCGTAGTTTTTACTTGTCAAATCTCAAAAGATAATTGCTTCAAAATTGACAGCTGCTCATACAGCCTGCTATTCAATATAAAACTTCTTATTGGAAAACTTTTTAGAACTTATTTAGCAGCTCTACGGTTTTATGTGGCTCAAAAGTCCGTGAAAAAAACTATCTGCACGTAGCCCAGGAAATTATTTTAAATTATATAGGAAAAGACAAACTGAATACAAAAAAAAAATGCCATAACCTCCAACCATGTTGGTAAAATAGCAAAAACGTGTAAAGCAATGATTAAATAGACCAATAGCTAAACAACCACCAATAGCTCAAGCATAATCAGCTTCATGTAGAGAAAAATATTTTCATTGGTTTGAGCAAAAACAAATTTTAATTCTGTACACTTGACTCTTAAATGGCCTTATATAAAATATCTAAATTGGGTTTGATGCTTGAAGATGCGTGTAAGAAGAACCATACAATATGCTTTGAAGATACAAATGGTACTCTTCACTTGAGGAAATGCCATAATTACTTTAAAGTACACTAAATTTTTCAATTAAAATTTTATAACTAATTAAAACAACTACTTAAAAAAAAACTATTTGTCATGTTTATTATTTTTGTTGAGTTACTAATTTGTTTGACTCTACTAGAGTTTTTATTAGATTAGCAATGTGTTGTAATATTCAACATGGCTTTTGAAAATTAAAATTGACAAATACTGCAGTGACGTAAATACGGTTACAGTGATTGCACAGGTAGAACAGGTCTCAAAAAAGTTTCTAAAACAAAATATCTACAAGTAATTTTTAATTTACATATTGATGCATTAAAATTTCCAGTTCAAAATCTGTAGTACCAAATGTTAAACTAAACAACAAATCCATATATAAGTTTTCATTAATATGACTTTTACATAATCTTACATAATCTTTTATAAAACAACCGTTTTATCAAAATAGCTTCAAAAGTTCGTAAAAAACTAGGATTTCTTAATAGATGTAAAAAGTTTTTTACTTCTGTTCAACTTTTGCATATAAAACACTTATTTGCGATTGTATTGAATATTGTTCTTTAGCAAAATTTTTAAAGATTTATTTCTTAATTTGTGGCAACTGTTATACTGATCTTCATTAAAATTTATATTAGAGTTTATGGTTTTTACTCAACTTACATTACCAACATTTTTTCTACTTGCCGAAAACAAATTTTTATCACCCCAAAACATATTTTTGGGTAAAAATAATGTAAAAAGTGCCTATATTAAATTAACGGTTGTGCTAAAAATGTTTGCAAAGTTAGTTATTTGGTACTGGACAGCAAACTATAAAATACTAACCAAAAAAACTATAAAACTGCGTTGTATTAAAATTGATTATTTCTATTACAGTAGATACAATCTTTTCTAACAGATTTCAAGTTGTGCGTATTGGTCAGTAAGCAATTTCATCGCCTAATTATATGAGTAAGTTAAAAATCAATTATTAAGTTTAAATAAGTAAAGCCATACTGATGAGAGGTAAACCTCGAAACGCGTCTATGGATGTTTTTAGTTTAGAATATTTTTTCATAAATTTAATTTTTTAATGTTATTATTGGGTTGTCCGATTGAACAAATGGTAACGAGCGCTACATATGTCGTTGTGGCATTCGTATAAATTTACTTATTTAACTAGGCTTTATTCGAAATTATTGCTTTTACAACTGTCTCATTTGAGGACATTGCGTCTCTACTTTATATATTTTAAAAAATAAATTGATTTTTTTCCAACTTGTACAGTTTTATAAAAAATTAAAAATAAATTTAAAAAATTTACGACTGAAATAATTATAAGCTTGATAAAGACTTTGTAATTAATTCATTTTTATTTTAATGATTTGTCAAAAAATAACAGTTAATAGTAATTAAATTATATTTTTGTTTTGATACTTTTAGATACAGGGTCAACTGCACATTGCAAATGAGAAAATGTTTTATTTTGTAGTATTTATCAATGAATAAAAATTTTTATTTAATAATTTTTTTTTTAAAGATAATCAACTTTTTACAAAAACTGTGTGTTCCCCAAAGTAGTAAAAGGAAATTTAAAGAAAGGGCCACGATGTTTTGACCTCTGACTACGTGCTGGAAGCGATAAAAAAACAACAACAAAAAAAAAATTGAATATACATATAAATATATAAAACATAATTTTTTTTTGGTGTACATAACTTTCTTATTTATACCTCTTTATTTTGCATTTGGATATCAAAAAAAATATAAACAAAAACGGTTTTGGTGTCTCAAGACCTGAAATGCTGCGACAATTATCGTTTTTTATTTGATCTGTATTTGCTAAATCTGTATCAAGAATTCAATTAAGAAAGCATAAAAATAATAAAACAACTTTCTATGTATTTAATCACAAATTTATTCTTACTATTATAAATTGTAAGATAAAATTTGTGATAAAAAATATAGCAAATTGTTTTATTATTTTCATAAACATGAATTATCACGTAGATTACAACTATCAATTATATTAAAAAAAATACTATATTGCAATACGGCCTTCAAATTTAGAGTAAAAAGAAAAATATAAAAATTATATACAGACGATTTTATTATCTTATAAATGCGATAACGTATTTAATACTAAGTTATCAATATTTTCTAGTATAAAAGTTTTTAAATTAAAAAATAAAACAAAATAAAGATTTTGCTTTTAAATTACATTTTGTTATTTATCTACCTTATTAAAAAATGTTGTTATCAACTTTGATAGATTGTTTTTTAAATATTTAAGTTTTTTTTATAACTTTATAGTTTAGGCCCTTGCTTATAGTTTGCCAAGGATGCTCTTAAAAATTATTTTGATATATGTGCAGATACGGGATATTAAAATTAGAACAGCACCTGTCCTTGTTGGAACGCTAGCTATCTCCTGCACGAGTCACTTCACCACCCAAATAAAATAATGTGTACGTAATTGTACCAATGAATGTCTATCTTTCAAGAAGAATAGACAACAACGCGGCGCCATTTTTAAATTAACATTGGTTCTTATGGGACAAAACGCCTCCAACTTAATATCCAAACGATAAGATTTTTGTCATCACATATTTTATATGTTGAACTACATACAATATTCTATGTCTTTTAAAAATTTGCAGTTATATTTAACTAGTATAAAAATAATGAAGCACTAAATAATAACTTCACTTTTAAAAAATTAATTGGGAAAAACAACTTACCGGATTATATTTTTAAAAATTTTAGGACACAGGTTGGACTTTCTTCTATAATGTGTGATAATTTTATTATTAAGGCGTTTTCTTGCTGAGTTTTCTCCTATAAACCCTTATAATAGCGTAACTATTTTCCAGCCAAGGCTTTATTTTGTATAATTTGTAACTTATTTAGGTAACCTTGATCACAATCAAATAAAATAGTTGGACTATAAGAAAAATAAGAACTTATCAGTAATTTATAAACAATATGTCTAGCGTTAATGTTTAATGTTTGACTAGCGCGAATAAGGTATTTAATCCTATTTTATGCCTTTTCAATTACTATTTCCATATGTGGTTTAAAACACAAACTTTTGTCAATAGTAACACCAGGGTATTTTATCACATTAACAAATTTATATACTTATTTGCAAATACCACACGGTTAGCACCTTCCAAACAATCACCAATTATCAAAGATTTTGATTTTTGGGTATTTATTTTTTATCCATTGTCAGTAAGCCATTTGAATATTTTTTTCCAATACTTTATTTAACCGCAAAATTGGATTTTGCACATTATTATCTTCTATTGCCATTAATGTATCATCAGCAAATAAATTAAGAAATGTATCGTAAATATACAAGTTAAATAACAATGGTTCTAATATTGTTCCTTGAGAGACACCATATATGTTGTTGTCGAAAATTTTATTTAGAAATTATTATGTTTGAATAAGTTGATTTTTTAAAGATTTTATAACTAAAATTTGCGAAGTTATTATAAATTAATAAATCTAAAAAAATTAAAATTTTATTTTGTTCAATTTCTAAGTTTTTTTAAATCAAAATCGTTTTCTTTAAAATAAACAAGAATGTCATTTACATATCTATACCAAAAATTAATATTAATTTTAAATTTAAGTCGTTTTTTGGCGAGCTTACTTGAATTACCTAAAAATATGTTTCAGTTATATTCGACGTCATACGCTAACGTCACAAAAAGTCAACAAAAAGTTACTTGCTAGAAAATAAAAAGTAACCATTGCTTTGTTTACAATTACAAATGACAATTTTATAACCAATAATTATGAACATATCATTTTTTTAATCTATTTTTTGAGTTTATAGAAAAGTATCTTGTAGTTTTTGTGTATATAAGTACATTTCCAATGTTTCATTGTATTAAATTAAATCATTTTAAGGCACATGTAAACATAAATCGGCGCGCGCACCTTATTTTTTTTACATACGGAGGCCTAGATCTTCTTAAGCTTTAGTAACCTGTTTTCATGTTACTGAAGCATACTCAAGAAATGTGTCATCAGTAAGGTCGCCAGAATACGAGTAAGATGTAACTACATCTTACCGAAGCTTACTTTTTCTCGCCAGAAAAGGACTCTAGAATTTAAAATAGTATTTTTTAAGTTTTTCATAAATATATTTGGGGAAATATTGGGCTGCCTATAGGTAAACCGGAATTTTGTATATAAATTTTTTTATTAAGATTTTTTTAAATTAAAGTTCAACATAAGTTTTTTAAAAATTCAGCTTTTTAGTTTGAAGTTATTTTCAGTTTTTTTACTATTAATTTCGATAATTAATTCTATTGTGTTTTTAATGCAAAATTCTAGTTTATATAATTATATGATTTTATTAAATTATTTAAGAATTTTGATAATTTCTAATTTTGTCTATGTAAAATACTACTAAGTCATACTTTATGTATTTTAATTTCAATATATAGTTTTGGGTGTTGAGGGTTTTTTATTTTAACAAATTTTCAAATAAACAAAATAATTATTAAAATCCACAACATCCAAAATTATAGTTAAAATACAAACATCACTCTCATTAAAACGGACATCTCTTTGTCTCAAATTGTGTCTCTGTTTATTACAATCATATGCATCCAACATTCGTTTCTTTTCAATTCAAATATTTTTTTATTTTTTTTCTTACTTATACATTTGCCTATCTTTTAATGGTTTTTACATCATTTTCTATTGAATCCTTCTCTGCATACTTATTTCTATCAAAAACAATTTTTGGCAAAATTTTAAATAGTATAGAGTAAGTCATATGACTTTATATTTGGCAATTCTAATAACACAACTACAACTTTGCCAAATTTATGTCCCATTTACGATGGTTTTGATCAATATAGTACACCAAATTATAGATTACATTAATTTTATATTCATTCATAATTATAAAGAGTGATTCATTTAGAGGTACTTTTTTAGTAGTGGTTTTATGTTAGATAAAGCGTGCGCTGAGTTAAAGTAATATGATATCTTTGTTCAGTAATGTTTGATATTTTATCATGGAAAAAATTAGCCCGACACAATTACAAATTATTCAGCTGCATTACAAAAAGCGGCGCTGTATGAGGAAAATGTTTCGTACGGTTAGAGCAACTTATGGTTTACAAATTTGGCCTAACAAACGCAAAGTTTGCTGTACCATTAAAAAATTTGAATTTTAATACTTATTATTAGACAACACGCAACCAAATAGACTACATCCAGAATGTAGTGAAAAAAATATAACGGCGGTAGCTGAGAGTGTACGCGATGACCGTGATGACTCAATGTGGAGCCATTCTCAACAGTCTGGCTTACTAGCTACGTCAATAGACAAAATTGCCGTATTTGAGCTAAATAGCAACTAGAAGAGATTAAAAAAAAAACATTTTATTTAAACAAACAACGGTTTGGTGTAGTTTATAGGCTGGTTCAACTTTTCTTGAAAAATAAGGCCGGCCGATACGTAATTGTGCTGCCTAATATTGAAACCGGTAATCTCGACGTTATTTGATTCTAACAAAACGGCGCTACTTGCTACATAGCCTGTAAAACAATAACTTTATTGCAAGAACGATTCAGTACACACTTAATTTCAGAGAATTGGAGACTAACATTATTTTTGTCAGTTGCCAAATACTACTTAAAATGCTTGAACGCGTCATCAAAAATTAAAATTTCTGGAATGGATTATGTTAGCCGTATTTACAGCCAAAATTTAAAAAAAAAATAATAATAAAATAGTTTTTTTGTATGATCATAAAAGTTACCAAATAATTTTTTTTTTTTTAATTTTTTTTAATTTTTAGTACTTCTAAATGGATCACCCTTTACGTGTTATCTTTTTAAATTTTTCGGGTGTTACGATTTTTCTGCTGCTTTAAAATTAGCTTGCTTATTTGTTTTTTCCGTTCATTTCTGTTCTTTGCTATTCTTCTTGCAATCTGGCCAGCTTAAATTGTTTCTGCTTAACATTTTTCCTACATTTTTGTTGAGTGTGTTGAACTAAGTTTAAATAAAATAATATAAACAAATAAGTGTATTAAAATGGTTTTTAATTGTGCAAGTTGTGGATATAAAATAGGACCGACATCAACCTACATAAAATGCCAAAGACCGTGCAGCAAATGGTATTTGCAAACGCCGCTAAGACTAGAAAAGGTGATCGCTGGAACTGTAAGCGGTGCAAACCAGCCCCTATGGCAAATAATCAATTAACATCAAACATTGATTTTGAAGCAATTATGGAAAAACTATTCACTAAACATCTTAACTCATTTCAATTAGAAATTAAAAAAAACATTAGATTTGTTTAATAATAAATTAGAAGATATTTATACTAGATTATTAAAAGTTGAAACTAATAATATAGAAATTGACAATAAATTTGAAAAACTATCAAACCCAAGTTGTGATATAAATAATCAATCACTATCTATTATTTCTAATACTGCAATTGGTGACGTCTTATTAGAAATTGATGAATGGCGCAGCAGATGTCATAATGTAATACTACATAAACTTCCAGAATCAACATCTAAAATTTTAGAAGAAAGAAATAAACATGATAAAGATCTTTTGTTTAAAGAGCTGAAAGGACTTGGAAAGTTTGAGAAACCCGTTAAAATGTATAGACTTGGTAAAATAAGAAATAATTTTCCGCGTCCGTTAATGATTGTTTATTCCAATAAAGAATCCGTGCAGAAAATATTAAGTTGCAATAAAAAACTAAGAAATCCGGATTTACGTTTCAACTCAGACTTTACTATTATGTAAAGAAATCAAAGAAAACTAGTGTATGATGAGTTGAAAGATTGGCAATTACGTAGGGAAACTGATTTAACTGTGAGATATAAAAACAAAAATCCTGTATTACAAAAAATTAAAAATTCTACAAATCGTCCACTTTTAAATGCTTCAAAAAAGTAAATATCTATTTTCATAATGCCGGTGGAATTCGTACCAAGTTAATTGAATTTGCCCATATCGTAACTGCAGCATTTATGATGTAATAATTATTATAGAAAGTTGAAGGTTGAAAGATGATATTTTGAATAGCAAACTTAAATTAAAAAAATTTGTAATATATAGAACTGACATAAATGATTTAACTAGTGTTAAATCTAATGGTGGCGGAGTATTGATAGTTGTAAAAATAATATTAAATCGATAGAATTGGATATATGCGAAAAAACTGTAGAACAATTATTAATATCAGCCAAAATAGATCAAAAATCATTCATTATTAGAGGCGTATATATACCTCCAAGTTCCGGTTTAGATAAATATTATCTTCATAGCAACACAGTAGAACAACTTTCAAATAGTGATCCGTCAGCAGAATTATTTATTTGTGGAGATTATAATTTGCCATCAGTTTCATGGGATAATGATAATTTGGGTTTAAAAGTAGTAGAAATTATCAATCAAAATGTTGAAACTGTAGTGGATACACTTGGATTTTTAAACTTGCATCAAGTTAATACAACTCTTAACAGCAGAGGCACATTTCTGGATTTGGTATTTACTGATATTCCGGACTTGCAGGTATTCCATCTACCGATAGAATATTTAACAACTCAGTCCACCACACAGCTATGAATTTAGAATTAAAAATCAAAGAAGATGTTTCAAACAACTTGAGTGGTGAAGAACTTGTTTTTAATTTTAAGCAAGCTGATTACTATTCCATAATTTTTGTAATGGCGGTTGCCAATATCATTGTTTTTTATTATTAGTATGTATGCGTTAGTTCTTAGTAACTTGTAATATTTTTTATTTTGGCATGTGTAAAAATCTTTGTATTATTAACCCGAATAAATTATTATTATTATTATTATTAAATCAAGTGTTAGCTAGTATAAATTGGAATGCAGTTTTTGAGAAAAAGTTAGTAGATGAAATGGTTACCACGTTTTACAATATTGTTTACGAGATTTTATATTTGTATGTACCACTGAAAAAAATTATAGTCAACACGTTTCCTGCTTGGTTTAGTCCGGAATTAATTCGATTTACTAAAGAAAAAATAAACGATTTCATAACAAATACAGATCTACTGATAACGTTAACAATTATAATCAGTTTAAATTATTACTTATGCAATGTAAAAACTGAAGTACATTGTTGTACAACACTTACTTACAACGCATTAAATATAACATAAACTCAAACCCGTCAAACTTTTGGAAATATATTCGTGAAAACATGAAGACAAATGCTATTCCAGCATCAATAATGTATAATATCAAACTTTGTGATAACAGTTGTGATATTGCCGATGCTTTTAAAGAATATTTTAAGTCAACATATGCCAACTCCATCTGTGATAATTTAATTAATTTTTGCTGTGATAAAAATGTGCCGTCAGGAATATTTTTGGCTAACTGTGTGTACACTATTGCTTATCCTATTCATAAACTATTTGCTCAGTCCTTAATTGAAAACAAATTCCCATCAGTTTAGAAAGTCAATTATGTAGTGCCTATACACAAATCTGGTAAACGTGAATTGGTGAGAAATTATCGTGGAATGTCAATTCAATCTGCAATTACAAAAATTTTGGATAAAATAGTGTCCCAACAGTTGGCTTGGATGTCAAATTCGTTAATTTCACCTAAGCAACATGGATTGAAAGAAGGAAGATCAACTGCTACCAACCTAATGAAATATCAATTGTTTATATTAAAGTCTATTGAAAACAGACTATAAGTAGACTTTGTTTACACAGATTTTTCAAAAGCCTTTGATAGAGTTAACCATAGCATTTTAATTCAAAAACTGACAATAATTGGTTTTAACATAAATATTGTAAAATGGATTAATAGTTTTTTGTGCGGTCGTACACAACGTGTAAAAATTATGAACACAATATCTAATGATATAAATGTTTTATCGGGTGTACCGCAATGAGAGGTCCTATTTTGTTTTTAATTTTTGTGAGTAATTTGTGTAATATCATTAAAAGTGATTGTATTATGTTTGCAGATGACCTTAAACTATTTAAATCAATTTCATGTTTTGATGATTGTCTTTTTTCCAAGAGGATTTGACTCGTCTCGTATTTCTATATGGTGTGTAGATAATCAATTGTATCTTAATATAGATAAATGTAAAGTTATAACTTTTAGTAGAGTAAAAGTGCTGCACAACTGGGTCTATTCTTTAAATCAGGGGTGGCCAACCCGCGGCCCGCGGGCCGCATGCGGCCCGCCTAGAACATTTTTGCAATTTATTAAAAAAATACATTATTTGTGCATCCATATACTCAAAAATTAACTGTGGAAATAATAAAAAAAAAATTAACTTTGATTTTTAAGTAACATTCTTGTGCATATATGGCAAATATTGTTTGTTTTATTTACGAGTTTGCAGTTATAAATTTGCAGAATATTATTTTTTATCCTTAGTCCATAATACCCTTTTCGGGTGCCGGACTGTAATATTTTATAACTCTTTTATTCTTTTTTGCAAGCTTGTCTATCTGTAATCATTTTTGCTATCTCGCTCTACTCTATTCTTTTTTTTTCTGCTGTTTTGTGAGCCAGTTTGGACCTACTTTTTGTTTTTTTCTCTGTATTCTCAACGCATGTATTTTGTTTGTTATTCTGGTATATCCAGTCTGTGTATGTGTCCTAGCTTTCCTAGCTGTCTCTCCTCTATTACTGTTTCTCTTGGTTTAATTTTTAGTTTATTTCTTACTTCTTACTTCCTCTTTTCTCGTTATTTCTTTAATTTTCATTAGAAATTTCATCTCCATTCCATTAATTTTGCTTTTATTTTTTTTTTGTTGTTGTCCAAGATTTGCTCAAGTATATTAAGGCTGGTCTTACTACCTTTTGTATTTCTGTTTTTATATTCTTTGTTACTTCTTTCTTAACCAAGAATTGTCTTTTGAGTGCATTGAATATTCTTCCTTCTTTTCCAGTTCTTGCACCTATTTTCATATCTATATTTCTGGTTTTTTCTATTATTGTACTAAGGTAGTTGTAATATTTTACTTGTTCAATTATTTGTTGATTCAATTCTTGTGCCTCTTAGGTTTTGTCGTTACTACTATTGTCTTTGTTTTACTTGTGCTTATTTCCATGCCTTCTTTTTTTAGTTCTTTTTTGTATATTATTTTGTTTCCTTGTAGTTTATCTTCTTTGTCTGCTATAAATATCATGTCATCCGCAAACATTAAGATTTGAATACCAATTTGTTCCATTTTTTTGTATCCTATCTTCGTCTTTTTGGCTCTTTTTTGACTTTTCTTTATAGCCTCGTCAATTAATGTTGCAAAGAGTATAAGGCTTAGAGTTCTCAAAATAATTAAATTATATTCTGTTTCATTTTTTCACTTTATAAAAATATTTATAGTGAGTCTAAATCTAATATATGGATATATAATTTTATATGCGGCCTGCGGAGTTATGATGCATTTCCAAAGTGGCCCGCAAGATCATTTGGGTTGGCCACCCCTGCTTTAAATGGTACTACTTTAGAAAAGGTTGAGACAATTAAAGATTTGGGAGTTTTGTTTGATACTAACCTTAGTTATAGTATTCACATACAAGCTTTAACAAATAAAGCTTTAAAAATGCGAGGTTTTATTTGCAGAACAAACACAAACTTTAGTTCAAAAACATTTAAAACATTGTATTGTTCTTTGGTACGATCACTTCTTGAATATAATTCTTGTATTTGGAGCCCACAATATAATATTTATATAAACAAACTTGAACGTGTTCAAACAAAATTTTTAAACAGATGTAAATATAAATATTTTAATAACAAATGGACTTTAGAAATGATTAGTAATAATTTAAATTTTGATTCATTGCGCACTAGACGCATTAAAACTGATTTATGCTCTATGCATAAGCTTATAAACGGAGTTACTGATAGTCCTGCACTTCTCTATGAGTTACTATTTTATGTAAATATGTGTGTAGTTAGTACAAGAAGTAAAAATATGTTTTGACAACCGAATTCTACCTTCAATTATCACAGTTATAGTCCACTGAATAGGTGTACTAGATACTGTAATCAACTAAACCAATTTAGTAAATTTATTATTACAGGATTATCATTAAGTGATTTTAAGATGAAATTAAATGTTGTAAATGTAAATATTTCTATTTAAGTGTCATGCTTGTTAGTTATATTTATTTTTATATATTATTGTAATTACCTACTACAACTATGTAAACTATTGTAAATGTACTTGTTTCTAAAAAAAGTAAAACCGTCAGTAAATATTATTATTACATTGTTTTTCCATGTCTACAAAGGATGTCCTTTTTTCGGTTTTGATATCTTTGCATAACATACTTGTTTTAATTGTTTATCTTCTGGCATTCTTTTTAGATGACTACATTATGCTAACTGTTTTTTATCTATTGTCTTGTGTATACTTTCAATTTGAAGATTATCTTTTTTCAGTTTGTTTCTTATTTTGTTAATTTTTGTTACATCTTCAACACTCCTTAGATATTTCATTTCCGTTGCCTGTATCCTACTTTTATTTTTTTAAATTTATTATTCATGTTTTGTTCCGTATATTAGTAGTTAGTCTGCATATTTTGTGTAGTGTCATTTTTTTATATCTGTATATTGTTTACGATCACTTTATTTATTAAATGATAACTTCTGTATGTTGTCTGGATTTTTTTGTTTATTTTATGTTTCTTTAGTTATTTAGAGTTGCTTTTTTTTAGGCAAATATTTTAAAATTTTCGTTTATGCTACTACTACACAAGCTGCATTTGTATATATACCTAAAAACACAAATATAATAATATCGCACCCGTAAATTAGGAGAATGGAAGAGCTATAGATACTAACCATGCCAATTATCTGGTCCACCCACACTCTCATATTAATTGTAATTTTGGTTAAATGGACACTAATCATATTAGAATTGCTCTTAAGTACGTAAATGATTCTACTTGTTTTATTTTTTTTTTATTTAGCTTTATATCTGTTTTTATATTTGATTTTAATATCACAAAAAATTTTATTGTCTTTATATTTATAATTAATATTTTCTTTATTAATTTTGTAGAAATTTTTTATATTAATTTTTATATTTAACTAGTTTCACAAAATAAAAATATTTCAAAGTAGAATATTTTATTATTTTTAAATAAAAATGAATCTATATTTATAGTCATGTTGTATTTTAGCAATTCTTTGTTCCATAAATTTATGTTATGTACATGCACATTTTCTTCATTTTTTGTTATCATAGCTAAATCCTCACCAAATTCATATTCTGCTGTTGTTATTCTTTTGAGTTTGTAGTTTCCAATTTCTACTTTTTTGTAAATTGTTCTGATGTAATTTTTTTTAGTCCTTATGTAATTAATTGTAGTACTGTATGTTTTTTATTGCTTCAAGTAGATGTTTGTTTATTTGTCTTTCATACCATAACTATTTTTGAAGTACTCTGTCAAACGCTTTTTCAAAATCCAGGTTTGCTTTATTGTTTTTTCAAATAGTTTTCTAATTGTGAGTATATAATCTTGTGTTGAATGTCGTTTTCTAAACTCACTTTGAGCTTTTTTTGGTGTTGTTTCTACTAAGTGTCTAAGCTTATTTTTTATTAAAGCTAATAAATATAAAATGTTAATCAATTGTAAGTTTTGAATACATCCAGAAGGCCAAATTTTGAATCGTCATAAAATTGCTGTAAGTATTTTTTCGTTTTTTCTAGGACTCTGGAGCTTCTTTCCACTTTTCACTCATATCTAACTCACCTTTTCAACGCGATTAAATAGTTTGGCATCTACTACCCGCCAGTTTAAATATTTTAGTGAATTTTGGCATTTTCTCATACATGCTGATATACCCTTTATTTGATTTTTTGTTTAATAATCACTTTCAAACTTCAAGGTTTTACTGGCTTACTTTCTTTTATTTTTGATAATTGATTTAACTGCTGCATTTTTAAATCTTAGCAATCCAATCAGGTTTAAATTATGTAGCAATAGTGAACTGTGATAATCAGTAATCAATAATCATTATTTACACACACTTTATTTACTTCTTTTATGCTCAACTCTCTTATTCCAAGAATCAAATTGTAGTCCTTGAAACTAGTATTGGACCATGCTGCAGTTGAATGCCTTTTTTCTAAAAATGATTTATTTTAATATCAATTATTTAGTTGATAAATTTTTTCATTTGCATCAAGTGCCAATTTTAATAATTGACATCGCTTTGATGTCTGCATCTCATCATCAACATCTACCTTTACTAATCCTTTGATTACATGCCACGACTCTGCTTTTGTAAATTGTTTTCATATATTTCTAATTTTTTTTTTATAATCATAAAAGGTTTGCACTTGAGCCAAAAATGTTTAAAGTACTCCGCAAATGTTTGATCAAATTTTTGTTAGTTCTTTTATTAATAACGCCTTTAATTTTCAGTTTATATACAATTTCTTTTTTTACCAGTCTATCTTTGAAAATAAGTGTTCTGTTTTATTGCCGGTTTCTACAAATATCAGTTGTATTTGGGCGCTTTTTTATCGACGCTAAAGTTAGAATTACTACATCTGGGAATTTGTCGAATATTAAAAGATATAAACCGATTTTTTTTGGATTTTTTAACATGTACAGATCATAGTAAAATAAGGAATTTTTATTAAACTAAAATAAAGCGTAAATTTAATCCAAATAGAGAAGTCAAATTTGAAACTTTGTGTAGCACTGTACTACAACTAAGCGGTTCAATCCCTAGTTACGACTCTGTTTAGTTGTAATGTCATTTTAATTTTTTTCTATGAATGTTATTTTATACATTTATAACTCAAATAAACATTCAATATTATAACTCACTAATAAAATATAACAACAAACATGAATAGAATAGCACAAGATTGGGGATTTAGCAAAATATACAACTTTATTTTCAAATCCTATTATCACTTTTATAAAATATCTGTTATTAATTATATAGTTGTTTGTAAAAATACTTTTTAGAAACTCTTTGCATATTAAAATAGCATCAACAAAATTTAGCAGAGAAACCGAGAATACAAATTAAAGTTTTAAACGTTTATTTGCAGAGTTTTTAAAATGTTATTTTAATTGTTTTAAAATGAAATCTTTTGCTAAAAATCTTTGTTTTACAATCAGATTGTTTTTAGTTTATAAAATTGGTGGTTACTAAGTGCAACAACAGCGTTATTAATACTAATTTGTACCTTCTATGAATTATTGTTGTTTTGTCTTATTTGTATATAATATTAATTTAATGTATTACTATATATTATAACATTATAAATGAGTAACTAAAAAGTGACAAATTTAAAATTAGAATTATGTACCTACTCTAGCTATACGCAACTTTTAATGAAATGGGTATGTTATCAAAATAATGATTGCACTATCTCGTACATAAACTAATCTAGAATGACTCATTATGTACATAATTTTAACAAGATTTTTTATTAAGAATGTAAACATATTTCTAATTCAAAGTAAAGATAAATAAGATTAACTATAAAATGTTAATATTAATTAAATAATGAGCGGTTGCGTTTGAAACTGAAATATTCCTGCTGAAGTATAACATGCAACCTACAAGGTTGATTTGGACTACGGGTTGCAGCAGTTATCGATATATATTTCATTTATTTTCTTATTAGTGCATTATATTTTAATTCATTCAAAAAATAATTTAATCTATTATTGATAATAATTAATTTAAATAAAATAATATTAAATGTATTTAATTATATAATGTGTGACATTTACTTGTTATTGATAAGAATCATCACTACTTTTGTAAGATAAATTAAATTTAATACAATAATGATTAAATAATATAACTCTGTCAAATTAGTTGCACGAAGTTGTTGAATTATGTACACGACTTTTTCTATTTTAATTTTATGTGTTTCCTTATGAATTAATAGGTGCTATAAATAAATTATATTGTTTGTTTTGTGTTTAGATAATAATGTAATGTAATTTATTATTATTGGTTATTATTATAATATATGATAAGCGCAAGTGTGAAATAAATGTGAAAAACGTGCATTCTAGGGTTATAAAATATTATGCATGTAAATTTTTAATATTCATTTGTACTTGTGATAATATTATAAAACTGTGTCAATGTCAATAAAAAATAATTTTAACCAATTACATATTATTGATTAAATTGTTTTTAACGAAAATAACAATTAAAACTTACTATTCATATCTCAATGATAGCAGTATGTAGGTTAATTTTAAAACTAAAAAAAATAATTAGAAAAGACCATTTTGGTATATAAATTTATATATTATAGACTAATTAGATAGCAACAGAATAATCTATACAATTTATGCAATCAGTAGCAAATATTAGTTTTATTATAAGTTATGGTTACTAATATTTTTTAATGTAATTTTAAAAAATTATCTAATGTGTCTTAACAACATAAAAAACTTTTAAATTTCAACGAATGAAAGTTCTAAAGTTAAAAGTTTTCTTGTTTTTTTAGTTATTTGTTAACAAGTGACAATTGAAAAAGTGTTACTCTTAATTTTTACTTTTTACTAAATCGGATGTATGTGTGTATGTATCTATACAGGGTGAGTCGGGAGGAACGGACTAAACTTAAATGTTGTTATCCAATTTTTATTTGTTTTTAAGTTAAAGCGTAATTAAAAATAAACAAAATTTCATACATTAACGTTTTGGTTATCATATCGTTCTTATAATAAATGTTCAAAAATACCGCCATTTACCTCTAAACATTTTCTGCTTTGTCTACAAAGGGCGCCTGTTGCTCTCCTGATGGAGTCATGTCTTTGTTCAAGATCGGCTGCAGCATTTCTAATACGTAGACCATCTCAAAAGTCCATTTTTACTTTGTACACTTCATCTTTGAACCAGCCCTATAAACAATAATTTAATTGTGTGAGGTCTGGCGATCTTGAAAGCCAACTAATAAGACCACTGTGACAAAACTTACGCCCTGGAAACCTTTCGTCCAAATGTTGCTTGACCTGACAAGCAAAATGTGCACAAGCTCCATCGTGCTAGTAGTACATTTGCATTCTGATGTTTAAAGGAACATCTTCTAGTAGTCCGTGTAATTCATTTTGTAAAAAAATTAAGTAGTTAGTCCACCGACAAAATTCCATACGTTTAGGATAATCTTCCGGTTGTAGGTGCGGTATTTTCTATACATGGTATGGATGTAAGCCTTGCTCGTGAAATGTGTTTATTAATCTTGTTTGTGGAATACCCAATTGAATACTAACTCTTTGTGAGCTGGTCGTTGCATCTTCTGCTACTACATCCAAAATATCTTCTACCTCTTCTAAATCTTGTCGAGTAGCTCATTCAGCTGTTATGTTAACACTGGGAAACTTTTCAGTTTTTTGCACAGTTTGTTGAAAACTCTGATAAATACGTTTTTATTAGGATGTGGAAATCGTTGACAATATTCTTTAACAACAGCTGTAGCATTTCCATTACAAAAATCATAAACAAACCATATTTGCATATTCTAAATTTGAATAAGTGTGTGGCATTTTACACTTTAATCGTACAAACAAAATGAACGTTAAATTACCGTCACACTGACACATTATCAGGACAAAAAAGCTATCAAATGTTTTAGAACGTCAAACATGGTATACTAGATAAAAAAAAATTATGCTATATTTTGAAAACAAATAAAAATTGGATAACAACATTTGAGTTTTTTTACATTATTTTCACGTGTAAAATACACTCTTGGAGTTTGGTCCGTTCCTCCCGGCTCACCCTGTATAATATATGTAGTTTATATGACTTTTGTTGGTTTAAAGTTAAAGAGATCTTTATGATTTTTTTTCTAAGCATATACACAAAAAAAAAAACAAAACGTTGCCAAAAATGTGATTACTACAAGAATTTTGGTCACTTAACAAGTGATGGTAAAAAATGTTAAAATGCTAGAAGACTTCCAATTACAAATAAAACAAAAACTCTTAAGTATTAAGTATATCAAAAATCTGAATTGTCTATTCTGCAATGTATAAACAACACTGTCAACTTTTTCAACCGTTAGATTTTGCATGAACTATGTAGAACTAAGAATTTAAAATTGTCCGGCGACACAAATTTCTTTGCATTTAAATGCATAATTAAATACAAAAGTTAAATCAAGCCTTGTAGCCTTTGAATTATATAAAGAATTAAAACGACAAAACTATATGTTCTTGAAAAAAAATCTGCAAAATGTTAACAGATAGCACTAAATAGTTAAATGCTGTTTAATATATTATTACTACAATAGTGTGTTTAAAAGCAAATATAATTTCAACTAGATTTGTTAACATTCTCAGTATTCTAATTGCATAAACCATAAAAAGGATTGATTTGATTGAAAATGCTGATGCCTTAGTTATAGAATATAATTGTGAGTTAGACTTTCTGAAAGATTATCAATTTTTGATATTTGTTAACGTTTACAAAAAATATTCATTAGAGGCATTCAACTTAAATAAAAGAGCATTTTTAAATAAACAGAACTGAAAAACGTTACAGGTTTATATTGAATAATGCTTAGAAAGAGGTAGATAAAGCCTAGGCCTCCTGCTTTTTTTGGTGTACAGATAGTAAACTCAATTAAACAAGTAACATAGTTAAATATATTATTAATATTAATATCAATCTTCTATTTTTTTTTGTTGTCATATAGACTTGCTCAAACACAAATATTAAAAACACTAATACAGTATTTGCAAAAAAATAAAATAACACATAAAAAAATGCGACAGTCCATAGGTTACATGTATAGTGTTAGTGCTTAAATTAAAAAAAAAAAACAGTATGAGTTGAATACTGTAGACGGAATAAATTAACAAAATCAGACATTTTTCTTTTATTTCAGATAGATGCCTTATGTCCAAGTTTGAGTAGAAGTAAAAGACAAGATAAAGCTTACATCATTTTTTTTTAAATATACCAGTTTACAAATCACACCAGCAACATTTCATTTAATGGACAGATTTAATTCAATTCAAAGCATATTTGTGTATTTACATAATGTTTAAACAATGTAATTATGTGATCACTATAAAAAAAACCACGCTAAATATATACAAAAAATACTTTGCATTACCTGCACTTTGATTAATTTGGTTTAGAAGTAAAACTAACGTATGCTAATAATATAATTGATCGTTATTATTTGCACTAAAGGTTTAGAAAATGTTTACGCTACACCAACTACTTTTACTAAAAAATATTAAGCAACTTATTTCAAACTTTGCTAAAGCTAACACACACAAAATCCAACAGAAGTCATTAACATTTCAAGAGACGATCAATTGAATATTGCTTTAGTAACAACGATACGTTTTCAAGCATACTGTAAGAGTTTTTTTTTTGCAGATAAAACGTACTAATCAAATTATAGCACTGCTAAACAAAAAATTTTGTAGTTTCTTAGACTACACACAAATTTAAAGAATACATCAAAGACGATAAAATCATTGTCATTACAGATCCACTTTTGACAGTGAATTTCTTAGTGGATGTTTAGCAAATTTTGATTTGAAATTCAGCTATTCAATTTAGCAATAAATTATCATTTGGCAAATTCTATTATCCCGTCATTTATAAAAAAAAGTTAAAAATATAAGCAGTTTAAAAACAAGTGTTTGAGATTACATTTGTTATAAATAAACAGTTTGAAGTTATTGTAATAAACTTGTTAAGTGCACTTCTGCAGGACAGTTAAATAAAAAATGAATCATTATCATAAACAAATGCGGTATTCCAACAAATTATATTAATTGCCTTATTCCACCTTATTGCTAAATCTTGTGAAATAATTATAGTATAAGAATTATGTTTGCGCTATCTTGTTGTAATTGCCAGTGCAGTTACGCAACAAATTATTCATTTTTTCAACATTTACTACTACTTCAAATCAGTTTATTATTTTGCTGCAAATTCCGCAAAGCTACAAAACTGTAACTTAAAAATACAATTTTTAATACTGTTCAAAATATGTCAGAGGGTGGTCCGACAAACTTAATAATGAAAATAATAATATTAACTTTATTCAGTAATTGTACAGACATACATATACTTATACAGAAGACTAGTAGAGCATGTAAATAGTACAAATAAGAAATAGGGCCAGGAAAAAATATTAATTGAAGAATTCCCCTAAGTTATAGGGTTCAATAATACATATATGTTTGTATAGTGTAGTTTTAAATTTATTGATGTTGTTAATTTCTTTAATATGTTTTGGAAGTCTATTATAAGCTTTTAAAGCTGCATATAAAGGCAGTTTTTTACTTGCTTGTAATCTGTGTATTGAGTAGGTATAGTTCCTTACGAATCTGGTGTTATATTCAAAAGAAAAAAGTGGTATATATTTAAAGTTAAACAGAAGTAGCTCGTATATATACAGACCTGTAACTGTGAGTATGTTATTCAGTTTAAAAAGACTTCTACATGTTTCATTATATTTGGGTTGGTGCATGGATCTAATTGCACTTTTTTGTGTTATAAAGAGATCTTGAATATGCGAACTATTTCCATAAAAAATAAGTAAATATCTTATGTGAGTTTTAAAGTTGGCATAATAGATTGTTTTTAATGTTTTCATGTTAATATTCTGATTATGTAGCAATCTTTTTAGTTTATTATGTACTTTATGGCAGTAATATTTCCAGGTTAGATTTTGGTCAATGTGCATTCCCAAAATTTTTAACACAGTCATTTCTATTTACAATTTCATTTCTAATGTTTATAAAATCTGGTGGTTTGTTTGTCTGTAAATAGTTACAGCTAAAGAATATGACTTGTGTTTTGTCAACATTTAATAATAATGTATTTTCAGTAAACCACGATTTTGCTTTTTCAAAAGTTTGTGTTGTAGTATTGATTGTGTCTTGGATTGATTTTTCAAAAACTAGAAAATTAGTGTCGTCTGCATAATTTTGAGTCATAACGTTATTATCAATCAATCTATCTAATAAATCATTAATGTAAATCACAAATAATGTTGGTCCTAAAATACTTCCTTGCGGAATACCATTTTTAACAAGTAAATAAACTATTTTTTTTTATTTCTACTTTCTGTTTTCTGCTCTATAGGTATGACGTAATGAGCTTCAATCCAACTCCTCTAATGCTATATGTGTACAACTTATCCAATAAAATTTGATGGTTAACACTATCAAATGTTTTTGATAAGTCTATGTTAAGTGTTGTGTTGTTTTGTTCAAGAGAATTTAATATGTGACAAACAAAATTAAAGTTAGCTGTTGTTATTGGTTTTCTCTTTATAAATCCATGTTGGTTCTCAATAAACGTGTTATGGAGACCAAAAACTCCACAAGGCGTGTATTGATAATTTTGTCTAGTATTTTAGAAAATGTGGTTAATAGACTTATAGGTCTGTAATTAGCAAAATTGGATCTCTTTTTTTGTATATTAGTTTAACTATAGGTAGTTTTAAATGGTCTGGAAAAGTTCCATTTTCAATACATAAATTAAATAGGTAAGTGAGAGCAGGTAATATTTCAAAGGCAATAGCTTTTGTAAGTTTGGAGTTAATTTTATCGTAACCAGAATTGTTACTATTTTTCATAGCAACAATAATATTAAAAATTTCAGTTTCTGTAGTGGGTCTTAAATATAAGGTATAGTTATTTAGTTGTATCTCAGTAACAGGTATAGCATTTGTTGGCTTGTTTATGAGGTTATGAATAGATTCAATAAAAAATAAATTTAAATTATTTGTGTTGCACGTTGGTGTGACATTTGATTTAATATTACTTTTGCCAGTATATTCTGATATAATTTTCCAGGAAGTTTTATTTATATTATTAGACTGTGAAATTCTTCTATTCATATTTTCTTTATTAACATTTTGGAGCAAATTTTTATATTTTTTATTTAATTCATTAAACATAATGTTACTTTCTCTACTATATTCTTTTAAAACGGATAAAACATTTAACCTTTTAAGCGCCATGAAGCTAAACGCGCGAGGTATTCCTGGCCGCCACGAATTTTTCGTCGCATGCGTACATATACGTCATTATGTACTTTTTGAATAATTAAGACGTCATAACCATTACCTACCTTTTTTATGATAGGGAAAATACAATTATCGTCTTTAAAGATTTATTTATTACACATAACAATAAAATATTTTAAATAGTTATAACAATGTAATGTTGTAACAAAATTATAATATGTTCACCGCTTTGTATGATATTCCTTAAAACAGGGCGCTGGACAAAGACCAGTTTTGCATTCTGCGCACCAGTGTATGGATTTTTTGCGTTTTCCGTTGGCGGAGCATATTTCACAACGTTTTTGCGGTCTTTGTTTGGTTGTGGGAGGAATTATTTCCGGAAAATGACGTTCTAGAAGGCGGGATGGTTTAGGTGTTTTTGACCGCCTTAGAGTTGTAAGTTTCCTTCCTTCGGCATTGTTTTCTATTATGTTTTCTGCCAATTGTGTTAGAAAGTTTATTCTTTTCATTTTTCCACCAAGTGTTCTATAAATTTGAAAGGAATTCAAACACGTTATGTCCAGGAAATAGCGAAATATTTTCATATAATATTTTTTCAACCTGCTTCTAGCAGTTGCGTAAAAATGCAGATAATTATCAGCAAGATCTACACCGCCCATATTTTTGTTATAATCTACGACAAGTGTTGGTTTGTAAACTACGTTTCCACCCTTAGCTATTGTCGGTTCCATAGAGCCATCATGAATAGTACTTACTAATACAATTTCTTTTTTGTCTCTCCACTTCATTAGCATTTGCTTCCTTCTGAACATTTCTATGTGTTGTCCTTTTCCTAACTTTTTCTTTTTTACTTCACTAGGAATACCGATTCTGTTGGTCCGCATAGTTCCAATACAATCAGTTTTTCGTCTTATTAATTTATCGACTAAGTCTGGGCTAGTATAATAATTGTCTAAGTATAAGCAATATCCTTTATGAAAAAGTGAGTTGCATAGCTCCAAAACTACTCTACCACTCACCGGCTCATTTTTATAAAGTCCACCATAATCTGTATCTGCAGCAGTATATAATATAAAATTGCACATATAGCCAGAGTAACACTCGCACAAAGCAAATAACTTTATACCAAATCTTTTTCGTTTAGAAGGTATAAACTGTTTCCATCCTAATCTGCCTTTCCACCCTATAAGGGATTCGTCAACGCTAATTTGTTTATTTGGTATGTATACAAAAGAAATTTTTTTAAGTAAATGGTCAAGTATAGGTTTGATTTTATATAATTTTCTGCTTGCAGAGTTTTTGTCAAAACTTTCATTATTTGTGAAATGTAGAAATTTTAATAATATAGAATATCGTTTCTCAGAAAAAATACGCGAAAAAATGGCGTATCAATACTTTCCCTTCTGGAGAAATACATTTTACAGTCTGGTTTTGAACAAATTCCTTGTAAAATCAAAGTTCCAATAAATGTTTTTATTTCTTTTGCATCTGTTGGTGCCCACTGTTTGATGCGTGACTTTGTTTTTATATTCTCTTTATGTTTTTCTATATATTGTGCGGCATATCTATTTGTTTCGGTGACAATTAGATGGATAAGATCATCCGAAAAAAATAATTCAAAAATTCCGACTAAATCTTCTTTGCACAAACCTTGCTTCTGTAAACCAAATTTACCGGTAAAAGGAAATGGCGGTCTAGGAAGTCCATTGAAAGTCCACGGGACATCAAGCGGCTCTGGCAATTGAACTGTATTGTCCTCATCTTCGCACTCTGACGACTCATCGCCATCTAATTCGCAATCTGTTTCATCAGAATCTTCACAATCTGAGCTAGAAATTGACTCGACATCGTCGTCCGAATCGGGTTCCGTTTCAGAGGAAGAGACTTGTGATTTGCGCTTATTCATTCTGTTATGAATAATATTAATGTTATAAATTTGTTTGTTTTTGTATTATTATATATATATATATATTATATATGTCATAAGTATTATTCAAACAAATTATAAACAAATGAAATATAAATGCAATAATAAATAAATACCTTTCAATAAAACTGGCTAACAACGCAGCGCCGATGTAAACAAGTTCACAGCGTGGAAGATACTGACCAGACAAAAACGATCCACTTGATCTAATAAATACAACACTCGCAAACACAACAGAACGACGTAGGTGTGCATATACGTTATAACCATAAAGTTATACCCATGAATTTATCACGCGTATATGTACGACATACGCGGCCTGGTGCAAAAAAAGTTTGGCGTATATATACGAATTAAGCGCTTAAGAGGTTAAAGTATTTTTACAAGTTACAATTTCAGGGCTAGTATAAATTGTCTTGTGAGTGAACTTCTGAGTAGTATAAACTTTAGGAAAACATTCATTAAAATTTAACAAAATAATTACCATGAATGTGTTCCAGTTTGTGTTTACATCATTGGAGTTGTCATATATTAGTAACCAATTAACATTGCGTAAACAATCTATAAACACGTTAATATTGTGGGTACTAAATATTCTTTTATAAGATTGTTTGCTAGTTGGGGAATTGTTAAGTATAGTCAGTTTTTGTGCAAAATGGTCTAATATGTGTATTGGAAATACATCAGATGTATAACTGGTTGATAAATTAGTAATAATGTTATCAAGTAAGGATTTACTTTGATTAACAATTCTTGTTGGTTTTGTAACATTAGTCAGCTTAGCCCTATTTGTTTCTAATATACTATTAAATTCAACAGTTATTTTGCAGTTTTTGTTTAATATATTAATGTTAAAATCTCCTAAGATAAAAAATACTTTATTTTCCTCTGTTAATTTGTCAAGACGAGCGTCCAGTTGTTGAAAGAAATTGAAACAGTCTGCTTCTGGTGTGCGATATATGACAACACATATATAGTTCCGTTTTAAGTGGGTCCATTTATTCACTGCCATTTCAAATAAATCCAAACACGACAGCAATTGATAATCGTCGCGAGTTTTGCATATTACATCTTTTCTTACATATATATCAGCTTCGCCATATACTGTATCTTTTCGAATTGTTTTATTCCTAGCAAAAAATGCTACTAATCTAAAAAATTTAATTGAAAATAGTTTAAGATTGTCTGTTGTCTGCCAATGTTCTGTCAACGCTAATATTTGACATTCTAATCAATCATCAAGAATAGATTCAATTTTAAATACGTTACCGTTTATGGAACGAATGTTATTAAGTACTAGACATACATTTATAAATTTATTTTCATTTATTAAAGATTGTCTAAAAAAGCATTATTAGAGAAATTATATCTAGAATAAGCTACACCTGCAGGCCAGAAATTATTCGCATAACCAACATCTTTAAATTTAAATTCTACACCTAGTTTAAAACACTTATTGTCTTTTTTATAATAATTTGTTTCAATATGAGGAACAATAACTTTTTTTACTGGACATTTAAGTTTATCTGATACATATTTTTGTATAACCTCTGTGTTAACGTTATTCCTAATCCTCAATAAACAAAGTCATATTTTCTTATCTGCATTTGTACTACCAAAAAAAGAAACATTGCAATCTTCATTTGGTCTGGATGCCGTACCATAATTTTTTTTAATTGTATTTCTTCTCCTTCTATTTGAACGGACTGGAGTAAAACTCTATTTATTATCATTTCTCACTTGATTGACACGTTTTTCTTCCGTAAAAATTAAATTTTCTTTTGCTGCGTTTTTCTTGTTTTTACATTTTCGCTCGTTTTTTGGTTATCTGTTCCTTTTATTTATTTTTTTCTTTAAATGATTCGTATCAATTTGTTTAGAAATACTATTTACAATTGTTTTTTTCAGATTGAGTACAATTTTTATTGAGAATTGTTAAATCTTTACCAACAGATGTCGCTGAATGATTGTTTATTAAGCTATTTATTATTTCATAGCAATTAAGTTTATCACATTTTATGATATCATCTTTATGTTTAATTAACGCTTTCAGGTACATTATTTCATCACTTGCTTTAGTAGATATTAAATTAGTTATAGTTGATGTAGATGAATTTGACTCAGGAGTATTGTTTACCTTTGAGATTATGTTGGTATTCTCACAGGATCCACAATACCATTCCTTTATTTTGCTTGTTTGTTTTAGTTTACAAAACTGTTCTTTGGAGATTTTCACACAAGCAATGTGAAAACTTGATTTACACTTTTTTGTACAGCTGATATAGTCGTCATGGCGACCAATATTTTTGTTACATGTAGCACACACTATATATTCTTGTTATAATGCTATAAGGTTTGCCATAAACATTTTGTTTTGTACAAATTGAGGAAGGAACGTGTCAATTAATTAAATTGTAATCTATTTTTTAAATTTATTATCAATAACTTTATTTATATTATTATTGTTTTTTTATCAAGATTTACACCAAGCAATCTAACATTAGGTTTCCGTTACTAAAATCACTTTACAAATTTCTTTATCAAACCTAAAATTAATATAAAAAACAGCAAATTTAAAAAAAAGTTTGCAAATTAACACTACCCGCTTTCTAACTAGTGCCAATTAAACAAAAAAGTTTCAATTAAATACATACCCTTGTCTAGTTTTTATACACCGCATTTTAAGTTTTAGAAAATGCTTTGTAAATAAAACAAATTGATTCTTTGTGTAAACTGGTAGAGCAAACTAGTTAAAAAAAAACTTAGAGTCATTGACAGACAAATATTAAACCGTTCCTTGTGTAGACTACTAAAACAGTTGACTTTTATTGTTAAATAATTTAATTTTTTTTAATACATTTATAAATTATAAAAAGTGACCTAAGTATTTGCATTGTCATTAAACATTTTTAAATTGTTTAAAAGTTGCAAATGTTCAACGAATACTTAAGAAGATTTAAACTATAGTCATCTATTACAAAAGTGTGTACCTACCCTGGAGCAGATGTCCCATCTGATCACTCACTCCTACTAGCAACCATCAGGACCAAGCTTGCAAAACCAACCAGGCCATCTCCAAAACTTATACTTGACCTAGAGAAGCTCAAAAACGAAGATATAAGAGCGGAAGTTAAAGCTAACATCGTCTTACAAATGGAGACCAATATACCAAAAAACATACAAAATGAAGACATAACCTATCTATGGGATAAAATAACGGATATTTTGATAGGCACTACAAAGAACAAAGTAGGTCTTAAAAAGAAAGACAGAAAACAAACATGGATGACGGATGAAATCCTCCTACTAATGGAAAAAAGGCGCAAACTCAAGAACCAATACGATAGAACTAAATATAAAGAGGCACAAAAACTAATTAGAACTAAGATCAGAGTAGCGAAAAACAAGTGGCTCGCCAGTGAATGCAGAGAAATCGAACAGTTGCAAGTATTACATGATGACTTCAATTTGCATAAAAAACTGAAAAAAACAGCAGGAGTTTTCAAAAAATCTAACCTCGCCATGCTAGTTAATCAGAACAACAAAATAATACTAGATACTGAAGAGAAAAAGAAAGTTTGGGAGAAATATATTAAGAATCTTTTTGCAGACGAAGGACCAAATAATAACACTAGTGACTTCGAGACCGACGACAATAACCTGACGGGACCATCAATTAGTAAGGATGAAATTGAAAGAGCTATAAATACTGCAAAAAACAACAAGGCCGCAGGCCCAGATGAAGTTACATCAGAAATACTTAAACTCCTCGATGAAAAAGGCATAGATGTGCTGCACAAAATCTTCAACAAAATCTATGATACTGGTAGTTATCCTACACAATGGTTCTCATCAATGTTCATTCCCTTGCCTAAGAAAATAAACGCCAAAAAATGCGAGGAACATAGACTTATTAGCCTCATGAGTCATTCGTTGAAATTATTTCTCAAAATCATACATCAAAGAATATATAGGAAATGCGAAGGCGCAATCAGCGATACACAGTTTGGTTTCAGGCACAGGACTGGGCACAAAAGAAGCTTTAGTTGCAACACATGTTCTTGTACAAAACTGTTACGACCAAAGGAAAAATGTATATCTATGCTTCGTAGACTATGAGAAGGCATTCGACAGAGTGCAACACCACAAACTCTTTGAAATACTTAAAACGTCGGGCATTGATCAAAAAGACTTGCAATGCATAGAGAACTTGTACAAGAACCAAACAGCACAAGTAAAAATAGAAAACGAAACTACGATCGCTATAAAGATTAGTAGAGGGGTGAGACAAGGTTGTGTCCTATCGCCACTCTTATTTAATTAATTAATTAAATTAAATTAATTAAAATCAATGGGATATGGATAAATAACATTAGATATGCAGACGACACAGTGCTGTAGCCGAAAGTATAGAAGATCTCCAAGATCTGGTCAACAGAGTAGGGACTCACAGCAAACTCATGGGACTCAACATGAATATTGCAAAAACAAAATGTTTGGTTGTTTCCCGAGATCAGAATGTTGGGAGGGACGCTGTGTTGACATTTAATGACTTACCAATTGAGAAAGTACAAAAATTTAAATACCTAGGAATCTGGCTGACAGAGGACTGGACATCAGAGACCAAAATTAAATGCTGAATTAAACATGCACGAAGTTCATTCATTAAATACAAACAAGTTTTTACCAACACTGAATTTAATTTAAATCTTAAGATATGGCTTATTAAATGTTATGTATGGTCGGTGCTCCTCTACGGCATGGAAGGCTGGACGTTTAAAATAACATCTATGAATAAAATAGAAGCGTTTGAAATGTGGCTTTATCGTAGAGTGCTGAAGATCTCCTGGACAGAACGAATTACCAACGAAGAAGTTCTGCGAAGAATAGGTAAAGAGCGCGAACTTTTGACAACCATCAAAAGAAGGAAAGTTGCATATCTGGGGCATATCATGCGTAATCAGAAATATGATATCCTTCAACTGATCATAGAAGACAAGATTGAAAACGAGGAATAGGAAAAAAGAAGATGTCGTGGCTCAGAAATATAAGACAATGGACTGGACTGAATACTATCGGTAGTTTGGTTCATACATTCAGAAACCGAGAAGAAACGGATCATATTGTCGCAAACATCCATTAATGGATAAGTGCATCAAAAGAAGAAAAAGAAACTATAGTTTAATTAAATAACTGTATTTTATAATTTTCCACTGTTTTACGCAAAAGAATCCATGTTAGAGAATTGTTGAATTAACACGTTTATTCTAAGAAAAACCTTTCCAAGCGACGTTCTAGCGTTTTAGCATACATCAACCACATAAGCTGACTGTGTGTTGTTGCCGCAACACACTGTAATTTTTATCAGCAAATAGCAAAACATAACAACCTTTTACTCTAAGAATATTCATAGTGATGTGATTAATCAAGAATCAGATTAGTCACAAACGTCTAAACCTGTTTACAAAAAGTATTTAAAGATTGCCAAAATTACTAGAAAAGTTAAACAAAACAATATTAATATAATTCTTTATAAAGGTAAATTATGTATGTATATTGTCAGGAGAGCGTGGCGCAGTGGTCAGGCCAGCGTAGAGTTTTACGACTAAAAACCTTCTCTGATCCGGAGTGATAAACAATCTCTCCAGTGGTTCCGGAATAATCTACTTAAAAGCTGTAAGTCAGCAGTAGCGTGAAAATACCACTATAATACAAAAAAGTACCCAGCGTTTAAGCGTTACACAAAAAATTATAGAACGACTTAAGCTTGGTATTAGCTTAAAAATAAAAAACAATATCAACATATACAATTTAAAAAAAATGTATAAAAAATAACAAATGGCATTATGCAACTCAAATTACGTTAAATAGAACAGAAATTCATTAAAAAACTAATTAAAAGCTAAATTAGCGTTTCAAAAGCTTCAAAAAAAAAAACCGACAACACTCAGCAGTAGTTAGATGTAACTGGACAAAAAAATAGATTAAAATAGAAACAAATAGAAAAGGCTTACAGCCTAAAGTGATAAAAACAAGTTTAAAAAAATTAATGATAGCATCTGCAGCATGTCAAAATAAGCACTATTTTTTGAAAAAGCAATTCCAAAAGCCTCACCAAGTTGTTTTGGCATAAAGTTTTAGCGTCTACAATAAGCAAGCACACACTGGTTTTTTTTCTCTAATGATACAAGGATTCAATCAACTTTTTTCTGCAAAAGTTTTTTATCAGCGGCCTCAAATGAATTTTAATCTACTTTAAGTTAGTTAGAAACCGTTTCAAAAAAACTTCAGACTTTATTATCTTTTTTAGGCTCTAGAAAAAAACCTGCATAGTTTTCTTAAACAATTTTAAAATTCAACTCAAACAAAATTATACCAAAATCTAACACTAGTAACATTTTGGCCGCTATCATACCATTTATTCAATCATGACTCTGTTCCACGCAAAAAAAACTCACCAGAATTTGCTATCTATCTACTATCAACTTAACTCATTAATTTAATACTCTGTTCTTAGCGCAGACAACACAATACAATTAGCAGTAACTATTTGTATAAAAAAAAAATTCAGCCCCATTTTGATATTGGGTTTTTACCCGTTTGCGATAAATCAGCCAGTAAGTAATATGCTACAACACAATAACATCTGCAAATATTTGGTATTGCTACAATATTTATCCAACGTTACAAACCAAAAAAAAATAACTCATTGATTTGTATTTACTTGGCCAACCTTATAAGTTCTCTGCAATAATATAACCATGTTTATAATACAAGCGTGGCTTCAAGCTTAGATCCCGCAACACGCTTAATTATCTTATCCGCTACAACAAACTCCACAGAAAAAATTGAATGCCCCAAACTCTGACAATATTTTATGACAAGTTTTGGCGTACTGCTGAATTTGAGAAAACTCTTTTAGAAAAAAACAATGATCTCTTTACTGAAACAATTCTACCAATAGTAGCAAATGAAGAAACTAAAACTAAAGAACTAAATATTAAGTTAAAAAAGAAGAGAGATATACAGAAGACTAAAAAACTAAAAAGAAGAATGAAACGGGGTCAAAGAAAGAAAAACAGAAAAACCTTGTAGTAAAAAACTGAAAAATAAAGATAAACAACAAAAAGTGATAGCAAAATTTAAATCATCTAAAGAAAACAAAAACAATAACAACAAACAGCGGCACACTAAAAAACTCAAAAATCTACATAGACACTGACATGGCAAAAGAAAAAAAAAATAATACAAAAAGAGATAAAAAACATTGTCATAAAAGAAAGTAAATAATTAAGAAGAATACATAAAAACGGCAATAAGTAGAAGAGTATATACAAAATATAAAAAACAAAAGATAGGTGAAAAAGAAAACAAATATTAGAAAAAAACTACTAATATTAACGGAATAAGAAAACAAAAAGACGATTTAAGCTAGGAATGATGATATGCGCAAAAAACAAAAAATCCCCCAACGTTTTAAGAAAAACCGACAAAACAATCCGAAAAAATTAAAAATGATATGCAAAATATAATCTGCAAATAAAAAATAAAAACTAAAATATTAAATGCAAACTTTAAATCATATAAGATTAAATAAAACAACTACTATATTTTTATATCACTAATTATTTTGTCACACTGTGACTGTGACTGTGACTGCAGTTTCGGCTGAACCTCAGCCTTCTTCAGACAATACATGACAAGGCTGACCAACTTTCTCTAACGCCGTTTGAGAAAAACTTTTACAGAAACATCAAAATAGTTTCAGCAATAAACCAGGTTTAACTTATGTCTATGAGCATGCCATCAGTTTAACGGATATTCGCCCGTTTGCGGTTAAGCAATACCCAATTCCCATCGCGCATCTTAAAATCGTTCAGGCGGAGATCGCAAAAATGGAATCATAGAAAATCATTGAAAAAAGCGGATACCCCATTTGCTAGCCCATTAATGACAACTGTCAAACGCGACGGAACAGTCCAACTTTGCTTAGATGCGCGTCGACTTAATGCGGTAACCGAAGATGATAATGAACTTCCCCGATCAGTTGAGGATATTTTACACAATCTACTTAGTGTAAAATTTATGTTGTCTTTGGATCTGCAATGTTCTTATTGGCAGGTCCCCATTAAACCAGAGCATAAGCGGTACACATGGTTCCGAGTGGGTACTAAAACTTATCAGTTTAAAGTCCTCCCTTTTAGGATAAAAACAACCGTAGTAAGTTTACGCGCTGTATGGACCAAGTTTTGGGGCCCGCTTATCGAAATTCTGTGCACGCCTATATTGACGACCTCCTTATAACTTCTAGTTCATACCAAGAACATCTAATGCACCTAAATTTTGCTTTAAACAAACTACAAAATGCCGGTATGACCTTAAAACTAGAAAAATGTAAATTTTTCTGCACGGAATTAAAATTTCTGGGTTATATTTTAACGCCGTTTGGCCTCACAACCGATCCTGATTGGCTCGCTTTCTTAAAAGTTTTTCCTGAACCTTCCAATGTAAAGAAACTGCAGGCGTTTTTGGGATTGGCAAATTTTGACCGGGCATTTGCGGAGAACTTCTTTGCTTTGGCATCTCTTATTACTCAGTTGCTGCGGAAAGAGAACTAATGGTCATGGGGCAATCACAAAATGATTCGTTTTTGGCTATAAAAAACATTTTATCGCAAGAAGTACTGTTGTATTACCCACGCACTGATTTGCCGTTTGAGGTACACTGCGATGCAAGCGATGTTGGCGTGGGTGCTATTCTTTACCAGATTGTAGATAACCAAAAACACGTGGTAAGTTATTTTAGCAAGCTTTTACTCTTTCGTGAAGTCCGGTATTTGGTCTCGGAAAAAGAATTGTTGAGCGTGGTATGCGCCCTAAGACGCTGGCAAATTTTTTTGTTTGGGAAACCGTTCCAAGTAATCACCAATCTCCGCGCATTGACTTATCTCAATACCTGTAGACTGAAATAACCTCGTGGCTGATGTTTTTTTGCGCAACCCGCCTACCCAACTAAGTACACCTTTTAAAAAGTCTTTCAGTATTATGGTTTTTGCGGCTTACAGACTATTGCCTACGTTAATGCGCCGCGTGCCAACTATGCAGCGGGCGGACGAGCGTTTGGCTCGTATTTGGCACGAGATCACATTAAATCAAAAGTCTGATGCTCGTTATGTGTTACATAAAGATTTGTTATTTCTAAAAAATGATAAAGACTCTTCGCTTCTTCTCTGTATTCCCAAATCGTTGATATCAGACTTTGTTCAAGTGTACCACGAATTTTTGGGCACTTTTTATAAAATTTGGTGCGCGTTTCGTCCCGAAGTATGGTGGCCAAATATGTTTGCCAGTATTAAATTGCAGTTAAAAGCATGTCCTTCAACGCATGAAGCACTCACGAATGCCGCAGCCGTCTATAAAACCAATATTACCTGAAGCTCCCGGAAATTTAGTTGCAGTTGACTTGTATGGTCTTTTGCCACGTTCTGTCGGTGGTGTGACGTATATCCATGTGGTTCTTGATGTGTTTAGTAAACTCGTTATCTTGTATCTTTTAAAACGTATTTTAAGTGACCACGGAACACAATTTACCGCCAAACGCTGGTCAAACTTTCTTGGTGAGTTTGGCATCTTTTCCGCTTTTGCTTCAGTACGTCATCCCCAGAGCAATCCTGTTGAATGCGTAATACAAGAATTAAGTAGGCTATTTTGGACTTACTGCTCGAAAAAACACACTGGATAGGCTCGGGAAATACCTTCGTTTACCTTCTTCCTAAATAACGTAGTACACGAATCTACGGGGTACTTGGCTTCAGAGTTGCACTTCAGCAAACCACCTCCGTCTCTAAGCTCAGTTTTACCATCTCCCGAAATATGCACATATTCGACTTTATCTTGCTCGAGATAAACTTTAAAGGTCCGCTAATGCTAAGGTTGCCCGTAGTAGTCGTCGTATCCACAAGCCTTACAATGTGGGGCATATAGTGCTCTTAAAGGCTAATTCTATTTCTTCGTCGCTAACGCAAGAAACTAAAAAAAATCTTCCTTTATTTGAGAGCCGTACGTCATTAAATCTGCCGTTGGGGATCGAACCTATACTACCAGAGTCCGGTCAAGAGAGGGGTCTGCTTTATACTTCGCATATTAAACCATTTTATCGCTCGGTCTCTATATAGCACTTGTTTCCACGAAATTTGTGAATAACTTATTTGTGGAATAAGGGCAGATGTGACAGAGTCCGGCTCTGCACACTTGTTTTTGGTCAGCTTGTAATGAGAATTAAAGGGCTTATGTTCGATAGTTAACTATGATGTTGTGATGATCAAAAATATGGGGATAGAAAGAACAAGAAAACTTAGAAGCAATGCATGCAAAATATTGGAGATGAGATGAATGCGGGGTTTAAATAGAAACATTTCTGCATATATTGTGCTGGAAAAGTAAAAAAAAAGTTGAACCAGAAAAAAAACAATGAAGCATGAAAAAAAAAATGAGACAAAGATACAAATGTAAAATCTTACAAGATCGAATTACAGAAAAAATGAGAGCAAGAAAAAGAAAGCTAGGGGAGATCAGGAAAAAATATAACAATAGATGCTAGTCAATAAATTAAAAAAAAAATGAGAAAAACCGAGAGAGAGAGAGAGAGAGAGAGAGAGAGAGAGAGAGAGAGAGAGAGAAAGAGAGACATGCCACAATATTATTGAAAGAAATAATAATATAATAATAAGTATTTATTTTTTTTAGCATAATTTAATTGCTACACATACACATTCATATTAAAATACACAAAAGTAATTACATATACTAATATTAATCAAAGAAGTAAAAAAATAATAAATACAGAACTATCTAAATCTAACAATATAAAAAATAACATTACATTTCTTCTAAATTAGCAGTAGTTTCAACAGTCAAAAATTGCAAATACTTTCGCTTAAAAATTCCTACAGATTTAGAATTTTTTATGTTTTCGGGAATCTTGTTAAACATCTTAAGTCCATCTACAAATATGGATTTTTGATTTGCGACTTTAAATACAAAATTAGGCCTAAAGAAGTTATTTGTCCGAGTCGGGTAATTATGAAATTCACTATTCAATGACAAGTTAAAGTAATCTGGAAAAAGTCCATTTATTATTTTAAAAATAAATATACATGTTTGTAGGTTTATATGATCGTTTATTGATATCCACTTTAGGGTTGACAGCATTACTTTAATCGGTGTGTATCTATTACATTTTAAGATTGACCTCATAGCTTTATTTTGTAAAATTTGTAATCTGTTTTTTTGCTGTTCATTTAGCATATACAATATTGTGCAACAATATTGGAAATGCGGCCTAACTACAGTATTATAAACGTTTATTCTGCTGTACATAGATAGTGAATTAGATAGTCTTCTAATAAAACCTATCTTTTTACTAGTTTTAGCAACCAAAGTTTCAAAATGTTTATTAAAACTCAGATTTTCGTCAATTTCAACTCCTAGATATATAATTTCCGTAACCCATTCTAATACTTGATTGTTAATTTTAATGTTTAAACTATTTTTATCGATTTGTTTCATTTTGCTTTTTGTATTAATAATCATTGCTTTTGTTTTTGTAACATTTAGTGATAATTTATTGCTACTAAGCCATGGTAATAATGAGTCCATTTCTATATTAAATATAAATAGATATATACAAAAGCAAGAAAAGAGAACACAAGTAAGGAATCTAGGTACAAAGAAAGCAATAGATATTGTAAAAATTATAAAATCATAATTGCAAGATCCAGATGCGGCAATGAAGGGATGAAAAAGAATTTGAAAAGAAATGTGCGGAGATACTAAGAAAGCTATAAAACATATGTTAAAAGAGTGTAACAAGATGAGAGAAAAGCAAAAAAAAATTGAATAGAGACGGATAAGAACAGATTAGATGAAAGCAGTTAAAAAATGTAAAAAAATAAACAATTTATTATTTTGGGAAATTATAGATATATTTGTAAATGTACACTTTTAAGTCTAAACGTCACAAAATAAAGGTATTATTATTATAAGTTAGCATATTTGAATGCCATATAATTAAAGCGTATTCTAACTGGTTACGTTTAAATGCGTAATAAAATTTTATTTAAAACTTCTGTACCAATAAACGGTTTAGTATTCAAAAAATGTAATCTAATATGTTTAAATCGTTTTACAACATTGTTACAAGTCAATGTTTTGAGTGCTTGTAAATCTTCCGCGTATATTAATGTAGTCGATTTAATATTTTCAACAATTATTAATAAACAATAGAATCAATAGTGCCCTAAGAATAAATGGGATACACCACTAGTTGAAACATAAGTGGAGCAGTATTCTAGATATTTAACAAAATTTTCCTTGTTATGAAGGCACAAGACTATTAAAAAGAGAATGTTATTACTTAATCCAAAGCTATGCATTTATTAAATTAATGTTGTGCTGTACTTGATTAAAAATCTTGAAAAAGTTGGTATACCTGTAGAATACATCAACTTGGCGACGATTCTCTGTGTACTCGTTTTACCACTAACAAATTCTTGTTGTTGAGGGCATATATAACAAATGACATTGTAGAGCATAGATTCAAAAATGTTTGCAAAACTTTTTATTAATAAGATTGATTTATAATTGCTTATCTCTGTGGTACTTCCATTTTTAAAAACTGTCGTTATTTTAGCTACTTTCCACATATGAAAACCATAATTTTGTTGAAAATGTGCAGTAGCAGAGAGATTAAAATTGCATGACAATATTTAAATATAACATTGGAATGTTATCGAGAACCTTAGCTTGGTAAAAGAATTTATAGAACGAAATAGTTGATTGAATTTAAAATTATTAAAACGACAACTTTGATTTGCAAAATTAAACAAAAAAAATTTTAGCAAATGCATTTGTGAAGTCAAACAACTATTTTTATATAACAAGACCGGAGTTTTGGGTTTTCCTTTTTTATTAATAAATGACCACGTTTTTTGGGGACTTGTAGTAATGTTAATTACAATATTCTAAATTTATAAATTAAAATCAATGCTAATACAATGCTTTATAACATTCCGATGATTGGGATACCTATATTTATTAAACTGAGATTTCTTTTTAATACATAATTTGCAATAATTGTTTTTGCGGTTAATATTGTAAATAGTATTTCTACTAAACCATTCCCTGTCTTTAAGAACAACTTTATTTTGGAAAAAGTGCGTCTAATGTGTTTGTATAAAATAGCGTAAAACTTTTGGAAACTACTATTTTATTAATAATAAAAATGCAAAATACTTCTTCTTGGTTGGTTTTAATAACTCTATCTAAATTATTGTGGAGTGTATTTTTTGTAAATTTTAATACAATTATATAATCTGATTATATAACTTAAATATGTAAAATGTGCAAATGAATACTAGATGAACTTGATCGCTACACTATCTCCCTCACCTTGTGTTAACATGTTAACAGATATAAAGTTTCCGAAAATGGGTTGGAGACGATAGAGATAAAATACGAAATGTATGTAAAAGTTTTTTACTATGTAATATTTACATAGTTTATTTACAAGAAAAAGTAGTTATAATTTATATTAATTAATGATTGTAGTAATTATTATAATAAAGCATAGAGTGACGTATAAAAACACACCAAGCCATTATAAGCGGGCGTAATAAATTATAATTATTATCGACTTACGTATATGTTCCGTATCTAATATCAACAAGTAATGAGCAAGTAGAGTATAAACATAATGTTTATTATTTATTTAAAAATATAAATAATCTAGTATAGTAAAAAATAATATATATTATTCCATAATAATAAAAAAAAATAAAAAATAATTATAAACAACATTGTTCTTCAATAAAATATTGTATTATTTTAATACTCTCTGTGGTTAAAAACAATTTAATTAACAGATTACCGCCGACCGCATATAAATAAAAAATAATAATGTTCACTACTATTAGTACTAATTTATAGTAACAAATGATCACAATTAATAATTCTCATAAACTAATTATACACATCACATTAAATATTAATTTATTCTATCCTAAATATATTCAAAATTCTGTTACATTAAACCGATAATTAAATTTAAAAAATATGTTTATAATTCGATTAAGAAAAAATCCACTAACAGTAAACATTTTACTGATCCTAATTTATATTACACTGATTAAAAATGTTAATTGAGTCCCAGGCATTCTCTACTTTAAATAAAATCATCGTTAAGATTATTTATTGTTTGTAATGATTATAATTCAATTAAAAATAAATTAGGCAATATTCTGTTTTTAGCTTTATTTCGGGTTATTATGTAATTGCGAAATGTGTACGCACAAACACCTAGATACGTGTAATTTAATAAATATCCTCTTCTTGGATAATAGAGGTCGTGATTTGAGTTGAGGTGTCTAAGGGGCGGCCCCCGTATCCGAAAGACCTCACACAGACTCCAGTAAATTAACTACACCCAGACTGCAGCCGGGGGCCACCTTATAAAAATCATCTTTTATTGGAAATTATCGATATATTATTATTTTTTTAATGACCACGACACAGACATATTTTTATATTAGCTTATTCATTATTCAAAGTCATTAATATTATCCTTTTTTATAAAGGTATTTTTAAATTGTTTTTTAGTATTATTTATGTCAATAAATGGTTAATTTCTTTATTATGATGGCTATCACATCTATCTATTAGATGATCTTATAATTTAATCTTTAGAAACCGAAAGTCTTTGTGAACTATTTCGTTAAAAATATTCCCAGGCAATTATTGGAGTGAAATTGCAAGAGGAATGATTAACAGTTCAAATGAAAGAGGAGAGGAACGCGCCACAATCTGCTAATGGATGAGACACAGCAGTCGGGTGTGGACGCGTCAAAAACTTTGACATTCTTATACACTATAGGCTTTTAGTAGTACTGCTTTCCGTGGGAACAATATGCACACCATATATTAAAATATCAACGTATCGAAATAACTTTATTGCTTGATCATTGCTTTCTCATGTAACCAATATTTATAAGCAACAGGGCATTATAAAACAATCCAGTCATAAAACCAAAACAATTTCATAATCAATCCATGTGTGATGATTTTTATATTTGAATTAGATTTATGTTTTTATTTTATAATTAATAATTTCATATAATCTATAGATATGAACTAATATTGTTTTGAATATGTTTCTAGGCAATCTAATAAAACACAGTTGCTAATTGTAAAATTATTAATTAATAAGAAATAGTGCAGCAGTTCATTTAAATATATTAAAGCTATAAAAATTATGGTATAAAAATATTAATTTAATATAACCTCTTATATAGAAATTTTTATTTTACTGACAATGTAATGTATGTAAATATGTAGTTCATATTGTGAACAAAATTTAAGATGAGGGTATCAGGACTAATATTATTTACAATAATTATCAATTACTTATATTTTGTCTGCAATTAAGAAATATATGCTTCAGATATGAGCAATTAAATTTCAGTCAGAATTTTTAACGTATTGTATAGATGGCGCGTGCAGCATCATTTTGAATTTTATTAAAGAAATCATTTCTACGCAATATAATCTTAGATAAAAATATGCGACTTTTAAATATTATTGGTTGTTAAATGCTAAATTTTATAATGTATCTACAAATACGTTAAGTTTTATTTTTCAAACATTATCGGAATAATTTAGTTTAGTATGTACGCCAGTAGACTATGTTCATAATATAAGAATTGTCATATATAAAATGAATAATTAAAAAATACAATAATGTTTAAAAATTATTATAAAAAAAAACATATCTAGTCAAAATACACATAACAACTTATTAAAACAAATAAAAGTAAAAGTGAAGAGCTTACTCAAATAAATATTCAATTACAGTATAAAATAGATAGTTTTTTACGGTACGCTTAAATTACTTATATTCTTCAATATTTTCGTATTACTTGGTAAATTATTATATTATTCATATAATTTTTAAACATAGTTTATGACTAAAAAATTGTTGTTGGTACAAATTTCATTAATTTGAATATTGTATCAATGTACAAAATTATTTAATGTAAAATATGCCATAATAATTTAAATATAATAAACTATAAAAAAAACTTTTAAAATCCTTTTATCTTTAAAAATGAATATGAATCTTGGTAATCCATATTGTATATATAGCAAACAAATTAATCTTTTTTCGGATACTCTAGATAAATTGTTATAATTTAATCCATCCATTTTAATTTTATATTTAAACAGTTAAAAACTTTTTAAACATTAATAAATATTACAGAAACAAACTTTATCAATTCTATTATAAATAAATTCTAATCACTCTACTAATGTTGACCAGTTAAATAGAAATTCGTACTTAAGTATTAATATACGAGTGTATTATAAAACTTACTTGTAGAATTAATTTTCTGTACTAAGTAATTTTGATTAATTAAATTTCAGTAAAGTAAAATGATTCTGTATTATCCTATTTGGTTTTTTAATTATTGTAGGTCATGTGTGTTTCTCCTATATCTTTCACAACTCTTTGTATTTTTCTTTTTTTTAGAATATACTTGTTGTTCCTAAGACTTTAGTCATCTCTCCTCATCTTTTTTTTCTTTTCAGTATTTTGTTTAAAATATTTTAATAGAAAACATAACCACATTTCATAAATAACTGTAGTAATAATACAGATTGAATTAGATTTCTACTTGCAATACAGTGTAATTCCGGTAATTTTAATTTTTTAGGAATGTTTTGACTTTCAGTTTTTGTGCTACAAACAAGCACAAAATAGTCAAAAATCATACTCAAAAAAGTGTATATTATAGGAAATTTTCCGTAGAACACGATCCCGGTTTTCCAAAATGTCTCGAGAAAAATGAGAAACTTACCGTTTCATCAAAAATTTGATATCATTAAATACGCTACACCTGGAGACTTCAATATGATACTTTTGAAACTTAGTTCTTTCCCAAAGTTAAAAAAAAAACTGGATTTGCTTGCGTTAGGGTAAAATATAACACATAATTGCTAAAAGTTGGTTACTTTTAAGCAATTTTTCATAAATTTTCAATAATTTTACTAATTTTCCGGTTTTTTTCAGGAAAATTAAAAAAAATACAGAATTAAAGATTGCCTTGTGGGCCACTTATTAAATTAAGTAGATTTTAGTTTCTTTAGAAGAATAATTTAAAAATTTAATTGCCAACAAAACTAATTGACAAATACAAACCAATGGTTAATTAAGATTGTGCTTGTAAACGTTTGGTTAATAACTAATAAATTTAATTTTGATGAATTATTTTTATAGATGCTATAACAAAACATTGGGTTTTAAATAACCAAATTGAACCTTAATTTCCGTTTTGCAGCATATTTTTTAAGAAAGAAACATATTAATAGAAGAGTGGCTATTTATATACAAAATCATGTGAATTATAAAAGTTTAAACAGGGTACAAAAAGTTTCTATTTAGTTAGATTTTAAAACCTGTGAAATCACATTTAAAATGGGAGATGATTAGGTAACGTTGTTATATATTTATTATTCTACTAATTTTGACATTTTTAATAAAAAATTAGGTGACAAACTTATAATTTGTTCAGGTTATAACAGCTCAAACTAAAATACTTAAAGATATTTTATTACTCATCAATCTTAAAGTCACCAGTACAGAGTATACACGTGTTTTTCCTAATTTTAATAACGTTCGCTGCTATTCTCTATGCATATTGCTAGCATGTAAGCAAGATATGTATTGCTAGCTAACAATATGAGCTGTCATTTTAACAAATCTTGTTTGCTAATAATATAAACAGTTATCACTTCAGGAAGCTTAGCAAATCTCCAAATAAATTATTAATAATATATATATATATATATATATATATATATATATATATATATATATATGGGTAATTCCATTACTTTTCGACCAATTTGAAAAAGTTGACCTCTTTGATTTTGCTCAAATTTTCAGGGATCAAAATATGGATGAAAAAAATGAGATTTCCAAAATTTTGGACCTTAGAATATTGCTTGTTCAAAATGACACACATTTGAAGCTCAAAAATTTTACAATAAAACGTTTTTTTTAGCTTATTTTGCATCTCAATTTTTGAGCTTTTGAAAAAAGATAAAAAGGTTTGCGATGGCACAATTTACTCCTTATTACATGTACTTTAAAACCCATATTTTTATGTTTAATATTGTGGCAGTCATTTTAATATATTAAGCTTTAAACATAATTCCAAAAAAATTGTAAATTTAGCAAAATCGCAAAATTTTGTTTGACAAATCTTAACAAAATTTGATCCACCAGGTCTAGATTTCTTTGTGTTTAATCTTTTTTTTAAAGTGATCACACAAGACTTATAGAATTAATAAGTATACACCACTATTTTGATGTAGGAAGTTGCACATGTTTTTGCTATCTTTAAAACTTGTAGTTTTTAGGTCCCGAAGAAGCTTTGTCACCCTATGTCAATTTAAGTCAAAATTTTAGTAAATACTCTTTAGAACACAAGCAAACAGGTTATCTATATAAGAAATGGTATATTGGGCATTACAAAAATCTTTTAATATTCAAAAATTGTCAAAATCGGCAAACCGCACATTTTTGTCTTATTTAGGGTCTCTGAAAAAAGGTAAAAAGGTTTTAAAAAAAAATTAATTCTCCAAAGCATGATGACGGTCAATAGTTTTGATTAGAGTAGCACACCCACCCGCCCGAGTGTTTGTTATCACAGGATTATATCATCAACACTCGGGCGGGTGGGTGGGTGACTCTAAAGAATGATGACTGTCAGTAATTTTGATTGGAGTTGCGCCCACCCACCCGTCCGTGTGTTTGTTATCAAAAGATTATAATATTAAAATAAAAACTCATATTCGTATATGGGCAATTCCATTTCAAACGGACCAGAGCTAGGGGGGGGGGGGGTGCGTTAAGAAACTTGCTTATGTATTTTTTTTTTAGTTTCTATAACTTATTAGTAGTCCTTTGATCGGTATATGAGGGTATAAAACCCATAAAAAAAAATTCTACGATTTTTTTAAGTATTTTTGACGTTTTTTGACTTAATTGCATTTTTTGTTTAAAAACCGCAATTTTAACTCAAAAAAATAAATTTACTAATGAAATCAATCAAAAATTTTCCGTAGAATCCAAATCTGGCGCCATTTTAAGTTTATACCCTGTCTATAAGTCGCAAAAGCTAAGAAACCATGTTTTTGTTCTCAGTGGGCTGGACAAAAAGGAGCATTTTTTAAATTTTCTTTAACCGCTAAAGTTGACGTGTTTTGATGTAAAATAACTAGAAAATATAAATTTGTTCTGTGTATTTGGGTTTTAAGCGTCTAAAACTCAAAAAAACTGCAAAAATAAGCCTATTTTCAACATAAACTTTTACAAATGCACATTTAACAGTTTTCAGAGAAACTATACACCAAATATTATTAAAAAATTTAGTTTTGCAAACAATTCTACATAAAAAATAGTCAGTGTCGTGCTTATCTGGCAAAAGAAATCCATCTAGAAAAAAAAAATTGTTCAAAATTTACTTAAAAATTTTTTTTTTTTTAATTTTTTTTAAAGATTATTTGGATTATATTTTTTTAAGTTGATTTAAGAAGTTTAACAAAGACATTTTTTGTCGCTTGAACCAATTTTTGCCCATATTACTCTTTGTTTGATAGTTTTTACGCCCGCGGCACAAAATTAGACTCGATCTATCGGCGCAAAAATTTAAAAATATTTATTTTTGGCATTCAAACATAAATCTGCCTGTCGCTTGTTAAAATTTGTTAAAAAAAAGTTTTAAACCACACCCTAGTGTGTTTATAATACTTTTTGTAAATAAAAAAAATAATAATTTTAACGCATTTTTTGCATAAAAATTTTGTAAACATTTTTTTCTAGATGGACTTTTCTATAGACGATGAGTACAACACTGACAATTTTCTATGTAAAATTGTCCCCAGAATTCAAATTTTTAATAATATTTGCTGTATTGTTCCTCTGAGCGCGGCTAAACGTGCATTTGTAAGAGTTTATGTTGAAGAATAGGCCTACTTTGCAGATTTTTTGAGTTTTAGACGCTTAAAACCCAAATACACAGAACAAATTATTATTTTTCAATTAATTTACATCAAAATACGTCAACTATGGCGGTTAAAAAAATTTAAAAAATGCTCCTTTTTGCACAGCCTACTTAGAACAAGAAACATAGTTTTATGGCTTTTGCGGCTTATAGACAGGGTATAAACTTGAAATGGCGCCAGATTTGGATTCTACGGAAAATTTCTGATTGATTTCATTAGTAAATTTATTTTTTTGAGTTAAAATCGCGGTTTTTAAACAAAAAATGTGACTAAGTTAAAAAACGTCAAAAAAACTTAAAAAAACCGTAGAATTTTTTTTTTATAGGTTTCATACTCTCATATATCGATCAAAAGACTACTAATAAGTTATAGAAACTAAAAAAAAATACATAAGCAAGTTTCTCAACGCACCACCCCTAGCTCTGGTCCGTTTGAAATGGAATTGCCCATATTTAATGTTGGGTATTTTGCTTTAAACATTATTAAAAAAAAAAACAATAAATTTTGCAAAATTGCAAATTATGCTTTTTTTAAACCGTTCTAACTTTGTCAAATCTTAAAAAAATTTGATCCACAAAGTCTAGATTTGTTTATGTTCAATTTTTCTTTAAAGTAATCACACAAGATTTATAGAATTAATCATATTCACCACTATTTTGATGCAGAAGTTGCACATGTTTTTGCGGTTTTCAAAACTTGTAATTTTCAGGTCCCGAAAAAAATTTCTTCAGACCACAAGAAAAAAGGTTATAATGGTATATCGGGCATTATGAAGAAGCCATTGAGAAAATGCAAGTCGTTGTGCTGCGTCGCCTGGTTGTAGGTGTTTTACTTTTGATAATAATATAGGGAAGATTTTCACTAAAAAACTCGTCGAGAAAGTTGCTTTCTGTTGAGAAATCTCAATTGCTAGGGCATTACCATTACAAAATCCGTAAACAAAAATTATATCTGCGTATTCTCCGTTGTTGAACAGCAGTTTTATCAAATTTTACTAACCGAACCAAAGAAAACTGTTTTGACAAGAATCAAAATCTTGCATTAATGCACACTTGTTAAAGTAATGTTGTTTTGTTAATGTTTTTTTGCTAAATATAAAGTTTTTTAAATATTTTAAATTTGTTGACTATCTCGAAAACAAAGCAAGATAGACAAAATGTGATTTAGATTTTCTAAAAAACTATGCCGATTTTGACAATTTTTGAATATCAAAAAATTCTTGATAATGTCCGATATACCATTTTTCATATAAATAATCTTTTTTTTGTGGTCTGAAGAGTATTTACTGAAATTTTGACTAAAATCGACATAGAGTGACAGCGTTTTTTCGGAACCAAAAAATTACAAGTTTTAAAAATCGCGAATGTTTTCGTGCAACTTCCTGCATCAAAATAAAGGTGTATACGTATTTATTCTATAAGTCTTGTGTGAACACATTAAAGAAAGAATAAACACAAAAAAATTTAGACGTCAAAGATCAAATTTCTTTAAAATTTGACAAAGTTAGAACGGTTTAAAAAAAGCATAATTTTGCAGTTTTGCTAAATATACGAGATTTTTTGGAATAATGTTTAAAGCATAATATATCAAAATGACTGCCCCAACATTAAATAAACGATTATGGGTTTTAAAGTACATGTAGTAAGAAATAATTTGAGCCATCGTGGACCTTCATATCTTTTTTTAAAGACCCAAAAATTGAAATAAAAAATGTGCGGATTGCCAATTTTGACAATTTTTGAATATTAAAATTTTTTTGATAATGCCCGATATACCATTTCTCATATAGATAATCTTATTTCTTGTGCTCTAAAGAGTATGTACTAAAATTTTGACAGCGCTCTTTCGGGACATAAAAATTACCAACTTTGAAGATAGCAAAAACATGTGCTACTTCCTGCATCAATATAGTGGTGTATACGTATTGATTCTATAAGTCTGGTGTGATTATTTTAAAAAGAGATTAAACACAAAGAAATCTAGACCTCGTGGATCAAATTTTGTGAAGGTTTGACAAAGTTAGAACGGTTTAAAGAAAACAAAATTTTGCGATTTTGCTAAATTAATGCGGTTTTTTTTTTTTGAATAATGTTTGAAGCTTAATATATCAAAATGACTGCCACAATATTAAACATAAAAATAATGGTTTTAAAGTACATGTAATGAGGAATAATTTGAGCCATCGTGAACCTTTTTATCTTTTTCCAGAAGCCCAAAAACTGAGATACAAATTAAGTTAAAAAAGACGTTTTATTGTAAAATTTCTGACTTTCAAACGTGTGGCATTTTGAACAAGAAATATTCTAAGGTCCAAAATTTTGGAAATCTCAATTTTTTTATCCATATTTTGATCCCTGAAAATTTGAGCAAAATCAAAGAGGTCAACTTTTTCAAATTAGTCGAAAAGTAATGGAATTACCCATATATATATATATAAAAATTAATTTTGTTAAGTAATCATGATTTGTAAAAATAACAGATCATTTTGGTAGCTAACAATATATATTTTGCTTACATTCTAGTAATATGAATAGAGAATAGCCTTGTATTAGCAAACAAGATTTGTTAACATGACAGTTTATATTGTTAGCTAGCAAGATAATATACATAAAGAATAGCCCTTACAGCAACATTGATTACATTGTACAAACATTGACAAAAATATTTACAAGTACAAAGCAAGTATGGTAAGCCCTTTAATTGCAAATCAATTTAGTTTTACATCATCGTTACGTAACTATATTAACAATACTAAATTTAATGATAATGCTAACTACAATACATTCAACATACAAACATTAAAACACACGCATAAAATTACAGACTGGACAAAACTAATGCAGGCGTTTTCAGTAAAAGAGTTTTTTTTTTTAATTTAATATAAAGGATGGTTGAAACCTTTACTATGTAGTAATTCATAATAATAATATTATTATTTTTAAACTTTGTTGTAACTCTTCAAAACTTATTGAGTAGCTGTTTTCTAACTAAAATAAGAAAACTGGAAAGGTAAGAATAAATTCAAGACAATTGAATCACCAACACTATAATACGTTATAGTAATATTTTAAAAGATGTGTTTTGCATTAGTATATTTAATGATGTTGAACTAACAAATTCATATAACAAAAAGAGAACATAAAAATATGTAATTGCTAAACAAAGTTTTTACTCAATAAATTAAAAAATAAAATAAAACAATTTGGAATTTCATAAATAACTATCTTGATAAATCAAACAGTCAAAATACGCAACTAGTTGGTCTTTGAACCAGCAAAAATTGCCAAAAAGTTTACAATTTAATTTTAGCGCTAGTTTTTACAACATGTACAATTACCACTAATACTTCAAATAATACTTTTTACATACCACCGAACATGATATAATAGATGCATTAAGAAGTTTAACAAACAATAACGCTAAAAATACCAATAAAAATAATAAAAAAATTATTAGAATTTGATTGATTAGATTCAAGTAGGTGATTTTTCATCAATACTAAAAACAGGTTTTGTAACTAAATTACAACATACATTTTACATCTGATAGGTCAATCAAAATAGCTGCATCTGTTTGAGGTTTGACTACAAAATAATAACTTGCTCTATATCTATCAGGGTGGTTTGGAAGTTACCTAATATGCCGTTAGTCCCTTCAAACTTTTTTAAACAAGTTGTAAGTTTACTGTGGCAAGGTAAACAGCCACAAAAGCACAATAAATAATTAAAATGTTAATTAAATCTTACTTAAGTAATGGAAAATTACATGTCAACAAAAATAAGCATCTATCTCATATATCTAACGTGACTCTAGGTGTTCCTCAAAGATCTGTGTTGGGTCCATTGTAGTTTTTATTATTTATTAATGATCTGCCAAAATCATTTTTAAATAGGTTTGTTATTTTGTATGCAGATAATATAGCAATTAAAATTGTAGCACAAAATTGTCTGTTTAATAAACAAAACAAATGCTGTTATTTCAAAATTTAAATAGGAATAGAAATGGAAATACACACAATTTCAAGAAGAATATGAAAAGTGGGGACTTAAAATAAATTTAAGTAATACTCAATATATGTGTATTGGCGGAAAAACTACAGACCTTGTTATAGACAATGGGAATCAAACATTTTATGTGAAAATCAATATGGTTTTCGCCGTCATAGATCTACAGTATTTGCAATAAAGCATTTAGTTGATGAAATTTTAAATGGATTTGAGGTTGGTAGCCATACTTATGCTCTGTTTTGCGATTTGAGTAAGGCTTTTGATTGTGTATCACATCATATTTTAATTGACAAACTAAAACATAACAACTTTAGTAAATCTAGTATTGATCTTATGTCTATCTAATCTATATTAATGATTTGCCATATTGTGATACCCAAGCCCATTTTACACTATTTGCAGATGATACAACCATTGTAAGATCTAATAAAGATATAGTTAAATTAAAAGTAGATGTGTGTAATGCACAGTCGATTGTAAATGATTGGTTTTTATCAAACAAATTAAATCTTAACGACAGTAAGACTGAGCATCTAATTTTCTCATTAAGACAAATTAGCACCAACACTGAAGTAGTTAAGTTTTTAGGATTAATGCTAGATTATAGACTTACTTGGATAGCTCATACCACCTATGTAAGCTATAAAGTGTCTAAGTATATTTATCTATTGAGAAAACTAAAAAGTATTACTTCACAAAAACTATTGCTCTCAATTTATTATGCCAATGTTTATTCAGTCGTAAAATACAGTATACTAAACTGGGGTCATGCACCTACCTTAGCAAATGTATTTAAGATACAAAGAAGAGCAATCAGAATTATAAATGGTTTTGGGTATAAAGATGATTGTAAGCTCAGTTTTATTGCGTTGGGTATTTTAACGGTTCCTTGTGTTTACATTTACGAGTGTCTTCTTTATATTAAAAACAATATTAACCAATATACCACACAGAGTTCTTTGCATGATTATGCCACAAGGCAAAACAATCATATAAGGTTTGACTTTAAACGTCTGCTTAAAAGTAGAGATGGATTCAATTACTATGCAATCAAATTTTACAACAAGCTACCTCCACATACCAAAACTCTAGAGTTTAATAAGTTTAAAATATCTATCAAAAATATGCTGATAAGTAATGCCTTCTATACCTTTGCAGATTTTTTTCAGCATAATTTTGCAATAGTTGAATAATTTATGTATTGTAATATTAACTTGTATTATTCTTGTTTTTGACGTGTGTAAATACTTTGTATATAGAACACTAATAAATATTATTATTATTATTATTATTATTATTAAATAAGAGCCTGTCGAAAATATACCTACTTTGGTGTTAAAATGGATGATAACGGGAAAATAGAAAAAACCATTAAAAACCAAATTACAAACGGTAAGAAAGTAATAGATGCGCTAAATTCAACCCTATGAGAATCGGCAATGACATGGAATTGCCCACATTCCATGTCATTGCCGATGATCAGAATGACCATGTCAAAAAAGAACTTTAATTATGGAGATTGGCAAAAGCGAAAAGCTTAAACGCAGAGTACCCGCAAGCGACACTATTTGCTATAAAACCAAAAAAAAAAAGCAACTGATGTAACAAAAATTCTTTGGATGTAAATAAATCAAACACACAATGCATACATTTTTTAAAACAAAGGCAAATTCCAGAAAATATAGAACTAATATTAAATAATAAAAAGTGTACATACAGCAACATTTGCAAACATCTTGGCATATTTCTTGACTCTAAACTTAACTGTAGTACACAATTAAATTATGTTTGTAACAAATTAAGTAAAACATATTATCCTTTCATAAAATCTTGTTGCAATAAAAATAGGATTTTGAGCGTTTATTATGTGTTGGCCTACTTGTATATGTCAAACAATGTACTCATCTAGGGTAAAGCAATAACTTGTGAACGGTATTTTATACTACAAAAGAAAATCATGCGGCTAATTTATAGACTACACTATAGACTATAGAGAGTCATGAAAACCTATATTTAAAAATACTATTTTTTCTAAGTATAAATATTTACAAAATTTTTTGCTACATACTCTTAAACCAACACAAGTTTTAACTTCTTAATCATACTCATAATTATTATACACTGCAAAAAAATAAATTAGTGGTTAAATGTCATAGGACGGCACTTTTTGAACAATCTTATTTTGTCAATGTGTTTAAATTAAAGTTAAATACTAGCAATCCAAACTAAAAAAAAAACAAAAATAGAAAACAGACAAAACTCAACAAAAAGACGCATATTGTGGTTAAAAAATATGAGGCAATAGTTTAGCCAGAAGTCAGTACAGATTTTTTCGAGCAGCTATAGATAAAGTTAAAAAAAAAAAAGATTAAAGCACAGAAAAAGAAGGTAAAACAATTAAAAATATGCACACAAAAAACCTTTCAGTTGCTAGAAACCATTAAATCTATACACATTTTAGTTGTTTATTTTGCTTAGTATTACATCAAAATAATTTATAACTTATGATTTAAATAATTAATTAAAAACTGTGTTATGATTGAAAATAGCACAAATTACCTCTATTGTTTATCTTGCCAGTACTTTTTCAACTAATAGTGACCTGTCTATTACTAAAAGTACAAAGCTTACATCTAAGCCTAAATATCAACCGTGTTGACTAATACTAATGATAGAACAACTAAAGCACAACCTGTTGTTGTTCGTGGAACAGCCATAAATCAAACCATTCAAGCTGACAAACGTCGTATTTTTTACCATATTAACAACTGTGCTCCTACTACCAGAAGATAAAAATAAAAAGTATTTAGAACTGAATATGGTCTTAAGTGACCTTGCATGCATTCCGCTAACCAAAAATAACTTATACAGTTCATTTAAAATTGTTGTAGTGGCTACTGAAAATGGAAACGATAGCGATACCAATCATATATTGAATGCAGACAAATGGCCTCAACAAGTATCTGTTCGTTTATTTACCAATCGACGCCGCAAACATATTGCGCCAAAAACGGTTTTTATCGACAACAACAGCCAACCTTCCAACATTGCAGTAACGGCATCAACTACAAGACGTGCATCTGTTGAATACGCAAGATGTGATGAATTGAAGAATTTGGCTATTTTTTACCAGAATGTGCGCGGATTACAGACTAAACTTGCTGTACTCAATTTGACTATACCTATTATAAGGCATGACATTTTTATATTGATTGAAACGTGGGTTTTCTAATTATAAGGTATACCGGTGCAATCGCGATCATAGTGTAAGATCGAAACTACGTGGTGGAAGTGTCCTTATTGCAGTTTCGAATAAGTACAATTCTTACAAAATATTTAATCATTGCTCTGACTATGAGGAGTATTAAATTGGTTTTTGGAACAGTATATATTACTCCTGGCTCAGACTTCTTGGTTTATCAACGCCACTGGTAAGCGTTGAATCAATTAGCGAGAGCAATACCGTCATTACCGTCGGTGATTACAACTTGCCACGTGCATGTTGGATTAATGATGAATACGGTGTAAGAACCAAGTCTACTTACCATAAAGCCACATTAGTTGCTAACACGTTTGGCTATAGTAATTTCTATCAGCTAAATCACATATTAAACATCAATTCAGTACTGCTAGATTTATTATTTGCGCATTCGTCATTTTTTTTCAAACATAACCCTTTCTGAATCTCAGTTTCCTATTGTACGATGCGATCTTTAACATCCTGCATTAGATCTTGTTTTAAAACTTGACTCTACATCGGACAACTCTTGGTGCAACAACGATGACGCACCTGTATATAACTTTAAAAATGCTGATTACGTTTCTTTAAATGATGTTTTTATCAATACAAGGTGGGATAAAATGTTTGTAAATTGTAACATTGATGAAGCATGTTCTCGTTATTATTTTTTTATTTTTGACATAATTGACCTCTGTGTACCAAAAATTAGTGGGATTTGTAAAAAAACATATAAATTTCCTATGTGGTTTTCTAGAGAACTGAAAGACCTCGTATTTACTAAAAAAAAATTACACAAATCATATGTGATATCTTGTTCAGTAACTGACTACTACAAATTCATACGTGTTATTCTAATCACATTAAAAAGGTGGAAGATTCGATTAAATCTAATCCTAAAGCTTTTTGGGGATACGTCAAATCTAAACGTAGTAGTAATCAGATGCCTTTTACTTTTATGGATGGTGTTTCTCTAATTAATACTAGTGATGGTATAGTAAATCTTTTTGCAAATTTTTTTGGATCTGTTTATAGATTGCTATGTACATTTACGAGTTTGCCCAATAACTATACCTTAACACCTATTCAATGAATCGCGTCTTGTTCTAAAAATATCTGACGTACTTGATGAACTATTAGCATTGAAGTCCAACAACGTCCAGAGACTAATAGATTGACTGCTTCTTTCCTTAACAAGTGTGCATTTGTCTTAAGCCGACCTTTTTGGCTTTTATTTAATTTATCTCTAACCACTGGTACTTTTCCTACTTGCTGAAAACAAGTTTTTATCACTCCAATGCATAAATCTGATGCCAAAAATGATGTTAAAAACTATAGGCCTATATCCATTTTATTGGTTGTGCCAAAAGTTTTTAAAAAGCTAGTTACAAGACACTTGTCTACCACTTTGCAATCGGAAATTTCCTTTAACCAGCACGGTTTTCGAACTGGTAAATCAACATCTTCCAATCTCTTATTGTATGAAGCTTATATTACTGATGCGCTCAAAGACCAATTGTGGCTAAAGCATATTAGCTGTTAGGCTTTGTCAAGCGCAATTCCAATGAGTTTCGTGATCCTAAAACCATTGTTATTCTTTACAACGCCTTAGTACGCCCACACCTAGAATATTGCTCTAATGTGTGGTCTCCATATACTTCAGTAGGTAAGAAAAAAGTTGAACAGATTAAAAAAAAATTTGTTTGTTTCTTAGCATATAAATGCAACATTATTGGCAGCTACGAGGAACTGCTGTCTACTTTTAATTTGACCTGTCTTGATAAAAGACGTTTTAACTTTTACGTAACGTTAGTTTTTAAAGTGTTTCATAGAATTATTGATTGTCATGAATTGCTTATTACAATTGGTATTCATGTTCCTGCTCGTGTCTTACGCAGTGACCTTTTATTTCATGTCTCATATAGACGTACTGATTATGCACAACATTCTGCGTCTACACGTATTTTGCGGCATGCTAATAAGATAAATGTAGATTTTTTTAGAAATTTTTTTAATACTCTGCGTCGTGCCCTTAACACACAATTGTGATCTTCTTGTATATTAAATGTTTGTTCTAATTTTTAATTTTAGTACTTATTAGTAATTTTATATGTTAATTATTGTATTTTTAAAACTGTATATATTCATACTTGTAATGGCCTCCGGTAAGTAATAAATAAATAAATTATAATATAATATAATTAAAATATTAAAAATAATTTATGTGACTTTAGTGATTTAAAGTGTTTTAATACAGCTTTAGATTTTGTACTAGCTAGATTTCTTGGTGTAAGTCTATGTTTTTATCATAACAATGTTACTGTTGTTGACGCAATTTTAGTTGTCGGTTTATGTATTCTATTAACATCTAAGGGTTTGTAAGAGTTGTTCCTATTTTTTTTTATAAAAGTCCTTTGTTTATAAATTTTAAATTGTAATACCTAGGAATTACTTAATATACCACAACAATATAAAAATACATTTAATTTTCAACGAATAAAACTACACTTGTTGAAACTATTACACTGAAAACGGTATTTAAGCAGTTAATTTTCACAACATTGCCTTTAAATATTTGCAAATTATAATGTTTTAAAGAAACTGAAAATGTTTTATGTGTCAAAAGTCCAGTTAAAACAATTATCAAAGAATTCTTATCATGTCTTTTATTTTGTTTGAACAATGTTTATAAAAATACCTGTAGAAAATGCATAGATCTGCAGCATAATGTTAATGTTGTAAAGTATCTGTCATTAATCAATTTTTTGAACCAATGATTTAAATTTTGTTATTAAAAACATAGTAAATTGTTTAAATATTTTATATTGTAAAATAGCATCTAGAGCTGCAATTTGTTATTTGTTAGCATGTATACTCAGATCAAGTTTAAATTTTTACAAGCTCCAGGCAAAATTATGTATAAATACTAAAAAAAATATTATTGTTTATTTATAATTTGTAAGAGCAAAAACTACCAAAAAAGAGATAAAACTGTCCAAAATTGACGTCAAGCTTTTGAAATAAGCTTTTATTTTGTTATACAATGTTGTTTTCTACTAGATTTTATGTTTCCAAATCAATTTTTTTTCTACGTTTTGTATAACATTCTAAATAGTGACATTTAATTTGAAAACATAAAATGTTAAATTTCATTTTATTGTTGCTTAAACCGATTTTACGTTGATTAATAGTTTTTTGTTTTTTTCTTATCTCAATTAACGGCTTATCTAAATTTATGCATTTTCCTAAATTGAGCAAAAAGTCTAAATATTTTTTATACTTAGTTCAAAACTTTCTAGTTGTAGCTAAATTGACTATCTTGGCGACATATTTTGGTTTTTGTTTTTTCATTCCACAATTTTTTTGTCAATTTACGCCGCTTAACAGTAGTAGATCAATAACCATTGGTATAGCATCCAAATTCTATAATTAACTTTCAAGCTCTCTACATGCTTCTAAATTTATCATTTTTAATATTATCATAAGTATTTTATTTACAAAATAGGATCAATTGCCGACATAATGGTATCTAATCTAGATATAGCGTATTTAGTTAATCCTAGTGTACGTTTTAATATTTTGAACACAGAAACTTTACTTTGTATTAGATTTGATTTCAAAAACTAAATTATAAAGTTTTTCGTTGATAGAACTGAAGCGGCATCATTAAAGCTAATTTGTATTTTAAACTGACTAAATTGGTCCATAATCTTTTCTACTATCTAAAATTAATGCTTCTATGATTGTTGACAAACATATTTTTATATACAAGGCGGCTATAAAATGGGAGATTATCTTTAGATAAAGCAATTCTTTAATTAATTTTAAACCTTTAAATCCTTTTGCAAAAATTTTATACAAATATACAAAATACATTGAAAGTAACAATTACTTATTTTTTTAATGCAAATTACTATTTCACTATATTTTCTTTAATTTTTTTTATTTTTTCACAAATTATTAATCATCATCATTGTTCTGCTTTTTGCACGTCATACGTTTTCTCTGTTTTTTGATCTTTTTTTTATTTTGGGTTTTTGATATAATTAAGATGGCGCCGAGTAAACTGGTACGGTCGCAATCGGAAAGTAATATTGATTTATCGTGTAATAAATCATTTATAAAGTGCAAGCATTGTAAAGAAATTACGTTTGATGATTCTTTTAAGTGTTTAATGTGTGATCAAGTGTACCATAATAAGTGTAGCAAGTCTGAAGACAAACTAGGTATTGGAGCATGTGGCAAATGCGACAAACAAGGAGTGCAATAAATACCTTACAGTTATTATTATCAATCAAGAAAAGCTTCCAAGAGCTTCAAAGTATCATTAAGGATATAGATAATACTATAAATCTTCTGAGTAAGCAATTAAGTAAATTAACTATTATAAATAAAAGTGAAGTGGCAAAAAATATTCACTTGTACACAAACCAACTTAAGTCACCTGAAAACAAATCTAAAAATACTAAGCAATTGAAGATTTCTATCAATAATAATCCTGTAAATGCAAAATCTCCAGTGTTAAAATTGCCAATACATAATAAACAAAGCTTTTCGCCAAGTGATGGCTCTGTAGGTGAAGTAAATAGCAACGCAACTTTTGAAACTAACAATGATACGCCTAGAAGTACACAACCATTTCAAACTATTAATAATTTGAACGATGGTGAGTGGACAAAGGTTGAAAGAAAGAAAAATAAAACGTTTTTAGGAACTGGCACTTCCAATTGGGATTACGACTGGCAATTAGTCGTAATCCCAATTAAAAGAAAATCGTTTTTTGTATCTAGACTGGCGAAAGAATGCACAACTGCGCAAATAGAAGCATGTTTAAATAATAAAATAAGAAATGGATCTAGGGTTGAAAAACTAAAACCCAAATATGATAATTATTCATCATTTAAAATTGGAGTTCCAGAAGCAGCGGAAGAAATGATAAAAAATACAAACATCTGGCACAAAGGCATCTTTATAAATACGTTTTTTTGGAAGAGTTTCCCGCATCAATCAAAAATCAATAAAAAAATAAGAAACAAGTATAACAAAGAAATTGAAAAACAAAAAGAACTTGCTCATGATCAGTATATTAATAACTCTCATAGTCCACAAAAAGCTATGTGGCAAGTTATTAAAAATCAAACATGTCCAAAAGAAAATTCAGCACACAAATTTACAGCAAAACAGTATAATACTGTTTTTATAAATGTACCTCAAACAGTATCAAATAATATACCTGCAACAAAATCAAATTTTACTCAATACATAACACCTCGTATAACTAGTCTCCAATTTACATTTAAAGAAGTATCATATATTCAAGTGCGTGATATTATATCCAAACTGAAAAACACCAACAGTTATGATTGTTACTCCCTAAATACAAAAATGATAAAATCTTTAATAAACACGATTTAAAAAAGGAAACAATGTTATAGAAAACTATAGACCCATTTCTCTTTTACCAATCTTTAGAAAAATATTTGAAAAGTGTGTAGCAATACAAATTAAGTCTTATTTTGAAACTGAAAATATTTTCACTAACTGCCAATTTGGCTTTCGTTCAAATTTAAACACTTAGTTAGCAGTTCAAAATTTAATAAATGAAATAATAAATGGTTTTGAGTGCAAAAGTCACACTCACGCTATGTTTTGTGACTTGAGCAGAGCTTTTGACTGTGTATCACATTCAATTCTTCATAAAAAACTAAAAATGTTAGGCTTTAGTACAAACGCTACAGAGTTTATCAAATCTTACTTGTGTCATCGGCAGCAATATGTAAGTATAAATAATACTACCTCATCCAAACGTACTAAAAGTATGGAGGTCCCGCAGGGCTCAGTCTTAGGCCCTCTGCTATTTCTTATTTATATTAACAATCTCCCTCAATGTGATACAAACGCACATTTTACATTGTTTGCTGACGACACAACGGTAACAAGAACCTCAAATAATATAAACTTGTTAGAAACAGAGTTTGATGATTCACAGTCAGAAGTTTTTAAATGGTTTCAAGCAAACCGTTTAAGCTTCAACATTAACAAAATAGAACATCTTATGTTTACATTAAAAACATACTGTATAAATGAAAGAGCCTATGTAAAATTTTTATGTATGCATATTGATAATAAACTAAATTGGGAAAGCCATTGTGTATACGTATCAAACAAAACATCAAAGTACATATACCTTTTTCGAAAATTAAAACATCTAACATCTCTTCATGTACAACTGCATACCATGCAAACATACACTCCGTGATTACTTATGGTATCTTAAATTGAGGTCATGCTCCATCGGCTCAAAAGGTTTTTAAAATAAAACGTCGATGCATAAGAATTATCGGTGGTCTAGGTTTTAGAGATGAATGCAAAATAAAATTTACACAATTATCAATTTTAACAATTCCATCTGCTTATATATATATGAATGTTTGGTATATATTAGATTGAATCAGAATAATTATGTATCACATAACTCTATTCATGTTTACCCTACACAAAATGCTTCCAATTTAGTTATAGATTATAAAAAGCTTAACAAATCTAGGAATGGTGCTAATTATTATGCAATAAATTTTTATAACAAACTGCCTACAAATTTTAAAATTATGCCACTTAACACTTATAAGCAACATATCAAAAATATTCTGTTAGCCAATGCGTTTTATTCATTTGATGAATTTTTAAATTACAATTTTTAGTTTGTCATTACTTTTAAGGTGTTTTCTATAGTCTTGTTTTAATATTTTATTTTTATTGTATTGTCATTTTACACATTTATTTATTTTGACGTATGTAAATGCATGAATTGTGCATAATAACATAAATAAAGATTATTATTATTATTATTATTATTATAATACCCTAAACAAAAATGTAGCAGCGTGCTCTGCCAAATAAGTATTGTATTTTATATAAAACAAATAAAATAAAAATGGTTTCTAATTGTTTTTACATTATTTTCTGCCAAAATATCAAAAGTTTTACTATATTCTATTTAGGGTAAAGTGTATGGGGTTGAATGCACAGAACATTAACCCAAATGTCAATGCTAAACAACTAACAAGGCTTAGACACCCATACGACTACCAGAATAAGTAGTCATTCCTTGTCGGCCAACAACTTCGGGTGGACGAGCTTACAGAAGATAGTGCAACTTTTTGCCCTGAAAATGAGAAACCTCCCTAAATGAGGACATGTTTTAACAACCACAAGGTCAATAGCATTGGAATGCAAAAAACTCTAAGAAATCATTGCAGAAAAGGATTTTAATAAATTTAAAATAATAATTTTTTTGATGTTTTTAAAAAATACAAAACAGTTTAAAACGAAAAAAGTATGCTATTACAAAATAATTTTTAAAAAGTTTCTTAAATTATTTCCTTGTAAATTAATTATTGATTTTGGTAACTAAAAAATTCTATCATTGATTTAGTTAGTCTATATTGAAGTAGTTTTAGATGATGCCTTTGTTTGGTGATATGACTATGAATAGTAGCACTTTTCGTATATGAGTAAATGTTTTTTTTTTTTCAATAAATAAAATGCTTTCAAACCTAAATAATAAATCTTTTAAAAGTTTATCTGCAATATGTTCTATAAGATAGGCCAACCAAAATTTTTATTGTTTTTCTCTGCAAAAAAATTATTTTTTTTAGACTCATGCGAGGTTCCTCAAAACACAAAAGCATAGAAAAATATGAATAAAGATTTCTAAAATTGCACAACTTTAAAACGGATTCTAATACTATTCCTTGTAAAATTCTTAAAGCGTATATGTTTTTATTTATTTCTTTAGACAGTTTTTTACAATGCTTATTCTAATTAAGTTTGGCATCCATATGTATACCAAGAAACTTTACTGATTTATGACATTAAAGAACGTCAAGTCTACTAGTTGGGAACATACAACAGTGAGCAAAACATAGCGTAAGGTTAGTAGTATGCAAGTCTATAGCTAAAGTGAGTAACAGAATTTGCTTTAATACCTGAAAGAATTATGTTGTTGTCTGCAAAAATTAATATTATACAAGTATATGCTTCGACAACAAAATAAAGTAAAGTAAAGAATTTTCCTTTCAGATAAAAAAATTCTCAAAAAATTATTAAAACAAATTTATTAACTAAGGGTAACTTTAATGAAAAAGTTTAAAATCAAATTCAAAAGTGACTTCATACATCCATATAAACTGGAAGAATGGAAAACGTAGCAATATATTTAACACATTTGCAAGAAAAAAAGGTTAAATAGATTAAATGCTCCTAAAAATAGTTTTAAAAAATAATTCAAAAACAGATTGATTATACCTTAGTACTTCCGGAAAGACATATTTAGCCGCTGATATTTAAACAGACCATAGCCCTATACTAGCAACATTCAAAGTAACAAAAAAATTGTTAACTAATTCAATTTACAAAAACTTAAAAAAAACCATTGACAAGAATGAATGAAGAAAAGTACCTTACAAATTGAAAAAAACAATCAAAAATGTAAAAAAAACTGTTTAAAACAAATAATATGTATGAACCAGTAACTTTTAAAACTGATAGAACAGAGAATTCTTAATAATAACACAGCAACAATATGACAAAATATAATATAAATAAAACGATTAAAACAAAAATTTAAAAAAATTAAAAATAAAATAAAAATCAACAAGCCAAGTACGGTAGCTTTAATGTACACCAGGAAATTAACATCATTTTGCCCAAAAAACCTAGTGCTAAAAAATGTAAAAATTTTATAAATAAATCCTTAAACTGTTCTTAAAGGTAATTAATAAAAAAATATAGAAACTTTGCAAAAAATAAATGTCACCGACACAATTCGGTTTCTGAAATGCGGTGGGTACACAAGAAACCCCAGCCCTAGCATTCAGGTGTTGTTTTGACAATGTATGAATATGAACTAATACATATTTGCTTGTTTAATTGACTACTGTAATGTCTCTGACAGAGTACATCATAAATTATAGAGATTTTGAAGAAAGTTGAAATTTTAAGAGCTATTATATATCATTAGAAACAAACAGTTTGGGAAAAAATAAAAAAAAACACAGAAAAAGTAAAAATTTTACAAGAAGTAAAGCAATGCTGTAATACTATCTCTATTAATATTTAATATCTAATTAATATATGTATGTAGAGAAGCTCTGGAAAACCTTAAGTATGACATTTCTCTGAACTGTGACATAAGTAAATATAAAAGACAGACTTTACGGTTATAATTGCTAAAATTGTAAAGAAACTAGAACACCTCACAATAATACGAGGGACACTGCCAAAGTTTGCGGAAAATGTAAAGCAAAACACAAGTTACGTTATGTAAGTTGCTTTATTGCTTCTGAATATATTCTCCTTTAAAATCTATACACATTTGCATCCAATGAAACTAATCTTTAAAACAATTTTGCCATTCTGAACGAGGTATCTCTAAAACAAGTGATTTAAATGCTTTAACGGATTCTTCAGGCTATGAAAAACGCTCGTGGCGAGCGTTTTTCATAGCATATCAAAAATAAAATGCGTGGCGCATTTTATTTTTGATATGCCAAAATAAGAAGAAGTCATTGGGCAATAAATCAGGCAAATATGGGCAATGAGTCATTAGTTGGATGTTGTTACTAGTCCTTTGTCGTGCTGTGTAAAAGCTTGCATTGTCATGATGAACAATGATTCGCCAGTTTATGTTGTTCCTTCTGATTTAAGCAAAAACTTTCGGCAAATAAATTGAAGTATACTAGTCAGCATTAACTGTCCTTCGATCTTCTAATGCAATAGTTGCAACATGGCTCATTATTCTGAAGAAACAAGCAATCAATCTTTTTAAAACGCTTTGTGAACGCACCACTTTTGTGGGTTTAGGTTCATTTTGAAACACCCATACAGTCAATTGCTGTTTAGTTTCATGCTCTAATGAATATATACAAGATTCGTCACCTGTTACAATGTTATATATAAAATTTCTTTAGCATTTCCTTGCACCACTTTACACGTGCCTCATTTTGTTCTTCTTTCAAATTGTGTAGGATCCAACAACTGCAAAGCTTCCTGACATGCAAATGATTGTGCAAAATTGTAAGTGTTTATTTTGCTGCAATGCCTAAGGATGCCTCTGTTTTACTATAGGTCACATGCCAATCTGACAAAACCATTTCACGCACAGCATCAATATTTTTCGCGACAACAGAGGTGCATGGACGACCTTTGCAAAGATCGTCATCAAACGTTGTTCTTCCACGCTTGAATTCTGCAATCTATTTGTAAACCATAGTTTTGGAAGGTGTTTCATCCCCAAATAACGAACTTAGTTTTTGCTGCGGTATTAAACCGTATCGAAGATCATAAAAAACCATCACTCAGAAGTCATGATTCAACATTTTTATTTTTCACACAATTATTACTCTTGTTAAATTTTATTGAAACAAAACCAAGCAGTTTAAAATGGAACTGTCAACTGAATTATAGCTGAAAAACGTAAAATTTTACAAATATGACAATTGCAGAACGCTGGCAATACAGTGCTCCCCGTATTAACACAAAAAAAAATCAATTCATGATCATAAGTAAACCACATATTGCAATATATCATCTTATTGTCAATCAAAAATTCATTGATTGTTTAAACAAATATACATATCTTGGCACTATTCTTAATGATCAGTGGTATTGTTCAAAAGAAATAAAGATCCACATCAAAAAGAAACAAAATATTCTACTACGCTGCTACTTATTTTTTTAATTTTTATATGGAGTGAAATTGTAGAATACATAAGTAAAAAATTGGAACCATTTAAGATGTAACGCAGAATGTTAAGAGGAAATAAAAGGATCCCGTAACAAAACCCAAGATCTTCTACAGAATGCAAAAGAAGAGGAAAATACTCAATCCAATAAAATACAGATATAACTCTAATATCTCGACAAAATTAGATAGATAGATAGATAAATAACTTTGTTTGCATAAATATAATTAAAAAAATAATGTAGTACAAAAAAGTTAGATATAGCTCTTTGCTTTAGCAGTCCTCACTCGCTTTGCTCGTTCGTGCTGCTAAAAGCGGAGGGCTGCTAAAGCCTATTTTTGGCACTTGCTACACAATATGCTATTAAAATTTTGCTACTTTATCTTAGATAAAAACTAAAATTTACCACTAATGTTTATTAAAAATTGTTTTTGAAAATAAAATATAATATAAAAATCAATTATTAGAAAAGACAAGACAATAATTTTCTTTTAAGTAAGGCCAAGCTTTTTATGATTTGCACTTTTAAACCTTTCAGTCAATAATACAATTTTGACTGTTTCTTTCTTTCTTTCTTTCTTAAAATTACACTTTTTTATCACCATCTTCTTCAATATAGATGAAAGCTATTATTCTATTAGTTATTTGGTTTTTTCCATGTAACCAACTGGTTTTTACCGCTGTTTAGTTATCAATTCTTAGCAATTATGTGTCGTACGGTATAAAAATTCTCATAACTTTGTTATAAAGCAACTAGAATAAAAATAAAAACAAGATATAATTAACTGAAGAAACGCTGATTCCAAAAATACCAAGCAAGTACTTAACTAATAATTTGTAGAACTAATTAGCAATCAATTAAAATGCCAAATAATCAACTAATTAACAACAAGATAAAAAAATACATTTTTGATAGATCTTTATGAGTACATCATAAATCCGCAAACAAAAGTTTTCTCAGAGTTAAAATTAATTAATTAAAAATATCTAAAAATTAAATTTGTTTAAGTTTGACATTAAAAGAAAGCCAACAACACGTAGAATCGTATAAAGTTATTAACAATACTGCCAAACTTAATTATAATAATATTAATATCAATTTTTTTGCACAATAAATTGATATTGATAGCATTACGATTTACGTTTGAGCAAACTTGTGTGTTATCATTGCAACGTTAAGAATTAGACGATTCTCAACAACTTTTTGCAAAAATTAGCCAAGTTGAAACCAACTAATTAAAAAAATCGTTTTTGGTAATTGGTGACAAATGCAAGTTTTTCAACAAAGTATTAACAAGTTTATCACTTCTTTGATTATCAGCCTATTTGGGATATTTTAACATACACATATTATTATTATGACAATTGTGAGAAGAAAATAATTGTTATGGTACAGATCATAGATGACAATTGATAAATAATTGTTATCTTATTTTGAATTAATTATTTTAGTTTTGAATAAGAATAAGCAATAGTCGTAAGGTTAAATAAATATTTAAAAATTATATTCGTAGTAATTATTTGTGAAAAAGGTTTATCTTATGATAAACGGTGTATAGTCATTCAAATTTCCCGAGGCCATCAATTTATTAGGTTGTCAATACAATAAATATTATAATCATCGCTAATTAAACAAGATTAATTGAACAATTATTAAAATATCATAAATATATGGCGTTTATAATTATTAAAAATTGGATCTCAAATTTTCAAGTATTGATAAATAATATAATTGGATCAAATAGACAACGTTAGTTTAGCATTAGATAAATAATTTTTTTAATTTACAGTGCTCGCTTTAATATAAACAAGCAACTTAATTTATAAAATAAGTTTTCATATGAGTACTTATGCTAATATATTCAAGTAAATAACGTATTCTTTGGACAAGATAAAGTCATATACTGTGCGAGATACACCATAATAACTACACATTATTACTGAAAATATGTAATGAACATTACGAGTGTGGTAATGATGGTTTTTTATTAGCATTTCTTATAATTAAAAACAAAATTTACAACAACACATAATAAATATCAAATGTCTTGGAAAAAGTAGAAACACATGTAACCAATTGCAAATGCTAATTCTGTGATAATACTTTTTGAATATCTCGTATAATTTAGAGCATTAAAATTGATCTGTGTGATAAATCTTATCGTTCTAAATTTGTATACAATACAAAAACTGAGGCGTCATAATAAGATAAACATATCATAACAGACATCGTCTGTGTATCAGGTGATCCATTCAAATAATCTGTTTATAATCGATGGTATTTAATTAATGAACTATACGCAATGATAATATTCCATTCAATCAATTTATATTATAATAATAACCGAAAATGATTTACATTTGAGTAGCCTGCACTGTCATATAAAGTACCTAATTTATTTTTAATCAATATAAGAAGTTTATTATTATTTATAAAATCTGTCCAATAAAATATATTTATAGTCCGCGACGGGTATACTCTGTATATTTAACATTATCCATGGATAAATAAACAACTAAAAAAGTTACCCAAGATGTTTTTCAGACTCCGAAATAGAATATACATCGCAAATATCTCTCTCAAACATTGAATTAAATAACCGATCGTTCAACTCTTATTGTGATTTTTTCGCCACGATCTCACGTTTCGTGATGATTTAATTTGGATGAATTGGCGCTGATAATATCTATTTGTTTGTTTAAATGCTGATGCATTGTGTCGATTCACTGTTGAATACAAAAAAGGAGGATCGGTTTTCCCATAGGATCAAGTAAAAGTAGTCGGCTTCACATAAAGAGCTGGATGGTAGCTCAAATAGTGGAGGTAATGGACAGGTCAGTGATAGTAATGAAGCCATCAAAAGTGGCCTGTAATCACTATACGTCGGTCCGCCAGAGGGGCCCGCACTCATGTGAACAGGGAAGGCGTCAAGGGTGGGCCAGGGAAATTAAAAAACCCAAATCACTTTTACCACAACAAATATTCATTCAGAATAAGGTCTATATTTATTTTTAATTTATTAATTATATCCAGTCGGGTCTTAAATTAATTTATTAGGGATATTTATTATATTATGTATCAATTAGCTACAGTCTACACAATGATTACTATTTTATCTTAAAATATTAGTTTATTGTAATATCAATACCATTAATTGTATACCTAATTAAAACAAACATGATATTTTAAGCAAGTCTACATTCTATGTTTTATTTTTTTATTTTGTGGAACTTTATTATATTATTTATTTTAGTGTATATTTGTTTAATACAATTAATTTATTTTCAAGTACAATGATGCACTCCCTGGCTTTGTTTTGATAAAATTTAAGATAATATTGTTGTATAATTGTGGGTTTATAGTAGCAAAAAGACAGTGCTCAATTGTTAATATAACAAACGTCGTCACTGTAAAATTGGCACCATCCATTTTTTTTTAATTTAATGAGATTATAATAAGATAATGTTATCTTGATATGCATTTTTAATAAGCTTTTTTTTAATTATTTATTTTAAATCAGAATAGGACAACTGCGTATTGTTGTCTTAAAACGTAATTTTTGCATTTTTCTAAAAACATAACTGAAGTTAATAAAATATACAGCACCAAAAAGGAAAATTGTATTATTTTTTTAAAATTTATATAATTTGAATGTTTAAACTTTGCACAGCTCAAACTTGCTTTATAATAATTACAAAAAGTTGTAAGTAAGTAAGTAAGTATGTGCTTAATTCAAAACTTTTAAAGAAAGTGTAGACATTAGCATATAAAAAAAAATAACTTACATACAAAACATAAAAAGTGGGTATTTCATATATAAAATAATACTAACAAATAACATAAAAATCACTTAAAATAGAATAATAAAATTAACCAGCCATATACTCTTTAATTGTATACAATACTGAATTTAGAAAATACTCTTTAGATTTTTGTATAAAATTTTTAAAATTTGATAAAGTCTTTATATTAGCAAGCAGTTTATTGTAAAATTTACACATGTCAGTATTTAATTTTAGTTTATTACAGCAACACCATTTGTTAATTTTGTTTGTGCAATTATTAATTTCATTAAGCAGCTCATTTGGAAAATTACTAGTTATACAAGCACTTATGTCGTCTGCGTATATTGTTAAAGGATAATCTATATAATCCGTTAAATCATTAATATAAATTAAAAAGAGCAACGGACCCAAAATAGACCCTTGTGGTACACGAATGTTAGTAGTTATAGTATTAGATATATCTTTTTCCGTCCAAAAATACCTCTACAAACTGTGTTCTGTCAGACAGGTATGATTTGATTATCCAAAAAAAATGTCCGCGTATTCCTAACTTTTCTAATTTATAAAATAGTATTTTGTGATTCACCAAGTCAAAAGCTTTTGACATGTCGTAGTTAATACTTGCTGTAATTTTTTTATCATTAATATTCTTATAGATGTTTGTTAATATGTTGTGTAAAACAGTTGTTGTTGACTTAGTTTTTCTAAACTCATGCTGGACTGAATTTAAACAATTATTCATATTTAGAAAATATTGTGAACGTGTAAATAATAATTTTTCAAATATTTTTGCTAATGAGTTTATTAAAGATATTGGTCTATAGTTTCTAGCATTTTCTTTGTCCCCTTTTTTGAAAAGTGGCATAATTTTAGAACAGCGTAATAATAGAGGAAAGCTAGCAATTGAAAAGTAATAAATAACCAAATGTGTTATTGGTTCTGATAAATAAGTTTGTCCTATTTTGTATATTAGATTTTAAAGATGCAATTATTTCTTCTACTTCTTTAATAGTATCGGGATTAAGGAAAATTAAATTTAAGACAGTAGTTGATTGTTGCGAATTTAATATAGTTAAATTATTGACAGCGGGAAAAATTGAAAGTTTAGCAAAATGTTAATTAAATTCATTTGCTACTTCAGTTTCTGATTCAGTTACTGAAAATTGGTTATTATTTTTTGTCATAGTTTTTCAATAACCGGGTGGCGTCAGATCAAAGAAATATTTAAAGTCTGTTGCACAAAAAATAATTTTGTGTAGTTTGTCGCGGCTTGTTGATTTATTTATTTACTGCCTGAAGATTTTTTAACGCTAGAGAATTGCTTGGTTAAGTTGCCGCGTCCTGTTGTGATGCCACTAGTAGTATTGTTATGTAAAAATATTAAATCCTATCACATCTTCGAGAATATTGGTGAACCTTTTTCTCTATAAAATTAATCACACGTATAGCGCTGTTTATTAATTAAAATTGGTTCTTATGAGACAAAACGCCAACCAACTCAATATCCAAACGATAAGATTTTAGTCATCACTCTTTTTATATGTTGAACTACATACAATATTCTATGTCTTCATGTTTTTGGTTATAGATTTGAAGTTATATTTAACAATTAAAAAATTAATAAAAAATTAGTTAAAAACGTCACTTTAAAAATTATTTGCGGAGAAACGACTTATTGCATCAAAATTCTACAAATTTGAGAACACAAATTAGACGACTTTGATCAGACAATGTCTGAAAATTTTAGTAGTAGTAAACAAATCTTTGCTCAGATACAATAAACCAAATAGTAAAACGTAAAAAAACGCAAAAAAACTTTTCTACAATGACATGTGGGCGTTTAAATCAATGTTTGTCAATTGAAATAACTATCAAAGTAAATGTAGCTTTTGTCAGAAAAAAACATTTCTAAGGAAATTGAGATCTTTGTACACTAGGCTCAACACTCGTCAAAAGGTTTGTCCGCAACGTTTAGTTGTTGTTTAATTAAATGTATAGTGTGATAACCATGAGTAGCTTAGTTTCAATGATATTCAATATAGTTTTTATTTGGGAATTGTATGACTTGGTTAAAATTATTGTTAGTAAAAACTGTTATTTAACAACCTAAAAATACTTGCGCTGACGCAACACACTACTGCACTAAAACTAAAATTAAAACAATTGTTAACATTACTTTTTTACTTAAGCCAGATTCCGTTTATTTCTGCGTAAGCAAAAATAATGCTCTACAAAAAAACACTTTTTCTTCAGTATGAAAATTATTTTTAAAACGATTTTAACATCAGCGTCAATATAATAATTATTGACAAATAAGTCAAATATAACAAATTCAAGTTAATAATAGCTAACAGTTTAAATGCAACTCATAAGAAATTTTGAATTAAAAAAACAAGGTTTTTACCTGTACTCTAGACAAAAAGTGCAAGTTTTGGAATTTGATGACTCACATCCAAGGCTCTTGTTCTGTCGTTGGCTTCTATGACGGTCTAATCATCAAAAGCATTAAAAATAAAATAGTGGTTATGGACAAAACTTTCTTCAAAAGAATCGGAGTATTTAACTCTAGAAATAATCACCTGTAAGCTCTTAAGAATCCCCACGCACTATGTTTAAGCACATCAACAACAATTTGCTGTAAATGTATTAGCGGGAATTGTAAGGAAGCATTTAATCGAGGTTTCTCCAAGCCGCTTGAATTGAATTGTTTTATTTTCTGAAATACTGTACTACCGTAGTTTTTTTTTAGGACATGTTATTAATAGTCTTAATTTGTAAGTAGGTGCAGGAAAATGGGTTGAAAAAGGAGTCATAACGTTTTATGTTGACTTTTCTTGCTTTCAACTAAAACTATGTTTTCAGGCATTCTTACAAATACAAAAATGACATGGACAGCAAATAAAATAATGCTTTAAATTAAATTCTGGATGTTTGCATGATATAATAATAATAATAATATTTATTGACGATTTCAACTATTTTAAAAACAAGTACATTTATAATAGTTTACATAGTTGTAGTAGGTAATTACAATAATATATAAAAAAAAATATAACTAACAAGCATGACACTTAATCACAAATATTTACATTTGCAACATTTAATTTCATATTAAAATAATAAATTTACAAAATTGGTATAGTTGATTGCAGTATCTAGTACACCTATTCAGTGAACTATAACTGTAATAATTGAAAGTAGAATTCAGTTGACAAAACATATTTTTACTTCTTTTGCTAACTACACACATATTTACATAAAATGGTTACTCAGAAAGAAGTGCAGGACTATCAGTAACTCCGTTTACCAGCTTATGCAATAAACATAAATCAGTTTTAATGCGTCTAGTGCGCAATGAATCAAGATTTAAATAATATCTAAAAACATAATTTCTAATTAAATTATGCCAAAGCCATACGTACAAAAAAGTATTCAACACCTTAAGTTCTACACCCATAAATTATTTTTATTTAAAAATTTTCCTTGCAGTAGGAACAAACATGTAAAAAATGTAAATGCAAAAGTTTTAGAAAGCTAATGGTTAAAAGAAGTTATAACTACAAACCGGGGCACTAAATCAGAAATGAAAATTAAGAAAAGTTGATTATTTTAACTGCCATTTTTAAGTGTAACAACTTAGTATTAACACTGTATAATATGTACAATAAGTCTATGAATTACAGAACGTAGCAATAGGCTCTTTTATAATCATGCCATTTATAAATTATTAATGCACTACAAAAATTCAATATTTTCTTTAACTGCTAAAGAATAACCTCTTACTCATTAAACTTGCATTTTGGCAAACAGACTCAGAAAGAATTGCATTCATCAGTGCATTGGTTGCTATTCAAACTAAAATAATTTTTTTATTGATTAAAATTGCAAGTAATACAGCCACCATTCACAACGTAGAACAAAGCACTTAAAAATATCTAGTTTGAAGTAATAAGGGGTTCCGGGTTGGAGTGCCTAACTCTAATATATTTTTTTGAAACTAGGAAAAAGAATAATCTACTGTTCAGTAGAATCAAGTTTTTACTAACTGAGTTTTTTTACTTTGGATTGCTTAGCGCCCGTTGCCTTGTGGGCCTGCTCGTTTTTTTGTGCACTTTTGACGTCTTATTCTTTTAGCAGTTCTGTCTCTTTAAGAAAATCCAGAATCTTTTGCCAAAAGATTACTTTCAGCTCTTCTTTGGTTAGGTTATGTGAGCCAATGATGCTGTGCGTAGCAGATTACAATCTTCACTTTGCATTTACTATTATGCGCTATTATAATCTGTTCACCAACAACAAATCCATTACAAACAACTACTAACAAGAGCTTTATACTGGTTTTTGTCAACATTATCCAAACCCAAATGTAATTTAAAAGAGAATAGCTGGTTAAAAAAGGGCCACAGTTAAAAAGAAATACATTCTGCAATTAATACTAGAAGAACTAAAAGCTGAAATAGCAGAAATTGTACAAAACACTGTAATTAATAATATAGTATTTAAAGAACCAATACAGAATGTAGAAAATAAGTCCATAAGTTAAGACTATAGCACTCCTGTAAACGTCACACAAAATCAAGACAGAGTAAGCAATCTTGGAAGCATACTTGTTTAGCAAAAAATCAACTGACTAATGATCTTAAAAATGAGCTACAGCTGGCAATCATTGAGTATGCCCACATTGATCCTACACTGCGTTCTCGCATCTCAAAACAAATCTGCTTAAAAAAACTTATTAGGAGTTCTGAAAATAATGAATGAAAAAATTAAAAATTTGAACACTATTAAAAATTTTCTTGATCTACATAGTTATATTTATGCTGCACCGGTTGCTATTGTACAAGTAAATTCAGGTAAAGTTGAAAATTTTACAAAAAAACCGTACAAGCCAAATTTCAAACAATCTTAATAATTTCGACTGGAAAAAAATTTAGCTTGCCTTTGCGAAAGTTTACCAATATAGTAATGACAATAAGTAAAAAAAAAAACTTAAAATTAAAAAAAAAACATGCTGATCAAAATCCTAACAAGTAATGTCGAACCCAATAAATATCAAAAAACGTATCTTTCAAGAAGATAGTTTAAGTCTATGATTTTGCTTAGTTTTTAATCTTTTGTCTTTATTACTTAACAAAATTGAATATAAGTTTTAACTATGACATGGATCAACAACTAAACATGTTATTAATTACTTTCTACTTATTGACAATATTTAATAGTATGTTGTCATTGAAAACCAACTTCACCAACTATTACAAAGAATTTTTCAAAGGTCATAAAAATGTCTTTTGGGTTAGGTAAATGTAAATCCTTTAACATCAACTAAAATTATATTAAAAAACATTAAAATAAAAGATTAAAAATTTTTAAAATATTATGTCGTTCTTCAAGTTAGGTGTATTAAACATAAAAAAAACAAAATAGTTTGTAAACAAACTTTTTTAAAATCAGGTCTAAAGCTACCGTTGTATACTTCTTTAGCAAGGAAACATCAGTCCATAATACCGTCTCCTTGATTGATAACAATTATACTCTCTTAAATCTATTACACACTAATAAAATTGAGTTCATTTCCAGCTTACGACCAAGAAAAAAATCAAACGTAGGCAAAAAAAAATCTTACATGGTACAACGTACTTGAAAATAACTTTTGAGGGTGGTTTTCAGATGTCAAGTCTTATGTGCGCCCAACCATCATTTTGAAGCACCGGCATAACCTTTGTGGTTATATTTACCTAGATAAATATAAAAGTTTAGCTTGGATTCAAGCGTGAGTGCCAGATATTTTATTTCCTTTGTCATTGGGAGAGTAGCGCCATACATTTTCAGGTTTTTTAGGTCTATTGTGTATTGCTAATTTGTAATCAGTACATTGCCATTTTGTTTGGATTCACTGATAATATTTTCATTTTGCAACACTTTAATAGTATTATAATAAATTCTAAACAACATCACCATTGTCCAGGATTTGTTTATAACAAGCAAATGCGGATTCGGTATTTGAGTATATATAACTTTCCTTAATCTTAAACTATAATGTGGCCAATCTATCTAAACTTTTATGACCAAACAAATACGTAGTTTTTGGGGCATTAAATCAAGTAAAAGTATAAAAAATAAAAAATACTTGATGTCAATACTGCCAATCTTAAACTTTATTATGTGTTTTCAAAACTGTTCAAAAAACTGTCTGTCTGTCATTTTAAACGCAATAATTTTATTCTAATAAAATAATACATTTTCAGACGTTTTTACACTATTATGACTTTAACATTTAAAATTTTGCTACACATCTCTGACAAGTAGCAGTTGTTTCGAATCGTTGTTCATAAATATTTGTTAATATTTGGAATTTCTTCAGTTTTTTATTAATTTCAATGTGTGTGTGATATTTAAAAACTACTGAATATGTCATAACAACATGAAAATACTTTCAATTTCAAACAGTAGAGCCACACTTGTTAAAACTATAACATTGATAACAAGATTTAAGCAATGCCAATAGTTTGTTTAAGTTTTTTTTTAATGTTTGTCTTTTATCTTTGAATTGTCAGTGATTACTTATTTGAATTCTTAGCAAGCGTTATACTACAAGTAAATAATTTGTAAAATGCAATTTGTTTTGTCATTAATGAAAGATCTGCAACATTGTTTCGATGTTATTAGTCAACTTTAGGTTAGCATTGATTTGAATAACTAGTTTTTTAATAGAATTCTAAAGATAGTATAATTTTACTTGCTCCTCCTCATACTTAAAAACAATTATTTATATAACATACAATACAATACAATTCACCAATAATACAATAAACTACTACTATATGATACAGCATAACAACATACTCTGGAGCAGGTATTGCGTTAGAACATAAATACCAACCAAAATAAACTTAAGATAAAAAAAGCTAAGTGAAGAAAACATTTACATAAAAAAACAAATCTGAAAAAACTCAAAAAACCAGCAATCAGAAAAAAATTAACCAAAAAATGGCAGAAATCCAATTACAACTAAAAGAAACTACAAACAATGAATAGATAAAAAAAAAAAAAAAGCAATGACTACAGTGACAAATGATAACTAAATTCAATAACAAAAAACTATGAATAAAATAATAAATTTGATTACAGCTATGCAAAAATCTAAAAATAAAGACGATGAAAGATACAATGAAATAAACAAGCTTTTCTAAAGAAAATACAAATAGCAAAAATACTAAATGGCAAAACAAACAGTTCAACAAAATATAGAAACTGAAAAAAAAACACAACTCTTTAAACAATAAAAAAAGAAAAGAAATGGCAGGTGAAGTCTAACAAAACAACTCAACGCTATACCAGACAAAGACAGGAAAATAATATGAGAACCAAAATCAAGAATTTAACCATAAAAACAATTTATCTAAACAACATATAAAGATGAAAAAAGGAACAAAATGAGGTCTAAAGTCTTACATATCTCAAATTTTAAAAACAGCCAAAGCAATAGGAAATTGCTTGATCCAGACAATATGCCAAACCACTAAATCTAACAGAAAAAAACTACCTTGACTCCATAAGCAATATATCCATATCTATAAATCTGCAATACAGCTTAATATCAATTTTCATTCCTATCCCAAGCACAAATGCAAACAAATGCAAAGAACATCGATTGATAAGCTTTATGAGCTATAATCTAAAAATCTTTTTAAACATTTTTTTTTGTTAAATAGACAAATAAATGAAAAACGCACAATTAAGATTTAGAAACAGAATTGAGAATAGGAAAGCACTGTTTGCAACTTTAGTGCCAATCGTAAACTTTATTGTTTGCTCAAAACCTTTAAAAACGTTAGACACGACTAACTAATAACAATAAAAGATCTTCAAAAAAACATTAAAAGAAATAAAATAGAAAGAAAAAAAACCTTAAAAAGAAACGCATATTCTTGTTAAGAAAACCCGAAACAATAGACAGGACAAACATCAACCATGCTATTCGGTCAACAGTGGATAAAATCAAATAAACTATTAAGATTGTCAACGTCTATTGAAACACTTAAAATATAAAATGTTTAAAAATATATTTAAAGCTATTTCAACTACATGGTTGTTCCATCAAGTGAAGTGTTCGTATACGTGTTTGTCAGGTTTTGATTTCTTTTAAAACGACAAACTGAACAACAATACTGCATACAATTTTGTCAAAAGCTTGGTGGTTCTCAAAGCAAAACCATTTGTAAGATTAAGCAGGTGTTTGAAGACAATGTTATAAAAATAACACAAATTAAGGAGCAATTTAAAAATGGCCGGACATTGATGGAAAGTGACCATCGTTTTAAAAGGCAACAATCTGCTTAGAATGCAGCTGTTGTTAGAAAGGTAGAAAATCTAATAATGAAAGATCGTCGTTTGACCGCACAAAAAATTGCTAAAGAAGTTGAGATTAGTAAAGATTCTGCACATGCAATTTTGAGTACAAACTTGAACATGCGCAGAGTGGTAGCAAAATGTGTGACCAAACTTTTGTAGACAAACAAAAAGAACTCTGTTTTGTGATTGTACAGAACTTGCTAGTTACTACCAACACTAAATCTAAATTTTTGGACACCGTTGTAACTGGAGACAAAAAAAACGGGACAAATGAGAAGCAAAATTACAATAATGCTTACGGTGTTCTTTGATATTTGTGAAAGTGTGCATTACAAATGCGCACCGGAAGAACAAAAAGTGACAAAATAGTATTATCAAGAGGTTCTTTGCCGACCCCGTGATGCAGTTTGGCGCAAAAAAGTAGACGGCAAAAAGGTGGAATTGCAGAATGTGCCTTCTCATTTGTCGCACCTGATACAAACTTTGTTAGCACTACATAAAATTTCAGTAATTTCAGTAATTCGCCAAGTCCTATTTATCAGATATGGCTTCTTGCAACTTATGTTTTTAAAATTAAAGATGTCATTGAAAGGATCCCGTTTTCAGAGTAGAGAAAAGAAAATACAGAACACAACGGCGAAGTTAAACACCATTCTAAAAGAGGACTACCAAAATTGTTTTTGGCAATAGAAGGAACGGTATGTGAAGGCACAAAGGGCCTACTTTGAAGATTAAAGTTCCAGTCCTGTCATGTAAATAATACATTTTTTCCAACTATAGGTCGAATACTTTTTAGACATATCTCGTACCTACTTAAATCAAATTAAATATTATACATTTAGATATTACAAAGTATTAAAATCAGAAAGCTACAGAAGCGTTTTTATAATTAAACCTATTAAACATTTAAAAACAATTTAATTCTTTTGGTTTATTTGTAAACGTTTTTAGACTTTTTTGATATACTTTGGCAGTTAGTTGCTCGATTTTTTAATATAACAAAACAATTATCAGTTCCATTTTTAGCCGCCATGTACCATACTAGTATCTTCAATTTACTATTATTTGTTTTTTTTAATAAAGTTTATTTTACAAAATAATGTGTGCCAAGGAGAGCATTTTATATTATATTCTAAACAATAAAAATAAGATTTAGTTCAAAGTTTTCAAAGATTAATTTGCAACTTGAATACAGAAACGTCATAAATTTTTACTAAAAGAAAGCAGTAGCCAATATTTTTAAATCAAATATTTGTGCAAACAGTTTAAATGAAGCAAGAAATTCATTTATAATGACACAAAATGTAAAAGACTATTGGAAGCACAAACTTACAACATAGACAACAACAAGTTAATTATTTGGTGTTGATTGACCGCCGAGTAAAAGTTTCAGTTATTGCTATAAATTTACAACAATATTTGGAAATCAACATCGTGTCTTTATAATTGATTCTTAATTTTCACAGTGTATGACAGAAAAGATCACAATAACGAGGAATGTCTACAAAAACACAATTAAAAACTTGAAAACAACTATAGACAAAAATCAGAATTATACTGTTTTTGCAAGACAACTGCAAGATGCATAAAACACTATTTTTTCAAAAAAATAGTTTTAAAAAATTATAACACTTCTATCAAATGACAATTTAGAGTCGTTTTACTAAAAACATAGTTATTTATAAAAACGTAAGAGTAAATGTATAAGTGTTAATATGGTTTTTACGTTAAATTAAAATTTGATTTATACCGTATCTTTTTGTTTTTATAGCTAGGCTGATAACATATTTTGTTTTTCATTTAAAAAAAAACTAGAGATAACAAACAGTTTTTATATTGTTTCTAGAAGTAGCAGATCAAGGAGTAAAACTAACTAATGCAACAACACACTAATATACATTATTTTGGAAACATATTTTGATTGATGGCAATTACAATAACTTTGCTAAGTGAATATAATAACAGGTTTCTCTAAAAGTAGATGTAATTTTAAATATGAAGTTATTTTTGAACAATCAAAGTTTAAATAATTTTACATAGTTTTGCAAAATATAGTTTGTATTTAATTTGGCTACTACAAAAAAATAATTTCAATGCAATTTGAAAAATAATTTAAAAAAAATAGCAAACCTGATTTGTTACAAATCAAAAGTATACGCTAGTAAAGACTGTATTTTTGCTAATAATTCAGGCATGTTAATACCCAGTAGTGCTCAACAATAAAATATGTTTAGAAGCAATAATTATAATAATCTTTATTTCCTCCTTATTGCATGCGTGTTAAATAGTGTATAATGCATCAAAAACCAAAAATAAGCTCTAACACTAAAACTATCGTAAACAATAAAACCGATTTTTATCAAAACAAATAAAAAAATTGCAGTATTTGAGACTCTGCAAACATAAAAATGATACTAAAGCCAATGCATTGAGAAACATTTTTTTTAATAATAAGCAAAGAAATGCGGTTTTATATTGGGCTTTGAATTGAAAACTATAGATTTGAAAGACTATTATTTTTAAAAAGACGGCTGCCATATTGGGGCACAATAAACAATTGTTTGTCAAAAGATTTGAAAAATATGAAACTGGTCCAAATTAAGCTAATATAAAAAAATAGTTTAATAAATTTTATGATAAACTGGATTTTAGAATATGAAAATAAAAATTTATTAATAATTTTAAAACTTTGAATTTGTATACTATTTGACCTCCACATAACAAAAAAAAAATGAATAAAATATCATAAATTGTATAAAATTTTGCGACCTAGGATTCATATAGAATTTACCCACATGTCAATGGAAAAAAATTCTCGTTTATTCTCACAGTGTCAAAACTAGCATTTCTGTAAAACTACTTCCACAAACAATTAAAACATTAGATCATAAAAAGAAAAATTAATTTAATAAACACCAAAATTTAAAAAAAAGTATTTAGAATTTCGAAAAAACATAAATGACATGCAAAAAAACTTTTATTTAATTTGAATAAAGCATTTTTAATTAACTTTTGTTTAGACGTATTATTATCTATTATATGTGTTATAGATAATGATTCTTTTCAATCAACATTTTCATTATCATCTTTGCCATTGACATTTAAAAACATTTTTTTTTACATTAACAAACCTAAACAAGCATTAGAGTTTTTTTTTATACCTAGCTAGCAATTATAAGATCTAAACTTAGTAAAAATAAATTTAAAATATTCTTATTAGAATCTTTGCAACTATATTTTTAAGAAAAATGTTTTTTAAATCTGTGTCTCTTCTCTTAACTGGCTAATAGGTAACAAAACAAAAGCTATTAGATCTGGTCTGCAAATAAAAATAAATGTAGGGTAAGAGGCATACAATACTAATCATACCTTTTCAATTCTGCTACCCCAAGTCTATTAAAAAATAATCCAATCAATCGTTTTAACATACAAAACATCAGAACAGAATATAATTTTTCCGAGTTTTTGCAGCGGGGTATGCAATGTTTTATTGCTACATCTTTATAGTAGAGATAAAAATAAAAGTTGAATTTGTAAGCAAGACTTGTTTTAAGAAATAAATGATATTATATAATATATATATGCATACCTCGCATTACTACTCATCCACAATGTTGAAGAAGATAATAGATGATAGTCAGTAAGTCCACGAGTCAATCAATAATGTAAAATAAAAAGTAACAAATAGCAGTATAGTTGACAATTTAGTTCTCTGACTAAATCAATAAAATGAAATATGTATATCAATTGAAGGACGATATAGAAACCATGGTTACACCAAAGTTTGATTTACTTCCATATTTTTTTAAGCTTAATTGTGTGAGTTGGCCAAAGTTAACATTATTTACACTACTTATATATATAATTTGTAAATTTGATGACGTAAGAATTCAATAAAAGGTTTTATAACTAAGTAATTCATGCTTTAGCTTTGATCAAAATGATTACAAAATCTCAATTTCATAAGCGTACGTACACGTAAAAATAAATGGTTTACAATAATCATGTTTATAACAAATAAAGTTATATTAATGTGAGCATAAAAATATAATGTAATCGTAATATTTACTCGTATAAATTTTTTTGCGTCGCATTAAAATGAAACATCAATTTTATTACTACATGAATTCATTAGCTTTTCTATAATATTAAAGTGTGATTATATGAATTAATTTATATTAAATCATTACATTTGATTTATATCTAATAATATTCATTGATTTCAACAAGATAATTTTCGGATAAAAACAAATTATTAATTCACTGTTGACACATGTGATAATCATGCAATAATGCTGCCATTAAAAAAATCTACTGTATTCTAAAGATATTAAATTACATATATGTATAATTAATTAGCATTAATTATAATATCTATCATCCAATTAAAGGTTTATGATTGATGTCGCTTGTGCATTTATGAATATTAATGTCTGCATATATGAATAAATAAACAATAATATATATAAAAAAATATCGAAACTGATTTATAAAGTCTCCAATGCTATATAAATAAATAAATTTACGTCGGTTTTTATAATTACAGCTTCGCATAAATGAAAATAATAAGAACCCGGGCTGGAGGCGAGTGAATCACTATAAAGGTCCATTAAATCTAACCTAGTATTTTCCAGTCAATTAAGTTGCAAGAGTGGTATAATAACAGGGTAGAGGATGCCGTGTTTTGGCACTTTTGCGAGTGTGTGTTCCACTGGATACATGGACGGCGGTAATATTTTTTACATTTACTTTATTAAATTTTATAAATTGAATATAATGAAACTGTAAGTGATCATCTTTTTCATTTTTTTTAAATTATAATTATAGTTATCTTCATTTATGTAATATATACCATAGATTAAAAAATAAAAAAATATAAATCTTGTAAATTAATTATTTCTTCTATATCAGCAGTTCTCAAGCTATGTACGAGTATGTGGCCTATTAGGTGGTAGACAAAGCTATTTTTTGTTACACTTATTTTAAATAGGTTTTTACTACTAAGCTGACCGTTTTTTAGGAATTAATGTGATACAAATTAAGAATTATTATAAAGAATTCTTATAAACAGTTTGAATACCTTTATTAACCAAAAGTGGCTATAAATATTTAACTCTAGTCTAAAGTACTCTGCGTTAAGTTTGGAAAAACTAGCAAAAAATGGCTTAGTTTATTGCGTTTGATTTACTAGTTTAAGGTTTAAACATTATTTGTTGGTTTATGCCATAAACGGGCTTAGCCAATGTGTAAATAATTCTAAAAAAATGTAAACTACTTAAGACAAAACACTAGGTTAAGTTAATAAAATAAATAACAAATTTATTAAGTAAAAAATATAATTAAGGTTTTTTTTTTAAATTTTATAGAATTAATTTATATTCATTTATGTATTTATTAAACTTAGACTATTATATTAATTATTAAAAAAAATAAAATATATTTGTATTAAAACCGATGATATTTTTCCATTGAGTACCTTATTAAATTAAACATTTAAGAATTGGGTCTTTAATTTCAATTTCTTCCTACTCTTGAATATGAATGTGAATAGTATTAGAAATTAATCTTCTATTTATTATCCCCCTAATAAATAGAACTAAAAATATTATATTCTCAGAAGCTTCTCTTAAGCTTTGCTTGCTGAGTGTCTGTTGTGCCACAACTAGTTTTATGCTATCAAAAACGTCAACAGTTTAATTTTTTTTTTTAACTTTCAATGTGTTTTTAAAATAGTAGTACTCTTTGTTTGCTGTTTTAAATGATTTTAAGCATTTTAAAACGTTGAGTAAAATGACTGATAGACTTATTAAGTTTGTCAAAACACTATTATTATATATCTAGAACTCTTTGCTCTTATAGCTTCGCCAAAGTTTTTCTGGATCTACTAAGGTTTTATCAGATTTATTTTCAATAAATTAAAATAAAATAATTTTTAAAGATTTTTTTACAAAGTTTAAAAAGTATTAAAATTTCAATTGAATCATAAAATTACAACTCTGAACATTTTAAAATTTTGAATAAACACAAAAAATTACATTCAATTAGAATGTAATTTTTCAATAAATTTTTAGTAGTTTATCTAGAACCCAAAATTTGTCTAAGTTAGTTTAACTGCTTTTAGATCTACTAAAAACTTGCAAAAAAAAGTAAATTTTTTACCAAAGTTTAAAAGCCGTTAGATTTACAATCATACTATAAAATTACAACTTTGTCAAAATGTATACGCAACTAAAGACGATAACGCAATAGCCAAACAATATACATATTGGAATTAAGTACCTAAAGTAACCTTTACACTATTATAGGAGACAGTGACAACAAAATTTGACACCAACAATTAGTTTGATGCCTTAAAAACTTTTGTAATATAAAATACAACTAAAAAAAAATTTTCAAGTAGTAGAGGTCACAAACCATCAATTATATTAAAAACTAAAAAGTATATTATTATCTTTGATTTTGCTGGTTTATTTGGGATATACTACCTATGGTTAAATATTTACCCTATATAAAATAATTTGAAATTATTTTTAAACCTTTCAAAAATTACCTTTACCAACTTGTTAATAATTTTTCTCTGGATTTTATTATGTATATTATTAAGTTGCAAACATTTGTTTAGGGGAACACTTCTCAGTTAATCATAGTGCAAATAGCTAAAACGATATTTAAGTTTCTGTCAAATAATCTAAAATACCTAAAAACACATTCAGGGATAAAAACTATAAAGATTGAATTGATTATAATAATTGAGACAATGCTATGGTTGCATTAAAAGAAAGGATAAATAAGCAAAGTGTAACCAGCTAATGATAGTGTCATCTGTTGAGACTGTATTAAGGTTTTCTAATATGAGGTCGCTTACTTTTAAAACTTAAATAACACTAATTGAAATTTTCTTAATTAAATTCTAGACACGTATTTTTACAACTTTTTGCCTAAAACAACCGCAATTAATTTATTTGTACAAGTACTTACTTATAAAGGGTGGGCTATGTTTTTGTCAATTTTTGCGTCACAATTACATATGAAATGTGTGGTTAGATACCTCCGTAGACAGAAAATGTATTGTTTTACTTTGGAGCAACGTTTTCAATTGCAAAAAATTTATTTTGAAAATGGGTCTCATTTGTCTGCAACAGCGCGCAAATTGCGTACGTTGTTTGGAAGAAATAAAGCTCTATCAAACGAAGAAATACAAGTTTGTAAAAAAAATGCGTGAAATTGGAATGCTGGTAGACAATGCGCGCATTAAACATGCTCCTCCAAAGCGTTATGTCAAAATTGTCGTGTACGCGAGCACCCAGGAACATCAACTCAGCGCAGAAGTCAACAACTCAATATTCGGCAAACCAGTTTGAAGCGAATTCTTCACAAAGACTTTGGTATCTTTGCGTACAAAGTGCAACTCGTTTAAGAAATTAAAATAGCCGACTTTGGTGCTCGTTTTTGCTTAACAAAACTTTTGTATTTGGGGAATAAAAAATCCACATGCCATAGTTGAGAAACCAATGCATCCATTGCGAGTTACCGCTTGATGCGGATTTTGGAGTAGTGGCGAAATTGGACCATTTTTCTTTAAAAATGATGATAGAGCCACCGTTACTGTTACCGAAGATTGTTACAGAAGCATGATCACTAATTTTTTGTGGCCGGAATTGGAGAAACTTGATCTACAGCAGCTCTGGCTTCAACAAGATGGGGCAACATCCCATACTGCACATGCCACAACCAATCTTCTACGCACCAAATTTAACAACCGCAGTTGCGATTTGACACTGTTGTTTTTTTTTGTGCATTAGAGAAAAAGATGTATGCTGACAATCCACAGACAATTGACCACTTAAAGCAAAACATTTGTAAAGCTATCGCTAAAATACCGCTGAAAACAGTGACACAAATACTCAATAATTGGTTCTTGAGAATGGCCTAGTGCCAAGCCTGCCGCAACGGTCATCTAAATGAAATCATATTTCATATTTTATTAAAATATACACTCTCTTAAATAAAATAAAAATTATCTAAAAATAAGCCGTTTGTTCTTTATCCTATATGATTAAAATTTTACCTTAAAGATGGCCCACCTTTTATATTTTGTGATCAAAGAAAGAATCTTTTATAAAAAACTACAATTTTTGAATGATAAAAAAAACGAATTAAATTTGTTTCTTAAATGACTATAGAGTGTTGTTACGTTTTGCCGTACAAAAGAAATAACTCGTACGTCACTGGCCAATATCTGCACATTAGAAAAATCTCTCCGGTCAATAACTGGTATAAATTATTAAATTAAATTTTTTGAAGCTGTATAAAACAATTTTTTGAACCCTAAACGTTTATATAATTTGCTACGCTCTATTTTTCTTACAGAATTGGCCAAAAATAGTTAAAAAAAGTAACCAGTTATTGCTAAAAAAGCAATTGTTTTTTTTTTATTTGTTAGACTGATTACAGTAAGATTCAGAGGCTATAAACTAATTTTATTTCAGCCTAAAATCTTCAGTTTGAATAGTAAGTTAAAATATCACACTTTTACATAAATAAAAAAATAAAAAGCAAGAAAAAAAATTGTTTATCTAATAATTTAATAAAAATAAGTTTTTGCAAAAAAACCATTATAATTAATCAAGCAAAAGAAGAATTTTTAGAAACGTTTCTCATTTTTTACGTATAGTTAAAGTTTAATTAAACTAATTTAAATTAAATGATTTACTTTAATAAAATGTGAATTGTAGAGTAATGTCTGAATTTTAAATAGTGTAACGTATGTGTATAAACAATGAATTAAACAGATTGTAAATTTTACATGTCTAGTTATGTACAATAATGTTTAAACAAGAACCAAATGCCTTTATAGTGCCTGGAACTATTTTTACTTTTTTCAGTCATATATAAATTAATTTAATGAATTTTTTTTTAGGCAAGAATTTCTTATAAAATGTTTCTGACTGAATTTTAAATTATTGTACCGCTTTAAAGACAAGAATTGCACCTTAAACAAAATACTTTGACAGGCAAGGCCGTTCAAGTTCTTTACAATATAAATAATGATGAAATGTTAGAAAAAACTTTTTTACCAACAAAGCTTGGTTTTTGGCAATGCAACTTAATACTTAATTAAAATTGGTATATAAAATGCCATTTTAAAGCAAAAAATAAATAAATCTATTTTTTTTTATAAAACAATGCAGAACGGTATGTACCGCTCTTTATTTTTAGATGGATTTCTTCAACAATTACACAATGATGATTTGCAGACTGGTTATTTTCAGCAAGGCCAAGCTCCTCTCAAAGGTTGATGTTTGTTGAAGCAGTTGCGACGTGTTTATAATCTAAATATAAATGCAGGACTAAAACTCCAGTTTGGGCAAATATTTGATTGATTTTTACTTTGCTCTAGTCAATGCTGTGTATAGTAAACCACTTCTTTATTCAAAATGTATGACATGCCAAGTATTTTTTTCTACAGATGCAATTTCTGCTTTAAAAAAATTTATAAAATGTTTTGCAAAACTCCTGTTTACAATGATGCAAAATCTTAATAAACGTACTAAATTAATGAATTTTACTAGCAAATAATTAATTATATGTAAGTAAAATTGATTATTAATAAAGGAGTACAAGAAACATCATTAAAAATTAAAATAATAAATTTTGCAAAATCAACGTTAAAAATAGGAATATAAAACATTGTAATTGCAAACGCATTATATACAGAGCAATTGTAACTCATTTAAATTTAAATCACAAATTACAATTTATTACTATATCTTCATAAGATTAATTCTCCACCCAAAATAAATAAATAGTCAAAAAAATTTCTATATCTATACTTTTTCAAAATGAGTCTACTGTAGAAAATCTTAGAGACATTATAAATATAAATATAAAGGCTCTCTTCTATTCATAAAAAATAATCTTTCTGTAATTAATAATGTCCCAATTAATTCTCTTTAATTTTCAATTCTTTTCCTTCATTGTAAACTGCACATGTTTTTAGTTTCCATTTTATCTCATTCTTATATAGATGATACAATTTTTGTAAGGACATCTCTTTACCAGCACGTTTATTATATCATTGGCGATTTTAATATAAATAATAGAAAACCTTGACAGTTTAACAGTTTCTTGCAAAATCTAATTTCTGGACAAACACATATTTAATGAATAACAATGAATGCACAAAACTTTATATACTTTTTTGCACCTCCTACATTGGATCAATCATTCATTTAGTTAGTGTTGTCTCCGACCTCTGTTTTGATTATCTCAAAACATGACACAAGTTGCTTGCACAATGTATTTAAACATCTATTCCAACTATCTCAGGCAACGTTATAAACTCATTTACTAATTCATTTATAATCTATTAGAGAAAATAGTATCTATCTCTATATGATTCTAATAATTTCTGCACGTATTAGGCAAACTATTTTAATAATTTTAATAATAACGTAATACATTCAAAATTTTCTATTAGTTTGTGTGATGTTTTTAAGGGAATTGAAAACCTTAAATGTAATTTAAGCGTTAGACCCGACGGCATTCCCTCTTTACTGTTAAAAAAGTGCATTTATTCTATTGCAAAGCCATTGCACTTACTTTTCAATGCTTCATTGAATGAAACTAAATTTCCTCAAATATGGAAACAAAGCTATATTACGCCTTTGTTTAAATCTGGAGCCAAAGAGAATATCACTAACTATAGAGGCATTTGCATTCAATCTGCTATACCTAAATTGTTCGATAAAATTGTAACTAGTCAGTTGCAATGGATGTGCAAAAGCATTTTAATAGAAGAGCAGCATGGATTTCGTGAAGGACGTTCCACACTTACTAATTTACTCTGTTATGAAAATGATATTTTAAATGCATTTGAATCAAAAGTACAAGTTGACTCAATCTACACCGATTTTTCAAAGGCGTTTGATCGTGTGAGTCATAATATTTTGATTGCCAAGCTCAGTGCTCTGGGATTTCATCATGATGTGACTTCCTGGTTATTCAGCTTTTTGAAAAATCGCACGCAGTGTGTAAAAATTAATAACTTTTTGTCATAGCCCATTTTTGTTTCATCTGGTGTTCCTCAAGGATCTCATTGTGGACCAATTTTATTTTTGCTTTTCATTAATGATATCCCACAGTATATCAATTCATCATCATTTCTATTATTTGCGGATGATTTAAAAATGTATAGAAGAATATCATCTCTCAATGACTGCCATCTTTTACAACTGGACTTGGATTCTATAAATACTTGGTGTTTTATTAATAAATTATTTTTTAATGCTGATAAATGTTTTTCAATAAGTTTCCATAGAACTTTAAGTAAATCTTCTTTTAACTATATAATTGACACTAAAGTGTTAAACAAAGTCACACAAATAAAAGATTTAGGCGTTATTTTTGATCATAAACTTACATTTGTTGAACATATAAACATCATGTGCAATCGTGCCATAAAAATGTTAGGATTTGTATATAGAATGTCCGCGGATTTATCAGCCAGTACACTTAAACTTTTATATTGTGCTTTGGTGCTTTCGCATTTAGAGTATGCTCCGTCAGTTTGGAGTCCTGTTTATGAAATTCATAACCGTAGTATTGAACAAATTCAAAAAAAGTTTTGTCGTTTATTGTCTTATAAATCCGGCATATTATCTGTAAATTATGATTACTGCTACATTGCTTCATTGTACAACCTACCACCATTGAAGATTTGCCGCAAAAGAGCTGATTTGTCGTTCTTGCGTAATTTAAATATGTCTGAGATTGATTGTCCGGAGCTACTTGGTACTCTTCCATTCCATGTAGCACCTAATAATAGACATAGCAGACATTCTTCTTTATTTCGCAAGTCTACTCATTCTACTAATTATGGTTTCAACAATCCACTCGGTAGAATGTGTAGATTTGCAAATAATTTACCAACTGATATTAATGTATTTTGTGTCTCTAAATCTACGTTCAGAAGTCAGCTAAGTCATGCTGACTAATGTCTAATATGTGCGCTTTTATGAATGGTATATTTGTATTCTTTATTTTTGTATTGTAAAACATCATTGTTTATGTATATTTGATGTAGATGTAAATGGTATGATTATACCGTGAATAAAGTATTATTATTTAAGACAATAATAAAAATGTCACTTACCAGCCATATAGATAAATTATCTCAAACTCACTATTCACAATTTGACTTGGAGAAGAAAATCTACAACTCAATTGTTAATTATCATATTATCTTTCATTCAAACAGTCTGTTTGGCGTTCCTTACATTAAATATTTTTTAAAAGATTGTTAACTATAAGTGTGAGCTTGTTCTATGTATTCTTATTCGATAAAATTAGCATTATTTTGCATGGATTTAGGAGTAAACACTCTACAGATACGGCTCTTACTAATTTTATACAATAAAATATAGTCAAATAAAATCATAATAAAAAATCATTTCATCATTCATCGTACGATTATCTCAACATCTCTTTTTTGATAAAAAAAAAGTGTTTGCTTTAGGTATAAAAAACTAAATTACTAGGTACATTTTTATCTAAATAATAGAACAATTTTTGTACTCATGGAAAATAATAATCTCAAATTATGAAACATTGATATAGGGATACCACAAGGTAGTGGATTTTTTCTTTTCTTTTTATTTGTAATCGACTTAGTAAGACACATGAATAATGGTAAACTATGTATGTTTGCCAATAACACTTTGATTTGTATTAGTGGAAAAACTAGAATTTTTAACATTTAGTGCTGTAAAAATAATTTGATTTTCACATATTAAAAATTGCTGGTTAAGATTTTTTTAATGACCACAATAACTTTTTAATAAATTTAATATTTATAAGCAATAACTAACAGACTATATCAAAATATATTATTTCAAGATCATGTTAATTTTTTAAATAGACAATTAAACAAAACATGTTTTATACTTACTTAAAGCAAACGTTAAAATTAGGGAGATTAATTATATTATATTATGGCTTTGTTCACTCAATACAATAGTAAGCTATGCAATTATTGTTTGGAGTGGCAACTTTAGTTTAAATGCGACCGTAATTACACAAAAATGAATATTGAGTTTAATTTTTAATTTGGATTATAATTTTTTTTTATTTGTTATATGTATAAAAGATTTGAATTTTTATTCATAATTTTTTTTTTCATAATTCTGATAAACATTACTACAATACGCGTAATAAAAAAAAAACTTTACTACCACTAGTAAAGCAAGAACTATATAGAAGATCTCTACTATATACAGGATGTTAAATAAAGATTGTACAATATTTAATGAAGTATTAATATTAATCAAAACAAACAAAAAGTCTTAATAAACATGGGTCCGCAAAGCAAAGATTTTGAAAATAAGTTTTTTTTTTTTTTAACAACAAAACAAAGTTACTAAGCTTTTCAAAGTGTTCTCCTTCTATTTTCAATTAGGCACAACTTATTAGTATAAAAGATCTTTCTAAAACCACCTCATTAGCACGGATTAGTTGGTTATGATTTTTTTTTTGTAGATACAGTTCTTCAAAGCAATTTACAGGAGTATCATAGACCGATGTTTTCAAATATTATCAATGAAAGAAATTTAGAAGGTTTAAATGAAGCGATCTTACAAGCCATAAAACAGGTAGAAACGGGAGGACCTATCTACGTGTTTGCTAAAACAGGACCTAGAAACATATTGCCTACAGTACCTACCCAATTAATACAAAACGTGTCTGATGCCTAAATTCTATTAAAACATGGTGATTTTTTTGTGGAACCAGCCCGGGTTTGTCTGTGATAAAATATATAAAAAAAAACGGAGGTTTTCAACATCATTGCGTAGAAACCAGAGACAAAAAATTGCTTGTGCTTGATGATCAAGTAAATTTAATTTTTTTAATTTTGCTCTATCAGTAGATACCGACCTTGGTCTTGCGGATAAATAACACTGTTTGTTTATTCCTAACATACAATGTGAAAGAATTAGGCAATTTAGATAAGATTTAACATAAAGACGTCGCGCTTTGTTTGCAATTGCATGAGCATAATCATAAACAATATGCATGTCTGTAAATGCTGCGTTGGAATAAACAGCCATAACAAACAAAAACTTGTGCACCGACAACAACACTCAAATACTTCATGTTTATTTTATCAACAACAGTTATTTTTTTTTTAAATAAAATTGTTATTTTGCGGGCCATGTTTATTAAAATTTTTTAGCTAATTTTGGTTCATACTAAAGAGTCCGCCAAATAACTTTTTTTTTAAATGCTATAAAAAAAACTACTGAATATTTTCTCAAATTTCTTTTTTTATTTGAAAGTACAATCCTTTCGGTTAATAATGGAAAATAATTTCATTCAAATGGCTGCCTCGGCTGGCCATGCAGTAGCCTACACGATCGGTCCAATTTTTAAGCACATTATCGATTGTGTGCAGCTGTATTTCACCAATGGCTTCACGAATATTTTCCTATAAAGCGTCAATTGTCTCTGGATTGTCGGCGTAACACTTATCTTTGACGGCACCCCACAAATAATAGTCCAACGGTGTCAAATCGCAGCTCCGAGGTGGCCAAACGACATCAGCTCTGCGGCTGATAATGCGATCTTCAAAAACAGGGCGCAAAACATCGAGTGTAGCTTCGGCTGTGTGGCACGTAGCGGCGTCCTGTTGAAACCAAATGTTGCCAATATACTCCTCTTCATTTTTTGTGAACAAAAATTCGTTCAACATAGCCCGATAACGATCGCCATTGACTGTAACGGCCACTCCTTGCTCATTTTCGAAGAAAAATTGCCCAATTATGCCTCTGGACCAAAATCCGCACCAAACAGTGACTCGTTTTGGGTGTACCGGCTTTTCAATGTATGCGTGCGGGTTTTTTGTGCTCCAAATGCGACAATTTTGTTTGTTTACATACCCGCCAAGATCAAAATGAGCTTCATACGAAAAGATGATTTTTTTGGCAAAATCGGCATCTTCTGTAAGTCGATTGCAGGCCCACTCAGCGAGGCGAATACGCATTGGATGGTCAGTTGGCTTCAACTTCTGAACCAATTGGACTTTGTATGGCGTTATACCAAGGTCTTTATGCAAAATTCGTCTCAATGATGTCTCCGAATTGTTCAATTGTTGAGAACGAACGACGGTGAATTGATGTTGATGGCGCTTCACGCACACTTTCTGTCACAGCATCAATATTCTCGAGTGTACGCACTATTTTTGGCTTTTCACGCTTTGGTTTATCGATGAGGATGCCAGTTTCTTTCACTTTATTCACAAGATAACGAACATACGGAGCTGACGGTGCTTCTCTTCTTCCAAAATCCGTACGCAATTTTCGCACACATTCTGCAACATTATCATGATTTTCAAAGTAATGTCGCAATATTTCCCAGTGTTGTTCAAGCGGATACACAACCATATTCGTTCAGCGGAAAGATAAAACTAATTATCTGTCAAATCTGACATGAGCTAAGTGTTACCATTCACGAAATAAGCACTAGTTGAAAAAAGAACTTTAGACGGCGGACCCTTTACTACTTTTTTAAATATTTTAAATTTTTTTGAACATTTTTTATAAGCAGAATTATGTTAAGTAAGCTCTTTTCAATCTTAATATATTTCTGAAAAAATTTACAACAACTTTTAAAATTCGAGGTTGAATCAACCGCATATGTTAAGCACGACAATATTTACTACTAGGTACAATCAGTTACGACCAACTTTGTCTTTCTGCGTCTTTCAATTGTTGAAAATCAGCTTCTTTAAAACTGTTTTCTTTAAAAAAATCTTCAAAAGTTAAATTTAAAAATTGTAGTTGAAATTCTTTATGTTCCGTTGAGATTAAAAATGTTGTATTAACGTTTTATGTTTATAAAAAAAAATCTGCAGTTTTTTGGAATAACCTAAATTTTTATCTTTTAAAGCTTGATAGCATAGTCAAATTTAAAAGAAAATCAATCTGTAAAAGCTTAAAATAAAATTTTATTATCACTTATACAAGGTGTTTCCTAACTGGAGGCAAGAAATAAAACTTTAAAAACATTTTTTAAATTTAAACAAAAAATCTAAATAACTTTTTTGTCGCTTTGTTTCCGAGATAATAAAAAATACACATTATTTAGAAATTTTTTTATTTAACAAAAAAAAAGCGTTACTTTAACAAGTAAGCTTTTGATAATTGTCAAAATCATTTTTAATTGGTTTGGTTACTATAATTTGATAAAAATGCTCTTTAACAACGGAGAATAAGCAGATATAATTTTTGTTTGCGGATTCTGTAATGCCCTAGCTGCATGTCGCAAATATCAATTAAGATTTTTCAAAAGAAAGCAATCTTTGTCGCGTATTTTAAAGGCTTCATGAGTTGTAATTAGAAATTGCCGTAGTCGAGGTCCACATCAACAGCACACTGTGGTCAAGAAGAAACAAACAGTTGACGCAGTTCTTGATGAACCAGGGGTCAGCGTTAGGCGTTTTTCCGTCCGTTTACAACTACCTAAAAACTTCTAGAAAACCTTATCATTATTAAAAAGTACATCACCTACAACTAGGCGAACCGCAGTTAAGGTACGAGCTTATCAACAAAATGTTTTATTTAACACATGGTGCGGGGTTTTTAATGGGCAACTACTGCCAATTCAAATCTCAACACTTTGTTTAAATGCTGGTTTATACGCAGAATTTCTAAAAAATAAGATGAAAAATTTGCTGGATAACAATGCACCTCTTGCACTACGTAACAGAATGTGGTATGAGCAAGATGAAGCACCGCTTCATGTAGGGCAATATGTAGTTCGGTAGCTCAACAATAATTTTAATGATAGCTAGATTGGTAGAAGAGATTTAGTGAACTGGTTTGCAAGATCTCCTAATCTAAATCTGATTTTTATGTGTGGGGACACATGAAACAATTGTTTTATGTGGAGCCAATAAACAACGTGGAGCAGCTACAAGAGAGAATTGCAAATGCTGCATTGCACATTCATAACACAATAGATATTGAAGCAGTTTATCATTCTCTTTTAGTGCGTTGTCAAGCTTGCCATCTAATAAGAATTAAATCAAACATTTTATTTTAAAAACGCACTGAGAAAGCAAGTTACTTTGGGACATGTTTTGTTTTATTAATCACTATAACTTAAAATAAAATTATTATTATGAAACTGTATTTATTTTTTAATCTTAGCTTTTTTGTAAGTAATTACATTCCTACAAAGATCTCTTGGTCAAACTATAAAAATATATAGCATGTCTATAATTTGTATTTAATATACGTATTTATTTATTTAATAATTTTACATTTACCTACTAACAAAATCAATAGTATAATGCACTTTATTATCTTTTTCTAATTTTAGACTTATTACATTTGTATCCTCGCTCTTACAATACTGCAATATTTATGTATAAGATTGTTTAAAAAAAATGTTTATAAATTGCTGTTTTTCTGTAGAAGTCTTCATAAAATTACTACAGTAACCTTCGACACGAAAAGCTTACCGCAATTTTGTGGTCTACTCAATAATAAAATTAACGAATAAATTATTTAAGCATTATTATCTGATAAAATACTTACAATCAACAATCAATTCTGAATATTTTATACTTTTGGGAAGTAATCATTAATGCCTATCATTTAAGCAAACAGTTCCAGTTATTGAATTAGTTCAATAAATAAACAAGAACCTATAAATTAACTTTTTTGGTGTCACGGACCTTCTATAAACATAAAAACAAATTCGTTGTCATTTATTACGTATTAATTAAATGATTTATTACGATTTAATTTTAATCAGTTTAGATATGTCAATTAGCAGCGCATCAATGGTACACTAACCATGTGTCGGTCCTGTAAATATAAACAACTTAATTTTTCTCCACAATGTCGTGCGGATGAGTGATTCTTGTGACTCACATCGGACCATTATCATTGCAAAATATGCATTAATGAATCCAAGTGATATATACATCGGGACACGGCTCCTAATAATAAATCACGTGAAGCGTGAGGTTTAGCGATTATTAGATTATCCTATGCGTGATTGAGGTAATCAAGTGTAGAAATAATGTATGTGACATGGAATTATTTCAATATATTTGTGTCATGATCAGAGAAGCTAGAAAAATTTACAGTTATGTAAGAATACGACCGGGAAGCTATATTTTGAATACATTATTGCTAATATATGATTAAAATCAATTATGCTTACCATAAACGTGAGTGATGTTATTGTATACTGCACAGAATGTTGCATACTGACGTGCACAAAGTCTAGTTACGTGTTAAATATGTTGATGGTTAATGTACACTGTATGTATTTATTATTTCCATTAGCAACAAGTTGACTGCTATAAAATCTATACTTAATGCACCACTCATTCAAAAGGAAATTATCGATTATTTTCATTATTCTATATAATAAATTATTTGCTGACACCTCTACACCCAACTAAAATAATAACAGAGTAAGTATAGAAGTAGTAAATGGATATATTTATATAAAATCGATTATAAAACATAAAAAATACTTGTTGTATAAAGTATAAAAAAGTAACTTTATTGTCTAAAAACATTGATTTATTTTATTCATAGTTGATAAGTAAAAGATTGCAATTGTTTAACACAAAAAATCTTTATATACCCATTTTTAGAATAATAAAAATTACTTCATCAAACAAAATAAGCTTTTTTCTGTGTTCTAGTCATGTTCAATGTTTTCAGATGAGAAGCACATCCAGAAAGCAGATTAGATATTACATACAAAATTATTTAAAAAGACGATCAGAGTTTTATAAAAGCAATGTATTGCTTAAATATAAACTGCATAAAGCATGCAAAAAATTGTGTTCGGAATTGTTAGTTTTTTGTCAACCCGTTGATAGCATATATCTAAATTGGCTTATAGTTTTCTGGAAGTTTAAGGTATTTTCAGACTTATAAATTTGCCTAAGGTGACCTTTGCGGTTAATTCAGATATAAAAATATTGGGAATCAGTAATCATATTAATAAACAATAATATTTTATTTACTGTATAAGAAACATTTATTTATATCTACATCCAATATACATAAATTATGATGTTTTAAAATACATATAATAAAACAATGGTTTACACAACTCAATAAGCCGTATACAATTTTTTTTTTTTTAAGTATGGGTGTTTCAAAAGTTAGTAACACCATTTTTTGTAAGGCATTACTCATTGGGCGTTAATTGTTCTTTTTAGTTTAGCATCTGTTTTGCTCTACTAAAACCTAGTTTTGCTTTACATCATTTGCTTTTAATGTAGGTGCTGCTTAGTTTTATATATATATACAAAAGTTGTACTAAAGTAGAAAATTATTTACATTGTTTATGAAATTCATTTATTTAGTCAAACAGTTGTAATAGACCAAGTTGGGAGTACCCAAATGTCAAATATTGTTAGAAGATCTTTGCTACAGATTTTAAATTAAAAGGTTTTAAATTAAGACGTTTTAAAATATTTAACAGACATCTGCAAAATTATGAATAAGAATTTTGAATATTTGAAAAAAAAAATCATTAATGGAAATCAAAAATAAAGTTGACAAAAGAGTATATAGTGGTTAGAAATTTTTTTGAAAATTTGCGATTTCAAAAGTCGCGTATATTTGCAGCAACTTTCAACTGTGTATTTTAGATGTTTTTTATAATGGAGTTTTAAAATTTTAACAAAAAGTGATGGATTAAAAAGTTAGTGTTTCTGATATTACTTTTAGTCTATTTTTACTATTTACAGCGAAGTAATACTTACGTAATTGTGCAAAATAGCTCACTTTACAAACATTGATAAGTTGAAAACTTTGCCTTGTTTGACTTTGTAGAAATTGTACTTTAATTTGTTGTTGAAAAATTTATTTATTAAGAGACATAGTTTACGCATTTAATATTTCATTATACTCTGCTTGTCTTGGTTACTAATTTTAATAAAATTGTTTTTTGTAGTTGTACAAAGCTATTCTATATGGTATTTTGTTTTAGACTGTTTTCAATACAGCGTTTGCTACTTTTTAGAACTATTTGGCAGCTACGATCTTTTAAATTTTAAGGCTTTAATGTAGAATTTTTTTTTCTGAAAGTGGCTTATCTAATGTTGTTATATTGCAAGTTCTTTCTATTGTGTACTTTTATAGTTTTTTTTTTTAAGTTTGCTAACTTTTTTTAAGAGATTGTCTTAAGTTTTTTGTAGGTTAGAAAAGAAAGAGAGTGAAAAGTGCAGTTTTGCCGTGAAATAGTGTGGTATCAAAAGCAATAACTATAGGTGTGATCCATTTGAGCGTTTCATTCACCCGGTGCGTTACACTTGACAAACAAACAAGAAAATATTCGGAATTTGTAGGACGTTCTATACCTTAAAAACACATCAAAATGTAAGACGCATTTGACAATCAAATTCAAAAATTACTGAATTAGTGCCACCAAGTGCGACTATTTTGACAAATGGAACACAGCTATTAAAGTGCAACATTAACCTAACACGACTAACACTAAGACAATAATAAACAAAACAATAGTACATAAGAGACAAACGTAAGAACTAGTAAATAGACAGTACTCCGTGGTGTACTGGGCAAAGTTCGTGATCTTGTCAACCGGCAAGTCGCATTGTAGAATCGAGCCCCGAGAACAATAAGACTTTTTTTGTGTTAAAAATTTAAAAAATTGTGATTTTTAATTTGGTTGTCTGATTTGGTTGTTTAATTTAGTTATTTAATTAAATTATTTAATTTAATTATTTAATTTAATTATTTAATTTAATTATTTAATTTAATTATTTAATTTAATTATTCAATTTAATTATTTAATTTAATTATTTAATTTAATTATTTAATTTAATTATTTAATTTAATTATTTAATATAATTATTTAATTTAATTATTTAATTTAATTATTTAATTTAATTATTTAATTTAATTATTTAATTTAATTATTTAATTTAATTATTTAATTTAATTATTTAATTTAATTATTTAATTTAATTATTTAATTTAATTATTTAATTTAATTATTTAATTTAATTATTTAATTTAATTATTTAATTTAATTATTTAATTTAATTATTTAATTTAATTATTTAATTTAATTATTTAATTTAATTATTTAATTTAATTATTTAATTTAATTATTTAATTTAATTATTTAATTTAATTATTTAATTTAATAATTTAATTCAATTATTTAATTTAATTATTTAATTTAATTATTTAATTCAATTATTTAATTTAATTATTTAATTTAATTATTTAATTTAATTATTTAATTTAATTATTTTATTTAATTATTTAATTTAATTATTTTATTTTATTATTTAGTTTATTTATTTTATTTAATTATTTAATTTAATTATTTAATTTAATTATTTAATTTAATTATTTAATTTAATTATTTTATTTAATTATTTAATTTAATTATTTTATTTTATTATTTAGTTTATTTATTTTATTTAATTATTTAATTTAATTTAATTATTTAATTTAATTATTTAATTTAGTTATTTAATTTAATTATTTAATTTAATTATTTAATATAATTATTTAATTTAATTATTTAATTTAATTATTTAATTTAATTATTTAATTTAATTATTTAATTTAATTATTTAATTTAATTATTTAATTTAATTATTTAATTTAATTATTTAATTTAATTATTTAATTTAATTATTTAATTTAATTATTTAATTTAATTATTTAATTTAATTATTTAATTTAATTATTTAATTTAATTATTTAATTTAATTATTTAATTTAATTATTTAATTTAATTATTTAATTTAATTATTTAATTTAATTATTTAATTTAATTATTTAATTTAATTATTTAATTCAATTATTTAATTTAATTATTTAATTTAATTATTTAATTCAATTATTTAATTTAATTATTTAATTTAATTATTTAATTCAATTATTTAATTTAATTATTTAATTTAATTATTTAATTTAATTATTTAATTTAATTATTTTATTTAATTATTTAATTTAATTATTTTATTTTATTATTTAGTTTATTTATTTTATTTAATTATTTAATTTAATTATTTAATTTAATTATTTAATTTAATTATTTTATTTAATTATTTAATTTAATTATTTTATTTTATTATTTAGTTTATTTATTTAATTTAATTATTTAATTTAATTTAATTATTTAATTTAATTATTTAATTTAGTTATTTAATTTAATTATTTAATTTAATTATTTAATATAATTATTTAATTTAATTATTTAATTTAATTATTTAATTTAATTATTTAATTTAATTATTTAATTTAATTATTTAATTTAATTATTTTATTTAATTATTTAATTTAATTATTTTATTTTATTATTTAGTTTATTTATTTTATTTAATTATTTAATTTAATTATTTAATTTAATTATTTAATTTAATTATTTAATTTAGTTATTTAATTTAATTATTTAATTTAATTATTTAGTTTAATTATTTAATTTAATTATTTAATTTAATTATTTAATTAAATTATTTTATTTTATTATTTAAATTAGTTATTTAATTTGATACAACCAAATTAAATAGAAGGAGAAATAAAAAGAAATAGAGATAGTTCAAAAAACCAAAAATATTTCAAAGAAACAAGATAGTCATCAGATCACCGGAGCAAAGAAAAACAGAAGTGACAAGAAAAGTAAGCACTAACAAGCCAGAAAAACGTTGTTCCGAAGAAAATAAAGAAATGGAAGAAATTAAAAAAAAACACAGAAGAAACAAAAATAGAAATGAGAAATATGAAGAAGGAGTTGATAAAAAGAAATGAAAAGTAGGAAGTAGAGAAAAAAGAACCAAAGAGTAAAATAAGAGCAATTAAAAAGAGAGGAGAGAAGAAACAAGTTTGTAGTAAGAGGAATAGAGGTACAAGCAGGAAAAAAAAAGAAAGCATAAAAAAAATGATACAAAAAAACTTAAAAATAAAGACTGGAATAGTTACTGCATACCTAGTCGGGAAGGAAGAAAACCAGACAATAGTAACAGAAACAAAGTCATGGGTTCAAAAACAAGACATTAGTGCAGAAGGAATTAAAAGACATAGCGAGGGACGAGAAATCAAAAGGCAGAAGAGTATGGGTACAGTACAGAAACTTAGAAATAGATGGACAAATATACACCTGAAATGATCAAGATCAAAGAGTTTCAAACAAAAGTGAAAAAAAAGTAAATAGTATCACAAATACAAAAAAGTAGCTAACGCGTGCAAGGACCAAAAACATGGCATAAATACACAAGATAGAAATAAAAAAAATAGCAAAAAAATAAAGACACTGAAAAAAAAACAGACAAGCAGAATTTTGTTTTGAAACGTGGCTGGGATCGACAACAAAGATCAAGAGTTCTGGAAATATATACAAACGTTTAATATAATTGGAATAGTAGAGACGCGGATAGATAAAAAGAGATGGGAAAAGTTAAAGCCCAACATGCTAGCCGAATACATCTGGAAATGTCAACCGGCTATTAAAGAAAAAAAAAGAGGAAGAGTCAAAGGAGGGATAATTAAAAATAAAAAAAAAATAAGTCAAGAAAAGGATAGGGTTATAGAAAATGAAAGAATACAAGAAAGAAATTTTTTGTGGGGAGGTGAAAAATATAAATTAATAACAATATATAGCAGAAGTATGAAAAAAAAGTAGGCAAAAGTTAGATACTCTAATAGAAAAAACAGAAAAAAAAACTTTTGGAGGGAGGGAGGGCTTTAATGCAAGAATTGGAAAGAGGGGAGAAAGAATCAAACAAGACGACTACACAAGAAACAAAAAATCAAACGACACTACAGAAAACAATGAAGTTAAGGAACTGATAGAAATTATAAAAGAAAGAGGTTAGAATATTTTGAATAGAAATTGCACAGAAGATGAAAATGGAGAATTTACTTAAATAGCTACAAATGGGCAATTAGTAATAGACTATGTAGTTATGAATGACAAATTTGAAGTAAGAATAAGAGTAGAGTCAGACAACCAGCTATTAGAACTGAGCTTAATTGAGGAAAATGTAAGAAAACAGGAAAATGAAAAAAAAAAATTGAAGAAAATGTCGATTGGACAGAGTTTTTAGATTTTTGGCGTATCAGCCTAATAAGACTATTAACGTCGTTTGGACAGAAGAAAGTGTGCTAACGTATTAAAAAAATCTAAGAAGAATGAGAAAAAACGAAAGAAATCTCTTCTAGAGATAATGAGGGAATTAGAGGAATCAATCAGGGAAGCGGTAGTAAAAAAAGACATATAGAAGAAATAAAGAAAAAATGAAAAAAAAAAAACAAATAGTGAAACAGTAAATGTACTAAAAAAAAATGAAGAGCCAGATAGATGTTAAGACACTGGAGAAACAACAAAAGCACAAAAGAAGAATATCTAAAAAACAGAGGGCATACAAGAATCAGTGTAAAAAAGCCAAAAAAAAAAATTAAAAAAAAAAGGAAATAGAAATTAAAAAAATAAAGACAGAAGCAGAAGCATGGAAATACATAAATAAAAAAATAAGAAGAAATCAGAGAGATATTGAGTCAACACCAATGTTGGAGTAAAAAAAAAAAATTTTTTTTGAGTTTGTTTGGAGGAGAAAAAAAAAAGAAAAACCGGACAGTCAAGAACCAATCAAGCAAGTGGGAAAAACTTCAAAGGAAGCAATATGGGAGATATGGACTTAAAGGCGGCATTTGATACTGTGGAAGTATATGAGAGTGAAATGAATTAGCGAGCAGCTGGTAAGACAAATAGAAGAAGTGTATGAGGAGACAGCAAGTAGCATGCGGGTTAATAGAAAAATAAGTAAAACATTTTGGACAACAAAAAAAGTAAGACAGGGCTGCCCACTGAGTCCCACTTTGTTTGCAACCTACATATCAGATGTAGAAGATAAACTAAGGTTGGTTCAAGCAGGAGGGGTAGTAGATATTAGAGAAAAAGTGTGGTCGCTAGCATATGCCGACGACATGGTAATACTGACAAAAAAAGCTAAAGAAATGAAAGAAATAATAAAAAAAATTGAAAAATATATAAAAAATATATTTAGAAGTCAATGTAGAACAAACAAATATTATGGTGTTCAGAAAGGGGGGTGGAAGAAAAAAGCAAAGGACTGGAAATAGAATGGGCATTGTATTACAAAAGTAAAATCTATTAAATATTTGGGATATGTTTTTAGCACAAATAATAGTGAGAGCAAGCACATTAAAGAGATGGCTCGAAAGGCAAATAAAGTAGTGGGGCAAGTTTGGGAAATAAGTAGGGTCCACATTTTGTCAAGACCCAACCGGGACATGCAACCAAAAAAAAATTAAATTGATATTTTTAAATAGCAGAATTGGTTGTTGTAGAATCTAGTAAAAGAAAAAACAGTCTTGCAAAAAAAATTGTTTTTAAAGGTAGAAATTTGTCATGAATTCTAATTTAAATTTTTTCATTGTTCTAATAGTTTCATTTATGATTGCTTTAACTTCTATTATTGTATTTCTTTTATCACTCGTAGAAAAGTTTTTTTAGTTAACCGGAACAAAAAAGTTGAAACCGGAACAAATCCTGGAAAACCGGGACGTAAGGACACCCTAGGAATAAGTGAAAGAAAATTTGAGTGTATGAGAATAAAAGGTTTACTGTTTGATAGTTTAGTTAGGAGTATGATATTGTATGGATCAGAAATATAGAGATGGAATGATCAAGAAAAATTATAAGCAATACAAGTAAAATATTGCAGATGGGTGCTAGGTTTAAACAAAGAAACTCCAGCATATATTGTGTTGGAGGAAGCCATAAAAGATAAGTTAAGAGTAGAAACAGGAAAAAAAGCAATGAAAAATGAAGAAAGAATGTGACAAAGACACAAATGTAAAATTTTACATGAACGTATAAAAGAAAAAATTAGAGCAATAAATGGAAAGCTAGGAAAGATTAGGGAAAATTATTACAATAAAAATGGGTATGCTAGTCAAGAAATTGAAAGAATGAGAGAATTTGGGAGAGAAACATGGCACAAAATTATGGAAAGAGATAGAGATATACAAAAATAAAAAAGGAAAATACGAGTGAAAAATAAAAAAGGAAAATACGAGTGAATAAGTCTTGGTACAACGCAAATTATAAACATATTATAGAAAGTGAGCTGCCAATGTACCTAGAGAGTGGTAGATACAGTAAAAATAATAAATAGATGATTGCAAGATTCAGATGTGGTAAAGAATAGCGAGTGACAAGATTTTGGATGCAAGAAAATTTAAAAAGGTGCAGAGAGACTAAGGAAACTATGGAACACATGTTAAAACAGTGTAACAAAATAAGAGAAGAGCAGATAAAAAAATGAGATATTGAAGGAGATGGAAGAGGGATAGAATGTATGAGGGCAGTATTAAAACGAAAAAAAGAATATGACAAACAAAGAAAAAAAAAGTTTAGTTGTGGTTAATTTTATAAGGATTATGATTTTTTATTTTGGGTTATAAATATGTTTGAAAATGTAATTTTCAAAGCCGAAAGGCAAGAAATAAACCAATTAATAATAATAATAATAATAGGTGAGTTTGTGACAAAGAAGGTTCTGCACATTGTATATTTGTACTTATTCTGATAATAAACAAAATTTGTTATTCTTCAAAACATTTGCAGTATATGAAATCTGTTTAGATTTTTATTTAATGCAAGCGTTTGTTTATGTCACAAAATTAAGGTATTATTCCTGTAACTTTTTTGCAGTTTTTCATGACATCTACGTAAATTGGAATACTTCTTGGTTTTTTTCCGCCACTAGTCCTAACCAAGCATTCACATCTTTGATCAACTTTGCAAGTTTGGAAGAGTTTGCTTGGGGGTAGCAGTGTGCATTATATAATATCTAATCATTATGTTTTTGGGTAATTTTTAAAATTTGTTATTACACAAAATAGTTTGTGGTACGCCATACAACAAAATTTTTTGATTTATCAAACCAGTGTATGTTGTTTGCTAAGGCTTAGTAGCAATGTTGCAAGTAGCTATAAAGCCAAACAGGACGTTAGTTGTCGGCTTATACACAAAACAAACGTTGCAATTAAAAATGTAACTGGCTAATTTGGCATTTATTTTTGGCCAGTAATATTTATTTGCAATTTTAAGTTAGTTTTTATATACTCCTACATAACCAGACGAACTAAAAAAGTTTTCCTTATTCAATACTTCATGCTGGAATAAATGATGATCTATCACAACTTTAAACTCAACTTGTTCCAAATGTTGTCGTAACTTCTTTACCTTCCAAAAAACAGCGCGTTTTTTTGTTGTGTAATGGTTACATTTGATGTTTGATAGCAAACAACTAAAATATTAACCAGCTTTTTTTTTTTGTTTAGTTTTTAGAGTGCATTTATCTGTACATTTTTGTGTAAGAAACGAAAGCCTTCTAACCAAGTCAGCAACTTGTCGTACAAACCGTCTATACTAAGTAACGTCTTAGTATAGACGGCTCGAAACTGCGTATTTTTGAAACCTTTTTGGATTGCGACATTTAAGATTTTTTTCAACTTGTTCGGGTCTACGTAAAATCCTTGTTACAATATAGTTTAAATACTTTAGTTTTAAACCATTAAATTAATATTAAAGAAAGAAATTCACGGACATAACACAAGAAGAAAAAATAATATTCATATACACACAAGGACAGAAATAACGAAAAAAACAATACTAGGCAATGGACTAATCACATACAATCAACTACCTGAAAATATTAAAAAAACAAAAACTTATAAAAAATTTAAATCAAAATTAAAAGAACAATATATAATAACAAGACCAAAACAAACAAATAATTAAAAAAACATGATAATACACACAAAATAAAATAAATGGAAAAAAAAAATAAAAATGATGCCTTGAATACGAAGCTCTGCAGCCTACAATATATGGAAACTGGGCAAAGCAGCAAGTGGAAAAAAATAATTAAATAATAATCCTAAACTCTAGACAAAGTTATTTATCTAGTATTGGCAATAATTTAGTCATTGAAAGCTTTAAAATAAATAAATCACATTTACTAAGTAATATATTTAAAAAACCGTAACATGTTTCAATCTTTACAATGCCATCATCGGGCGGTGATAGAAACAAGTATGAATATAAAAGAAAAATTACAAAGCATATATGTATAACAGTAAAACACAGAGAAGTGGAAAATTAGATTTTAATTTACAAAATAATAGTTCCAATATCCAATGTAATTTTCTATCTCTCTACATTTTATATTTTACTGGCGTATATATGCTTTGTAATTTTTCTTTTATGTTTATACTTGTTTGTATCACCGTCCGATGATGTCCTGGATAGATATAGTATTAATTTAAGGTTTTCTATATTATGCACTGAGAACGAAAATGACGGTTGACCTCGAAGAAAATAATTTTCTATATTTTCTTGTTACATGGACGTTTTTTTATTACAAATTCTATAGACAAAAATAATGCTACATTATTTTTTGTTAGAAAATACATTTCTTTGTTTTTTAAGTCAAAAATTTTAAAATTGTTATGCCTTTACAGAAAAAAATAAAATCATAAAAATAAAATTTACTTTTCACTGACAAAGTTTTTAAAGAATCCAATAAATTACCCTGTATTTCAGTTCCGATGCTAATTTGATATTTGACCACGTTTGTTAATAAGATTGTTTAATTATTATTTTCCATATTATTATCAAATCAAAAATTTCTGTATCTAACAACATTTTATAAAATCTGATCTTATTATAAATGTTTTTTATTTTTTATTTGTAAGCTTCAAAACGTACAATGTGTTCATATATCATATCAATAGTTAGTACGTTGCATCTATCATTAAGATTAGTTGTAGTGGTGGTAGCGAGTTAAGTGTTTTTATAACTATTGTTCTTATTACTTCAATTATTCATAGTGTAGTTACATTTTGTAAACTTGTATGTTGTTTTGATTTTAAGCGTAAGTGATGCTTACTGTTTTTGTCATTGGTAGAGTGGTTTTATACATTTTTAGATTTTTTGAGTCTGCGGTGTTTTGTTATATTTTTGAAAAAAACAACTTCAATTTTGCTTATATCGATTGATCGTTTTTACTTCTTGCACTATATATATATATATATACAGTTGCCTTAAATATTAACTGAGATAATAAAAACATTGATGTAGTTTTTGACAATGAAGCCATTTCGTTTAGTAACTACAGTAACCACAGAAAACACACTGCTTTGTGGACATCCGCCAGCAACTTTAGCTTTTATAGTCTAACAGTATTAGTGTGGTTGTTACATCCTGATTCTTAAGCATAGAGCTTACTCTATATTGGATAAGTAGTGCTAATCTTATATTTTTCATTGTTGTGGCATTAAATGTAAAAATAATGTTGTCAAAAATTAAGTTTAGAAAAGAACATATTTAAAAAAAACAAAAACTTTATTATTATTGATGTTTTATTTTGTTTAAAACAGTTTAAAATTAAAAAAATAAAAAACATGTTTTAAACAGTTGTGTAATTATTTTTCTAAAATCGTAAAATAGAAAATGTTTTGTTTTTGCAAGATCTGAACAATTCTACTGATACTGATTGCTTGCAGAGTGTATTGCTAAAATTGTCAAACTGAATCAAAATAATTAAAATGCTATTTATGTTTTATATTTTCTAGAGATGAATTACCAAATATAAAATCAAAACTTAAATTAAAAAAAAAACATTGTTTTAAACATGTTTAAACTGTTTGAAACAAAATCGTCTTAACAATGTTTCTTTACTATGACATTAGTGTTTGTTAAGTCTATTTTGTTTGCATTTTATTCGTTTATTATAACGTTTTGAAGGTATCAAATATTTGCAGTGCAATTTTTGCTTGGTTTTTTAAGGGTTGAGAACTAACCTTTATTTGTTTTAAACGTACATCTAAAATTTGCTCATTTTTTTTATAGCATTGTTATATGACAAAGCTAATTTTGTATGAGTTCCAATCACATTTTATTTATTTTGGTTTTTGTAAACAGTTAGCAAGTGCCTACCTTTGCTCTGTTAAATTGTTTATTTTACCAAATTATCTTGTTGGTAGTATGTTTGACAATTGTATAAATTATAGGTCGAGAGTGCAATTCACTGGTTAGAGATACTCTCTTATTTTTACGGGTTAAATCAAACTAACTTTACCTAATTAAAATAATATATTTTAATGTCTTTAACAATATTACATATACATATAATTTAACTATTTAAAGTTCTGTTTTTAACTAATTCATATAATGCTAAAATTGCCCATAATGACGCACTTCCAAGACATAACGTTGTGATGTTTCCTCTTTGGAAATGGCAAGGTTAGAACAGTCGGCGGTCCAGGGTTGATTGGTAATAACACAAATATATATGAACTAATTATTAATAAATATTTATATTTATTCTGAACAAATTACAAGCAATTAATATTTTATTCAAAACTAATTAAATTAAATAGTTAAACAACTTGTACATATTTTAACTACCACGGTTGTCTGACACGACAATATTAGCAGTATAAAGTTCCGTCTCGGTATTCTACTTTAAAAATATCGACAATAAGCCAATAATTTCAATATTGAGCACTCTATTAGCAAATTTACTAATAAGGTTAGGAGTTTTTACCTTGTAGATCTTGGTAGATCTACGAGGTAAGACTCTTTCCCTATGGATTTTGGCCGCTTTTATATACCTACAAAAACACATGTCAAATGTTTAATTTTTTATTTGCATGCTACTAGATTTACACTAGTTGGTTCAAGGGCATTTGAATACAAATTAAAGGTTAAAGTTGGTAATACTTGCCAAATCATTACTTGTCAGAACTTAACCTAACAAAAATCAAGTGTCCAGTTACGTCAAGTAATTGTGGCAAAATTATACAGTAGCGAGTAAGTTTGTCACATCCCTTTCTTGCAATCAGCAGAAAAAACCTGTTACACAACAAAATTAACAGTTTAATCAACGCAGATTATGTAACAGTTTTTTTCTTTTACAAAACATTAATATACATTTATATAAACTTAATAAATTTTTCTACACAAAATTAAATTAGAGTTGCATAAATTTTCCCCAATTTCTAGAAGAGAATGAAGTTTATGCCTTTCTTCGTTAGTTACTTTGAGCCGTTAGAATGCAGCCTTGGAGGCAAGTCATATAATTTTTCAAAATTATATGTTTTTGGCGAGCATGTTAGTTCAAGAATATCCATGTCTGTCTAGAAAATAGAAACAGAAGAAAAGTTTTTTTTTTATTTTTTTTTTAAATACTGTTTTAAAAAAACTGCAATTAGATTGCTTTTATATCTTTAACATAAATATTTTTAATTTTTTTGTTGTTTGTTGTGTTTTTTAAATTGAAACGCACTGGAGAGATTATTTTTAATACTTTAAACAGACTGTCAAATTTTGATGCTAATTTTGCTGTAAAGAGTTTACTTGCAGATGATTGGTGTGTTCATTTCTATATTATTGTATTTTCAAGTTTTGGTGACCAGTTTTGTCTTTTAAAATTGTAGTAGTGAGTCTGTTTTTCTGCAGTTTCACTAACATTTTACTGAACTAATGTATGTATGTCTTTTAGATGTTTTAACTTTTCACTTTGTTGTAGACCAGCTAGGTATAGTGTTGTTGTTTCTTAAAACTTTTTCGGTGCCCTTAACTCTCTACCAAAATTAAGGTATGCTGGTAAAAATTTTGTTGATTCAGAAGTGGCTGAGTTAAAAATGCAAATTGAAAACTTGGAATATACTGATCCCAGCAGCGATAATTAGATTTGCAGTAACTTGCTATTATGGGTTTAAGAGTTCTGTTTGCCCGATCTATTGGATTTTGCTTGTGAAGTGTAAGGTGGAATATCAATTTTAATTAAACCCGATTTCTTTAGAAACTGTTTGAATTTGTTGCTACTAAATTGTGTAGCATTATTTGTTATCATATTAATTAGTGTTCTAAACTTTAATAATATTCTATCTCTAATAATTTTTTTTAAATTTAATAGCTGTAGCAGCTCGAATCGGTTCGCATTCCACTCATTTAGTAAATTTATTTTGAATTACTAGTAAGTAACAGTTTTTTTTAATCTTGGAAATAGACCTATTAAATCTACTATTATCGTATACCATGGTTCTTCCACATAGCAATCTTTGATGACTCCTGAAATCTGCATTTGTAAAGGTTTGTACCATTGACAAATTATGCATTTCTTTACAAACCTTTTAACGTCCTTTGTTATTCCTGGTCAATAATAACCTTCTAAAATTTTATTTATAGTTTTGGTTATTCTTAGATGTCCAACTACTCTAGGACAATGATTCTCCTCACATACTTGATGTATTAGTGCCGGTGGAATATATAATCTCTATGGACTATTTATTATAGCGTGGCTAGAATTTTGATCCCATACTCGTTTAAATAGTCTGCCATCTTGGATTTTGAAGTTTTTGAGTTCCTCAGGGATAGTTTCAACCAGAATGTTTTGTTAATGAACCCAATTTGGACTATTACTAGGATGTCATCCTTTGGTGCAGGCTGATATGGCTCTCTAGAAAGGGTATCTGTTAATTGGTTTGAAGACTCTTTTCTGTACTAAATGGTAAAGTTATGCTGTTGCTGATCCATATTCCAGCGAGCAACTTTCCCGGTTGGGTTTCTTAGTGAGTTTAGCCATTTCAAACTTTGATGGTCTGATTTTACTGAAAAATTATATCCTTCCAGATATTGCCTCATCTTCCTGATTGCCCAAACAATTGCCAGACACTCTTTTTCCATTGTGGAGTAATTCTTTTTGGCATTGCTCAAGGATCTACTAGCATAGCAATTGATTTTTCTATCTCCGTCATACCTTTGTGTAAGTGCCGCACCTAGACCATAATCACATGCATTTGGTTCTAATATAAATTCTTTTTTAAAATTAGGGCACTACAGGATGGGTGCTAAATACAATATTTCCTTTAGTTTTTTTAAAAACTACCTCGGTTTTATCAGTCCAGGCAAACTTTGTACCATTCCTTAATAATTTATTCTATGAGTTAGTAATTGTCAAAAAGGACGGTACAAAACGTCTGTACCATGAAGTCGCGCCCAAGAATCTGCAAAATTCTTTTTGATTTTTGAGAGATAGAATTTTCAGTACTGCCTGTACTTTGTCAGGATCTGTTTTGATGCCTTTTCCAGTCATAATATGCCGCAGGTAACGTAGCTCAGTTTTTTTAAATACGTATTTTTTTAAATTCATCTTAAGTTTTGTTTCTCTTAGTCTTTTAAATACCTTTTTTGGGTTATTTATGTGCTTTTTAAAGCTTTTGCCGATGACAATAATATCATCCAGGTAAGCAACGGCTTTTGGCTCAAGTTCTGGGCCGATAACGGTATCTAAGAGACGTTGAAAAGTTGCTGGTGCTGAATGCAACCCTAACGGCATTTGTTTGAACTAGAACAAATCTTATCCAGGCAACGTAAATGCTGTGATTTTTCTACTTTTTTGTTTCAATGGTATTTACCAGTATCCAACTTTTAAGTCCAATGTTGATATGAAAGCTGTCTGCCTAATTTATTCAGGATCTCATTAATGTGCGGTAGCTTGTAATCGTCTTTCATTGTGACTTTGTTGACTTCTCTATAGTCAACACAAAATTATGGTTTTTTCTGGTAATGCATACCGGAGAACTCCATGCACTATGAGATGGCTCAATAATATTGTTCTTTAACATTTCATTCACTTCTTCAATAATGATTTTATTTATTTTAATGACGCGTTACCAAAATTCATACTTTTGTTGGCCTCAAACTCATCATTCAACACTGCCTGGACTTTATTCACTTCAGATTCATCTAGTGCTCTAACACTGTATACAGGTTTTTTTTTCTGTTTTTTAATTAGTTTATTTTGTAGATGTGTATTATTCCTGGCTTTGTTAAAAATGTGTGTTTTAATTTTATTTTGTATAGTCTGTATTAAATTACTTGTCTTTGTAATTTTAAAACTGATTTTTACAAAGTCAAGTCTAACGCCTCAACGTATTAGTACATCCATACTAATTATTATTGGATATGTTAAATTATCTAGTTTTAATAATTTAATTCTGTCTGAATGTCCATTTACTACTAATTTTACACAAAATTACCATTAGCTAAGTGTGCCTTCAGTCTCACCTGTTCACACTTAATATTTTGTTTTTTACATTTGTTTAAGCTATTGTCCAATTATTGTTTTTCTGTGCCATGGTATTTATTTTGTTTGTTGGCTGGACACACCTTGGCTTATTCCAACCTGATTGTAGTTTTCCGAGTGACACTTTCAATATTTGTAAAACGATCCCGGTTTACCACATTTATTACAGAATCGTTGTTGTGGTATGGTTTCTTGGGGTGCAATGGGTAACTGCAATTCTAGCAACAATTTGCCCAATCATAGTTTTTCTTGGTATTGACATACTTAGTTGAATCATCATTATTTTGTGTATCTTTCTGCGACCTTGTATCAGAATTGATTTTATTATTTGAATTTGTTTCCAACTTTTTACTGTTGATAACTTGTTTCAATTTTTCAAATTCTTCTGTTAATTTAATTAAATCTGTTACATTATTACAGTCTGTGCGGCAGACATTAATTTATATTTAGGTTGCAAATTGTTATAAATTCTTTTTAGGGCTCTCTTGTAAATTCTTCATGTTGGCTTATTAGTATTTGTATTTGTGTGATATACATTTTTGCTGATTCAGAGTTTTTTTGTGTCTTATTTCTAATTTCATCTTCTAATCGTAAACTAGATGTATTTGTACCAAAGAATAATTTAAAATCTGTTTCAAACTTTAAATAATTTTTTAATGTTTTTCTGTTATTTCAAAACCATAACTGAGCTTTGCTTTTTAATAACAGAAGTAAGCTATGTAAAATTTCAAAAAATGTAATTTCATATATCTCCCTCAATTCTTCAATCCGTTTTAAGAATGAGGTGCTATCCTCATATCCGTAATACTTGATGTTCCATGAATTTAGTATACTGGCTATGTTACTTTTAGGTATCATTTCTTTCTTTCCTGTGGTTAGATATTCTATTAACCTATCCCTTAACTTCCCAATCTCATCAAAGTCTGTATTGAGACCTAATTTCTTTAATTTCTTAATTAAATTTTTCTCGTCTATGTCATCTACTCATTGATACCTCTCCTCTGCTATGTCATGCAATAGCTGCGTGGAATAACGTCTAGATTTTTTGCTTGTCATTGTGTTTTTGTTGTAATATTTGTGTTATTATAATTGAATTTTAAAATAAAGCATTCAGTTTATAATCAAGTTTTTTTAAGCTCGGGCACCAAATTGTGATGTTTCTCTGGCACAATTACAAGGTTAGGACAGTCGGCGGTCCAGGGATGATTGGTAATAACATAAATATATTTGAAATAATTATCAATAAATATTTATATTTATTTTGAAAAAATTACAAGCAATTAATATTTTAATCAAAACTAATATTAAACTATTAAATTAAATAATTAATCAACTTGTACAGATTTTAACTACCACGCTTGTCTGACATGACAATAATGGCAGTATAATTATACAGTAGCGAGTAAGTTCGTCACAGCGTCTAAAGTAATATATAGATTAATATTAATTACACAAAAACTTTGGCTATTATGGGGATTATATAAAGTTGTAATATAATAAATATAAATAATTGCTTTAGACGCTTTATCAGCATGTTTTTAATGTATTTATATTTTATTATTATCATGGGTTGCTTTATTCCTGAAAAATTATTCCCACTTTTCAATAATTTGTTAGTGTTAAGTCTACAACTTAAATTTTGCAACAAAAACTTGAATTTTTGATTCTTTACTCAAACTATTGGTTAGAAATCATGATCTGAAGACACCCGTAAACCTATCCAAGTGCCGGCTACCAAAATATTGAATTCATCATTCCTTTTTTTAAATTATTGATTTTGAACAAAAAAAAACTTTTAATATCTTAATAACACTCAAACGGATGTGTGAGCACTCCAGTTCAAACTATTTAATGATAATTTTGGTTTTGGGGTGGATAGGCATTTCAATTCACACTACTGGGTAGTAATCATTATTTGAAGCTACCCACCTACCCATCCAAAACTTTGGTCATCTCTTTTTCTAACAAATAGATTTGTAACGCTTGCCAAAAGGAGAAACGTTAAATTTCTTGACTACAAACAATTAGGTAGGCACTCTAGTTCAAACTACTTACAACTCTTGAATGGTCATTATGATTTAAAATAACTAACCCAGTCGTTTAAATGTTATAAAATTGGTTATTATTTGCAAATTTCTTTTTTTTTCTCCACAAAAACAGTTCATTTTTCTTCTTCTTTTTTTCTCTTTGTACCCAGTTGATGAAAGTAAAAAAGTTGCTTTAAAAATAACTATTCAAAATAATGTCAAATAAAATTGTAGCTACCAGAAACTTAAATCAAGGAATTGACAGCTCTTTCATGGGAACTACTTTTGTTTTTGCTTGTAAAAAGTTTAGGTTTACCGTCTTCTTGGTTTTTACTTAAAAAAATATTGCTGTAGCATACGCTTGTCCAGTGGCATTACAGCAAACATGTAGATTTAGGCGTTTTTTGTAGATGCTTGTGTGTTAACCCACCTTGGTAAGTAACTGCAGGCAATTTTCTTGATTCCTCGTACTAATTAAGACAATTTTTTTGGGTTGTATTATGTCCTTTTTCATTCCACTCAATCTTTTTTATTTACCGCTCTTAAAACATTAAATTAGATTTCAGGGTCGCAGGTCAGGTGAGTCTAATTGAATCAAAAATCTGTTGAGTCTCAGACAATATGTACTTTTTTGTGATTCTTTCTGGTAGCAGAGATAATTTTTATGGATGATTTAAAAACATATTATTTGTTGCTCTAATCTACACTAAGCCCAGAATTGATGATTTTATTTTTGTTGTTTGTGAGTTGCTCTGCGTGCTCTCTTATCCTCTAAAATTAAACGCGACCAGCTTTAACACTTTAGACAATTGCTGAATTATCTTGTTCATTTTTTTGGCGTTATTGACGCTATTTTGCAATTTACGAATAATTTGTGCAAAAAATGGGTTTACAAGCCTGCGTCACTTTATTGAGATGTAAATTTAACGTAGCCCCTAGAAAAAAAATGCTGCTGCACACACTAAAAACGACTTTTTTATGTCAAAATATCTTTAACTAGCCATTTTTTGTCATCCTTAAAAACCCCAAAAAATATCTGTCTTTTTAGTGTATCTCAATTTGCAAGGAAGGTTTTTTATGTCGGTTACAACACTAATCTTTCCAAGTCTAAACTTCAGAAAAATCTTACGTATGACTTCTATAAGATTTGGACTTTTTTCAAGACAATAATTTTTCTTCCGCGCTGAAGCATTAAATACCCGCCAAGTTTTTATAGTTCATAGTTATCTATTCTTCTGTTACTACTGCCCTGTCGGGTAAATAATGTTTTGGCAAATTTTTAATCAACTTGCTTATATCCTCAATAATGCTTTATTCTTGCCAGTTAAATTAAATATCTTTTTGTAATCTTTAAAGATGCTATTATTTTTAAGTTACTTAGTAGTGCTTTGTAGTCTTTTCACTGCAAGATAAAAATGTGTTAGTAAGACTTCTGATCTGCTGTTCTAATTATGACAAACTAACCTATATAGAAGCTAATTATTCTCAAGATATTAAGCTTTCAGTGCAACGTCTTTGACCAACAAAGCAGTGACCATCATAATCATGTGTTTTATTACGTTGTGACAAAGAACCTTTCCTATGACGGTATTTTTTACGTCATTTAAAATTATCTACTTCTTTTTGTTTTGAAAATTTTTCTGTGTTGGGAGAAATTTTTTTTTCAATTGTTTGGCTTAGGAAGTAGTTTGCAATAAATATTTAAACTAGTCATTTTTATTTATGTTTGGATCTAGATGTGTTTTTTTTTTATTGCGCCCAGAAAGCCAACCATTCTTTTACATCTCCAAATTTCGTAAATTAAATCACTGACAGTTTGTATTTTTGTTGCTCATGATCACAGATCAAAGTAAATTATTACATTTGATTGTTAACTTGACAAATCTTACGTTATGAGGCTAGCAATTATTTGATATTTAAATTAATTTTTTTTTGAGAAATTGTTTTGTAGTATTAGCTCTTGAACGGCGGCGTCCTGCTTCATTAACGACTTTTCTTTATCCTGTAGCACCGTCCGCTGCGCTTAAACTTCTTGTAAAAATATAAAAAAAATATATAAAAAAAAATATTTAAAAAAAGAGAAAATTGGATTTGAATAGATTATTTTTATTAAATCCAATTTTAATATGTTGGAGGTTAAATTAATTATTTAAACAATATTAACAAGTAGATTCATTTGTAAAATTGTCTTTTAAAGACATTTTGTATGATGAAATAAATAGTTTATTTGAAGAAATTTTGAGAAAACTGGATTTAAACCTTTAAAACCTCCCTTTAGATACGGCCTTGACTAGAGTACTGGCTGAGAACTTTAACGATCGATTAGTGTACAATTTTTCATTTCATAATACTTGACAAGGTGTAGAAATTGACCGGATATAATCGTCACAAACTCTCAGATAACAACAAAAACCAAACAATTTAAAAAAATTACCTACTTGTTCAGAGAAATTAGCAAAATTTAAAAATGGCGGATATTTAGGCATCAATATAATATTAGTCTTTTATAGTTTAAAAACATAATCACATATTAAACTAGTTATAATAACTTTCAGGAAATTCTAGAGGTAATATATTTAAATATTACGAATAAATTATTTTAATTACTTAATTAATAGAAATACAGTTTTTACAAATGATCTTCTTAGAAATGATCAAAATTTTAGAGAAAATTTAAATTATAATACAATTTTTCTTTATTGATTCTAAGAAACAATAATATAAATATAATAATATAGTAATTAATTTAGTAAGTAGGCGTTCATAATATCCACTAATTCACAAGTTAATAAAATAAAATATGGGGACGTCCCATAATTCTATTAGCAATGCATCATTTCGCATGAGTTTGCAACACAATCTGCAGTTCGAGTGAGTTGATTTAGTTGTTGTTGGAGCGTGGCTGATATATTCTTTGGGCTGAATTAGCAAAGCTATTAGTTCGAGAGAACTGTATAGACCTGTTAAAAAATACCTGCATGTTAAAACTTGCACCTGAGGTATAAGGTATAATTATACCCCACACTATGTGTAAGGTAAATTAGGTCTATGGGTCTCACGGATGAACAAATTATAACTAATAGTCCGAAGAATGCCGGTGTTTTTCATCATCAGTTTTGAAGGGAAACGGCATTCTTTTTGAGGGCGTTTGTTATTAATATACATGGGACAGGGTCAAGGTCAATTTTTATTAATAACCGTGCTTTATTATTCATCCCATCACGGCGAATTACTACTACGAATTATATTAACATGACATCTTTATTTTTTTAATGATTATTCAACTTCTTATGATAATGATTCAATTATTATTTACAAATTTATTAATAATTAGTTAGCTAATTAAAAATTATAAAAATACGTGTGAAGCATATGAATATGATCCATGTAAATATGTACAGAAAGCAACATAACTTATGAACATTTACATACACTATAATAATAAATAAAATCATTTTGAAACAGAAAATGATGAAACCGATATTAATATAATTCCATATACGCTATTGCATAACTTTAGCATATACAAGATTGTAGAAAGTAGATTTTTTTTTCGGAGTTGAAGGAGTCGATCTGATTGACAATACTGCATTCTCGATTCTGCTCACATATAGTGAAACACAAGTGAACGGATACAAATGTAATCATAAATATCGCGTTCGAAACGGGGATCTCTCGGTCCGAAAACTTGTTTGGGATATATTTAAAAAAACGCCATGCTTATCAAAAAATTACAGAAGTCCGAAAGAGATATACCTGCAGATAATAATTATTCTAGCGACTTGTTTATATTTATATCGGTGATTTCACAGCGCCAATCTTCGATTTATCGAGTCGTTATATGAAAAAGTAATTAAATATTTTAATGGTTAACATAATTTATTTAACATTTAGAATTAACAGGTCGTTATAAATCAGTAATAAAATTTAAATTTCTGAATATTGTTTTTGTATAATTACCAATTTTTTTAGTACTTCTGTATGAGACTAAAATTAAGTATGCTATAATTAAGTTATTGGGCATACCATGGACATGTTATTTATATTTAGAATATAACATAAACTTCAGTATTACTACGTATTTTATCTTCTGTCATATTAAAGTTAAGAGAATGCAATTTTTAATAACAGTAATTATGGTATTTGTTGCCTACACTATAACATTTAAATTTGTAGTTAAATAAAATATAAAAACACATTGGTAATTTGGTAATATTATTAATAGAGACAAGTACATTACTCTTAATTATAATAAAATATGATTAGACGTCACATACTTAAATATACTATTTGCGAGTTAATAAGGCTTGTCGACCGTGTTCTCGAACGCTTATCTCTGAATGTTCTAATGCGCACATATATAAAAACAGACATCACAAAATAGGGTTATTATTAATCCTATAAAATAAAATAAGTTTTATAAACTTAATATAACTATATTATTGCAAATATTTAAGGTTTATTAGTAAGAATTATTTGATTGAGTTAGCTATGACTCAGAAATAATTAACACCTGATATAGTTTGTATTTGAGAGTATTTTATGAACAATATTCAAGCTTCTACTGTTATTTTATAAAACTACGCAATCATATTACTGCAGATTAATCAACGAGAATCACAACTGGAATCAATGCTTTATAAAAAATCAATTGATGTATCCGCAATTTCTTATTATTTCGCTATCCAACTGCGGGCTTCATTTTTGATAATTTCGTTGAGTATTTCTTTTTTTTTTAAATTCTATTTGGGTAATTCCATTACTTTTCGATTAATTTAAAAAAGTCGACCTCTTTGATATTGCTCAAATTTTCAGGGATCAAAATATAGATGAAAAAAATGAGATTCCCAAAATTTTGGACCTTAGAATATTGCCTGTTTAAATTGACACATATTTTAAGGTCAGAAATTTTACAATAAAACGTCTTGTTTAGCTTTTCTTCTATCTCAATTTTTGGGCTTTTAGAAAAAGATAAAAAGGTCCACAATGACTCAAATTATTCCTGATTACATATACTTTAAAACCCATATTTTTATGTTTAATATCGTGGCAGTCATTTTGATATATTAAGCTTCAAACAATATTTTAAAAAACCTCGTAAGTTTAGCAAAATCGCAAAATTTGGCTTTCTTTAAACCGATCTAAGTTTGTCAAATCTTAACCAAATTTGATTCGCAAAGTCTAGATTTCCTCGTGTTTAATCTCTTTTTAAAGTGATCACACAATACTTTTAGAATCAATACGTAAACACTATTATTTTGATGCAGGAAGTTGCACATGTTTTCGCGATCTTCAAAACTTGTAATTTTTTGGTCCCAAAAAAGCGCTGTCATCCTATGTCGATTTTAGTCAAAATTTCAGTAAATATTTTGTAGAATACAAGAAAAAAAGTTATCTATATGAGAAATGGTATATCGGGCATTATCAAAAAAAATTAATATTGAAAAATTGTCAAATATGGCAAACGGCACATTTTTGTATCTCAATTTTTGGGCCTCTGGAAAAAAATAAGAAGAGGTCTACGGTGACTCAAAATATTCATTATTGCATATACTTTAAAACCCATAGTCGTATATATAATGTTAACACAGTCATTTTGATATATGAAGCTTTAAACATTATTTAAAAAATCCGTAAATTTGAAAAATTGTAAAATTAGGCTTTCTTTAAACCGTTCTAACTTTGTCAAATCTTAATGAAATTTGATCCACAAGGTTTAGATTTTTTTGTTTTCAATCTTTCTTTAAAGTAATCATACTAGATTTATAGAATCAATTTGTATTCACCACTATTTTGATGCAGGAAGTTGCACATGATTTCGCGATCTTCAAAACTTGTAATTTTCAGGTCCCGAAAAACCTCTGTTACCTTATGTCGATTTTAGTTAAAATTTCAGTAAATACTCTTCAGACCACAAGAAAAAAGGTTATTTATATAAAAAATGGTATATCAGATATTATCAAAAAGCCATTGAGAAAATGCAATTTGTTGTGCTCCGTCGCCTGGTTGTAGGTATTGTACTTTTGATAATAATATGGGTGAACGTTTTCACTAAAAAACACGTGAAAAAAGTTGCTATCTGTTGGAAAATCTCAATTGCTAGGGCATTACCATTACAGAATCCGTAAACAAAAATGATATCTGCGTATTCTTCGTTGTTAAAAAGCATTTTTATCAAATTTTATTAACCGAACCAAAGAAAACTGTTTTAACAAGTATCAAAATCTTGCATCAATGCACACTTGTTAAAGTAATGTTGTTTTGTTTGTGTTTTTTTGCTAAGTAAAGAGTTTTTTAAATATTTTGTATTTGTTGACTATCTCAAAGACAAAGCAAGATAGACAAAAAGTGATTTAGATTTTCTGAAAAACATTGCCAATTTTGACGATTTTTGAATATAAAAAAATTCTTGATAATTCCCAATATACCATTTTTCATATAAATAAACTTTTCTTTTGTAGTCTAAAGAGTATTTACTAAAATTTTGACTGAAATCGATATAAAGTAACATCGTTTTTTCAAGACCTAAAAATTGCAAGTTTTGAAAATTGCAAAAACATGTACAGCTTCTTGCATCAAAATAGTAATGAATATGTATTAATTTTATAAGTCTTGCGTAATCACTTTAAAGAAAGATTGAACACGAAGAAATCTAGAGCTTGTGGATCTAATTTCTTTAAAATTTGACAAAATTTAAACAATTTAAACAAAGCATAATTTTGAAGTTTTGCTAAATTTACGTTTTTTTTTTTTTGGAATAATGTTTGAAGGTGATATATCAAAATGACTGCCCCAACATTAAATAAACAAATTTGGGTTTTAAAGTACATGAAATAAGAAATATTTTGAGCCATCGTGGACCTACTTATTTTTTTCTAAAAACCCAAAATTGAGATAAAAATATGTGCAACCGCACAATTGTCAATTTTGACAATTTATAAATATTAAAATTTTTTTGATAATGCCCGATATACCATTTTTCATATAGATAACCTTTTTTCTTGTGCTCTTGAGAGTATTTACTAAAATGTTGACTAAAATCGACATAGGGTGACAGCGCTTTTTTGGGACCTGAAAATGACAAGTTTTGAAGTTCGCAAAAATATGTGCAACTTCCTGCATCAAAATAGTGGTGTATACGTATTCATTCTATAAGTCTTGTGTGACCACTTTAAAAAGAGATTAAACACGAAGAAATCTAGACCTTGTGGATCAAATTTTGTTAAGATTTGACATAGTTAAAACAGTTTAAAGAAAGCAAAGTTTTGAGATTCTGCTAAATTTACGTTTTTTTTTAGAACAATGTTTGAAGCTTAATATATCTAAATGACTGCCACAATATTAAATATAAAAATATGGTACATGTAATAAGAAATAATTTGAGCTATCGTAGACTTTTTTATCTTTTTCCAGAATCCTTAAAATTGAAATACAAAATAAGCTAAAAAAGACGTTTTATTGTAAAATTTATGACCTTTAAATGTGTGTTATTTTGAACAGGCAATATTCTAACGTTCAAAACTTTGGGAATTTCATTTTTTCATCCATATTTTGATCCCTAAAAGTATGAGCAAAATCAAAGAGGTTGACTTTTTTAAATTTGTCAAAAAGTAATGGATTTAATTGCCTTTCTACCTTCCGGTGTAAGGCTGTATAGCGTCTTATTAATTTATATAATATTCACGCCATTTCTTCCTATCCTTGGCTATCTCCTTTATTTCTTTCCAAGTGTTTCTTTTTTTTTGTTGCCTCTTTTTTCATTGCGCTGTTCCATTCTTTTCTAGGTCATTGTCTCATATATTTTCTTGGTGCTTCTTTCTTCTGATATGTCCATACCATCTCATTCATCCTGTATGTCTCGTTCCTTATTATGTCTTTTCTTGTTTTTTTTTTTATTTTCTTAAGAAATCTCATCTTCATTGCATTTATTCTTTTTATTTGTTTTCTTGTCATGGTCCATGTTTCGCTACTATATGTTAATGGTGGTATAATTATTTTTTTAACTATTTCTATTTTTGTAGTTTTTGTTATTTCCTTTCTGTTGAAGAAAGTGTTTTTTAGCATGTTAATAATTTTTGCTGTTTTTTTAATTTTGTCATCTATCTCTTTGTTGAGTTTTCCGATGCTCTGTATTCCTCATTCCTAGGTATCTGAATTGTTCAACTTGTTCTATTATTCTTCTTTTTATTTATATTTTGACATTTAGTTTTTTTCTTGCAATTATCATAGTTTATTTTTATGTTTATTTTTTTTAGTTGCTCCTCTATTATTTCCATGTTGTGTTGTAGCTCTTCTTTTGTCTCTGCAATCACTGCTTTATCATCTGCAAATAGTAGTTCTGCTGTTCTTGTTATTTCCATCTTCCAATACTCTTTATCTAAAACAATTAAAAATTGCAATGCGCTTAGCACGCACCCTTGCTTTACCCTTTTCTTTGTTATGAATTCTTTTGATTCCTCGTTGTTTTTTCTTAATACGTTTTTGTTTTTTGTGTACATGTTTTTAATTACGTTTATTATTTCTTTCTCAATTCCTCTGTTTTTTAGTTTCTTCCGTATATTCTCACTTTTTGGTCCTGTCAAATGTTTTTCAAGATCAACAAAGCATACGTGCATTATTCTATTTTTTTTTTATTATGTTCACACTTAGCTGTCTTATTATAAATATTAGGTCTAGTGTGCTTCTTCCTCTTTTACATCCACATTGGCAGTCTTCTATTGTATTTTCTAATTTGTCTCTCATCCTTTTTTCTAAGATTCTTGTAAATATTTTGCTTTGTATACTCGTTAGTGTTATTCTTCAGTAATTTTCACATGTTCTTTTATCTCCTTTTTTATGTATAGGTAGGATTATTCCTTTATTCTATTCCCTTGGCATTTTCCCATTTCTGATAATGTCATTTATTAGTTCCGTTATTTGTGCAATTGACTCTTCACCCATAAATTTTATTATTTTTGGGGTTGTATCATCTGTTCCTGGTGCCTTCCCGTTCTTTATTTTCTTTTAATTTCTTCTATTTTTTCCGTTCTTCTCTCCTGTGTCACTCCTTCAGCTTCTCTTGTTTTGTTTTCTTGTCTTTTTCCGTTATTATTTTTCCATTTTTGTGTTCTTTCTTTTTTCTTAAATGTTTTAACGTTCCGTAAAATAGTTTTTGGTTTTGGTTGAAGTTCTCATTCATTTCTTTTTTCAAATTTTGTCCATGATTTTATCTTTTCTTCTTTTATTATTCTCTTTGTTTCATTTTTTTTTTGTCTTTTTTATAGTCTCCTTTTTTTTGTAGGTATTTTTTCCATTTTTTTTTTGTCTCATATCTCCTTCTTGACTTCCTCTGTCTACCAACTAGTTCTTTTTTTATATCTTTGTTTACAATTTTTGTTGTTCCACAGCTTTCTTTTGCAGCTTCTATTATGATTTGTTTAAACGTTTTCCACTTTGATCTATGCACGTTCTTTTTCTCTTTAAATTTTTTTTGTAGTATTTCTTGGTATTTTACTAGTATTTTTTTTTTTAATTTGTATGATTTTATCTTTATCTTGACTTTCCTCCTTCTTTAATTGGTTTAACTTTTTCTTTCTATTTTATGTCCATTAGTAGTAAATGGTGGTTGCTTCCTATCTCAGCCCGTCTTGTTGCTCTTACATCCTTTACCTTGATCCAGTTATTTCTATTAATTAAGTAGTAGTCGATCATTGATTTCTCATTAGTTAGTTGTGTTTTAGTGTAATTGTGTAATTGTGAATTTGGTGTTTGTTACTACCAAATTGTTTTCAATGCATAGTTGAATAATTCTTTCTCCATTGTTATTTTTTATTTTTTCTCTTTCATTTCTGATTACCTCTTCTATTCCATTATTTTGTTTTCCTACTCTCCCATTTAGGTCTCTTAGTATCATTATGTTTTCTGTTCCCTCGTCTATTTCTTGTTGTAACTTACTATAGAAACTGTCTATTTCTTCTTTCTTTGCGTCTTCATTAGGTCTATAAATATTAATTAGACATAATTTGATTATAAATAATAATAACATTGAAAAAACTATTAATGTAGTATTTTTAACTAAATAAATATATAGGTTGTCCAGAAAGTAGGGATGATTTAGTATTTGGCGCCATTTTTCATGTTTGTTATCTGATAACCTTCCCATTAGTAGCCTGATTGCAACCGTTTGTGAATTGCGTGTGATACTCGGACGTAAAGTTGCTCCAACCAAATCCACAGTTTGTAAGTTAATCCAAAAGTTTGAGACCACGGGTTTTGCTTTAAATGTTAAGAAAACAGGACGACCGCGTTCTGTTTAAAAACAAGAAAACATTGCTATTGTGTGTGATGCGACCGTAAGCCCCAGACAATCGATTTGCTGACAAGCCCAATAACTAAATATATTACAAAGTTTATATCCTTTCAAAAGATCTAAAAACGCATGCGTACAATATTTAACTTACACAAGAGTTGAAATTTACAGATCATGGAAAGAAACATCGACTTGCTTAGTGGGTTTTGGCTCAACAAGCAGAAAACAATAACTTTACGAAAAGAATAATTTTTACAGATTAAGCGTACTTCCACATTGCAAAACTGCAAAATTTGGGGTACCAACAATCCGCGAGTGACTGTGGAAAATAAAATGCATCCACAACGCACGGCTGTGTGGTACTTTTTTGAAATGATAAAGGAGCTGACGGCACTGTGAACGGAAATCGTTACAAAAACATGCTTTCTGATTGGTTTTTCTCAGTTGTGATTAAAAATGACGACTTTTGGTTTCAACAAGATGGAGCAACATGTCACACATCTCGTGAAACAATTGCTCTGCTGAATGAGAAGTTTCCTCAAAAAATTATCACTTTGCGTGACAACCAGGAATAGTCTGCCACATTATGCGACCTTACGCTTTATGACTTATTTTTGTGGAAATTTGTGAAATCAAAAGTATACGTAAACAAACCACAAACAATATATTAATTAAAGGATGAAATTTAAAGGGTTATTAGCAGCATCCTAATCAAGAAAGAAAACAAAAAATCTCATCATGTGGAGAAGAAATGGATCAATATGTTCTATATTATATACTATTGAAAATTAGTAAACAAATCCTACAAACAACAAAAGGAAATAAAAAAGAAAATAGATGACAGATAAAATTCTAAATAAAGTGGAATTTAAAAGAAGCTTCAAAGGTAAGACAAAAAAAGGCACAAAGCAGTAAACAGAAAAATTTGGTTAACAGGTAGACACTTTTTGTGATTCCAAAAAAAATTGGTTTATTTAGATCCACCCTATTTTCTATCAAGACCGGAAAAAAATTCTAAAAGCAAATAAATTATAAGGTATGATCAACCGCATAGAATGTAGAAGGCAAAGGTAGACCACTAAATTAAAGATACACATTATTGTCCCTAGTATATCAATCAATATGAATAATATTAAATTAAAGCATTTTACAACACAAAATTTAAAAGTTTCTGGGGGGACTGTTTGAACAATGCTACAAAGACAAAGGAGGATGCAAGTAAAAAAAATATCAAAAAATATTATTAAACTTAAAAATAGCACGAAAACAAACAAAGAAAAGAAGTAACAGTTCTACGTATAGACTTTAATGCAAAAGTTGAGAAAAGAACAAATACAAATTTTGTGAACATGCATGGACTAGTAAACAGAAACGAGAGAAGAGAAAGGCTAAACCAGTTTTGCAAAAAAGTTGGTCACGCTATAATAAACACTTTTTATAAGTTGCCCCCTAGAAGACCATACACTTAAAAATCATCAGCCGGTACCTTATAATCTTAAAAAAAATTAGATCAATTTATTTACAATTAATTAACGGTTACGAATAAGATTGTAGATCTAATAAAAAAACAAAGTAGAGTCTGACAAAAAACTTGATGCACTAAATATCTACAAAGGATAATAAAAACGACATCATTTCTGATAAACACAGCAAAGCATTGCTAAGTAGGGATGATAAAATAATAAATTGGCAAAAATACATACATTTTCTTTATATTTATGTCCATAAAAAGCTAAATAACAGTAATAACTTATTATCAACAGAACCTCTTATAACGCGTTGCAAAGTAATCAAGACAATTTAAAAGATAAAAACAAAAAGTCACTAGAGCCTGATGAGATTTAAGGAGACATACTAAATCTAAAAAATTTAAAAAAAACCTAGGCGTTATTACAAAATTATATCAAAGTATTTAAAAACATCTCCAAGAAATGGACAACATCAACATTTATACCAATACCTAAAAAACAAACAAGATAGTTCAAGAACATAGAACATTATTAAAAACATCCAAGGTACTAACAAGCACCAATACAAAATAAATAATGACCTAGAGTTAGCAGAAAAATTTCTCTCCTAAATATCACCAACATATGTCTGCCCAAAAAATGAGCAACAAAAATTAGAAATAAACAAATCTACAGAAGATATAAATTTAACCGAACTAGAATTTGCGCTAAAAAACAAGAAATCTACCACCTCCGGATATGACGAAATCAATTACAAAATGATACAACTCTTACCACTAAATGCAAAACTAAAACTAATAAATATATACAACAACTGGTTAAATTAGAGTCAAATTCCAAAAGAACATAAACTGATCAAAATAATCCCAATAAAAAAGAAAAATAAACCAGAAGAGGAACACACGTCATACAGACCAATAGCTCTAATACCATGCACACTAAAAATTTTCAACACAATAATCAAAAACAGAATAAGCTATATTATAGAAAGCACACATGCTATACCAACTACAAGCTATGGTTTCCGCCAAAACAAAAGTACAAACGATGCCCTTTGCAGATTATACACAGAAATCAGAAATAACAATTCAAATAAGAACATTACATCAGCCACCTTTATTGACATAAACAAAGCATATGATTCAGTGCACATACTAACCCTTATACAAATATTAAAACAAACAAGTATACCTAAAATATATATACAATACATACAAACATTTTTAACAAACAGAAAGTATACCATATCAACAAACGTCAATGATATAACCAGAACATGCAATATAGGTTTACCGCAAGGATCAGTTTTAAGCCCTATACTATTTAATATATACACAAAAAACATACGAGAAAATTTAAATATAGGCGTTATACAATATGCAGATGACATCACTTTATTCACACACAACAAAGACATTAACAAAAATATTCAAATTATTTAAACCAACTTACAACAAATTAACTGCAACCTTAACAAAATTAACCTTGAAATAAATCTAGATAAATGTAGCACAATACATTTTAGTCGTAAACATAAAACACCTGAACATCGGAAAGTTAAAATAAAAGACAAATATATCCCCGAGAATGATGAACACAAATTTTTAGGTTTGTGGTTTGACCGAAAACTACACTTTAAAACACATATATCAGACCTAACAACACGAATCAATAAGGACACTAACACCATCAAAGCTTTTGCATCAACAAAATTCGGTACCAGACAAGAACACATGTTACACATATACAAAACAATGATAAAACCAAAAATCCTATACGGTTCACCCATATATGGAATAGACAACACTAAAGAACAATACTACAACATTCAAAAAGTTCAAAACAACTGCATTAGAATATGTCTGGGAACTCTATATCAACACCCATACATTGCATGCTAAGTGAAGCAGCCGAACTACCCCTTCGTTACCAAATAAAAACAGTGACATATAACTATATCTCAAGATCTTTACCCTACAACCGACAATACCTAGAAAACTTTGAAAAAATATATAAGTCACATTCGTTTTGGAAAAGAAAACATAAACCGTTTGATTTAGAAACTTTTCAAAAATTAAGTCAACAACTAAATCAACTAAACCCCAAAAACGCAAAACAACAATGTTACCGGCTAACCCGAAAGCCACTAAATATACGTACTTCAATAGCAAACATTACATCCAAATCCAATGATATAATAATCCTAAAACAAGCCTCCCTCCAACACCTCTAAAAAGTATACCAAAACTTTGAAATACTTTACACAGATGGGTCTAAGAAAAAGAATTATACAGCAGCTGCAGCAGTGTGGCCAAAAAAATTTAAGACAGCAGATCTCAAAATACAGACAGAAGTATCTATAACAACAGCCGAAATGACCGCAATCAAACTGGCCATCTTCCTTATAGCCCAACATCCTTCCTCATGCAAAAGCAAAGTTATCCTAACCGATTCTTTATCATCCCTCCTACTTTTAAAACAAACCACCCAAACCACAAACAAAATAAATAACATTGCTGAAGAAATATATACAACAACAGAGCATTTAACAAAGCAAGGACACAATATTCACTTCCAATGAATTCCAAGCCACTGCAGCATAAGAGGAAACGAATTAGCGGATTACGCAGCCAACAACGTAGAACAACCAATTACAAAAACAACAATAGTCTACAATGACATAAAAACATATGTAAAACAAATTATAAAAGATGAATGGACACACAAATATAGACAAAATACAGAGACTGGATGAACTTACAAACAAATACAACAATCGCCGCAAACAATACCTTGGTTTAACAACACAATTCTATCAAGAAAACAAATTACAAAAATTATACGATATAGAACAGGACATGGACTGACTGCTGACAAAAAATTTAAATTTAAGCAAATTGACTCTCCTCTTTGCAAAACTTGTGACGTAGTAGAAACAACTCACCATATCTTAGAAGAATGTACACAAAATGACATAGAAAGAACTACCCTACTCACAAACACAAGACAAACAACAGTAGCCCAGACAATGACAAATATCGAGACTCACTTAAAACACTTAAGTACATACATAGCTTCACTACCAGACATTTAACAGACTAATTAAAACAGACAGTTTTTTAGGCTTCATGTTTTTATATAGAACTTCGGCCAACTATATATGTTATATTGTATATAAAATGTAAATTTGTAGTAAATAAGAATTAAAAAAAAAAAAAAACATACAGTTATCAAAGACTGAAGACTAAATATGCCTTACAAGTAATTTATTTAAAAAAAATCAAATTTATTTACAGCCGTATATATATATATGGGTAATTCCATTACTTTTCGACTAGTTTGAAAAAGCCGACCTCTTTGATTTTGCTCAAACTTTCAGAAATCAAAATATGGATGAAAAAATTAGATTATCAAAATTTTGGACCTAAGAAAATCGCCTGTTCAAAATGACACACATTTGAAGGTCAGAAATTTCACAATAAATTGTTTTTTTTAGCTTATGTTGTATCTCAATTTTTGGGCTTTTAGAAAAAGATAAAAAGGTCTACGATGGCTCAAATTATTTCTTATTACATGTACTTTAAAACCCATATTTGTTTATTTAATGGTGGGGCAGTCATTTTAATATATCAAATTTCAAACATTATTCCAAAAAAACTTGTAAATTTAGAAAAATTGCAAAATTATGCTTTGTTTAAACATTTCTAGCTTGGTCAAATTTTAAAAAATTTGATCCACAAGGTCTAGATTTTTTCGTGTTCAATCTTTCTTTAAAATGATCACACAAAACTTATAGAATCAATACATATTCACCACTATTTTGATGCAGAAAGTTGCACATGTTATTGCAATCTTCAAAACTTGTAATTTTTAAGTCCCAAAAAAACGCTGTCACTCTATGTTGATTTTAGTCAAAATTTCAGTAAATATTTTTCAGACCACAAGAAAAAAGGTTATTTATATAAATAAAGAGCATGTTATTATTTTAGTCCTATTCGAGGATTGAACCCCGGACTGTTAGCGTGCTACGCTAATGCTCTATAACTGAGCCATCTTAATTCTAGTTTAGTTAAAATAATATTATCTGTAGATTTGTTTATTTCTAATTTTTGTTGCTCATTTTTTGGGCAGACATATGGTGGTGATATTTCGGAGAGAAATTTTTCTGCTAACTCTGGGTCATTATTTATTTTGTATTGGTGCTTGATAGTACTTTGGATGTTTTTAATAATGTTCCATGTTCTTGAACTATCTTGTTTGGGATTTAATTCTTCACAAAATGTTTTCTAGTTTTGTGTTTTGGTGGATTCGGATTTGTAGTTTGTTTTGTTAGTTTTTTTTTTTAATTGACCATACTATTTTTTTTTGCGATTGCCTGGTTACATTCTGGGGTCTACCAGTATTTATGTGTATGTTCAGGATTTTTGCTAGAATTTGTCTATGTTCTTGGAATATTTTTGTTTGCAGATTTTTGGATTACATTTACCAAAATTTTGTAATCCATGTCTAAAGTTCCATGATTGTGTATATCAGTTTTAATATTATTAAAGTTTAGTTTAGTAAAGGCTTTTTTGTTGAGAATGATTTAGGAGTATTTTTGTTCTGATTGGAAAATGATTACTTTCTTGGCTGTCTATGTCTATTTGCCATTCAATGTGGGTTGCTAAATTACTTGATATGATTGTTAAATCAATACATGATCGGTTTTAATCAGTTTTGTTTTGAGTTTTGGTTAGTCTACCGTCATTTAAAAATACCATGTTATTGCCGTGAGTTACTTCTTCTATTGTTTTTCCTCTTTTACAGTTTTTATGTGACCCTCAAAGAGTGTTGTGTGCTTTAAAGTCATGTTATATTTTGTTTGTGGTTTTAAAAATTGTATTATGTTGGTTTTGTTAACATTTGCGTTTGGTGGTATATAGATATTGTTAATTGTTATATTTTTGTTTATCGTAATGGATTGTGTTTGCATGTTATTTATTAATATATGTGTGTAGTTTCTTTGTACAATGTTTTTGTGTATTATAAAAGCCACGCCGCCGTGACCGTCCATTCTGTCTTGTCGGTATATGTTATATTTTTTCATTTTTAGTGTATGTTTGTTTTTTAACCATGATTCTTGGATTGCTGCTTGTAATGTTGAAATTCGGCCCATTTCTTTGGTAGACTTTGTGCGTTCCATTGTACTATGGTAATATGTTTGTTATCCATTTTGATTGTTGGGAATTTGTGATGTTTGTTAGATAATAATATTGGTGATTAACAATGTAAGTTGACTAGTACATTTGAGTTTTCAATTAAAATTGTTAGAGTGTCTGTTGTGTTTGAGAAATCTATTGCTGTCGGTATTTCTATTAATTTGTCATGTTGACTTACGGTGTTATTTGTCAGGTAGTTCTTGCGTGTTGTAGTTACATTAGAATATGTATGTATTTGTTTTTGTTGATATTTTTGAGTGATTTGTTGTTGTTGTTTTATATAGATTGGGTAAGATCTGTCTTTATCATTGTAATTTTAATTACAATTTGTGCATCTGTCGGTGTTAGATTGACAATCTATGCTGTTATAATGGCCACCACATTTGGGACATTTTAATTGTGCTTGACATTGTTTACAGATGTGACCAAACTTTAAACAGTTTTAGCACTGAAAAGGTCTTTTAATGTATGTGTGTGTTTTGTATCTTATTTTATAGAAATAAATATGTGTAGGCGTGGTTTCTTCTTCTATGGTTATTATCTTTGGTTGTCCCTTGTCATCTATAATTTTAGAAGTGAATCTTCGAGCGTATGTTATTTTTTTATTGTTATTTCCTCGTCCATTATTTATTAATGTTTGTATGTCTATTTCGTTATCTATGTTTATTATTAATTTTTTGTTTCGTTTTTTTGCATACGTATTATGGCATGATAATTGTGTTTTTTTATTATGTCATTTTCTATTAATTTATTTGCATCTTCTGCCGTATTGCATATTGTTCGTATTCTAGATGGCCCAGATATTTCTAGATCTGTTATTTCTGTGCATTTGTCAAATAAAATTTTTGCTATTTTGGAAGGGTGATGCATTTTAACATTTTCCGAGTCAGTTTGAATAATCACTAAAAATGGTCCTAGATGATCTTTATAAGATTATTTTGTGATTGTATGTTGAGAGATTGATCACGGGAGATTGTTTGTTGTTGGAATGAAGTGATGGCAACGTTTATAATATTGTTATGTGAAGGAAAAGATTTAGATGCATTGTTTATGTCTTCCGTTGTGTATGTGCTTGCCTATGTATCTTGTTTGTAATATTAATTTCGTTCATGTGGTCGTTTTCAGTGTTGGTCGGTTGTGATTGTGACATGATTTTTGTGTCCGGCGAGTTTTGTATGTGTCGCTTATTTTGACGGCCTGGTGGTGCCATTATTTTGGGCTTTGAAAGCCCTTTGTTTTTAGCTTTTCTGATGTTGGTGAGTTTTATATTTTCGTGTTTAAAATTATTAATTTTAAAAGCAGTAAAAAATATAGGTTAGGTTGTACTTGTTGTTGTTTCAAAATGCAACACTGTACTGGGAAGGTCATTTATGTAAATTAGAAATAAAATTGGCCCCAGTACTGATCCTTGTGGGACCCCATACTTTAAATCCATAATTCCTGAACTATTGTTTTGAAAAGAAACTATTTGTTTCCGGTTACTAAGATAACACTTGATTAAATCACAACGGTAATTGGAAAAGTTGTAAAACTTTATAGTTTGTTTATAAGTATGAAAAAAACTGAACTCACATAGGCTCCATTTTCAAAACCATCAACAATATAGTTAATTAATTCTTGAATAGCTATAGATGTATGTTTCATTGTTCTAAAACCAAACTGGCACTTGTTAACTAATTTATTTGATTTAAGATATTCGCATATTTAATTTTTTAATGCCATTTAAAAAAAATCCGAGAATTGGTATTAACGATATTGGTCAATAGTTAGTCATTTTTTTTGAATGATCCTTTTTTTTAATTGGTAAAACTTTTGATATTTTTAGAGAATCTGAATAACAACTCATTTTAATGCATTCATTTAGAAGTTTTGTGATTGGTACGATAAGGATATCTTATAAAACCTTAATTACTTGACTATTTAGCCCATAGTAATCTATGGAACGTCTTGATTTCATGTCATTAATAAGAGGTAATCTCCTTAAAACTGCATAGGATACGGTGTCTGTTGTAGCTGCCTATTATTCAAATAATCTGTACTTTCAATACCCGTTATATCTGGAAGACCATCAATAATTGATTGTTCTAAATTTATAAAATATTTGTTAAAATCAGTGGACAAAAAAAGAAAAACCTGGCTAGATGCTAAGATATATGCTACGGATACAAAGCGTTGGATGAATGTTTACCATGAACAGGAAAGATATTGAAAACAACACTGCTTTGACACCTTTTAAGTAAAAGAAAGTAGATTAAGAAAAAAGAAAAAAAAAATACGTCAACAGCTTTTTATAATTATATTAAAAAAAAACAAATTATTAACATTTTGGTTTCTACTATGTTAGTGTTATATTTGGTGTAAAAGCATACTGTTTATGTATCACCTCAAAAATATATGCACAAACCTCTGTAAGTAATTAAATAATAAAATAAAATGTATTACTCAAAATTGATTTTGTTATAATTATGACTGCTTATAATATTATTTTAACGCGATTACATACGTTTCACATATACACTAAATTTCTTGAAACATTCTATTTTAAATAATTTTAACAAACGTTATCAGTAGTAGCTATAAATACATAGTAACATTCTTTCAAGCTGTCTACATACATACATATATTGCATTGTTACGTAACAATCAAGTCAACTAAATAAGCAAATATATAAACAAAAAGAAGTAACATAGTATTGCATTATTTTCACAATAAAAATTAAAAACTTCTTTAATTGTAAATGATATAAGCAATACTATATGTTTGGTAACAATTAAAAAACAACAGAACAAAGACCGCTCGTGTATTAACCTAAACGTATCTTACTATTGAGTTACTGATTAACAAGCTTGCATCCTTGAATGTTGATAACTGTAATTAATAAACATAAGCAATTATAAGTTTAAACTCAATTAGCAGTACTTTACAATTAATATTATAATAAATACTATTTCCTATAATTGTATCAAGTTTAATTAATATAATTGTAAATTATCATTTTATTACTATTTACTATTCAGTAATATCAATTACAGTTAATTGTATCGGTAATAATTGCTTTTGAAATTAATTAAAAAATTAATTAAATTATGACAGAATGAATGTAAATACTTGAATTAAATATACAATAATAAATATTTCATATGTACTGTATCAATAAAACATTGAGATCAGAATGCGTTTGTCTGTTTTTGAATAAAATGATAATTATTGAAATAATAAAAATATGTAACTATAAAATTTTATGTATACATTTTTATTAATAACTCATACACGATTAATAAAATTATATAATTCCTATCTTTAATTAGAAACAAAGAATATCAATACTAATTAATTCAATGTGTATAAAACTATTTTACAATTCCAAAGTAATAAAATATTTAATATTGTGAAGCAAGAAAATAAATCCAGTATTTTTCCTTTTTCTATTTCTTTATACAATATAAAACACGTTTACAAACTATTTCTTAATTTTTAAATAACGTTTACTTACATCTTTTCCTTATTGTAAGCTGATCTCACAGTTGAATAGTTGTCACTTTCTAACAAACATCCTTAATACGCACCCCAAGTAATCTGCCTAATAGTGCAAAAGTACTTATTTGCTACTTTAAAAGCATTCATGCAACAAAAAGTTTAGTTAATACCACCTCTTGATGTTCACATAGCAATGGGATAGGTCATGTTTATACTTGACAAGGAAGTAAAGCATCTGCCTAATCCAGGTGCCCTATAATTTGATACTTTTAACAAAAAAAGGATACACTAAAAGATACTTTGTATACAAAACGTTGTTATAAGCTGAGACGCGTTTAACGAATATCTGTACAATGTTATACGATAGACATCTTAATTTTTACCAATTTTGTTAAGTGAAAATTATTCGTTTATTGTTAACTCGGACCATTTGTAAATGTAACTATTAAATAAATTTACATATTGGCTCCCCTTTCAAGAGATATACTTGGTGCTTGTTTCAAGTCGCTGTATCTCTCTAGTAATTACCCATTCAAGTGAAAGACTTATGTGACATGTCGTATGAATTGTATAATTATTATGCGCTTTCGTGGAATTGCGGATATCGGTTTAAATATATTTAAAAATACCATGTGCGAATTAAATATGCGAACATTTTATTGCTTTTCACGCTATTCATACAACTTTAAACAATTGTATTATTAGTAATTAATAAATAATTTATTAATCGTTTACAATATGTTCTACTGTGAAAATTAAACGGGACAATAAAATGAATTAAACATGAAATTAGTTGTAGACAGAACAATCTTATTAATCTAATCGGCAAATGAATTAAAAATTATTTTACTATGGTAGCTTATATTAAATTTAAAATTATTACCGTATCTGAATTCAATTGCTGTGCCTTGTTGTTAATGTACACTATTGTAAGGTAATGGAATTGCTGGTAAGTTATATTATAAAGTAGCTGAAAAACTGCATTATATAAAATAATTTATGTTTGATTATAATATAACTTAAATTAAAAATATTAAGAAAATATAATTTTGTAAAAAAAACAATGATTGTATAATTACAGTTTGTGTAAAGTTGTTTATGTAACTTTAAAACAGGAAACTTTTAAATTGGAATATGCACGACAATTCTTTAATGATTAATACAATTAGATTACAATTTAACCAGTGAATCATTAAACTAAAATTAAACAATTGACGTGTCAAATAACTATTGAATAAATAATAGAATTTAAGTCACTCAATATGAATTAAAGATTGTAGTTAAAAAGTATTAGTTTAGTTTAAGTTTATTAAATGTAAATAAATACATATAAATGAAATTTAAATATTTACATAGTACATATATATGATTAATAATAAGAATGTAAACATCTCGACTACAAACATGAAATATAGTTAGTCAAAACTAATAAAACTTTTTGCATAAATAACATCCATAGTTTTTAGTACATAATTTTCAATTAAATTAAAAATACTATCTTAAAATAATGACTTCTTTGTTGCTGTTCTATTTACTTTATTGATATAAATATTAGAACTATATCTAGTTTGGTAATTATAAATGTCGGACGCTAAAATTATATTTTTGGTCTGGTACTTAAGTAATAAGTTATTGTTTAGTTTATATATAAAGCACATGTTGCAGTATATCAAATATTGTTTTACAGAAAAGAAACATAGACATCTTAGCATTCTATTTACATTTGTATAAACATCACATTTAAGAATTATCTTTAATGCTTTATTTTGAATAATTTGTAACTTATCTTATCTGGATCTTGGTCACAATAAAATAAAATAGTTGGACAATAAGAAAAATGAGTGACTTTATCAGTGATTAATAAACAATAAGTCTAGCGTTAATGTTCAATGTTTGACTAGCGCGACAAAAGTATTTAACTCAATTTGATCAATCACTATTTCTATATGTGGTTTAAAACATAAACTGTTGTCAATAGTAACATCAAGGTATTTGATCACAAAACGTATTCAATATATTCAGTTGCTAATACTACAAGGTTTGCAAATTCCGAGCAAGCACTAATTATCATAACTTTTGATTTCTGGGTATTTATTATTAATCCATTGTCAGTATTTCAATTTTTTTTTTTAACATTTTATTTAACCGAAAAATTGCACTTTGAACAATTATTGTCTTTTATTGCCACTAATGTGTCATTAGCAAATAAATGAAAAAAACATTCTCGTCCTTCACGCACTCTACAATATCGTTAATGTACCAGTTGAATAACAATGGTCCTAATATTGTTCCTTGAAGGACACCATATTTGTTGTTTACAGTTGTCAAGTACGATTTTCTTATTCTAGATATTTGCAATTTATTAAATAAGTAATTTTGAAACCATCTAAAAATACTTGCATTTAAATAATTTAACTTTTATAAATTTTTGCACTAAAATTTCTCTGTTTATTGTTTCAAATACTGCTCGGAAATCCAAAAATATAAAACGAACAACATGAGAAGGTGTACCAATCCATGGTGTTTGTAAATAATTAATTAAACTTTTTCTAGGAATAACATGGTATTTTATATCCCAGACATTGTGTTCAATATTCAATGTAGTTTCTAGTTTTATTTTTTAGTTTAAACAATTACTGTTATGATTACCACTGCAATAACCACAACTACTTTTAGTTTTGCATTTATTAGCAGTATGTCCATATTGCAAACAATTAAAACATACATATATTTATTTTTCATTATTTTTGCAAATGTGCATGCATCAGTTTCCACAATTACATTAAACAATGAATTAATTAGTTTAGTTTTAAATTTAAAGTTAAACCAAAATTCACACATTCTGTGTAATAAATCTGTTTAATAAAATTAATATTGTTTAACTTATCATTGCAAACCTTTAGTATTTGAAATCAAGGTAATAATTTATCAGCTATTTTAATATCATATCTTTTACCTAAAGATTTGCTTATATTTTCTTCTAATATTTTTAAAGCCTATACCACAATTTCTCTTATTATCTGTGACTCCTATTTCTTTAACTAGTTTTAAATCCACTGTTGCAATAATTGTCTTCTTATTTTATCTTGGCTAACATTATTGATTGGTTTTTTTGATTAATTTGAACTACCTGTAGATTCGACTTTGTTTTCTACTGCGCTTAAATTACAATAATCCCAGAACAGCGTGGCGCATAGAATATGTGAAAAGTTAGCGCAAATAAAGAATGCTAAAACGGGCAGAGGCATGAGTGCAACAAAGATAACATAAATTTTGTGTATATTTACTTGCCTATTATACCGGTCAATCTATTCTTGGCTTGCTATTATTAGATTGTGTACATCAATTAAAACATTTTTATTATCTATTGAGATCATGGTTTTCTTTTCACAATTTCCACATATAGTTTTTTTCTTCTACAATCATGTTGCTTTTATGTTTTGTAAAACAACTTCTATAGAAAGCACTTATTTTGATTGCTGTTGTGACGCAACATTTTAGAAACATTTTTTAAAGATCATTTTCACAACCGTCTTGGCATGATACATAAATTGTTGGAAAATGTTATCATTGAATAAAGTGATAAATTTGTGTCGTGGTATGGAATTTTTTAAAACAATTGCTTCTGCCGTGCAGAAAAAAAGCAACAGATATAGACATAATATAAAAAAAACTGAATCAAGGAAACAACCGAAATCAAAGTAAAGTTCCAAAAGGTTTTTTCAGAAACAACGCCGACGCGACTCATTGGATAGTAAATAAAACAATCGCAAACATATTAATGTGCAGTTTAACAAATTTTGTGAGTTTAATAGAAAAGAACACTTTACAAGTTTATTATATAGAAATGCAAAATTTATGAACAAAAAACGTTGTTCTCAAGAACGAATATAACATAAAATTGAAAGTTAAACCCGGCGCAATAACCAACCTTATACTTAAGATATAGTTGTGCGCATTTTAATTTATTTAAGGTATTGGTTCTCTCCTTGAAAACGTTTAAAATTAAAATTAATAAAAATGTTACTTTGATAGTTAGCGTGCGAGCTTCATTAGCAATACATATTAAATTTAACATTAAAAAATCAAATTTATGAAAAAAATTATCCTAAAACTAAAAACATCCATAGACGCGTTTCGAGGTTTACCTCTCATCAGTATGGCTTTATTTATTTATACTTAATAATTGATTTGTAACTTACTTCGTCAACATCGTTCACCACCACAATTCAAAGTGAATATTTTGAAGGGTGTATTGACTATTTATACTAACTGACTTAATGACTTTATTTAATGGCTATGGTTAATAGCATACTGAGAATGAACAAATAAATTATTTCGGGATATTTAGCTGATGGTAATGACATGAAAAAAATTAAATAGTAACGAGCGCTACATATGTCGTTGTGGCATTCATATAAATTTACCTATTTAACTAGGCTTTATTCGAAATTATTGCTTTACAACTGCGTCTCTTCTTTATATATTTTATATAATAAATTTAATTTTTTTTTTGACAAAATTGTAAAAAAAAATTAAGTGTAAGTGTTGATCAACCGACCAAATAAGTTTATCCAACAATAGTAGTTAAAAAAAAACAATAAAGAAAGGCCATAAAACGCTAACATTTTTACCAACAATAGAAGAAATAACATTTAAAAATAAACGGTGCCATTTTTTTTAGCCATTTAGATTCAGCACATGCAATCTGACAAATAGTGTTAAGCGACAAAAATGTGCACTTTTGGCATTTTTGGTTGTTATAGATTAAGTTAATTTAAATATAATAGTTATAATAAAAATGCCTTTACCAACTGACAAAAAATATCTACAAAGGTTTTTGAAAATGGTAAATTATGTGAGTAAATTTTTATTTATAATTTATCTTCAAATACTGCATCTCTGCGAGAACTAATTAAGAAAAACAAATCATGGGATTGGATCAACGCAACATTTTAAATTGCCGCAAATACAAAAAAGTAACTATCCATTGTTTTTGGTTGTAAAAGTTTTCTTCAATATATACAAAAAAAAAATACGGACAGTATCATAAACGCTTAAAAGTAGTTTTGAAAAAGAAATTGTTCGATTGCTTAACAATGTTGCAACAAATGTTACTTTGTTTGCAAAAATACGATTTAAAAGTTTATTATTAACCAGAACGCAATTTGTTTTTGGCAGATACGTTATAAGCATTTATCAAACAAAAACAACAGTGAAGAAGAAGATCTAGACAGTTTAGAGTTTTTAACATTTATATTTGCATTATCTACAATCAAACTGTTTAGCTGAATGGGCACTTCAAACCATTAAAAACCTAATTAAAAATCTCTTGAAGAAGGTAAAGATTAAAATTTAACATTTTAAATTAAAGAAACACTTTTATAAGAAACCTGGGTTTTCCTGCACAATTATTAATGTCAAATTATTAATGTTAAAAATATTCACCCGCTACTTATAAAGATCTTACAGATAAATAAAAATCCTAATCGTAATAGATAATTTCCAATAATAATTCTGGATCAAAATGAAGATTATGTAATTATTTGTATTTAAAACTTTTTTCGTTCGTATCGGGGCTTTTTGTGTCTCACTGGTAGGACAGCCTCGGAGTTAAAAGTGGAGGTGGATAAAGTAAAACTTAAACTTGTTTTATAACACTTATAATATGTAATATAATATAGGTTAACAAACATAAATGAAAATATATATATATATAGATATATATATATCCAATTAGAATATAAATATATATATATATATATATATATATATATATATATATATATATATATATATATATATATACGGACATTCGCCTATTTACGGGCGATACATTTTCTACCTTTTAGAGGCGATCAAAATTTTTAGTTAAATAACAGCATCACGCTATTCAGCGATACTTATTATAACATGAAGCAGTAATATATTTTTGATCCAACCATTACATTCACAGATATTTACAAAATAAATTTAAAAATTGAAGACGAGGTTTATTTTTTGGCCGAGAGAGTTTCATTTGCTGCCGATTATTTGTGGTTTGTGTCTTAATAACTGTGACCATGCTAAAATGCAGTAGGAAAAGGTTCAACTAAATGCCACCAGAATTAAGATAAATTGCAGTATTGTATAGCTATTATAAAATGTGTGTAAAAGACCACTAGGCGCCTTGAAGTGAGCGTTTATGTGCGCTTGGAGCGTGCGGTTGCCTCAAAAGTTTTAACGCCTGCATCAGGTTAAAAGTATGCGCAAAAACGCCTCCATTAGGGATTTAACATTTGTTTATTCTATAAAACAATAAACATTTTATCTAGTTTATGTTAACTAAAGTTTTGCATCTACTTTCAACCACTTTTTTTGCCTGACTCTACTGAAACCGTTGTTTTGGCCCAAAAATGCGGGCCAAAACGACAAAGGCTTGTAAATTATTTGCGGTATTTAATTAGCTGTAAATCACGATTTCGCATGATGACGCCATACTTTAAAATCTGACAGTAGTGACAGATTAAAATTAATCTTGAAACTTCCTGAAAAATGTATTTATTTGGGGCAGGCAAAAAAATATTGAGTGTAATTCGTACCAAAGTGCTTAAGCAGCCCTTCGCTTTAAGCAACATGAAGAAGCAAAGCAATAGCAAACTGCTAAAGCCTATTTTCAACCCTTGATACACGATTCACTACATACTATAGGCGTTTTAGCTTTTAGTTTGATGATTGTTTGTGTAGAAAATATATATTTCACAGCTAATTTTAAACACACACTTTTAACTTGTTCGAGGCGTCTAAACTCTAACACATTGTTTATATGCCTCTGATGCAACTATGATATTTGTATTACAAAAAAGAACAAACAATAATTGCTTATAAATTAACAACAAACAAAATGTGTACTAAGGTCAATAAGTACCTGTAATAATAATAATAATGCACATTATTGTGATAACTACTACTGTCGCGTTAAACCGGCAATTTATACTCATTTTTTGGTAGTTGTTTTATGTACGTCATATATCTTGTTATAATTTTATCAAGTTGTCATATATTATGTTATTTTGTTAACAAGAATGTTATAATGTTATCATGTTATAATGTTATCCTGTAATCGTGTTATCGTGTTATCAAGTAATCGAGTTATTATGATATTAGGTTATCATGTCTTAATGTTTTTTTGATAACATGTTTTCACATTGTCAAGTTTTCATGTTAGTATGTTATCATGTTATCAAGTTATAATGTTAACAAGTTATCATGTTATCATAATATCATGTTATCATGTTATCATGTTATAATGTTATCATGTTATTATGCTATTATGTTATCTTGTTATCTTGTTATCTTGTTATCTTGTTATCTTGTTATCTTGTTAACTTGTTATCTTGTTATCTTGTTATCTTGTTATCTTGTTAGCTTGTTATCTAGTTATCTTGTTATCTTGTTATCTTGTTATCTTGTTAATCTTGTTATCTTGTTATCTTGTTAGCTTGTTATCTAGCTATCTTGTTATCTTGTTATCTTGTTAGCTTGTTATCTAGTTATCTTGTTATCTTGTTATCTTGTTATCTTGTTATCATGTTAGCTTGTTATCTTGTTATCTTGTTATCTTGTTATCATGTTATCATGTTATCATGTTATCATGTTATCATGTTATCATGTTATTAAAATGTCTTGTTATTGTGTTATCAAGTAATCATGTTATTATGTTATTATGTAATCATGTTATCATGTTATCATGTTATTATGTTGTCATGATATCATGTTATCATGTTATCATTTTATTATGTTATTATGTTATCATGTTATCTTGTTATCTTGTTATCATGTTATCATGTTATCATGTTATCATGTTATCAAAAAATCATGTTATCATGTTAAGATGTTATCATGTTGTTATGTTATCATGTTATCATGTTATTATATTATCTTGTTAATGTGTTATCAAGTAATCACGTTATTATGTTATCATGTTATTTTGTTATTATGTTATCATGTTATCATGTTATCATGTTATCATGTTATCATGTTATCATGTTATCATGTTATCATGTTATCATGTTATCATGTTATCATGTTATCATGTTATCATGTTATCATTTTATCATGTTATCATGTTATCATGTTATCATGTTATCATGATATCATGTTATCATGTTATCATGTTAATAAAATGTCTTGTTATTGTGATATTAAGTAATCATGTTATTATGTAATCATGTTATCATGTTATCATGTTATCATGTTATTATGTTATCATGTTATCATGATATCAAGTTATCATGTTATCATTTTATCATTTTATCATGTTATCATGTTATCAAAATAGCATGTTATCATGTAAAGATGTTATCATGTTATCATGTGGTCATGTTGTTATGTTATCATGTTATCATGTCATTATATTATCTTGTTTTTGTGTTATCAAGTAATCACGTTATTATGTTATCATGTTATCATGTTATTTTGTTATTATGTTATCATGTTATCATGTTATCATGTTATCATGTTATCATGTTATCATGTTATCATGTTATCATGTTATCATGTTATCAAGTTATCATGTTATAATGTTATCATGTTATCATAATATCATGTTATCATGTTATCATGTTATCATGTTATCATGTTATCATGTTATCATGTTATCATGTTATTATGTCATCATGTTATCATGATATCATGTTATCATGATATCATGTTATCATGATATCAAGTTATCATGTTATCATGTTATCATGTTATCAAGTTATCATGTTATCATGTTATAATGTTATCATGTTATCATAATATCATGTTATCATGTTATCATGTTATCTTGTTATCATGTTATCTTGTTATCATGTTATCTTGTTATCATGTTATTATGTTGTCATGTTATCATGATATCAAATTATCAGTTATCATGTTATCATTTTATCATGTTATCATGTTATCTTGTTATCATGTTATCAAAATATCATGTTATCATGTTAAGATGTAATCATGTTATCATGGGGTCATGTTGTTATGTTATCATGTTATCATGTTTTTATATTATCTTGTTATTGTGTTATCACGTAATCACGTTATTATGTTATCATGTTTTTTTGTTATTTTGTTATCATGTTATCATGTTATCATGTTATCATGTTATCATGTTATTATGTTATCAAGTTATCATGTTATGATGTTATCATGTTATCATAATATCATGTTATCATGTTATCATGTTATCATGTTATCTTGTTATCATGTTATCATGTTAACATGTTATCACGTTATCATGTTATCATGTTATCATGTTATCATGTTATCATGATATTATGTTTTCATGTTATCATGTGGTCATGTTGTTATGTTATCATGTTATCATGTTATCATGTTATCATGTTATCATGTTATCATGTTATCATGTTATCATGTTATCATGTTATCATGTTATCATGTTATCATGTTATCATGTTATCATGTTATCATGTTATCATGTTATCATGTTATCATGTTATCATGTTATCATGTTATCATGTTATCATGTTATCATGTTATCATGTTATCATGTTATCATGTTATCATGTTATCATAATAATAAAATGTCTTGTTATTGTGATATCAAGTAATCATGTTATTATGTAATCATGTTATCATTTTATCATGTTATTATGTTATCATGTTATCATGATATCAAGTTATCATGTTATCATTTTGTCATGTTATCATGTTATCATGTTATCATGTTATCATGTTATCTTGTTATCATGTTATCATGTTATCAAAATATCATGTTAAGATGTTATCATGTTATCATGTGGTCATGTTGTTATGTTATCATGTTATCATGTTATTATATTATCTTGTTTTTGTGTTATCAAGTAATCACGTTATTATGTTATCATGTTATCATGTTATTTTGTTATTATGTTATCATGTTATTATGTTATCATGTTATTATGTTATCATGTTATTATGTTATTATGTTATCATGTTATCAAGTTATCATGTTATGATGTTATCATGTTATCATAATATCATGTTATCATGTTGTCATGTTATCATGTTATCATGTTATCATAATATCATAATATCATGTTATCATGTTATTATGTGGTCATGTTGTTATGTTATCATGTTATCATGTTATCATGTTATTATGTTATCATGTTTTCATGTTATCATGTTATCATGTTATCATGTTATCATGTTATCATGTTAATATGTTATCATGTTATCATGTTATCATGTAATCATGTTATCATGTTATCATGTTATCACGTTATCATGTTATCATGTTATCATAATTTCATGTTATCATGTTAGCATGTTATGTTATTATGTGGTCATGTGGTCATGTTGTTATGTTATTAAGTTATCATGTTATTATGTTATCATGTTATCATGTCATTATGTTATTATGTTATCATGTTTTCATGTTATCATGTTATCATGTTATCATGTTATCATGTTATCATGTTATCATGTTATCATGTTATCATATTTTCATGTTATCATGTTAGCATGTTATCATGATATCATGTTATCATGTTATCATGTTATCATATTATCATGTTATCATATTATCATGTTATCATGTTTTCATGTTATCATGTTATCATGTTATCATGTGGTCATGTTGTTATGTTATCAAGTTATCATGTTATTATGTTATCATGTTATTATGTCATCATGTTATTATGTTTTCATGTTATCATGTTATCATGTTATCATGTTATCATGTTATTATGTTATCATGTTTTCATGTTATCATGTTATCATGTTATCATAATATCATGATATCATGTTATCATGTTATTATGTGGTCATGTTGTTATGTTATCATGTTATCATGTTATCATGTTATCATGTTATCATGTTATTATGTTATCATGTTAATAAAATGTCTTGTTATAGTAATATCAAGTAATCATGTTATTACGTAATTATGTTATCATGTTATCATGTTATTATGTTATCATGTTATCATGATATTAAGTTATCATGTTATCATGTTATCATTTTATCATGTTATCATGTTATCATGTTATCATGTTATTATGTTATTATGTTATCATGATATCATGATATCATGTTATTACGTTATCATGTTATCATATTATTATATTATCATGTTATCATGTTATTATATTATCATGTTATGATGTTACAATGTTATCAAGATATCATGTTATCATAGTGTCATGTTATCATGTTATCATGTCATTATGTTATCATGTTATCATGTTATCATATTATCATGTTATCATGTTATCATGTTATCATGGTATCATGTTATTATGTTATAATGGTATCATGTTATCATGTTTGTTAGGTTATATTGTTATCAAATTATCAAGTTATCATGTTATGATGTATTTATTTTATTATGTTATTAGGTTATTCTGTTATCGTTTTATCAAGTTATCAAGATATCATGTTACCATGTTATCACGTTATCATGTTATCATGTTATCATGTTATCATGTTATCATGTTATCATGTTATCATGTTATCATGTTATCATGTCAACATGTTATCATGTTCATATGTTATCATATTATCATGTTATCATGGTATTATGTTATCATGTTATCATGTTGTCATGTTATCATTTTATCATGTTATCATGTTATCTTGTTATCATATTATCAAGTTATTACGTTTTCATGTTTTCATGTTTTTATGTTTTTATGTTATCATGTTATCATGTTATCATGTTATCATATTATCATGTTATCATGTTATCATGTTATAAGGTTATCATGTTATCATGTTACTATGTTATCATGTTATCATGTTATCATATTATCATGTTATCATGTAGTCATATTATCATGTTTTCATGCTATTATGTTATTATGTTACCATGTTATCATGTTATCATGGTATCATGTTATCATGTTATGATGTTACCATGTCATCATGTTATCACGTTATCATGTTATCATGTTATCATGTTATCATGTTATTATGTTATCATGTTATCATATTATCATATTATCATATTATCATGTTATCATGTTTTTATGTTATTATGTTATTATGGTATCATGTTACCATGTGATCATGTTATCATGTAATGATGTTATCATGTTATCATGTTATCACGTTATTATGTTATCATGTTATCATGTTATCATGTTATCATGTTATCATGTTATCATGTTAACATGTTATCATTTTATCATGTTATCATGTTATCATGATATCATGTTATCATATTATCATATTATTATATTATTATATTATCATGTTGATATGTTATCATGATATCATGTTTTTATGTTATCATGTTATCATGTTATCATGTTATAATGTTATCATGTTATCATGTTGTGATGTTATCATGTTATTATGTTATCATGTTATCATGTTATCATGTTATCATGTTATAATGTTTTCATGTTATTATGTTACCATGATATCATGTTATCTTGTTATCATGTTATCATGTAATCATGTAATCATATTATCATGTTATCATGTTTTCATGTTATTATGTTATCATGTTACCATGTTATCATGTAATCATGTTATGATGTTACCATGTTATCACGTTATCATGTTATCATGTTATCATGTTTTCATGTTATCATTTTATCATGTTATCATGTTATCATGTTATCTTGATATCATGTTATTATGTTATCATGTTATCATATTATCATGTTATCATATTATTATGTTATCATGTTATCATGTTATCATGTAATCATGTTATCATTTTATCATGTTATCATGTTATCATATTATCATGTTATTGTGTTATTTTGTTATTATGTTATCATGTTATCATTATATCAAGTCATCGTGTCATTATGTTTACATGTAATCAAGTTATAGTGTTATCATGTTATTGTGTTATTAACTTACTAAATTATTATGTAATTATGTTATCAAATTATTATGTATTATTTCTGTTTTTAGGTTATCTTGTTATCTAGTTATCATGTTATCATGTTATCATGTTATCATGTTATCATGTTATCATGTTATCATGTTATCATGTTATCATGTTATCATGTTATCATGTTATCATGTTATCATGTTATCATGTTATCATGTTATTATGTTATCATGTTATCATGTTATTATGTTATCATGTTATCATGTTATCATGTTATCATGTTATCTTGTTATCATGTTATCATGTTATCATGTTATCATGTTATCATGTTATCATGTTATCATGTTATCATGTTATCATGTTATCATGTTATCATGTTATCATGTTATCATGTTATCATGTTATCATGTTATCATGTTATCATGTTATCATGTTATCATGTTATCATGTTATCTTGTTATCGTGTTATCATGTTATCATGTTATCATGTTATCATGTTATCATGTTATCATGTTATCATGTTATCATGTTATCATGTTATCATGTTATTATGTTATCATGTTACTATGTTATCAAATTATCATGTTATCAAGTTATCATGGTAATATAGTTTCATGTTATCAAGCTTGCATGTTATTATGTTATTATGTTATCAAGTTATGATGTTATTATGAAATCATGTTATCAAGTTAGAATGTTATTATGATATCATGTTGTCATGTTATATTATGTTATGCTATTAAGTTACCACATAATCGTATTGTCCTACTATTATTTAGTATGTCATTATGATTATTATCATAACATTAATACACAATACATGATAACATGGTTTACATAATAACATGATAAAGTATTACATAATAACATGACATCACATATTGACAACATTATAATAATTTTATTATGTTTTGCATTGTGTCAATCTTATGTTTACTTCTTGTTGTATAATACAAACCTGAAACTACTGGTTTTATATTTATTTGATTTTAATCCAGATATGATTACAATACTTTAAATTTGTTTAATTTATATAATTAATAAGTTAATTGTTATACTTTGGTACTTATTAACATCGAAACTACAATTGTTTCTATGCATAATTACATAATTTAAATTCCTTAGTTAAATAAATAAAAAAATTATAAACCACAAAATATTATTTATCTTAATTCCATTATTATACGAGTTCATTGAAAGTAAACAGACAAAAGGTTGAAAAGCCATAAATGGGCAAGGTCATTCAACACGTGAGGGAAATATTTTAAAACTACTTGCTGTTATATTTTACTACTCGTTTTTTGCATATAATTTTTTCTATAATCTGTCTTTTTCAAGATTTATAAAAAAATGAATTGGTAATATTTTTGCTAGTATTTATATACTTTAATTTGTTTACATAAAACAATTTTGAAAATACCAATAAAAAAACTAAATGCTATAATTATATTTATGTCATTGTCTATTCTTCTGCTTTTAACTACAAATTTACAGGTAACAATACTAAATATATTGATAAATATTAAGCACTGGTTATGTCATGTTTATGTAATATTCATCACTTTTCCAGGTAATTTCAACAAGGTTTTGCTTAGGATTGTAATAGTAGCGGCGATGTTTAAAAAATATATGTTGTTGACATGATACTTCAATTTTGTTACATCGACGAAGAATTAACTACCTGAATATCGCATTGCTAAGTAAAAAGAATTTATCGTAATCTTTAAAGATATTATTTTATAATAATTGCTTAAAATGTATTATAACATTTTATTAGATCAAATATAATTGATTTGAATAAAAAATGCAATCATGACATACATAGCGACACTGAAATTTGCTTCAATTGACATTTGCATAAAAAGACAGGAAAATATTTTACACAGTAGACATGTGTAACTGTGTGTTGCCTTTTCTTATATCACCAATCGTCAATTCTCTATTCTAATAAAACTATTCTAAAAAGTAAAAAATTAATCTATATATTTTTACCTGCTCTTTTATTACGGTAATTATAGAGATTTTGTATATGTAGACATAATTAAGCCAAGAAAAACCGGAAGATTAGTATTTCCCTTTATGACAGAATCATGCAGTTGCGGGTCACAAGAAAGAAACAATCACCTGCTCATAAATCAATCAGTTTAATTATATTAATCATATTATCATCAAAAATATGTTTTGTTGTTAATGAATTGAGAAGTACAGCCAAACACAAATACTGTGGCCCATGACAGGCGTTTCCGCGCATCTTGAGAGAAAGAAAACTATAGCCAGAATGAAGGATGCATAATGCGAGAAAGGGAAACAATACACTCAGAGACACAAACTGAATTTATTCCCGGGTAGCGCTGGCTTCGCAAAATAACAAATAAATGTTTCGCAGCATCGATGTTATTTTCCTCGCAGTTCATGCTAGACTGACGCGATTTAAAATTGATTTTGCATGTGAATGTACCTAAATTATTATTGGTCTCGCTTAATGGTTTCAACCCACTTTTGTCTACGGAGTCACCGGCCACAATATTAGTGTTTGGCTGTAAACACAACTATGAAAATGAACGATCTTCTTTTCCAGAATGATATCATTTTACATTAAATCAAAGTGAATCAAATAATAATTAAGACATTATAAATAAAATAATATCGAATAATAATACTTTTAGTTACTTGGAATAAAAAATAACTAAAACCTCTTATATTTTTTTTAATTATTGCATATTTCTTTATCATATTTGCTAAAACAACATCAATCCAAAAATAAACTAATATTATTTCAGAGAACTAGTAATTACGAATCTTATGATGACGATCGCACGTTATAAACTTGTAGTGAAAAGAGAACGCACATGGCTTAAATTTTAATTATGGCGATGGAACCAATATATAATTTTTCAAAAAATTCTAATTTGTGCTAAAAACGGCATACGCGCACAATAGCGACCGCCATCTGGTCACTTATTTAATAATCTAACTAAATTATATATTTTTTTAATTTGATTATAAAGTTTTTAGTAATAGATTTTGTTTAATTTATTGTAAAATCATTATGTTTATTAGTTTTAACTAAAGAAATAGGTAATATCAAGATTTTTTATTTAGCAATATAACCTTATTTGTAACATAATACTATGATAATAAATCATTTTAGAAAAGATGAAACAAATGTTTATTAAAATCTCATTAGAAAGCATTAATTCTAATCCGGATGCGACTGAAAGGATATAATAATACGAAAAATAGCATTTATTGCTTTACTCCTACCCTTTTTCATTAACTATTAGGATATATATATATATTGTAATTTAAGAAAAAGTGTTTACTGTTTAGTAAATTTGCGATAGAGTGGAGAATATAATTTAGCGATGTTTTATTTAGTAAAGTTTTTAGAAGATGGATTGTATTACATTTGTAATCAACGGCAAATGGATCGTAACGAGAACAATTCTGTAAAGAAAGTTTGCTACAAAAATTTGGGAACGTATGACGCGAAAGTATTATTTCGCGGTGGTAAGTAATATCAAATTATTTAAAATAATAACTTAATAATTTACTAATTTATTTAATAATAAATTCTGTAATATTATTTTTAGAAAAAGATGAGATGATGCTGAAAATGAATGAGATAGAAGCAGCTACGTCCCAGGAAGACGAAATTATTCCAAATCGACAAGGTAATTTATAATTTTATAAATATATTTAATTTTTTTTAAATTATTGTGTTATTTCTATTGTAGAAGATGATTCTCAGGAAAGTTTGGAAAACGTAAACGCCACAAATAAAATTAACATTTTACAAAATATATCATGACATTCAAAAGAAATATTACCAACAGAAAAGAATATTGAAATTTACGAAGAAAGAAATATTGACATTGTTAAAAAAATTAAATACTAATTATAATATTGATATTTCTAAAGAAGGAGTTATATACAGTAAGTTCCCAGAGGAAAGTGTGTGACAATGTAGTCAAAGATGCAACTATTTCTATTTCCGTAGAACACACATCTGCCCAATTATATGCATTTATAAATAATACAAATAAAAAATAATAATTAATAATTAATACTGTTTTTCTATAAACCACCCACTATTTAGCTACACTAAAATTAAATTTTATTAATTTAAGTATTTTATAATAATTATGTAATGATTTATAAAAAACAAATAAGTTATCCATTTATAAACAAAATAAATTTATTATCCAATGGTATACATTTTTTTAAATTAATTATTAAGTGCTATTACGCATATAAACAATGTATAAAAACTTCAAACTCCTGAAACTGATCAAAAGTGTGCAAGATGCTACAAAAACTATTTCTATAAAGAAAGATAAAGTAAGGGACATTTATAAAACACAAATAATTTGTGTTGTAGTCATGGTCAAGGTCATGTAACACCTTAATGTGCGTGAATGACCGCTATAGACGCCTCAAACTAGATGTTTATGTGCGCCTGAAGCGGGAGCTTAGCTTACCTTAAATTTTAACGGTAAAATGTGCATAAAATTTCGCTTTTACGAAATAGTTAATGCGGTTATTGTATAAATGTATAATTATTACTATGGTTACAGATACACATTGACTATTTAAATATGTTATAAACCGCAAAATATAAGGTTTGCATTTTATAATATTAATTATTTTTTCTAAAATATCTGTATGTTTCAGACATAAACATGTACAAAAATGTAAAACTGTGGATATTTTATAAAACTGATAACGATATTCATTGACAACTATATTTTTTATAAAATATTTTTTTTGTGATTAAAAAAAAGTTATTAACATTTTTGTTAAAATAACATTGTTACTGTTGTTTCAAATAATTATGTATATTAAATAATTCTAAATCTAATTAGAGCTTCTTATAATCATTTACAAATAATATTCAAACAATGATTTTGATTTGTGGATGCCTACTGATGCGTCTAGCTGCGCATACAAACAACTTATTAGAAGCTTAGACGCCTCGAACCAGTCAAAAATAAGCGTGAAAAATCGCTAGAAGCCTCAAACTGGGTGTTTTTGTGCGCCTGGACCGGGCGCTTTTATCAAAAACTTCAACGCCTTGATCAGGTTAAAAGTATGCGCAAAACGACTCTATAAAAAAGTTTGAAAGTGATAGGAATGTAAGATTGTTTGTTTTTATGCATAATAGTTATCGGCAGAGGTAGTAACGCAATGCCCCCTATTTATTTATTAAATTTAAATAATAATAGTTATGTTTTATTAAATTTATTATATTATTAATAATCAAAACAACTGACATTGTAACGTAAGTAAGTAATTTTTGGAATTAGCAATTTTTTGTTTTTTTATTAAACAATTTTTAATAAAATATTCAATATTTATTCATTTTTTTTTAATTCAATATATAGCAGTTGTTTCAGTACAATTGAGTAATTATTTATTTCTAATAACTAAATCGTTTGCATCAAACTACTTTTTGATTGTACTTTACTATTTATTATTTTGTTTATTAATCAATTGAATTATTTATAAACAAACATTTTTATTTAGAAAAAATATATAATATTACGAAATATTTATTTACGCTGCAACTCCCAAGATTTAATGAAAACAACATATGTTATCGAGATTTGTGCATATTTCTTAAAACCTGCTGCAGTAGCCATCTAGTCGAGCAAAATTAGTACTAACCGCTAGACGCCTCGAACTGGTTGTTTATGTGCGCTGGTGCGAGCGCTCGCTTCTAAAATTTCAACGCCTCGATCAGGTTAAAATTGTGCGCGAAAACGCCTCTATAAGGGAGTTAACATCTCTATATATATATATAAATTTTAGATCAATAAAACAAGAAATAGTCAATAAAGGGTTGAGGATTAGGAATTTCCAGGTAGCAAATAAAATGACATTTTCTTAAAATTAAAACCATTTGGTATACAAGATTAGGGCTAATGACATGTACAATAATGAGATTACGATTGTTTGTCATAAAACTAAATATACCTACTTACTAATTATAATCAAAACTTTTTCTTTCTATTACTTTCAAACCTAAATTGCGTTTTATCTATTATTATTCAAAGATGAACATATTTTTACTTTGTTTATAAAAGCATTTCTTAATAAATTCGATGTTGATACTTATTACTTATATTCTAATGATCCACATATTGCAGTAGACAATTTTACAACAACTATTCAAAATGTCATCAAAAAATTGTTCCGTTCTTTGTTATTAAACAAACAAAAAAATAAATAAAAATCAAAAAACATTTAAGAAACACATCAGTAATTGTTTTAAACAAACAAAAAAAGATTATAAGCTAGCTCGTAATTGTTGCGACAATCTAATACAATCTGAAAAAGATAGGATTGACAGAAACATAGCTAATCCAATTTTTCAGCTTTTCATAAAAAAAAAAATATAAAACAATAAATTTAATGCAAGATAGCACAACACCTTTAATACCCCCTTTTCAAAATAACCAAAACAATCTAGTTACTAATTCAAAACTAACTACTATTATAAATCTTTCCATTGCTGTACCTAGAATGTCGGCTTGTAGAAAAATAATAAGTCTAACTCATTTAAAGCAACAGTCTGATTCTTCATATTATAGACCAATTGCATTATTGTCCGATCTGTCAAAAATGTTTGAAAAATATATTAATTTTTACATTGTCAAGTTTAGAACAAAATAACTTTTTATCAGATACTCAATATTGATTTTAATCAAATCATTCAACAACAGAATTAATAATGTATGTTAGTTACAAATGGATATCTACTTTAGACAAACAAGGACAAAATCTTGCAGTAGCTCTAGATATTTCCAAAGCGTTTGATAGAGTATGGCATAAGTGATAGCTCAGTTATAAAGCGTTAGCGTAGCACGCTAACAGTCCGGGGTTCAATCCCTAAAAAATGACTAAATAATAACTTGCTCTTTATTTGGAAGTCACCTAATAAGCTATTGGTCCCATTAACCCTATTTAAACAAGTCGTAAGACTTCTGGGGCGATGTAAAGTAGCCGTAAAACGCAAAATAATAACAATAATAATGCTAATATTGTCAACAAGCTTTATTGTATAGGCCTTGATAAAAAAAACTGCAAATTTTATCAAGAATTTTCTTGACAATAGAAAAATTATAGAAAAATAATGGTTTTAACCTTGATTTTGACCATAAAGTCATAAATGTTGGTGCTTTTTAAAGTTTTGCTCTTTTGATAACTATGTTTTTGATTAACATAATTGAATTTTTTCGAATAACTAAAAGTCCTATTCATAGTTTTGCAAATAATAGCAGCCTTTATACTTTAAACTTTCCAAAAGCCAAATACAAATATAGCAAAACGTATTAAAAATTTTAGGTTAGAATCTGTAGCATCTATAAACATAGACCTTAAAACAATATTTGAATGAATTACTCTCAATATAGTAAATTTTAACTCAATTTAAATTAAAAACTCAATTTTTTACTGTTTTAAAATTTAAATCCGAGATAACATCAGTACCAAATATTAAACTATACAACAAATCCATATCTAAGTCTTCTTCAATTTGTCTTGTTGGTGTTACAAAATCACAAAATCTTTTCTGAAACGATCATGTTGTCAATATAGCTTTGAAAGTATCTAGAAAAGTAGGGTGTCTTAATAAATGCAAAAGGTTTTTTACTTTTTTTAAACTTTTGAATATACAGAGCGTCTCCGAACTGGAAGCAAAAATAATTTTTTAAGTACATTTAATTTCAAACAGAAAATCAAAATAACTTTTTCATTTATCTTGCTTTGTTTCCAAGATAATACAAAAATTCACATTATTTAGAAAACTTTATATTTAGCAATAAAAACAAACAAAACATCAATACTTTAACGTTGATGCAAGCTTTTGATACTTAAAATTGTTTTCTTTGGTTCGGTTAGTAAAATTTGATAAAAATGCTGTTCAACAACAGAAAATAAGCAGATATTATTTTTGTTTCCGGATTCTGTAATGCTAATGTTATAGCAGCATGTTGCAAGTATTAATTAAGATTTTTCAATAGAAGGTAATCTTCTTGTTGAGTACATTCGGACGCATTTTAAAAGCTCCGTGAGTTTGGAATTGGAAACTGCCGTAGTGAAGGTTCACATCAGCAGCACACCGTGGCAGAAAAAGAACAAACAATTGACGCAGTTCTTGCTGAACCAAGAGTCAGGGTTAGGCGACATTCCGCTCGTTTACAACTATCACATGAAACAATTGGTTTATGCGAAGCCAATGAACAATGTGGAGCGGCTAAAAGAGAGAATTGCAAATGCTGCATTGCACATTCAACACACAACAGATTTTGAAGCAGTTTATCATTTTCTTTTAGTGCGTTGTTAAGCTTGCAACAATGCTCATGGTAGCCATTTTGAGAACTTCTTAAAGTAATATTGTTTTGTTTGTTGTTACCATTGTAACAAATGTTTTTTATTACTTCTTCTTCTTCTTTATATGGCATCTCCTTTCAGGAGGTTTGCAATCATCATCAGTATCTTTAATTTGGAAGCGGCAGCTCAAAATAACTCTTGAGATGTGTTATCATACCATTCTCTCAGATTACACAGCCATGAGCATCTGCGTCTACCGATGTTCCGCTTGCCTATTACTTTTCATTGCATTATCATTTTAAACAGTTCATACTTTTCCCCTCTAGATATATGACCTAGATATTGTAGTTTCCTTCTTTTTATTATGTGTATGATTTCACATTGTTTGCTCATGCGTTTTATTACTCTAATGTTTGTCACTTTGTCCGTCCACGATATTTTTAGCATTTGTCTATAACACCACATCTCAAAGGCTTCTAGCTTATTTATTTTTGTTTGCTTTAAAGTCCATGCTTCTATTCCATATAGTAGAATGGAGAACACGTAGCCTCTTAGCATTCTTGTACGCAGATCAAGTATTAGTTGTCTATCACAAAGAAACACACGCATTTTGAGAAATGTGCTTCTGGCCATTTCAATTATGGTTTTAATTTCTAGTGTTTGGTCTATGGTATTGGTTATCTATGTTCCAAAATATTTTTATTTAGTTGCCTTTTCTATACGCGTGTTGTCAATGTATAAGTCTTGATGTTGTGTTCTGCTTTTTTTTAAATAATGGAATTATCGAGCCGTACGTTTTTTGTCAAACACTCTGTATAACCAAAAAATATTTGAAACGCAAAAATAAACGCTACGTGTATTTTTTAAGTTACCGTACAGAGAGTCATGAAAAGGTATACTAAAAAAATAAACTCTTAACCGTAGCTGCAATATATCTCTTAGAGTAAATATTATTTATTTTTAAAAACAAACACTTATCTCATAAATACCTTTTAATTTATATAATAGTTACCCAAAAAGTATTGACAGTGTATGTTTATCCAATACATGAGTTAGTAAAGGTTAAAAAAGGTCCTCACTATGCTTGTTTAAATCTTTTTACCAAAATACCAATTATAAATAAATTCTTTATCTACGGTACACTTTTATACTCATTAGTATTAATCCAAGCATTTAATAAAACTCTCAAAAAAAACAGTAATTTTGATAATTTGTTCTAAATCTACGGTCTCTGCCCCAAATGAAAAGTTTGTGCCTGCCCAGGGATAACGCTAGACGGTAAGCAAGGTAAGCGTATATGTCAAAGACGCCATGGTCCACAATTATTCACATTTGCATTATACTATTCTGTAAGTTACTGCAATTTTAGGTTTATATATTTGTTAGTAAAACCACGCAGTCTTTATATTATCACCATGATACATTTACTTAGCGCGGGGTTCAACTCTGTCAATTTGTGGTTTGGCGGTGTCAACAGTGTTTGGACCGCACGTCTAGGTCTAGATGCTGTTTGGCGTTATTGAGGTTGTTTATTGTTTTTTTAAGAGCAGTTTGTCTGTGGCTTTGTCTTGTTGTAGAACGCAGGTCTTGCAAGAATTCATCCCATTGTTTGTGTCGGTGATGTTCCGTTAACACACAAATGCTTTTTATTAATTCCACGTGTTTTCTTTCAACTAGATTTGCCTGCGGATGGTATTTTAGTGTGGTGTGATTGTCTTCTAGCGTTCTATTGCATATTGGATCTGCTTGCTACTGAATTGTGGATCATTGTCGTTAAACAGTACTTTGGAGTAATCAAACCAGTATAACAAGTGTTTTTTTAACAAGCAATGGTAAATTTGCTGATGACTGGCGGTGCTGATACTGTCTTAACACAGCAGTTGTACTTATCTATAACGGTTGTTGTATCAAACGGGTCAATTAAATCAATTGTTCTTTAGATCTTTTGCAAGTTACGTGGTTGTGGTTTCAGCAATGCTGGTAGTACAAGCGCTCATTTTGTCTTGGCGCAAACTAGGCAGCCCCGAATAAATGTGCGAGCATCCTTTTAAACCTTAGGCTAGTGGTAAGTTTTCACAACGGCTGGTAATGTTTTCGTTTGGCCTAGGTATCTTTAAGGGTGTGCATTGGCTTAGGATTGCAAGACAACGTATTGGACAATAAGTTAATGCACCCAGAAGCATGATCAATGTTGTAAGTGAACTCAACTAATAATAGCAAACATTGCGTAAATTTTGCCTTAGTACTGGTCACATTTCTTAACCAAACGCTGTGTTATCTGTTAGTTATGTGAAAAGCTCATCTTTCAAGTACGGCTTGTGTTTTTATGGATCTAACAATGGCCATACATTCCAGCTTGGTTAAATAAAATCAAGTCTGGGGTTCAGTCAACTTCGTACTTGTATTAAAAATAATGTGCTTCCAAAATTTTTCTTCTTAGTAAAGCACAACTCCTACTTCTACCTTTGATGCGTTTGTAAAGCCTGCTTGGAAACCAGTTTTTTTGTCTTTATTGTGCGTTTTATAGCTTTTTACATTGCCTCAGAGGTCTTTTGACTTGTTGGATGGGACCAACGGCTTATTAGGTGACTTCCAAATCACCCCGGTTGATAAAGAGCAAGATATTATTTCATATTTTGGGGATCAAACTCCGGACGGTCAACGTACTACGCTAATAACTGAACTATCTCACCGTAAGTTTAAGTGGTTTGCCCATGTTTGCTTAAATCATCTGAAAGGTTTTTTTGGAGGTCTTGTCCCACACAAATTGTTGCCACATCTGGGCATAGCTGGAGACGCATCTGTGTATCCATGTGCATAACCCCAAAAAGCTGCGTAACTATAATTTGTTTGTCGGCATAACATGTTTCCGGATTAGGATTAATTGGTACTGCATTTTCTTGTTTTCTTCTGCTGTTATCTGATGGCCCAGACACTCGATTTTAGTTTGGGCAAATTAGCACTGTGCAGATGTTTGTAGAAATAATATTATTTGCAAACACTGGGTCATCTCAGGTTTTAGTTTTTTTCTGTATTTCTTTGGTAGACTTGGGCATACTTCCGTGGATGGTGCGGCTTTTTTGCACTTTTTTTTGCATTATTGTTGAGGGTAGTGACACTTACTGTGTAAGTTAATTAATGGTAGCGTAGTTGCTTTGCGGTCAATCGTTAAGTTAATGTAGATACAAGCTTGTGGGTTATTGATAAGCCATCAAGAAATAAATAATAACGGTGATGTGGTTTGAACTGCTGGTAGAAAGGGACCTGGCTTGGATCTGTGGGTTGGATAAGATTTTATCTTGTTGATTAATTTTGATGTCCAACGTGCAGCTATATACGTAGTACATTTACAGTTGATGCTATTCTATCTTCATTGTATGTTACTGTCTCAAGATATTTGAAATTACCTAATTAAGATATAGTACGTATCAAGATATGAACTAAAACAAACTTTTATGTTAATAGCGCATGTATTACACAAGCAACGTTCCTTTTTGGCCAACGGAAGACAAAAGTGGCTTAGTTAGATAAAGTGCTTAACACAAACCTCGGCACATGATTTGTTGTTGTTGTTGTTTGAACCGCGGCTCCAGCTTGTAGATTGTAATAATCAATTTACTTAACTTAATTCTGTTGTCAATTGTCGTAGTAGTGGTCAGTAGACAATGAAAATGTTGATTGTGTAAGCATTTTCTTGAACATAAAAAATCAAAAATTGCATTGTAATGACACAATGCAATTTTTGATTTTTTATGATTTATTTGGCTATAATAAATTCATGTTTTAACTACCACATCATTACTGTATTTGAAAGACCAATAAAATTTTGTGGGGAAAAAAGAAAGCGAGACTTGTTTGTTTCTTTTACTCAACATAACTATACTTTTTGTAAATACTGCAAGGTTAGTAGACAACAACTATGTAAGCTTTTCTTAAAATTGTTGCAAGGAGGGAAGTCTGAACATTACAATTTTTGATAGGTAGGAGGATGTGGCAGGGCAGAGCATCTATTGTTAGAGATGGAAAATTATATCAAAATACTTTGAATTTTTAACTTTGTTTCATTTTTATGATCAATTTTTTTAGAAAAAAGTGTACAATAATACTATTACATATCTATGATTAAAATGCAAAAAACTCAATAAAACTGTAATGCTTAAAAACGCGTAAAAAACAGAGTATTAAAAAAAAACGTTTTCGAAGCAAACATGTGTTAGAAAAACATTTCAAACAATTAAAATGTAAAAAATGCTTAGAAAAAAACCGTTGTATTACAGTTAAAATCACAACTGATAATTAAAATTTAAAAATTAAAATAAAAAATTGATCAGAAACATGCAATTTTTGCACAAAAAACTTTAAAAGCGCATTTACAGCTAAAATATTGCATATTATGAGAAAAGTTTGATTATTACATTACAATATTTATCTAAGTATCTTTCTCAATCATATACGTCTTGTTTTCTGCATTCTAATATTAACTTTGAATACTAGCAACCTATCACATACTCTTTATATGTTTTCTTTATAAGTTTTATTTGTTATGTAAATAGAAACACTAGTGTGTGCTAATTATTTATTTTAACAAGACCAAAAATAAAAAACTACAACAATAATAAATAAATGTAAAAAAATGTTAAAGTTTAAATGTATTTGTGTACAAGTAATCAGTTATTCTACCTTTAAATTGTAGCTACATTTGTTATATTGTTTCAAAATAAATTAATTCATAACACCAAGATTATCTGCACATTCACCTGCATGGCTCCAGTTTCATACATCTTAGCACATTCCTATTATTTCTTAGAAATAATAAAAGCATATAAAATGTTACAAATATATTTTCTCATGCAGTTTGTTTTTGTTCACTTAACTAAATGATTGAATTATTAAGCTTTAAATGTAATAATTAAATAAATTTTGCAATTCTCAATATTTAATCAATATTTCAAAATTATCAATGTATAAAATTAACTTGTTTTGTTAATATTACATTTATTTGTATACACTTTGTATACATTACGTACTAATTGAAAATTATATATTATTAATATATGTTATACTTTTTAACATTTTGCATTAGTGAATTAATAATATATTTTGATTGTGTTATTAAGTTGTTACTAGAAATACTAATGCAATATTAATTTGACCAAATTTTAGTTCAATTTGATTCTGTTTCCGGAGTTATGTTGTACAAAACGGTCAAAATTATAGAGCATAATTATATTTGGTAACCTTGTCACCTTTATTTGACTTCCTTTTCACACCTATTTATTGCAACAATATAAATCATTAAATGTAAATTATAAAGAGGGAGAAAATAATTTTAATATAAATATTCAGATAATAGCTAGTCTCGTCAGTAACTTAAAAATGATAAAAGTATTAGTTTTACTAGCTAGCTTGGCTTGCTGTGCATCAATACAACGTTTGATTGATTTTGAAGATTCTAAATTTATAAACCGTTCGATAGAGTGTGCCGCTGAAACCAAATCCGATATTACGCCAATTTTGAACATGAAACCTGGAGTATTTCCTAATTTAACTTATTTTGAAAAACCAGAGATCATGTGTCACACCAGATGTTTACTCATTAAGACTAAAATGATGACCAAATCAGGCGATCCTAATTACGACGAAATTAAAAAGAAGTTTGATATGGATGACGACCATGAAGCAATACAACGCCTTAAAAAATGCTCCGTTGAATCCAGCAATACCGACAAATGCCAGAAGGTTTCTGATACATTAAAGTGTTTTTACGTAAGAGATGACTAAAATTATACATATTGAATTATTTTGTTTTAAAGTTGTTAAATAAAGATTTTTGCAATTGATACAGGAAAAGGGTTTTAAATATAAGTGTAATTTGACAATTTTTCTCAAAAGTTGTGATTATTATACCATGCCGTGTTTTTATTGTTTAGTCTTTGATTTCTATGTACCAAAAAAATAATGTATTTAAAAAAAAAAATCTTTTATATGGTTTACATTTTCAATATAGTTTACTGAAGAGTTAAAAACCCCAAGTAAAAAAAAAGTTACACAAAGCATATGTGATGTCTCAATCAGTAGTTTATACAACAAATTTAGTGGTAAACGTGATAAGTGTAAGCAATACATAGATAAATGTTATTCTGACCATACTGAGTCTCAGGTTGCAAATACATAGATTATGCCGTTAAGAGAAACTACTTCCGATGAAGTCGCCAAGTCCCAAATATACGACTTCTACTAATCAATTTAATTAACTAAACAGTGACTTAGTTTGTTGATTATTTATGTATTGTAGTGTTTACACAAAATATTTATTTGAAACTTGTTTTTTATATAACTTTTGTACATTCTAATATGTATAGACTAAATAATGTCAACACTAGCAAATTTATATTTTTCTATACAAATGTGTTTGAAGGTTAACGTAAGTACAATTTTTAGTGTTTTTATTTTTGTGCGCAATGAATACTCTATCAGCTTTAGAAGTGCCTTAAAAGATTATCTCCAAAATAAAACAGTTTGCTTGAGTTGTAATTGGCTATACTTGTTAAAATTTAATTTTAGATTAGATTTTATTAGGAAAAGAATTTTCTATCCAAAAAAATTAAGAAAACTGTAGAAACCAAAAGAGACAATTTTTACGAACTAGCCGAAAGGAAGTGGCTAAAAGAAACTTAATTTAAATGCAAGATAGACTGTTTCCACAATTAGAAATACTGACTAAAGAAGGAGCGTGATCAGACACTGTATAAAAACGGGGGCAGAAAACACCTCCAGAATAGAAAGAAGCAATGCGTGCACGTGGTGACGACATACAAAGAAAATAGCAGAACCTTTTTTGAAACAATTAAGAAGCTGGCCGCCAGAAATAGACAAACAAAAATGCTTATGTTCCGTAACAAAAAGGATAGATTGGCAAGCAAAACAAATGAGATAGAGAGGGCGTACAAAAACAAAGATTAATTAACTTAAAGCGCGCACCTTGTATGCGTAAGTTATTTGAAACATGCGGAAGGAAGTTGACACTGGGAGATTGCGTCACATAAACGGCCAATGAACAATGCACAAATTAGAATTAAAGGAAAAAAAGTACATTAACAAAAACTTTTACAGAAACGCTGAAGAACAAAACAGAACACCTGGCAGTAGTTAAGACAAGGCTGAGGCAGAAGCAGTAGACGCTATTATAATTCGACATCGACAAATCCTTGTCAGAAGATAAAGTACGTAAGGGAGTGGAGAAGGAGCTCGGCAATGATAAGATAAACACGATCAAGCTATCGGAGAAAACTAACTTAAACAGTACAAAGCACGCTTTCATGACAAAGAATAAAATTGGTGACGGTTGGAACCGCTGAAGTATCAAGCAAATTACCCGCCAGATGCTACAAAAGTCACAAAGTAGAGCACAACGCAAATGCGTGCAAGAGAGACAAAGAAAGTTGCCATAATTGCGGCAAAAAAAAAACACTAGACTGCACGAAGGAAAGTACGTGTTATGCACGTGTCTGCAGAGAAACCGGCTACAAGTCAGAAACAATAAACTGTTTAAGATTCCGGGTAGAGGTTTGTAAGCTGATAGAAAAGTGAGTGTCCGCAACCACACAATAAAGTTATTTCAAGGAACCTGAACAAAGACAGAAGAGCAATAGACCTGCTTATGCATATGTGTGTTGCTATAAACATTTACATTTTAGAACTTACACAGCACAAAATGGATAACAGACAAATATATAAATGCGTCAATTTAATATCCACATAAAGTCCTAAAACCGACGAACAAGGGTAGCGGAAACAGTTTTGTATAAGTAAAGACCAATGCGGTGGTTCTACTATATCTTTCCCAACTTAACTCACGATAGGCTGAATAACTTTTTTAGTTAAACCCGGCAAAAACGTCAAGCTTTACAAGTCGTACAATAGAAAGTTGAAGTAGAAGAGGAAAACTTCAGCAACTTTAAAAAAAAAGGTAACAATTGCTGATACAAAACCTACCGTCAGAAATTCAATCACGGAAAAACGCAGTCGAAACTATAGCAACATGCGGGCAAAAGAGTTACGGGTTACGGTCTCTGCTACCACACGGCTAAACCAGAACTTGCAAAAAACAACAATATGCCGGCGTACAGGTAAAGTTGCAAAATTGTCAAAACGAGGAAAACTTGCCTGAGAGCAAAATGTGCAGCTACGGGATTGTCAGCAAGAAGTTAGGCACCCGTATTCTAATAGCTCTATCGGATTAAAAGCAGATGAGATTGGCACGTAAACTTTTCTTCCAACACACAAATATAAAATGGCCCTAAAAAAATAAACTCAGCTGAAATACCGCCGTGCTCCTTCGAGAAGATGAAACAAGCTAAAAAGCGAATCAAAGAGAGCAAAACTGCTGACAACTGTTGGATGTCAAAAATGCCTTCAACCAAGCCCCCTTGAAGGACATAATCAAGGTGTTAAAAAAGAGGCAAGTAAAACCGTACTTTGTTTGTTTTGTTTTTGTTTGCAATTACCTCTACAACTGAAAAATTCTGGTTGGAGAAAACCTATAAGAAATGAACTGCAATGTACCACAGGGCTTGGTTCTTGGTTCTACACTGTGAAACGGAGAAAACAACACTGGTAGGCTATCCGGATAATGTGGCTATGTGGTGTTCGGATCTAACAAAATCATTGTCGAGAAAAACACAAAATTAGCCGCAAGACAAATGGAAGTTTGGCTGACCAATAAAGGATATGGCCCTGCATAAAACAAAGGTAGTAGTGATCCAATTCTTACTAAAAATTAAAAAAAAAGAACAATGAACGACAATGTTGAGCAATCTACAACACGGCATCAGCATGATGCATTTCTCTTCTTGAAAATTACGTTTCTTTAAAAATGGAAAAATATTATCTTAACGTGCACCTGCAGTAATTCTAGTATCTTACATCTCAATAAATTTCTATTATTTCTTAGAAATAAAAAAGCATATAAAAATGCAGCAATATATATTCTTAGTTAGTTTGCTTTTGTTTCTCAATCAAATGCTTGAATTATATTAAGTTTATATTAAGTAATAAATATAGTAATTAAAAATATGTATATTTTTATTATTTAGATATTAATCACCAAAATATAATTTACCAAATTCAATTTAAGATAAAAATTTGTCTTTTGTAATTTTATTTTATTTTATTTCATTGGTTTTTTTTATAGTTTTTTTTTTTGATAAATATTTTGTGTCATTAAAGTTGAAAGTATGACTTTCATTTATACAGTGCTGTGCCAGTGAGGTTTTTACGTTCTTGTTAATATACATTAGTTTGCATCTTGTGTATAATTGTTATTTATTGGACCAATGTATATTTTTTGCAGTCATTGCAAGGTAATGTAATAACACAAGATGCTAGAATTGATAACTTACACATTCTTACACATTAAAAAAATAAACAAACTTAAATATCTTTGTACTTTGCATGTAAAAACTAGACATTAAACACAAAAATCTAATGCCATATTGAAAGTGCACGTAGCGCTTTTATAAAGTTTACAAAAGTAATTTCCAACACTTACTTTGATCAAAACTTAAAAAATGCAATTAAAAAAATTTAAAAAAATAAATGTTTCAGTTTTTTTCTTGGGTCTCATCAATACTTACTCTCCTGCTCATTTGTGGTCTTTCTTGTCTTTTTTGTCTTTGCAGTATTTATTGTAACATTTTCTTAAGTAATCAATCATGATCTGTTTTTTGTTTGTACTATCTAAGTTGTTTAATTCTTATGTAATATACAATGTCTTTCATTATATTTTTATATTTTTATTTTTATCCTTTTTATTCTAGATATCATTGATGTTTTTAATTAGTAGTTTATTTTAATGACGTTAGACGTTCTTTTTGTTTCATTTTTTTAAAACCACACTTCCTAACTATATGTTTAACTTTTAATAATAAATTGTGTAATCTTGTTTCTCTGTTATGTGCTTATCTCATAGTGTAATGTTCATTATGGTTACTGCTTTTTTACTTTCTAATTTTCTTTTGGCTATTGTTTTGTCAAGTATTCTTTTGTTTATGTTTTTACATCTAAGAATTTAAATGCACTGCAATGTTATCCAAGATAAAAAAAACCTTGTCGTTCTCTTTCTACACGTTTGTACTCAATTTTCTGTATATTAACTTTTAAGTCCTAATTATTCTTCAATCAACTTATTCCATTTCATCAACATCTATAGCTATAACAACTTGGTCATGTGCAAGTGTTCAAATGTATAGTATATATTTATACTCATAGAGTGGCTTTTTTACATTTTATAAATATATTGTCCAAATAAATTTTAAAGAGTTGTGATGCAAAACCCAATTATTGTTAGTTTTATTCTTGCATTATTATGTAGAGATTTTATTGCTTTTATTAGTTTCTCAAAATTTTACTGAAAGAATGCTAATTAAGCTTTTTTCGATCAACATAAAGCAAAAAACTTTTTGTTTTGTTGCTTATATACTTTCCTGTTTTGAAACTGATTGCTTTTTTGCTTTCATAGCAGTGTATTTTTTTAAACTTTTTATATATATTTTTTGATTGTCAATATAAATGAAATTTTTGATTTTTATGGCATTACTGAACTATTTATACATTTTTAGAATTAATTTGTGAGCGTATGATATAGCTTGTTAGTCTCATATTTAATTTCTAAGTTATTTAAGAATATTACCTGGTCCCGGAGCTCTGCAATTTTTAAGCTTTTAATTCATAAAAGTTTGCGGCTTATTAGTTTTATACAAACAAAATAAAAAGTAAAAATTCAATGTTAAAATGCTTGTAGGGGACATAACAATGAAAGAAAAAGTGATTACTGTTATTTAAAAAAAAAGTTAGAAAAAGGCAAGTTTAATAATAAATGTACAGGGTCAAATAGAACAAAAAAGTTTTTATAATCCATATATCATTAAATGCTTTCTAACAAAAAAGTTGCATGGTAAAGTTTTAATACTGACATGACAGTCCAACAGTATTTATAGTATTATTTTTTTTATCATTACTAAAGTTAGCAAATTTAAAATTTCAGAAATAATGTCATGACAATTTTTTGCTGTTCATATTATAAAGTAATTCTAGTGCATACAAACCTGCACTAATAAATATAATATTAAACTAAGTATTGAATAGATACAAACAAAAATTAAAAAAGAAATTAAAAAAGTTAGTGAAAAAACAGACCCAGTGTAATAGAAATAAAGTTTATTATTATTCTTTTTTGTTATTTAGCGTTGACTACTAAAGTCATTAACTATTTATTTAAATTTAATAATAATAATCTCAGGTTATAGACCTGTGCAGACAAAACAACACATTAAAATAGTTAAATAAATAAATACTAAATCTAATATCATAGTTGCTAAAATTAAAAACAAAATTTTTAAACTAATATCACCGAACCTACTATCACAACTAACAACAAAATTGTAAAAGACTTTGTTGCCAGTACCTATACTTTAACTTAACCTAATATACACCGAAGCTGTAAAATGCTTTGATGTCAGACCCTAAAAACTAACTAAACCTAATATCACAACCTAAACTATTATTACAGATGACATTAAAGCTGTAAATTGGTTTAATTCCAGACTCTAAGAACTAACTAAACCTAATATCACAGATTGCATCGAAGTTGTAAAAGACTACGGTGCTTTAAACGACTCAACAACACAAACTGATCAATAAAAATAAATAAATAAATTAAAATTAAAATAAAGTCTAATGTATTAATATCTGGCAATTTTAGAAATCATGGTCCTGCACTTGTATTTAATAATTTTTGTTAACTATTAATCCAAAATGTGGCACCATCAGGTTTAAACCTGTTTTTGATTCTAATGTAAAAAGTCACGTCCGCTAGTAAATTTTCCAATTTATTTGTATAAAACTTATGAAATAAAACTGCAGTAAATTTTGAAAGCAAAAACAAGCCTCAAAAATTTTTATGTATTATATCAATCCAAACATTAACATTGAGTTTATTTTGAAAATAACGTGGTTGTGTTTTGTGTAGATTTTTATGTGACCATGGTAATTAACAATTTTAGTTTTTCTAAATGTAGCTTTGTCTGTTCACAAAATTGTATGTAAGCTTTTCTTTTATCTTTATGTTTGTAGTATCTTATATTTTGATACTTGAAGTTGTTGAGCTGTCTTTTGAGTGTCTAAGATTTAAAGCAAATAAACAAAGAAAGCGGTTATTATTTATATTTTAAATTAGATTTTTATTTCTGTTTGGATCAGTTTTCCAATTCAAATCTACTTTACAAAAACATTGATGCACATTTATAAATACTTGGGCACTTATTTATTTCTTGCGAAAGGCAAGAAATAAATAAGTGCCCAAGTATTGAAAATTCTACAACTTAACAAAACATTTACCTTCTAACTTATTTCACTACTAATATAATATATAATCTTAATAACCTTAAACCCTGTTTTTAATAAATTATTTGTTAATTCTGTTTCAATTTTTATTCTACTTTTTGTTACCGCCATCATGCCCAAGGCACTTAAGAACCACTTATTTGAACCATGCCTTTTGTACTTACGCACAAAAGCTGCACCATTGGTGTCGCAAAATATGACTAAAATAATAACTTGCTCTTTTTTTAATGAAACCCATTTACTAAAACTATACCGCAGTCAGAAGAAAGTCCAAATCCAGATAATAGCATTAAAAATAGCAAAAAAACACATTTGCTACCCTACTGCCAATCCCGCTGATGATGAACTACATTTGTTCAGGTTAAAATAGCAAAAATAAAACAAAAATATTTAAGAAAAGCCAAAAAAGAGGATAAAGATAGCAAACTCTTGGCTAATGCTTTAAGTTTAACCTCAAACAAATACTTATTTTACTGCAACCAAACAAAAAGAGTATGTCATGTCCAACAAACCGTTGATAATTATTAAAAAATAGAAAATATTACTAGTCAAAACTTTATCGAGAGTTTAACAACTTTTTAGGAAATTTCATAAATAAACAAAACCTTAAGAATAAAAATAAAAACTTAAAAACAACCCAATCAAAACATTCAAAAATCAAAATCCAAGCTTTAGCCAATGTTTAAAGAGCTTTAAAACGTTAAGCCTGAATAACACTTACAAATGAAATAGACTTTCCTGACTGCACCTGCACTGGTTCAATTTTTTGTAAACATCTCTAAAAACAATCATAGATTAATAAAACAAAAGAAAATGTAGTTTTTAAGAAACATTGCAATTAATCAAAACGTTATGGCCAAATGCAAAATATGCGTGCCAGCATTGAAAAAAAAACTCAGGTATAACAAAAACTACGACACTAAAAGACGTTATTACTTAGATAAAAAAATTTGGACAAGATTGACAAAAACCAGATGAAAAAACCCAACCTAAAACTATTAAACCTTTTGAACTAACGTTACCTTTGTAGCAAAGGTTTTGTTAAATTTTAAAATACTATGACTATCATAATGAAACTACTTTTCAGACGCTGGGAGTTGAGATGCAACTTTATTCATTTTAAATTCCAGATGAACTAAAAAGCATCCAAAAATTGATTTCTGTTTTGTATATAGTTTGTGCAGTCCGTCTTATAGTAACAAATATCTATTCTACAATTAGGTATTGTCCGTATTGTTCCAGTCATACTTTTTGCGCTGTTAAGAAACACATTTCATAAGTCAACAAACTATAGTATTCAAAGTTAAAATATTTGAAAAAAGCGCAATGCTAATTCATTTGTGCATTTTGACTTTGGGTATTGGTGTTAAAAACTTATAAAATGTAAAATCATTTTTTAAGTTTACAGGTGGCAGTTAAATTAGCAATTTTGTCTAATCTATGTTAAAGACTCTTATGTAAAAAGTGCGTGTGCAGGATAACAAATTGCAAAAGCAAATTCTGCCGTACTAATACTATTACTAAGTTAGCTGCACCCTGATAATGCAAGTTAGCAACAGGCAGTGACATCTACAGCACAAAAGGAAAGTCATACTAGTTCAGATTGTAAGTATTATGCACGGCTACAAATTCTAAATTTCTTAACAGCAATATTGGCTGAAAAAATCTTATTAAAAAAATTGACAAGTAATGGGTGATTCATTTAGAGGTATTTTTTTAGTAAGGGTTTTATGTTAGATAAAACGTGCGTAAAGTCAAACTGTTATGATATTTTTGTTCAGTTATGTTTGACATTTTATCATAAATGAATTAGCTGCAATACGAAAACCAGCGCTCTATATGAAAAGTGTTTTGTACGCTTAGAGCAACTTATGGTTTACATCGGCCTACCAAACTTACAATTTGCTGTACCATTAAAACCTTTAAAACTCAATATTTATTATTAGATAATACTCAACTAAATAGACCACATCCAACACGTTGTGAAGAAAATATAGCGGCGGTAGCTGAGAGTGTACGCGATGACTGTTATGAATTGATTTGGCGCTATTCTCAACAATTTGGCTTGTCGTATAGAACAACGTGGCGTATTTTACATAAAAACCTTGCTGTAAAAGCATACAAAATTTAACTCATGCAAGAATTAAAACCAGCCAATTTTCCAAATCGTCAATGTTTTAGGGTTTGGGCTCTTGAAAAGCTTTAAGAAGATCGACTGTTTTTGACCAAAATTTTGTTCAGCAATAAGGCTTATTTCTGGTTTAATGGCTACGTCAATAAGCAAAATTGCCGTATTTGAGTTGAAAGGCAACCAGTAGAGATTTAAAAGCTGCTATGGCTTAAGTCTGGTTCAACATTTCAGCCGGTTGTCCGGTCGGAACGTAATTGTGAAAGGCGCCCGTTATCGCACAATGATAACAGAATATATGCTGCTTAAAATTGAAACCAGTGATCTAGATGACATTTGGTTTTAACAAAACGACGCCACTTGTTGCATAGCCTGTGAAACCATAGCTTTTCTGCAAGAACGATTCGGTAAACAGTTAATTTTACGCCTCGGACCGGTGAATTGGCCGCCTAGATTATGTAATGCACCTCTAAACTTTTTTTATAGTATTTCGTATAGTCTAAAGTCTACATGGATAAACCGACTACAATTGAGCAATTGAAGACCAACATTACTTTCGCACTTGGCCAAATACCACTCAAAATGCTTAACGCGTCATCGAAAATTGGAACTTCTAAATGAACCATGTTAGCCGTAGTTACAGCCAACATTAAAAAAAAATCAAAAAATAAATGTACAAAATGTTTTGTTTGCACGATTATAAAGATTACACAATAAAAATATTTTCTTTAATTTTTTAATTTTTTTTAATAAGTACCTCTAAATGGATCACGTTTTATAATCAGCTGGAATAGATACTTTAAAACCGTAGTAGGTTCCGGATTTTAAAGTTAAATCTACAAAATTAACAGTAATATATGGACATTTAGACTTAATGTAGATAACAAACGTTATGAAATTGTCAGATTGATTACATTTTGGCTATTTGAAATTAAAGTAATTAAAAGTCTGTAATGTATATAATAATAGCAGACCATATTTTGTATGGAATACGGAATATGACAAGAAGATGTATAAATTGATGCAGTCCAAGTTTAGACTAAGATATTAAATTTTTGCAAAAATTGAAGGTTAAGTGGAAGACCAGTGCTATAACTAAATATCGCCATTTTCTATATGTAACATATCAGAACTAAAGACAATATTATTATTATTATTATTATTATTATTATTATTATTATTATTATTATTATTATTATTATTATTATTATTAATTATATCAGTTTTTTTGTCTACATTTTGGTTTTGATTAATGTGATAATGTATCATTAAAGTGAAGTTTGTGGTTGCAAGAACCACTGCCAAAAATAATTAGCTGCACTTTGGTCTTAGTTGATCTTACAACATTGCTGAGTAAGGCAAGTACAATTGATGGTTGGAGCAAACCACTTCACCATTAAGCACTATATGTAGATTAAGGCTGATTAGCAGACTTTAATTTAAGAATTTTGATCATTTTTTAAGAAAGAAAATTTTATTTAAAAACAGTTTATTATTTACACAAGTTTATAAAAAAAATAATGTTCCAAATGGTTTTTACTTATTTTTATTTCTTTAATTATGTATAAAAAACTAATGACAAAAAGTAAAGGTGTGTTAAGAGATGAATGTAAAAAGCATACTTCAACATGCTATGATACATATTTACTTGGGATAGAGCAAAATGTAGCAAACAATACAAAAGCATTCGGGAATTTTGTCAAATCAAAATGTCATAATTTTCCAACATCTTTACGGAACAACTATGAAAAAAATACTTGATAAACTATTTTAGTTACTATTTATAACGTATGCACATCTCCAGATAAAAAAACCTTTACTCTTAATAAAGGAAAATGTATATGGTATTTTTTATTTTTCTCTTTAGAAACGATTTTATGTTACTCCAATTTATAAATCTAATCTGATAACTACAACTCTATTTAAAAATTGTCAGCAATACTAAACCTTTTTGAAAAATTATTGAGCACATTTTTTTAGAATAGTTTAGTTAACCAAATTGGGTTTTTTTACGAGACTTATTTAATTATTTATGTGTATCATATAACAAACGAATTTCAAAATAAAGCAGAAATTGATTTAATTTATAAATTAAATTGTTTTGCTTTTAATATTACTAATACTATTACTCGGTTGGTAGTTTCCATTTTGCAGAATTAGGAACGTGCCATTACTACGTATCTTTTTACATATTACGCAATACATAATCCTCTAACTAAAATATGTGCAAATGTGAATATATGGTGCAGTAAAGTAGATTTTTTTATATAATATTTCATTTGTGTTATGATTGAATAATTTTAGATCTAAATTTACATATAAATGATTATTATTAATTTATTATAAGATGGTCTAAAGCACAGATAAAATGAATTTATTTATAAAATTATTTTGTCTTTGTAATCTATATTTAATACGAATGTATTTAATTATTCCATTCCCTTAATTCATGTTTTTTAACAGTAAAAGGTTTTATATTTATATACATACGAGTAAAAAATACAAGAAATTTTATAATAGTATAGCTTGTGCAACAATGGTATTATTAAAACACTAATTATATGTAACCTTGTTGATTAAACTAGCAGAATTGAATTTGATCTAATAATCTATTAAAGTTGTTTCCGTATATAATAATAACAATAAATTATTGTCTATATCATATTGTTTCTGCACTTATTGAATTAATGTTGCAAGTTTACTAACTCGTTTCTATAAAAATGCATACTCATAATGAATAACACGGGTTTTAAAAAAAATTCATCTCATTCTGTAATCTTCATACTTAGTTCGTCTATGTTTTGATAAATAACATTGAAAGCGAAGGCTTTATATATTTATTAGTAAATCATACTTAAAAATTATACATACTAAAATGATTATATCTAAATTAGAAAGCTTTATATTAGTTCTACAATTTTGAAATGTAAAAAAAAAATGATGGTTCTAAGATCATATATACAGTGAAAAGATTGCAATACTTTATTCAATTATAAGCTAGTAAGTTAGTAAGCTTTTTTCATAAACAGATCTACAATAGAATATATTTGTTGAATATATTTATGAAATTTTCAGAATGTTCAATCCACTTTTTGTCAAGAGGAGTTATTTATACAGAAATTTGATTCTAAACAGTAGCATAAATGCGTGTGCATGGGAACAAGACAAGTATTCAGTGATTGTGAATTCCTTTAGTAGCTGAACTGCTGACGGTTCAGACAGTCGCATTTTGCTGTCAGTCGATAAAAAAACAACAACCCGGCTATTTTATTTTGCTGCCAAGGTTAATTCAGAGCATCTCCCAACTAAAATAATAGTATACATATAGTTGGCTCTTTCTTCGTTCTGCAGTTCAATATCGCCACAAGAAGGATTTAATACTGGCGGCCCATTGACGTACAGAATGTACAACCCGACATGCAAAATACTTTATAAAGAAGATGTAGGACAATCAGGAGTTATGTGATCTTCTTTTCAATACTTTGTATTGTCTCTGTGCTCGCTCGCGTATTTAATTAAAATTCATTACAATTAAGAAACAGTGTTCGGAAATACCATTATAAATATTTCACTTACATTTTACCTTTCAATAAACATGCGGCGACGAATTCGTACACATTGTTGAAAGGACAACAGCGCATATCTAAATTCATTTACAAATGTTATCGGGGAAAAATAGTTGACTTCAATATATTTTTTATTGGCGTCATAAACTACTCATATTTATCTGCTACGAGATATGTGCGTGTCATATTTAAAATGCAGCATATACACTTAAGCATTCTATGGTACAACTAAGATGAGAAGATGAGACTAATTAGTGCTAGCGATAAATTACTTGCTGCTGTTCTATTTTTACTTATAAAAGTAATACGACTCAGTGGCGGTCCGCACAAAAAAAGTAAACCCATAAACGCGCAATGTGAAATTCCTTTCATAACATTATAAAAGGTGCTCGCATCAAAAATAATTGTTGCACATATAAGTATGAAATGAAAGTTGATTTTATTACGCATAATATCATATTTTTGATATTATTAATAAATGTATGAATTGTTAAGATTGTAAAGACAATATATGCGTTTTAAATATAATATTAATGAATATTATTTATTATTATGAAAGAAAATGAGTCGATATTATTACATACACTTCTTAAGAGCACGATAAAGTTTATAAACAATTATAATAAATAACAATTTTATTATTTCTGTTGCAAAATAGTAATATTTCTTTCATTTCTGACATTACAATGTCTATACTTTTAATAGCCATTTTATTGTTATACACGTATAATAGCACTAGGCATTATTAAAATTAATTGCTGCACAGTAAAACCCATATTTTCCACATATAATAAATAACAAAGTGGAAACATTAATTGTTCAATGATGAATTAATAATTTCCAAGGAAGCATGGTTTAAGTTATTGGTGTCGCATATAACAGTGATGTGGTTACAGATATTTATATTTATTATAGATGTCAATAGTAATTAATAATTTAAATTTATCTTTCATGTTTTTTTTTGTGAGTTTATATACAAATTTATAATAAACTTAATGTAATTAATATTAAAGAAAATTATAGATTTTTTAAACGATTAAACAGGTATATTTAATATTTAAGTTTTACAAGTCAATTCGGCTAAATCCAATATTTTAATATTAAACCCCACTTTTTTAGCCATATCACAAAAACGCTACTTTAAAACTTATATTAGAAAATTGAAGATATTATTCATTAATTACATTGTGTTACTTGACATATATTGATTGTGTATATTCTGTATTAGCAAATCGAATAAATATTATTATTATAGTTTTTTTTTCTGGCTTAGATGCTGTTTATTATTGTTTTTTTTTCAAATTTTAAAATGCAATATTTAGGGATTACTTTTGAATTTCAACTAGTAATAATAATAAAAATAATAATAATAATATTTTATTATCCCAACAGGCATATATGCCCAATTACAGGGTAATGTTACAATAATCATATTATAAACTAACAAGTTTTAATATATATATATATATTTATATATAGTACTAATTGTATAAAAATGCACGTAGTTGTGGCAGATTAACTGAAAAAATATCTAATTCAGGTGGCAGATCATTAATAGTACGCATGATAGTGTTCATTGGTGAATAGAATCCCATATTCGTTTTGTTATTGGGAATGACGCAGATATCCTTGGACCTTGTTCTCTCCTGAGGTACCCGAAAATTTACCATTTCTAGCAAAGCAGGACATTCTAAAGCACCAGAAGTGAGCTTGAATCCTAAAACCGCCATTGCTGCTTTTCTTCTTGTTTCAAGAGATTGATAGTTGAACATGGTGATTAATTCATTGTTGTTAAATTCTCCTCTTCTTGGGTAGAAATGATGTTTTTGAAAATATAAGTATTTAAGTAATTTACGCTGAATAGTTTCAATTTTGCGTTTATGTATTTCATAGTGAGGCGACCAAACAGATGAACAATATTCTAATTTGCTCCGAACAAATGAGCAATATAAAAGTTTTAACGACGCTGAATTGCTAAACTTTTTAGCATTTCGTAAGATAAATCCTAATGATTTTGAAGCAACATTAGTCATAGATTCAATGTGATGGTGAAAACGAAGTTGAGTGTCAAAAACAACACCTAAATCGCAGAAATTTGATACTCTAGTAAGATTTTCTAATCCAATTGAGTAGTCATATTTAATTACAGTTTTCCTTAAGCTAATTGACAAAACATTGCATTTAGTGATATTTAGTAGTAAGTTGTTATTTTTACACCACTGATCCAATTTGTTTAAATCATCTTGTAAGTAAAAACAATCATTAATACTGTTAATATTTCGAAAAAGTTTTAAGTCATCGGCGTATAACAAGTAGTGTGACTGAAAACAGGTACCTATATCGTTTATAAAGAGCAAGAATAACAATGGTCCTAGATTAGAGCCCTGAGGAACACCTGACGTAGATAAATAGTTATTAGACCTAACATTTGAGATTTGCACATATTGTGTACGATTTTTTAAGTATGCAGATAAAACTCCAATCAATTTGTTGCTAAATCCAAATGAGTTTAGTTTTAGCAATAAGATATTATGGTCGAGTTTATCAAACGCTTTACTAAAATCGGTGTAAATAACGTCGACTTGCTGTTGCGAATCCAATGCCTTTGAGACATATTCAGTAAATGCCATTAAGTTTGTTGTTGTTGACCGACCTTTGCAGAAACCGTGTTGGTTAATATCCAATTGATTTTTAACATTGAAGTAAATATGGTCACATAATATAGTTTCAAATACTTTGGCGACGTTATTTATTAAAGTAATTGGGCGATAATTTGCAATAATTGATTTGTCTCCTTTTTTTGGTACAGGATACACTTTTGAAATTTTCCAAAGTTCAGGGAAACTTTGTGATGACAATATTAAGTTGTATATATGAACTAAGGGAGTTGCAAATGTTTGAATACAGTCTTTTACTATGAATGACGGAATTCCATCAGGCCCAGATGTTAATTTGGAACTTAATTTATTAGCAGCCAAAATTACTTCGTTTTCAGTTGTTTTTGAAATATCAAAGTAATTACCTTGCACTTTAGAATATACAGACTGAGGTGCGTTAGAAGAAATATTGTAAACACTACTAAAAGTCTCAGCAAAGCAATTCGCAATATCTTGTGGAAAGGATAAAGTCCGATCTTCATGAACAAATAGAGATGGAAAAACAGATGTATTTTTAATAGCATGAATGTATGTCCAAAAATGCTTGGGGTCATTTTTTATTTGTCCTTCAGCAAAACTAATATATCTCTTACGATCTTCAGATATCATACGTTTAACAGTTGTGCGTGTATCTTTATACTTGTCTAAGTACCAGTTTGACTTTTTTGATTTATACATCTTATAGTAATGATTTTTTACTCTTATCACACGAATCAAATTATGACTAAACCATATTGGATATTTTTTCCTATCAGTACCAGTTGTATATTTAGGAACATGTATATTAAAGGCAGTGTTAATATGATCATATAACTTACTACAGGAATCATTTATATCATAACTACTTAGAACGTCAGTCCAGTCAATATGCTGCAGATCTTGGTATAAGTTTGCTAAATTAGCCCGCCGAAAATTGAACGCTGAAGATCGCATAGGTTCATATGGTGTAGATTGATCAGCGATAATTAAAACAGAAACAACTAGAGAAGGATGATAAATATTTTCTTTTACCAAAGGCAATTCGGATCTGTTAACAGTGCAATTAAATTTGGAAGAAATCAAAACCAAGTCAAGTAATCTATTGTATGAATTTAAAACATTATTTTTTTGTTTAAGATTATTGAAATTACAAAATTTATTGAATAATGACACAGTTGATTTTATAGAATTAATATCAATCAATTCCGGAATATTAAAATCACCTATTATTAATATATTGTTATTAAAATCAATATTTTCTTCTAAAAAATTGTAAATACTATTGTAAATCTCAATATTAGAACATGGAGGTATATACAAAACTACAATTATGAAATGGGTTTTAAATTTAAGCATATTTATTTGTAAGACCATAAGTTCGACTTCAGGAATAGGAGAAGTAAATAGAACTTTTGAATGAGCTTCGTCACTGTTAATTGCAAGTAAGACACCACCGCCTTTTCGATTGACACGGTCTGATCGAAAAGTTGTGTAATGTGGAGGGAAGAGTTTGGAATCGAATACAGTTTCTTTTAGCCATGTTTCTGTTAAACAAATAATAGTATAATTATTAGCACAAATGTTATCAAATAACGTATGTGTTTTAGTATTCAGACCTTGCGCGTTTTGGTAATACATGACAAATTCGTTATTAAGATCATTAGACTGTTGGGATACGTTTAGTTTTTTTTAGTTATATAAGGGGTGCCATTTTTATACCGAATGGTTAAATCTGGGTCACCCTTAGCTGTTCTATCGTCTAATTTTTGTCGAATTAATTTGGAATATTCTCTCTGTTGAATTGTTAAGTCATTATTTAAGTATATTCTACTAAAAGTATCTGAGCGTTGTAATTTTTTCTTTCCTTTTAAAATAGTAATAGCCAGTTCCCGGGATTTTAAAATTATTTTTACTGGTCTTGGTGTATTAGCATTAAGAGTTCTGCCTAATCTGATAATGTGTATGTTATCAATGTCTTCATCAGGTGTTACAACTCTCAACATGTTTTTTACTTGAAGCATATCTTCTTCTTTGGTTTGTGATTCTGGTATATTATATGCAATTACATTTGTTGCTCTTAGTTGCCTATCAGTTATTTCTGACACAATTTCTTCAGTATTTTCACAAAGTGATTTTGAGTTTGGCAATGATTTATTTAACGATATTTTCATTGAAGCTACACTTGCTGAAACTTGCACATTTAGGAAATAATGAAATTGAAAGTTTATTACATGAGTCGATAGTACAGCTAAAAAATCTCTCTTAAAAGTTTCGGTTGTATATCTCTTAACTATTAGTGAATATGCAAGTTTTCTTAGGATATACACTTTTATTTCTAACTATTTCCTAAAAATGATCTAGTAATATTTATAGTGTTAAAAAGTACGGCCTTTGCATTGCTTTCAAGGTTGTAGATGTCTATTTTAAGTCACTTCAATTGCCGATAATACTATGGGTATTAATTCTACCTTGTAATCATTTTTTTTATACTGCTTTTTTCTTCAAAATCATCTTATTTAATTTACAATTGATAGTATAACGATGTCTATAATGTATAAATAATATTATTTTTGTTTTTGAGTCTATTAATTATTATTGTTTTGTCCGTCTGAACTGGTAGATCCCATAATAAGGTGTATTCTTCTATTTCCATAATTGGATTTAGCCTATATGGATTATATTTGCTACTTTGTTGTGTCTAAGTACAGGGTGATTATAAATGTTTGGGATTATGTAACCATCTAATGTACGTTTGTGCCGCTCTAGTAAAAATGCGTAAATAATGTGTTTACATTGTTTACATGTTTATAATTTTCAGTTGTAAACTCTCGAACACAATCCGGAATAGAATAGAGCCATTCCTCATTATCAAACTGCTCATTCCTAAAGTAGAATAATAAAAATACTCTCTTCATTTGTATACATTCTTATAACCTTGCTTGCTTGCCAGCTGTCAAAATTGAATTGTCAAAACAAATAGTATAGTGGACAACTTTTAAGAGGCGGCATATTTAAAGTGATTACATAATCTCATTTATTTATAAACTCCCTGTAGATATTTATTAAAAAAAATTATTTTACACGTCATATATTTGCCTTATTTCTTGCATTTTCTGCACCGATCGTTGTTTTCTTTTAGAATATATTTGCTATAATTTTTTGTTTTGTAAATCTGGTCCTGTATACGAGGGACAGAGCCAAAGTTCGCATAAAATGTAAAGCAAAAAACAAATTACGTTATGTTAATCGCATTATTGCTTCTTAAAATATTCTTTTTTAATATCTATACACTTTTGCATCCGATGAAACCAATCTTTGAAACAATTTTGACACTCTGAGCAAGGTACCTCCAAAACAAGTGATTTAAATGTTTCTTCAAGCGATGAACGCATTTTATTTATGATATGTCGAAATAGGAAGAAGTTATTGGGCGATAAATTAGGCGAATATTGTCAATGAGTCATTAATTGGATGTTGTTACTGGTCAAAAACTTTACAGTTTGTCGTGCTGTGTGAGCGCTTGCATTGTCATAATGAACAATAATTCGCCAGTTTATGTTGTTTTTTTCTGATTTCAGCGATAACTTCCGGCAAACAAATTGAAGTATACCAGTCAGCATTAACTGTCCTTTGATTTTCTAATGCAACAGTTGCAACATGACCCGTTTTTCTGAAGAAACAAGCATTCTTTTTGAAACGCTTCGTGAACGCACCACTTTTGTGGGTTTATGTTTATTTTGAAACACCCATACAGTCGATTGTTGTTTAGTTTCAGTGTCAAATAAATATATCCAAGATTCCTTACCTGATACTATGTTATATACCAAATTTGAACCCCCTTTGAATTTCTTTAGCATTTTCTTGCACCACTTGACACGTGCCTGTTTTTGTTCCTTTTTCAAATTGTGTAGGATCCAACAACTGCAAAGCTTCCTGACATGCAATGATCGTGCAAAATCGTATGTTTTTGTTCCGATGCAATGCCTAAGGATGCCTCTATCTCATCATAGTTCACATGCTGATCTGACAAAATCATTTCACGCACAGCATCAATATTTTTCGCGACAACAGAAGTGCATGGACGACCTTCGCAAAGATCGTCATCAAACATTGGTCTTTCACTCTTAAATTTATGAACCATTTGTAAACCATAAGTTTGGCGGTGTTAAACTGTATCAAAAATCATAAAAAAATTATCACTCAGAAATCACGATTCGAAATTTCCATTTTTCACACAATTACTTTCGTTAAATTTTATTGAAACAAAACCGAGCAGTTTGAAATCGAACTGTCAACTAATTTATAGGTGAAAAACGTCAAATTTTACGAATATGACAATTGCAGAACGCTGACAATATAGGCAGTAGTGATTCCGCAAACTTCAACAATGCCCCTCGTAGCTATAATAAGGCTTTATGTTCAGGTTTAAATAACTGCGCATATGCAATTTGTTTGTCTAGTCTAAACTTATATCCGCATTGTGAGTTTGATAGCAGTGTTTACTATGTAATTGCTTTTCTTGCCATTCTTTTTTCTGTTTATTATTTTTGTTAGTACACTTTTTGCATTACTAAGGTTCAAAGGTGTATAGTTGTCTTAGGCATGTAGCCTATTTTTAGTATCTGAGCTAAAATATATTTCCAGTTGGTAAATTTGTTTATAGTGTACTTGTTTTATTTTAAATATACCTCTTTCCTTTGTTTTATGGTAAATTAATTTGCTGACAACATGTTCTAGAATGGTGCATGTTAAATTTTATAGTTTTTAAGATAGAATACGTTTAGTTTTAAGTTTATTGCTAAATTGTTGGTTTATTACAATATTGTCTGTTTTTATGTTTTGTAATATATTAAAGTATTTGTATGTTTTGTGTTCTAATGGCACGGATTGTTAATCATCACTAGAGAGCGGATTCCGAAGTATTATGCTTACGGTAAATAGTTAAAGCATCGAAAATATGATTTAATATATGTAGGAATTGTAAAAAATGTAATCATTTGGAACTAAATTTTTTTACGTTTTTTATGTTTTTTAATATATTTTTTAATTTATTGCTTATTTTAAAGTTTTGTGCTTATTTTTAAGCTATTTCTTCAGTTTTGACACAATTTTTTTTTTATAATTTAGTTATTTTGTGAAATTTAGTGGATTCTACATAAAAAGAAACATAAATTATTTTATTCTTTGGAAAACGTAAAGCAAAATTTACGTATCAAGATTTGGCATATTTTTTATAATATTATTTAGAGAAGTTCAATATAATACTGTAAATTTTAACTGAGCTCTTAGCGTATTATAGTGCCACCTCAAGCAAGTCAAATAATTGTATTTTGTAATTTCCGAAATAGTCGGTAGGTCGGGGTTTCTTTAATACTATACACACTCACGTATCATTTACAAAAAACCTGTTTTCGTTCATTACAGTCAGTTGTAAAAAATAAAACCCACAACACAAAAGTGGATTAAAAATCTTTCGAAATTGAGAAATGAATATAATAAATTGTTTTCTTAAACTTGCATTAAAACGGTAAGCTGTTTAGAAGTTGCTAGAAATATATTTTTTAATTTATTTGTTTTGTAGATTAAATGCGATAAAAAATATGACATTATTTAGCATGACAAAACAATATTGCATAAACAAGTAACTATATTATTTTTTGAAACAGATTCAAATGAACAAAAAAAGTTTAATTTAAAATTATAAATAACTTTAATTAAATTAAATTTATCACTAAAAAAATTACAAAATAAAAGTTTTAAAATGTTCTTGATAGACATTGCAGAAAACGTGTTCCAGATAAAAGATCTTGCAAATAAATTATGTCTATCTTGTATACAATGAAACCATTCAGAAAATTAAATCAATTATTGACAATAATTGCATATGGTTGCAAATTTAATCATGTGTTTTAAATGAAACAATAACAACAATAAAAATTTAATCCATTGTACGTACATGTTTAGCTCATGGGCTGATGAATTGTGTAGCTAAGACAATAAGATTACAATTTTTAATAATTAATAATTTAATAAAAAATGAAAAGAAAAAGAATTTTTAAAAGCTCCTTTAAACAATTTTTTCTAGAAACATTACCGTATTACTATTATCACCAGTACCAGTACTCACAAGATGGGGAACTTGGCTAGATGCTGCCTTTTACTAAATTGTATTTTTGGATCTTGCTTGGCAGTCTTTCACTGACTTATGACTGCCAAATAGTTCAAAAAAATTAGGAACAAAATAATTTGGTTTTCTTAAAAGCTTATTACGGTTTTGTAAGTCATGCCATACAACTTTAAGAAATACATGAAAATACGTTAAATAAAAGTCTAAGTATAACTAGAAATTTCAAAGATGCAATTTTAAAAGTATTAGACTGTATTGGGCAAACAGTAAAATTAAAACTGAAGATGTATTTTTGAAATATAGAGGTTTATCAACATTAAATAAAATACACTGCATTTTAAATAGAGAGAATGTTCCAGATCTCGATATGAATCCAGCTTATATAACAAAATTTAATTAAACATGCACCAATAACAAGTGTGGATATCAAAAAAAGTTTTTCCGTCTTCAAAACACATTTTAAGTGATTGAAGGCTGAATTTTATAGTTAAACATAATTATTAAATGTTTTTGTATATATTTTTTTTTTGTTATTTAAAAGTTTTTTTATATTATTTAAAATGTATGTGAAAAATATTACTCAAATTGTTGTAATTATAAATGTTGTAAATAAAACCTTTATTAAAATATTTTATAGTTTTAGTTTTTTTAGTTTGTTTTTCAATTGTTTTATGCTTTTTTAATGCTTAATTTACGTATTTGGTGCTTTTTTAATGTTTTCTTAGTAACATTTTTGTATCTATTTCTGTATTTCCAATTTTTTTCGTTTATAGCCTTATCTTTCATTTTTTGACTAATCCTTGCTATCCATTCCGTTGTTGGTCTTTTTTTTTTACTTTTGTTTATCCAGATATACTCGAGTTTTTTTTGGCCATCTATCTCCCTCTATTCTCATTACATGACCATACCAACATAATTGTTTTGTTTCAATTCTATCTTAACTGGAATATACACTTTTTGTTTTTCTTCTTATAACTTCGTTTTTCACTCGGTCTAATTTAGATATTTGACATGCCCTCTTTAAGTAATCTAGTTTTGTTATTTTAATACTTCTTTTATTCTTTTGAGAAAGTTGTCCATATGTTAAAATTGGCTCTACTATGATTTTACATTTTTTATTTCCAATCGTCATATGTATGTGCTCATTTTATGTGAAAGCTTTTTGGTTTAAACTAGTTGGTTTCCAGTAGCTGCATAGATTTTTAAATTATATTTTTTGTGTTTTAGTTTAATTTGTATTTATACTTAGTTAGTTTGGTTGAGTGTACGAGATATTTGGGGCTATTCTCTATGCATATTGCTAGAATTTAAGCAAGATATATTGCTAGCTAACAATATGAAATATCATTTTAACAAATTTTCCTAGCGAACAATAAACTCTCATGTTAACAAATCTTGTTTGCTAACGATATAATCGGTTACCACATCAGGAGGCGTGGCAAATCTCTAGATAAAATAATAATATTATATATAAAAATCTATTTTGTTAAAGTGACTGTTTGTATTGTTAGTAATCATAATTTGTTAAAATGACAGGTCATTTTGTTAGCAAGCAAGATTTGTTAAAATGACAGTTCATATTGCTAGCTAGCAATATATCTTGCTTACATTCTAGCAATGTACATAGAAAATAGCCCCGAATGGATTAAAAGCTAAACAAGACTAAAGAACAATTAAAAAAAATCTTCAAATACACTTCTGCTTATTTTTATCAGTTTGATCTGCATTTTATTTGTGCCTGTTTTAATCTTTAATCGAGCATAAATGTATGAAGCGTTAAAAAGTTAATAAAAAGATTTAAAAATTAAAAAATACATTTTTCTATGAGCGTAGGAAGTTCAGTGCTATTAAATTTAAGGTTTAAAAAATAAACCCAGTAAAATATCCAAAATTTGTATGAATTACGTTTTTGTTAAACTCAATAAACGGATGAACTTGAGATATATAGATTAAAAAAATCTGCAAACTTATTTAGAAGGTTGTCACCATTAATAGAGGTTTGGTCATAAAATAAATAATAAGAAAAGCAGTAATTGTCCTAGATTTGTTTATAAATTTTCAAAAAAGTTTTGGATTAATGTTAATGTTATTCTTGGTACTTAAACTTAACTGCTTTTATAACGTTTTACTTGAAGTCTAAATTGTAATTAGAAAAAAGTTTTGACGATTTAGAACGTTTATGTGCTATTTTTTCAATTAAGTAAGAAAAAATATTTTTTTGCTGAACTAAATAGGTAAGTATCAATCAATTGTATAATATAATATAAAATAAAGTAACTCATTCATTTATTAAAGGTTATTAAAAAGAGCAGACCCAACAACGTTCAACAAAAAACCATTGATTGCGCTAAAGTTGGCACATAAAGTCATTGAAACAGTAATTACAAATTCAAATATCATAAGAAGTATTACATTTGACATCTATCACATAAGTATTATGATATTGACTATATCTAAAAAAACATCTACAGCATTTGTCACAATATTATCACAATCATTAATAAAACATTAATTTAAAAACACTTTTTTACTATTTGATATTGTTATACATTGAATTAAGTTTAAAAATTTGAAAGGGTAAGCAACAAAGTTTTGTTACAAGTAACTCTAATTCCAAATTTGTTATTATACCACGACGCTTTCGGTAAATTGTAATCTCTTAGTAGAATAAGAAAAACATAAAAACGGAGTAGCGAGCAATGGTTGGCATGTTTATCAATAACCAAACGATAAGGTATATAAACTGCAACATTTATATACGACACAAACAAGTGAAAATTACAAACACATTAAATATTTTGAGTGTAGTAATGTACATTTTAGATGTATTTTAAACACAACTAATGATGTAATTTATGGTTAGTTAGTTCGAATTAGTGGTGTATTTAGAAAGCCAGGTTTCTTTTAAAACATTAATGTCATAACTTGTCAAAGACACGGGTAATAAAAGTTAAACTAGTTTGATTTTGAGTCTCCGACATTTTGGTACTAAATTGATAGGCCGTTAGTATTTCTGCAGTCAAAAGAAGTCAAAATTGAACTTAAGATTTAAATTACTTCTGCAGGTGTAACTGGTAAATTTTACGCTATACATGTCATCAACTTACAACTACTGCACTTTTCTTTTTTGTCAACTTTCTTCTGTTCACGATGATGTCTGCAAATTGCAAGTGACTTAAAAAGATGCCGTCAATGTTTATACCTTTATTGTCCCACTTCAGTGTTTTAAAAACGTTTTCTAAAAATTAGTGCAGTGAATACACTTGTTTATATGGTTTAGTGTAACCAACACTTGCGTCCATAAAACGCATGTTTCAGAACTAATAACAACTTTCTTGTCCATTGCCAAAATTAAGAACAATAAACTTTTGAGACCATTATAAGCGTTGTAATTAAAATAATTTGTCAAGTAACCTGTTTTTAAAACTCTGTTTTGTTTTTTAAAATATTTTAAATTTTACTTTTTTGGTATAAAACTGTCATCCACAGGTATGTATTAAATTTTTAGTAATTTTTATATAGTGAAAAAAAAAAATTTAAATAAAAAAGTTTAAATGATTATAAATTTTTTTGCAAGATACGAGAGGCACTGCTAAAGTTTGCAGAATCAAATACTGCCTGTATTGCCAGCGTTCTGCGATTATCATAATAGTAAAATTTGACGTTTTTTACCTATAATTCAGTTGACAGTTCGATTTCAAACTGCTCGGTTTTGGTTCAACAAAATTTAACAAGAGTAAAAATTGTGTAAAAAAAGAAAATTTCAAATCGTGACTTCCGAGCTATAATTTTTTATGATTTTCGATACGGTTTACCACCGCAGCAATGTATGGAAAAACTTAGTTTGTTATTTAAGGATAAAGCACCATCCAAAACTATGGTTTACAAATGGTTTGCAGATTTCAAGCGTGGATGATCATTGTTTGATGACGATCTTTGCGAAGGTTGTCCATGCACCTCTGTTGTTGCAAAAAATACTGCTGCTGTGCGTGAAATGATTTTGTCAGATCGTCATGTGACATATAGTAAGATAGAGGCATCCTTCGACATTGCAACAAAACAAATACATACTATTTTGCACGCTAATTTGCATGTCAGGAAACTTTGCAGTCGTTGGATTCCACACACACAGTGGTGCAAGGAAATGCTAAAGACATTTGAAGGGGGTCGTTCAAATTTGGTATAAAACATCGTAACAGGTGATGAATCTTGAATATATTCATATGAGCCTGAAACTAAACAGCAATCGATTGTATGGGTGTTTTAAAATAAACCTAAACCCACAAAAGTGGTGCGTTCACAAAGCGTTTCAAAAAGAATGATTGCTTGTTTCTTCGGAAAAACGGGTCATATTGCAACTGTTGCATTTGAGGATCAAAGGACAGTTAATGCTGACTGGTATACTTTAATTTGTTTGCCAAAAGTAATTGCTGAAATCAGAAAGAACAACATAATCCGGCAAGCCATTGTTCATCATGACAATGCAAGCGCTCACACAGAACGACAAAGTGTAGAGGATTTGACCAGTAACAACATCCAATTAATGACTTATTGCCCATATTTGCTTGGTTCATTGCCCAATGACTTCTTCCTATTTTGACATATCAAAAATAAAATGCGTGGCGAGCGTTTTTCATCACCTGAAGAAACCGTTGAAGCATTTAAATCACTTGTTTTGTAGGTACATTGCTCAGAGTGGCAAAATTGTTTTGACGATTGGTTTTATCGGATGCAAAAGTGTATAGATTTTAAAGGAGAATATTTTGAGAAGCAATAAAGCAATTTACATAACGTAACTTGTGTTTTGTTTTACATTTTTTACAAACTTTGGCAGTGTCCCACGTAGTGTAAAATTGGCAAACTTTTAGTTATGTATGAAGCTATAGCAAGCACTTTTGTTGGAATTGTTATAATCTGTAAACAAATTTTCAATTTTTTGCGTTTATATTTTAATAGTTATCAATATGGCGGTCTTTTTTGAGTGAGTAAAAACTATCATTCTATCATTTATTTTGGTTCTAACATCTATTGAGAATATTATAACAAGAAGTTTTGTTTTTGATAAAAGTAATGAGCGCACCAAGCGTAAAAAACAAAACAAAGCAAGATTTTAATTATGTTTTATTGTTTTTGTTAACCTTAAAACTACCCTAATTTATCTAAAATAAAATTTTAACGTTTTTTTAATAATTTATAAGTCAAATTCTTTACGATTTTTTTTTTCTGTAATCACAAATTTATTTTGAACCTGTTTTAAATTTTTGCAAAAAAAATGTTTATTTCGCTTTACTGTGCGCCGTTGTAAACAGTTTTGGCGTACACCTTTTTGGATTCTGATAACAAAAAAATTTTTGTTTATTTTTACTTGTAGAATTGCGTTTATGTATATGTTTTTTAGTAGATTTAAGTATTGAGATTTGATTCTTCCATATATTGCTTGTTGATTTCTTTTATATTATTTCCTTACATTATTAGCATTTTCTTCGTGATGTTGTTCTTGCCTAGGCTTCTTTTGTTCTTTATTTGTTTGATTGTTTTACGTATCTCTGCTTTTGTAATGTACTTGAATCTGATTCTTTTTGGTCTGGTATCATGGACGTATATAGACATTTTATCATAGAAAGAATTAGCTCGGCATAGCGTCTACAATCAGAAAGTATTTTGTACGCTTAGAACAACTTATGGTTTACATAATCGGCCTACAGAACGCACAATTTGCTAAACTATAAAAAAATTTGAAACTCAGTATTCATTATTAGATAATACGCAACCAAACAGACAACATCCAGCACGAAGTGAAGAAATTATAACGGCAATAGCTGAGAGTGTACGCGATGACCGTAGTGAATCGATTTGGCGTCATTTTTAACAGTTTGGCTTGTCATTTAGAAAACTTGGCGTATTTTACGTAAGAATCTTGATTTAAAAGCATACCAAATGTAACTCATACAAGAATTAATGCCGGCCGACCTTTCAAATTGTCACCGTTTCATGTTTTGGGCTCTTAAAAAGCTTCAAAAAGTTTTACTGTTTTTGGACAAAATTTTGATCAGCGATAAGGCCTATTTCTGGCTTAATGGCTATGTCAATAGGCAAAATTGTTGTATTTGAGCTCAAAAGCAACCAGAAAATATTTAAGAACTGACATTACATTCAAACAAAACAACGGATTGGTGTGGTTTATGGGATGGTGCAACATTTCTTTAAAAATAAGGCCGGCCAAAACGTAACTGAAAATGGCAAAATGATAACAGACTATTTGCTGCCTAAAATTTAAACCGGTTATCTCAACGACATCTGATTCTAACAAAACGCGCTACTTGCCACATAGCCCGTGAAACCGGTTTTATTGCAACAACAATTTGGTGAACAGTTAATTTTACGCCTCGGACCTGTGAATTGGCCTCTAGATCATGTAATATTGCATTTCTATATTTTCTATTGGGATTACGTATAGTCCAAAGTCTACATAGATTAGCCGACTACAATTGGAGAATTGGAGACCAACATTACTTCATTTGCCAAATACTACTGAAAATGCTTGAACGCGTCATTGGAATTGGAAGTTATGAATAGACCATGTTACCCGTAATTACAACCAACATTTAAAAAAATAATTTTTAAAAAATAAATGGTTTTTTTGTATGATCATAAAGATTATCAATTAAAAATATTTTTTTTGTTTTTTTTTTTTAATTTAGAAATAGCATTTTTAAATAAATTACCTTTTATTTGGTGTTTTTTCTGTTTGTCTTCTTTCTTTTTTTAATGTGTTATAATAAACATTAGAGCATTTACTAAAAAAACACGACAACGACATTTATTTATTATTTAAGTAATTTAAAAAAAACTAAAGGTACAAAAGATTACCTTAACATTGAATAAAAAAATTATAACAAGAAAGTTGTAGTTACTGGTTGTTAATACAAATAAGTTTGAAATTAAAATTGCTTTATTGTAAGTGTTTATTGATTTGGAATATAATTTTAATAATTGCTTGTAATAGAAAGATGACTAAATGCATTAAATATTGTTCTAAAAATGTTGTCTAAATTATAGTGTTTGCTTCTCAATGTTGCCTTGTAAAAGTTGTTGATTTTGCTGAAAAAACTCTCCGCTCACAATTTAAACTTGGTGCCGCTCACCCACCTAAGCGTTAATTATCAAGTAATTCATGCTTGAATAATTCTCTGATAATTACGTGACATGTGCCATTTATTCTTTTGTGTATAACAGCTACAAAAACACAGGCGGTGGGAAAAACATTAAATCTTTTTTGTGAATAAAACTTGGGTGAGTGGGTAGATCACAGATGAAAAAACTGTCTGCCCTCAGTCTAAATTTTGTCTGCCTACTCACCCAAGTGGTAGTTATCTAGGACTTTATGGTTAAACAATTGTCTGATGTCTAAGTGACATTTGACATTTATTTTTTGTAAATAATAGCTACAAGAACACAAGCGGTGGATGACGCAATAGATTTTTTGTTGAGTAAAACTTGGATGGGTAGGTCATAGCTAGAAAACTATTCGCCTACAATTTAAATTTGGTTAAACAAATAAAAACAAATTGGGATGCAATTTTGATTTTTGTCATCAGTCACCGATGAGGTAATGTCGATAATATTAAAAACGCAATGGTATTTTTTTATGACAAAATTCACCGATGGCAAAAGTTACCAAGATCAGAATCAACCTCTTGGATAGTAGTATAAAAGCAGTATAGAGTATAGAGATTTATTTATCCAGTTAGCAACTACATAAAGTTGATTGGGTATGTCAAAATATAATACAAAATACAAAAATCAGTAACTAGTTACATACAAGTATACAAGGAAGGACATAAGGTCTGTTCCAACATACGATTTGGACAGTTTGCAAACCGTTCAAACTATGCACACAAACAAGTTACTGTGTATAAGAGATTGCCTAAGGTTGACAAATATTTGTTTGTGTGCACAGTTTAAACGGTTTGCAAATCGTTCAAATCGTATGTTGGAACAGACCTAATGTTTTCTGGTATAGTTAAAAAACATATAAAAATATAACAAAAAAGTACAAATTTCACAATCTACATCATAAGGTACCTACAATAAAAATAACATACAACAATAAATTAAAAAATAAAATTATTAAAACAATTGAATGACGTTCATCTTTACATGCATGATTCAATTAATATATTCATCTAAACTATAAAAAATTTTGTTTAATAGATATAACTTTAAGTTATTTTTGAATTGTTCGGAGTTAGAAGACTGTTTTATGGTTTCAGGTAATAAATTAAATAAGGTACAACCTGAGTATACAGGAGATTTTTTGTATAGAGATAGATTACATTTATTTCTGTAAAGGAACGAATTTCCTCTAGTAGAGTAATTATGAAAGTGGTTATGTTTATATAATGAATTCTTGATAGTCCATATATAAGTTAAAATTTTGTACAGGTAATACCTATAAAAGTTAATATTTTATTATTTTTAAATGTAGGACGGCAAGTTTCTCTATAGTTTAGTCTAAACATTATTCTCACTATTCTTTTTTGTATAATAAAAATGCGCATCCAGTCGCTACTTTGTCCCCAAACTGATATATTATAACTAATTGTAGAATGCACCATTGAGTAATATATACTCAATAGTGCATCTTTTGGAATACTTTTCTTTAGTTTACTGATAGCATAGCATGCTTTATTTAGTTTAGCACATACGCAGTCTATGTGTATATTATAATCTAAATGTTCATCCAAAAAACAATCTAAGAAATTTAGAAGATTGCTCAAGTTTAATAGCATTTTCAGTAATATTAAAACGTAAACTAGATGTGTTGTTTGTAGCAAGTTTAGTACAAAAGTTAATAAAGACTGTTTTATCAGAATTTATAATGAGACGATTTTTTTTTACACCAAACTTCAAATTCTTGTAACATTAAGTTCATTTTTTTAGTAAGATTTAAATAGTTGTCAGCTGTAACAATAATGGAAGTATCGTCCGCAAACATAAAAACCTTACCATTTTTTATATACTTTGGCAAATCGTTAATAAAAAGCAAAAATATTAGAGAACCGACCGTGCTGCCCTGGGGCGTCGCTGTGTTTGATTTGTAGGTGTCAGACATTTGATGTTCTACTTTTACTCTAAAGCATCTTTTGTTAAGAAATGACTTAATCCATGTTCTTACTGGGTGTCTTATTCCTATTGCATTTATTTTTTCAATAATAAAATTATGATTTAAAGTGACAAAAGCTCGACTTAGGTCAAAAAACACACCAATATTTTCTTTTAATTATTATTCAGATTATCATTAATAAATTGCACTAGTTCAATTGTTGCAGTTTCAGTAGAACGACCTTTTCTGAACCACTGTTGTTCATTTGCCAATAGTTTGTTAGTATTAAGGTAATCGCAAATTTGATTTGAAACAGCTTTCTCAAATATTTTCGAGAAACAACTCAATAAAGAAATAGGTCTATAATTATGGATATTGTACGGATCATTTTTTTTGTATATTAGAATTATTAGAGATTGCTTTAGCCAATCTGGAAATTTACCTTCTACGACCGATTCATTTATTATATTGGCTAGAATTGGTGATATTTCATATACACAATGCTTTAATAATTTAATCGGAATGTTGTCAACCCCTGTGCTTTTTTTGTTTGCCATTATCTGTATTATTTTAATAACGCTTTCCGTTGAGATAGGTTTGAAAAATATAGTAGTATTAGCAATGTTTGAGCTAGTGCATTGCATAGACAGCGTATTTTTAAAATGCTTATTTAGTTCAATATTTGTGATTTTTGAAAAAAAGTCTCCAAACTTGTTAGATATTTGGCATGCATCACTAATGACATCATCATTTATTTTCAATTCAATTTTATTACAATTTTTTTCTTTAGAAATAATGTTTGAGTTATGATTTTGTTTTTGTTCATTTATATTTTGAATATATTGTTTTTTAAATAATTTATATTTTAGATGTATTGTTTCACAACTTGTGTTTTTTCTCAGCCAATTCATTTCTTTTAATTTATTAGATTGTGATATGATGTTTGGTGTCAACCAAAGTTTTTTATTTATTTTGGTATACAATGTTACTTTAGCAGAACTTGTAACATCAAAACACCAATTAAAAAAATTCCAGAATTCAATACCTTTTAGTAGAAAATGTTTCGGAAGTTGGATGATAAATAATGTACGAAATTTTTCCATATTTGCAATGCTAAAATTTCTTTTATGATTACTAACTTTGTCTGATAATTCTATTGGTGGACAATCTAGTTCATATTTTAATATAATTGCATGATGATCTGCTAAGCTCAGATTTTTACTATATAAGTACTGCATAAATTAGTAACCATATAATCAATTGAAGTGCTACTTTTTATTCGGTCTGCTCATGTAAATATTCTGGTAGGTTCGTGAACTAAACATGTAAGATTATGCGAGAAAAACATATCTTTTAGTATTTTTGCTTGTATACGATTTAAATTTAATTTATTTATATGGAGGTCACCAGATACTATGACATTTTTAAATTTATTTTGTATGTCTAACAAGATGCTGGATAAGACATCAATAAAAATATCAAAGTCACCATATTGCGATCTATATATTGATAGTACGCATGTATCGTGTCCTATAGATATAGCTGAACATTCTATAGATAATTCAACTGATTTCTTTTCAATATATAAAATGTCTTTGCATACATTAGCAAGACTGCATTTGACGTAAATTGCGCTACCGCCATAAATATGAATTTGTCTACTAAAATGTGAAATTAGTTTATAATTTTCAATAATTACTGTGTTAATATGATCATTGCACGACCAATGTTCATTGATGCACAATATGTCAGGTTTTATTTCTTCTAAAAAAACTTCTAGAGGGTTAGTTTTATTACTTAAGCTTTGAATATTTATATGTACCAGTGTCCTTGTATTAGTTTTTAGTTTGAGTTCGTTTAGGAGACAGTCGGTAGAAAATTTCTTTTAAAAGTAAATCTTCGTATCGCTACTCCTGCTGGCCATATTGACGGGTTATATGCTTCATTTATTTGTTCAAATGGAAAGGATATTTTAAACGATGATGCCCACTCTGTTTTATTATGTAATTCACGGGTAAAATTAATTTCTGGTGTTACGGTTTTGAGATATTGTTGAAGAGCTGCTGTTGTTGTTGCATGATGTAATCTGGATGCATGAATATGTCCATTTTTGGAGATTGTTGTAATTGCTTCTGTGTTCTTATTCGAGCCTATTATTGGTGGAGTTCTTTTGTTATTGCGTTTGTCGGAATCAGATGGTTGTATAGTTGGTTTCGGATTAATTTGATTTAAATTTAAATGTACACCGCTTTTTGTGTTTACAGATTTCTTTGGTGTAATAAATAATTTTATTTTATTGCTTACAGTACTAGTAGATGGCACTGTATGGTCATTTGAATTAACAACTTTACTATTCTTTTCAATATTGTTAGGTTTGTATCCAAGATGAGTGGAATGAAGTTGCATTTTATTGTTATTTTCCGATTTTAACAAAGAAATTAATAATTCTTGCTCACTTAATCTTTTCTCTAAGTAGTATAATAGTTTGTTTATAATAATTGGAAATTTATATTATATGTTATCTTCTTTTAAATTGTCACATCGTATCACATCATGATCGATTGCATCTATAAACTTTTCACTATCATCTTCCACTTTACACTTTTTACATATTTTATTATTTAAAACACTACTTAAAACACTGTTTTTTAATTGTTCCGGTAAATTTTTAAATACAATTATGTCTATCAATGTTTTTTTATTTAGTTTGTTGAGATCAATTGCCAATGCGTCTATCTCGACCGCCATCATGAATGTTGATAAAATCAGTAAGAACAGGCTTATGAAAAAGAGAAGAAGTATCACTTTTGTGGTCAAAATAACACTTTTTGATTTTTCTGAAGAAGTTCAGCAAAATCTATATTTTTTACTTAACCCTTTTACTATGTTTTATGATTGTTGTCATATCACGAACCAAGTTTTGGGGTTGTCGTTCTTATAATATCTATATAGAGATTTGTTAGTTGTTTGGTTTCTGCTATCTGCACTAAGCTATGCTTCTGAATTCATCTGTGTGTTCTGGAAAAATAATTACAACATTTTTCTGCCTGACTAGCTACACTTTAGATTGCTTGCCAGCAAAAACCAATGTGTGCGTTAGTGGTAGATGTTTCTGGGTCTGGATTTTAGCTGGTCTTGACTCTGGTTTAAATAATGTAGTGTTGCTATCTATAAGCAAGCATACAGAAATTTCAATTCTTGTTTCAAAATCTCAAAGCGGTTATAAAGTGAATAAATTAATATGTTTATACTTTATCTCCGGATTTTGTTATTTTTGACAATTTGTAATAGAATTTTTGCACTTTTATTTATGAACGTAGATTTAGAAACACAAAATACATTATTATCAGTTGGTAAATTATTTGCAAATCTTCACATTCTACCGAGTGGATTGTTGAAACCTTAATTAGTAGAATTGATAGACTCACAAAATAAAAAAGTATGTCTGCTGTGTCTATTAATAATAATAATAATATGGAAAGGAAGAGTACCAAGTAGCTCCGGACAATCAATCTCAGACATAATTAAATTACTCAAAAACGACAAATCAGCTCTTTTGCGGCAAATCTTTAATAGCGGTAGGTTGTACAATGAAGCAATGTAGCAGTAATCATAATTTACAAGTAATATGCCGGATTTATAAGACAATAAACGACAAAACTTCTTTTGAATTTATTCAATACTACGGTTATGAAATTCATAAATAGGACTCCAAACTGACGGAGCATACTTTAAATGCGAACGCACCAAAGCACAATATAAAAGTTTTAGTGTACTGGCTGAAAAATCCGCGGACATTCTATATACAAATCCTAACATTTTTATGGCACGATTGCACATGATGTTAATATGTTCAACAAATGTAAGTTTATGATAAAAAATAACGCCTAAAACTTTGTTTAACACTTTAGTTTCAATTATATAGTTAAAAGAAATTTTACTTAAAGTCCTATAAAAACTTATTGAAAACATTTATTAGCATTAAAAAATAATTTATTAATAAAACACCAAGTATTTATAGAATCTAAGTCCAGTTGTTAAAGATAGCAGTCATTAGAAAATGATATTCTTCTATACATTTTTAAATCATCCGCAAATAAAAAAAATGAATTGATATGCTGTGGGATATCATTAATGAAAAGCAAAAATAAAATTGGTTCACAATGAAATCCTTGAGGAACACCTGAAAGTTGAATAACCAGAAAACCACATCATGATGAAAACCCAGAGCACTGAGCTTGGCTTGGCAATCAAAATATTATGGCTCACAGAATCAAACACCTTTGAAAAATTTGTGTAGATTGAGTCAACTTGTACTTTAAATTCAATCGCATTTAAAATATCATTTTCATAACAAAGTAAACTAGTAAGTGTGGAACGCTTTTTACGAAATCCATGCTGTTCTTCTATTAAGATGCTTTTGCACATCCATTTCAACTGACCAGTTACGTTTTTATCAAACAATTTAGGTATAGAAGATTGAATGCAAATGCCTCTATAGTTAGTGATATTCTCTTTGGCTCTAGATTTAAACAAAGGCGTAATATAGCTTTGTTTCCATATTTGAAGAAATTTAGTTTCATTCAATAAAGCATTGAAAAGTAAGTGCAATGGCTTTGCAATAGAATGCATTTTTTTAATAGTAAAGAAGGAATGCCGTTGGGTCCAACGCTTAAATTACATTTACGTTTTCAATTCTCTTAAAAACATCACAAACTAATAGAAAATTTTGAATGTATTACGTTATTATTAAAATTAAACAATGGAGTTGGATGAGTTTCGTTATTATAGACTGAAGAAAAAAAATCTACAAAACTAATTTTAAATGGGAACGCCCATTATTACAAGTTTGATTCTTATAATACATTGTAGATCGAAAACCATTAGTTTTTTTGTTCTCTTTAACAAATCTCTAAAAATGTTTTGGATTATTTTGAATTTTACTTTCAGTTTGTAAAATATATTGCTCGTATTGATGTGCACTGAGATTTTTGCACGTAGTACAAATAGATTAGAATTTATTATAGTCCGACAATAGTTTTGAAGATTTATAACGTTTGTGTACAATTTTCTTGAGTTTAGTAAGTGATATCAATTCTTTGTTGAACCAAATAAGAAAATTGCTTTCACGCCTCAGTTTTTTAGGGACAAAACAATTAATAACACAATCAATTACAAATTAAAGACATCAAGATACATATTAATATCACAGTTATCAAAATAGTGCAGTTCAATAAACATTTAACAAATAATTACTGATTGCGTTGTAGTCGGCAAGTTTAAAATCATTAAAAACATAATTACAATTTAAAATATCACATCACATTTTATAGTTAACAAGTACGCAGTATAGTGTTGGCTTAAATTTAACAAAACATCTACAGCTTCTATCACAGAAATATCACAATCGTTAGTAAAACATAAGTCTAAAACCACACCCTTAATATTAGGAATAGAAATGCATTGTACGCAGTTTAAAAACCTAAATGAATTAACTACTAATTGATTAATTACTTCTATACCTAAATCATCGTTAACCCAAGACACTGCAGGTAGATTGTAATCGCCCAATATAACTAGTTTACTGCTTGGAAACTCGTCGGCAATAGACTCGACGGAATAACAATGGTTAAGTTATTTATCACTAGTTGAATTAGGTGGTTAATATACCGCACAAATTATATAAGACGCAAGATTAAACTTAACAACTACAAACAAATGTTCAACACTAATAAACGTGGGGTAAAGTAATACTTATTTGAGGCGAGTTTTGATAGCAATTAAAACACCTCCTCCGCTTTGTTTAGGGCTTGTAAGGGCCGAGCGATCACACCTAAATAAATGATAGCCTTTTAGATTTAATACAGAGTCACTGATGTCTAGAGAAAACCAGGTTTCAGTGAAAACAATCACGTTGTAGTTTGATACGGCTACAGCTAGCAAGAGTTTCCTGAGTTTAGTTTGTAAACCCCGACGTTCTGGTAGTAAATGGAGAAGCCGTTAAGTTGGAGAAGCCGTTAATATAGAGGTTTATACAAGGTGACTCAGAGGAGATTTCAGTTTATAACACGTTATAATAACATTATAAAAAGTGTTGGAATAATTTTAAATTAAGAAAGTACAGAGATGCGGATTTCATTTTTTAAACACAATGTTGTCCAAATGTCAACCATCCTTCTCATAGCACTCCTCCAATACTGCTCTTAAATGTTTAAATACCCGCCGACACATTTCAATAGGAATATTGTTAATGGCCTTTCGAATGTTGTTTTTTATCTGCTCCGTAGTGGCTGGAGGATCGGTGTAGACAACACTCTTTAAATATCCCCACAAAAAGTTGTCAAGGGGCGTAAGATCTGGTTATCTTGGCGGCCAAGAACTATCCCCAAATCTCGAAATAACAGTTCCTGGAAATAATTCACGTACAGTGTCCAATGATGCTGCTGCAGTGTGTGCCGTCGCCCCATCCTGTTGAAACCAGGTCCAGTTTGGGTCATAACCAGGAACGTTTTGAAGAGCTGGAGTCAAAAATTGGTGGAGCATTGCAGTGTACCGTTGGCTTTTCACAGTAACAGACCGGCCACGGGCATCCTCAAAAAAGTAGGGCCCGATTATTCCAAGACGACATGGCACACCAAACTGTTACCTTCTTTAGTGCTTTTCTTTTGGGTTTTCGGAGGCCCAATACCGACAGTTTTGCTTGTTTACGTACCCCTCCAGGTGGAAGTGAACCTCATCACTGAATAAAATGTTGTCCAAGCCTCCGTCATCCCAAAACATATTCATCATGGTCTCACAATATTTTTTTCTAATTTCGTTGTCTGTAGGCTTCAGAAACTGCACTAATTGAATTTTGTATTGCACACGGAATCTTTAAACCTACGATTTCACTAAATTTGTCGACGGAACATCACGTACACGCCGAATATTGTAATGGTTGCAAAAACTTCGAATTGCCACTACATAGGAATTGTTTACTTTTAAAAACGCCTCTACCATGAAAACACGTTGTACGTTTGACCACTCTATTACTGACAATCCGCACGTATTCGCTGCAAATTGCCAGCGCTACCCCCCCCCCCCCCACAACTTTTAAAGCGGTTGCGCAGGGCACGTTCGAAAACTGAAATCTACTCTGAGTCACGCAGTAGTTATCATTAATAATATGTTGATATTTCATTGGTAAGTTTGGGTGTTTTTAATAAGTTCGTAACTGAACTTTGCTGATTTGAAATGTTATGAAGACTTTTACAGTTTTTAACGGTTTTAAGTCTGGATTTTTGTGCTTCTTACCAATTGTTTAAAATTTCAAGTTTGGATTTAGTTGTTTTTGACATTTTATAAATATAGTTTTAATGACTGGATTTAACAAATTTTGATATTTATAAATAGAATTTTGCATTATTTAAGAGTTTATGAACAAATTTTAGTGCTTTTTGACAATTTTTTTATACTTTATGGCAAAAATTAGCAGTTTTTGACATTTTATGAATAAAATATTGCACTTTATGATAGTTTATGGCCAGATCTTGTTTCTTTAAACAATTTGTTCATATTTCATGGCTGAATTTAGCTGTTTTTGACAGTTTTTGACCGGATTTTTGTTCTATTTTTAGTATTTTACAGCTCAATATTGCTAATTCTAAGATTGTATAAGAATTTTAACACTTTTTAAAAGGCCGAATTTTATAGCGGCATTTTGTTATTTTTGATTTTTTCACTTTTCAACAGTTTGAGTTATTGAAAGGGTCATTATACAGATGCAATTCTAATTCGGCCAGAGCTATATATATGTTTAATATTGTCAAAATGATATTTATTATTTGTACACTGGCAAATATGCATCAAAAATTGCGGCTTGTCTAATTGTAAAATTGATTTTTGTTACAAAAATGGTTATTGGTAAGCAAAACTTAGACAACAAAGAAATAAAACTAACAACACATGAAATAATATAAAACCCAGTTTATATATTTGAATAATATTTTATAATATTACATATTTTACTGTATCATTTTATTATTTCGTTATAAACGAATAATGTAGAAGACATTAAAAGAAGTTAATATTTTTTGTTGCATACTGCAGGATTAATAAAATTTAGGAGAAATTATCAATCAAAATCTTTTAATTGTTAAAAATAAATAAATTATTTGTTTCATCTTTGGGCGTAATATTCACGTATATACATATATAAGTACACTAATTAACATTTATTGGATTAATTTTGTATCACATGTACGGTTAAAAATCACAAAATGACATCATCATACATTTAAAACACACGGGTTTGGAGACTTATTTAAAAATCAATTTAAAACAAAAATTAAATTGAATGTAATCAGTTTTAGAAAAAAACCTCTAGAAATAATTTTCCCTAAAACTAAAACACACAGTATACATTAACAACTTTTACAAGGCAACATTGAGAAGCAAACAATAGTTTTATTTTCACAAAAATTTAGACAACAATTTCATCTTTCTATTAAAGGTTGGGCCATGTGACGTTTGAAAACTACCGGTTATTTTATTTTTGAAAGGTATAATGACATTTATAAGTTGACAGAAATTTGGTTTTATGAAATGGAACGTTTTATACTTAAACAAAGTTAGAAAATAATAATAATTTACTTCCAAAGTGGTAAGTCTTCTACTCAAACGGTAAGAAATTTACGAAACAAATTTGATAGAGAAAAAGTGCTTTTAACGCAGTTTGTAGATTAGTTTGTGAGGCTAGTTTGCCAAACTGAATTAGTGGATAAAATAACGCGTTCGCGTTCCCGTCCAGTGCGCTCAGCCAAAAAAATTAATGCTGCTGCTTAGAGTGTGCGTGAACATGCATCAACATCAACTTGTTATCGCTTTTCAAAATTGAACATTTCTCACACTTCTCTGAAGAGAATTTTGCATAAAGATTTTGGTTTGAAGGCCTACAAAGTTCCAAGAAATGAAGCTTTATGACCATCTGATGCTTTTTCAGTTCGCTATTTTTTATTGAAAAATCGTGTTTTTTAATTAAACTTATTTTCATCTTAGAAGCTATTTCAATCAGCAAAATTGTTGAACTTACTCATGACTATTGAACAGCTTTATCTACAACGAATAACCGTTTGGTGTGGTTTTTGGTCTGGCGGGATTATTTGGACCTTTTTCTGTCAATAGCAAATGTTACTATGCCATACTAAACAAAATTTTGTTTTCAAAAATTAAATAGTATGAAATGGATGACATTTGGTTTTAACAAGACGGGACAACTTGCCATAGAGCCAACGTAACCATCAATCTTTTACGCACTGTTGTGTGGATTGACACCGTTGGATTTTTTTTAAGGGAGACCTAATAGATAAGTGTTACGCTAACTATCCAGAAACGATTGATGCCTTAAAACACAAAATTAAAGTTGTTATTTATGCGATTGGAGCTCAAACAAACAAAATTTTACTAACAAAATTAGTTATTCAAATGGGTTACTGTCAAACAAGCCAAGGCAGTCATTTGAATAATGTGTTTCTTTCTTAAATAAAAATGTTCAATCTTTCTAATAAACTTATAATTTTGAAAAAAAAATATTTATTCGTTTTTTTATTTATAGCCGATTCTAATTTATTCAATATTAAAGTAATCTTTTGTACCTTTAGCTTTTTGTCACGTTATATATACAATTTTAAGTTTTTAATTTAAAAAAAAAATGTGTTTTTGAATATTGAATATTTAATTTTGACGGCGATTATCACTTTTGATCCCTAAGTAATCATGCACAACCTATTTTGCATTTACTGCTTTGGCAAAAAGAAGTTGTTCTAAAGCACTCGTAATTATAATTTTATTTATTTATTTAATACTTTGTCGTAAAACAAACATCATGAACGTTGTTTTTACCTTAAATGGCAAGTTACTTCAATAATATTGTCCACAAATGCATAAAATTACTGATTTTATCTTCAACATTTAGATTTTATTTATCAACAGACTTTACCGGTAAAACATGTTTGAGGATGCTAAATGATAGACCATTCAAAATTTAAAAAGAACTAACGAAGAATACCTACCTATTTTAAATTTGATCTGTTGAAAAAGAAAACATTTTTTTTCATTTCATTTCACTTAAGTTATTTTTCTCACATTTTCTTAATTTGTCAAGAAAACTTAACGATTCAAGTATTGCAAAGTTGGTTTAAAATGATAAAGTCACCGTATAGTTTATAGCACCCGGTATTTTAGTAAAGAATTTATTTTAACAAAATCAAAGATACAATATAAAACTGCTAAAACGGTGGTTAAATGAAATAGGCGTTCCAATTGCAGTGCAATGAGGATTTTACCACATCAAATGTATGGTTAATTTTTTAATAATAAAGACCTGATTAAAACCAAGAAATAAATATTTCTAAATTTGCAAAAATTATTGTTTTTTTAAGACTTTTGTCTTAAAAACACAATAATTTTTGCGAGATACTGTTTGATAAAATCAAAATGTTTTACATAAAAAAATAAGAAAATTATATTATATTATTAAGAGTTATGTATTATTTTAAAAAATTATGAATAACTCATCATATTATGTCAAATATAACACTTTTTTTTGAAAATAAGTTGATCTTTATATGCCTTTTAAAATTATTCCCAATAATTAAATTATTGAAAAAAGTGAGGACGTTAATTAATTGTTTATTAATAAAAAGTACTCAAAATTAATTAATTTTATAAATTTCAGTATTTTGTTATTTTTTGGCAAGTAAACATTAATAAATCAAAAATAATTATACTAATAAATCTTTGCAGTTTATTTACACAATTTACAAAATTTTAACAACTGTATGAATGTGAATTACTCATCAAATGCACTGGAAATTATAAAAACAGTGCATCGAAATTCAAAACTAGTAAATCAAATAAATATCAACATTCATGCGAGAGGGTCATTTATTTTATATCAAAGCATGAGATACGAACATCTACTTGTAATAAATTATTTTTAAATTGCACCTATATTTTATTACTTTGAAAACAACTAAAAATAGTTACTAGAGAATAATTTTAATGCGGGCCGGAAATCGAAACGTGAGTTATGCTCGAAAGGATGATAGGTTTAAATGGCATTTTAGTAAGTTTATTTTTAAATCAACACGCATCTATTGCAAGTGCATAAGGAAATATTAATGAATAGTATAAAGGGAAACATTTTAAAACTAATGGCCATTGCATTCAACATTGTCTTAGTAACGTCACACAAATCAATCGGGCAGTGCCTATTAGGATGCCGATATCTGCTGATAGATTATCAGATCCACTGATGTATGTAAATGCGTCGGACACATTGATGTATCTCTTGCAATACATCTCTTGGAAATTTGTCAGCGCGAGTCTTCCTTGGATCAATGCAGATTGACAGAAGACGAACTGACTACTACTCATTAGGAGTGAAGCGTACCACTCTATATATTGTATGGAAGAGATCCTTTACACTGACAACCATCTGTCATTTGGTAACATAAATGTAACGAAACAAATCTCTCGTTGTAAAAGCAACCGCCGAGAATATATTAAAAATATAAATGTAGTAAGATGCTAATTTTATAGACAATGAACGCCCAATCCGGCACGAGAAAAATGTAATTATATGAATGCGTAGCAATCAAAGATTTTATGGAAAGTGAAAGACATGGATAACTTTTAGATGGTATGCAATTTTTAACGCTTTCATGTAAATTAATACACCTATGGCGCAAGTCACCGGCTTTCTTTGGTATCATATATTTTTCGTAATAACCATGGATAATTTATATTTCCTATAATTTAAACGTTTGCATTAATTTTGTTGTATAATTTAGATCTATAAAATGCTAATACTATGACTTATAAATATCGGTTTCTAACACTATTATTGCTTTAGTTGAAAGTGGTAATTTGCGACCCTGTAATTAACACGGCGTAGCAATATTTAAAAATAATTTTAGATTAATCAAACTAATTATATTTATATTATTTTTTATTTTTATAGTTTTATCCAATTAATTGCGTACTACAGTTTGGAGTTGACTTACACAATCGCAAATTTAAACACTGATTGATACATAGAGCATTTATTTTTCTAAAATAAGCAATATAAATATTTAAAAAATCTTCAAAGATGCCAAAAAAAGCAAGAAAAAAGTTTGTGTGATAAATAATATTATAAATTAAATCTTATTGCAAATTTGAATCAAACTTCACAAAACAGTATAAGAAAATATCAAGTTGTATGAATGTTAAATATTACAAATTATAAAGTAAAAACCTAAACGTTATATTATCTTACATAATATATTAATAAATATATTTTTCTAAACTTGTAATCATAACATGTTTTTTTTTAGTTTGAAATATTTTTATAAATAGATAAGCTTTTCTCAACATCTTCAACATCTCCTCAGGTGCAAATTTAAATATATTAAGTTCTTTATTAAATCTTTAATAAAAACTCTGATTAAGCTTTTGAAGACTACGTCTGGTTAAATCAATATTTCAAAAGTTACTAACGCGCCCAGTTAATTCAAATGTAATTCAAATTGTTCTTTTCACACAAACATCTAAATCAAAACATTATGTAAAACATAATGTATAAAACAGACATAAATAAATAATTTAAAAAAAAAATAACAACGAAAAACAACAAGTAAGAAAATGCCATAAATCCGCATTATATAATAATGCATACTATGTATAGCATATATAGCATATATAGCATACATTGTATTAAAAATTGGTTTCTTATGTTACTAATAGTTTACTTATTTGTTATGTAAACAATTTGATCAATTAAAAATGTTGTTTAGTAATTGTTGAAAAAGTACTTTTATGTAAATGTTAAACTAATCTTGTTTATTATAATCGATACAAATAAGTTTTTTGTTATTTTAATTTTATTTAGTTATTTTAACATTAAATCTGTTATAGCGATTAATTTATTGTACTAAACACTAGAAGTTAGATACGATTAAATTGGAATGCATTGTTAATAAAATTTGTTACTGATGTAAGTGATTACATAAAATGTTTGTAATATTTAGTATTCTAGATTTGATACGGTTGTGAAATGTGTGTTGCATATAGTTCGATTCGGTAAGCAAACTATTGGAGGCAAATGGCAAAAAAACGTCTACAATTCTTTTCTGTTATACTTAAAATGTGGTTTATTTAGACATATTCATAAAATCAAGTTCAAATTGGCTTATGTCAATAATTGTTTGGATGGTGCAGAAGAGGAGCAGAAAAATCAAACGACTTTGATGCAGTTGTGCAAACCTTTTTACTGTTAAATGCAGAATTGTAACAAAGAGTTTGCAGACAAAAATAAAACCAACAATTTGGCCAACTTGGCATTATCCTCAGCTGCGCTCAATCACGAGGTGTAATTGAATTTTTAGAATAGTTTGCTCAATGCAATCAAATTAATTTGTCTAATTTAATACAACTTGAAACTTTTCGGAAAAGTGTAGAAAAACCAAATATAATCTGTGACCGAAAACTTGAATTAGTTTCACCAAGAGGTGGAAAAATTAAGCAAGGCACGTAGCGTCTTTAAACTGATTATTAAACTTAGATTGTTTATAAGCTTGTTTAAATCCTGTTCTAAAATAATACTAACTAAATCTTACAGCAAACACGCAGTTAGGAGAAGGTATTCAGATTGTTAACGTTGATTAGAAAAAAGTGAACTAAAATACTTGTGTCTAGCTCATAAAAGACTAACACAAATTATTTGCGTAGACTTCTAATAAGAATTTTTATGTTACTTTATGTATGTAATACTCAAACTACAAACCTATTTTTTTAGTCTAGCTCAAAACTTTATTTACAACTCTAGACATCAAATTAAACCATAAACTTTGCAATACATTTTTTGGTTTTAACAGAAACTTTTGATCAAAAACTGAATATTCAAACTTGAACTCAAAATTTAGAGAAATTTGCTGCTTAAAATGATACTATTTTTTTTAAATAAAACATACCTAAAAGTTTATTTACATTATTTTTATAAAGAATAACTTCTTTCATTGTCTTTGGCAATTGAAGACTTTGAAACCACGTAAAAATCAATGATAGCCCATCTTGTCTGTTGTCGATAATATATCCGTACGACTTGCGATCTAAGTCATTATTATTGCGTATATAGGTATTCTTCTACGTATTAGCTATTACATATTATTACAGTAGAAGAAGTATCTCGTCTACAAATTAAAATTATCTACCTATCCAAGCGAAAGTTGTCAAAAGATTTATTGTTAAACAATTCTCTCATATCTAAATCCATTTACACAAAAAGTGGAACAAACTCGCCCACAAATTAAACTTTGTTCCTACTTACTTACCTAAGCGTTAGTTATTAAGAGATTTATTGTTAAACAATTTTTTCATATCTAAACCCAAGCACACAAGAGGTAGGAGAAAAAATAGATCCCTTGATGACTAACACTTGGGCGGGTGGGTGGGTCACAGTACAAATAAAACTTTCTTAAAAAATAAACTTTGTTTTGGCCACCCACCCAAGCGTTAGTTATTAAAATTTTTATTGTTAAACAATTTTCTCATATCTAAATCTAAGCACGAATGATGTGGGAAAAACAATAGATCATTTGATAAACACTTGGGAAGGTCGCAGTACAATCTATATATCTTTTATAATCCAAACTTAGTTCCTGCCCGCACACCTTAGCATTAGTTATCAAAAAAAATATTGTTAAATAATTCTCTGAATATCTAAATGCAAGCACAAAAAAGTGAAACAAACAATGCAAGGAAGGATGGGTCATAGTAAAAAAAAATTTGCTTACAAATTAAATTTTGTTCTAAATCACTCACCCAAACGTTAGTTATGAAGAGATTTATTGTTAAACACTTTTCTCATATCTAAACCCAAGCACACAAAAGGTTTTCGGGACAAACAATAATTCTTTGATGACTAACATTTAGGCGGGTGAGTGGGTCACAGTAAAAAGGTAACTCGCTTACAAAATAAACTTTGTTCTCACCCACCCACCTAAGCGTTAGTTATATAAAAAATTATTTTTAAAGAATTCTCTGGTATCTAATACAAGCACACAAAAATTGAAACAACTAATAAATCTTTTGATGACTATCACTTAGGCAAGTGAGTAGGTCATAGTAAAAGAAGATTTTGCCTACAAATTAAATAACTAATAACTAATAAATTCAACGTAATAAACTACATTAAATTGAAATACTCTGATATTTCAATCGACGCTGTGGATCTAGCTGTAGAATCTAGAAACTTATGGTCGTTCACAAAATGTTCCTGCTTCATCTCCAATAGATTTTCGAAGCCTGAATCCTGTCAACAGCTTGGACCCATCTTAAGAAAAAATAATGGCTTCTTTATCTACTACCAAAACGTCGTGGATTTAAAAACTAAACAGAAAGAACTCGTGCAAGCTGTGGCCGTATCAGAATACGATGTGATTGTTTTCACTAAAACCTGGTTTTCTCCGGCCATCAGTGACTGAATTAAATTTAAAAGAATATCATTTATTTAAGTGTGATCGCTTGGTTCTAACAAGCCCTAAACAAGGCGGAGGTGGTATTTTAATTGCTATCAAAACTGACTTCAAATCTGTATTACTTTATCCTACGTTTATTAGTGTTGAACATTTGTTTGTAGTTGTCAAGTTTAATCTTGTGTTATATATAATTTGTGCGGTATATTTACCACCTAATTCAACTAGTAATAAATATCTTGACCATTGTTATTTTGTCAAATCTATTGCCGACAAGTTTCCAAGCAGTAAACTAGTTCTATTGGGCGATTACAATCTACCTGCAGCGTCTTTTGTTAACGATGATTTAGGTATAGAAGTAATTTGTAATGATAGTTACCCTGCTCATTTAGTTCCTAATTTGTTTGGGTTCTTAAACGGCGTAAAATGCATTCTATTCCTAATGGTGAAGGGCGTGTTTTTAGATTTATGTTCTACCAACGATCGTGATATCTCTGTGATAAAAGGTGTAGATGTTTTGTTAAATTTAAGAAAATATCATACTGCGTACTTGCTAACTATAAAATGTGATACTTTCTGGGATATTTTAAATTGTAATTATGTTTTTAATAACTTTAAATTTATCGACTACAGCGCAATCAATAATTATTTGTTGAATGTTGATTGGACTGCACTATTTTATAACTATGAAATTGATATGTGTTTTGATGTATTTTGTTTTGTAATTGGTTATGTTATTGATTGTTTTGTCCCTAAAAACTGTGGCGCAAAAGCAATTTGCCTATTTGGTTTAACAAAAAAATGATATTACTTATTAAACTTAAGGAAACGTTATACATATATCTTCAAAACCACTGTAGGACTATAATAAATTCCAATCTATTCGTACTACTTGCAAAAATCTCAGTGCACATCAATACAAGCAATATTTTTTACAACTGAAAGTAAAATTCAAAATAATCAAAAACATTTTTGAAGATTTGTTAATGAGACCAAAAAAACTAATGGTTTTCTAGCCACAATATATTATAAGAATCAAACCTGTAATAATGGGAACGACTTTGTCAATAGTTTTGCCGTTTTTTTTTTCTTCAGTATATGATACCGAAACCCACCTAACTTCAATGTTTAATTTTAATAATAACGTAAATTATTCAAAAAGGGATTTAAAAACCTTAAATGTAATTAATAGTTGGACCCTTTCTATACTGTTAAAAAAGTGCATTTATTCTAATGCAAAGCCATTGCACTTACTTTACAAAGCTTCTTTGAATGAAACTAAATTTCATCAAATATGAACACAAAGCTATATTTTGTCTTTGTTTAAATCAAGAGCCAAAGAGGATATCACTAACTATAGAATTATATGCATTCAATCTGCTATCCCTAAATTATTTGATAAAATTGTAACTGTTCAAATACAATGAATGTGCAAAAGCATCTTAGTAAAAGAGCAGCACGGATTTCGTGAAGGGCGTTCTACACTTACTAATTTACTTTGTTATAAAAATGATATTTTAAATGCATATAAATCTACAACAACAAGTACAAGTTGATTTTATCTATACTAATTTTTCACAGGCGTTTGAGCCACAAAATTTTGATAAGCTCAGAGCTCTGGGTTGTCATCACGATGTGGTTTTTTTGGTTATTTAGCTTTTTGAAAAATTGCACGCAGTGTGAAAAAATTAATAATTTTTTGTCACAGCTTATTCGTGTTTCATCAGGTATTCCTCAAGGATCTCATTGTGAACTAATTTTATTTTTGCTATTCATTACTGATTTCCAGCAGTATGTTAATTCAAAGTCATTTTTTTTATTTGCGGATGATTTCAAAATGTACAGAAGAATATCTTCTCTTAATGACTGCCTTTTACAACTAGACTCTATAAACAATTAGTGTATTATTAATAAATTGTTTTTCAATGTCCTTGATAACTTCACTAATTCCATCTTTAAGATCTTGCATTGATTGTGGAGCATTGGCATTTTGAGAAATAACACTCAAAAAACTTTTCTTGCAAAACTGCAATTGTTTTGTTGCTTGTGTGGCACGTAGCGCCGTCTTGCTGAAAATAAACGTTGTCCACATCAATATCTTTCAATTCCGGCCATAAAAATCATTAATCATAGCTTTGTAACGCCATCCATTCACCGTAACAGTTGCACCAGCCTCATTTTTGAAAAGTAGGTTCCAATCGCACCGCCCGCCCAAAAACAGTGACACATTGAGAATGCACAGACATTTCAACAATCATTTTTAAATTTTCTGAGCCCCAAATGCGACAATTCTGCTTATTAACGTAGCCTTTAAGGCAAAAATGGGCCTCATTACTGAAGATGATTATTTGATGAAATTCTGGATTATTTTGATGCATTGATGTATCCAATCAGCAAAAATGCGACGTTTATGGTCGCCCGGCTTGAGTTCTTGTGTTAACTGAACTTTGAAAGCCTTAAGATTTAAGTCTTTATGCAAAATACGGTGTAATGTCGTTTGCGGAATGTCTAATTCCAAAGATCGACAAACCTGGGTTTTTTTCAACACTACGGGCTTTATTCTCATATGTTCTTGAGCGATGCACACGGTTTTGATTCATTACATCACAAACTTATCCCAACAGCTCAAATTTTTCTACCAGGTTTACTATTGCCGGCCGAGAAGATACTTTACGACGACCAAAAAGTGCTTTAGTTTTGCGAACTGTGACTTCTTCACTATTTTTGTAGTGAATTTTAATAATTTCAATGCGTTGTTGAAGCGTGTATTGTTCCATTTCTAATAATGGCGTCATTTTTACTTGTTAAATAGCAAAAGATAATTGTTTCTAAATTGACAGCTGCCCAAATAGCCTGCTGTTTAAAATAAAACTTTTTATTGGAAAACACTTTATAATGCATGATTTCTTTTTTATTATATCAGTTCTATAAATTATCAATATTACAATAATATTCTTAGAAATGTTATATTTTAAATCATTTTTTTTTTATTAAATAAAATGTTCTGTGGTTGAGTTTGTAAATATTCATTTTTAATAAAAACCAAATGAATATTTTTTTCATTTTCTTTCTTAGTACTTAGAAAAACTTTTTATTGCGCAAAATATATGTTTTGCGGTGATAAGACAAAAATTCTTTTAAAACAGATAAAATCTTTTATGATTGGTCACAAAAATCTGGTCAATTAATCAATTAAAACTGATTGTCAGCTTCTGAGACGCAGAAACTTTGATATTTAAATCCCAAATTTTAAATTTGAATAATCAGATTTAGATTGCGTTTTCAGAAATAATAACTTTAAAAAAAATTGTTGTTTTTTTTGTTTTTTGGGCTTCATATAGTCTTCTAATGTTGCCGCTGCAAAGTGTTTTTATTTTTTCATATTAATTCAATTTCAAATTAGCTAAAAACCTCTCGAAAAAGGCTAAAAATACAAATACATTTAGTTTTAAGCTATCTCGGCTATTAGTTTATACCTATAACTGTAATACCAATTACAATAAGCAGTTGTTTATAACGTTTGAGTGGAAGTCAGCTCAGACATTTTAATTAATAATAATTTATTGCTTATTATAATATATTATTATTGACATATATGTCAATTAAGATTATTAGGTTAGCTGTTAAATATTAATCAAGATTGATATTTTTTGAACTACACATCCTATAACCAAAATCAACATAAATATGTAGCTTTGAAAACAATTTCTGCAAATTTGAGAACCAGCGTTCTTCGTTATAGATCATGCAAAATGAGAAATATTTTTTTACTTTTTTATAAAATGACACAAACAGTACTGGATTGAAAATCCGTCGACAATACTCACTTTTATGACAAAAGATTTAAAATACACGCTTAGCTAGCATGTATTAGAAGGAAACTTAATTGACCCTAAAAATTATTACCCTGCTTTAATCTACAAGATTTTACTAGTATTATTATCTTAAAAATAACTACACAAATTAACAAGTATGGAATAATTACTGGTGTATAAACTACAAAAAAAATAATTTATTTCTCATGCTTGGCTTTTAAGAGCCCTAAAATTATGTAAAATTGATGACAGTATTATCAACCTGCTTACACATTTAAACTAAGTTCTATCTATAAGCGGGGCATTTTCCAAGGCAATAGATTAAGCCTGCTAAAAAGTAGTTCATTTGGCTTCCAAATACAAAAGTAACCTATTTGTAATATAAACCGTTTATTTTATATGGATCACTTAAACTGTATGGTAATGACCCAAAACAAATAAAAAAGCTAATGGAATCCCAATTCAGTACTAATATTAAAATGAAGCTAAGATTAAACAAATTTGCAAAAAAGAAAGATGGTATGACTTTACTGAGTGGAAAAACAATTACATTAATAGCTCGAGGTGGCACTTACAAATATCTTGGAATTTGCCAAGCACTAGGATTAGATAACAACAAAGCTAAAGAATCGGCCAAACATACGTATATTGGTCAAATACGTAATCTTTTAAAAACTAATCTTACCTTTAAGGCTATTAATACATGAGGTGTGCTTACAATTACATGTACATTTGGTGTACTAATTTGGTCCCCTACAACCATACAAGATGTAGATTGCTAAACACAAACAAAACTTACTAAATTTAGAATACACCTTCCTAAATCATCCTATATATACTTAAAAAACGGAGTGAGACAGGTCTCATTAATTTAGAAATATTACTGAATACTCAGTGTAAATGTATAAGAGACTATTTTGAAAAATTAAACTATGCAATTCATTATTTCTATTGGCACTAGACATTTATTTTTTAATATTAGAAGTTCACAAACAACTGAACTTAAATTCAGTTGAAGCCAAAAGAAATAACATGCACAATTTTATAAAAATCTTAATGAAGTAGCAAATAATATAGTTTCAGTTTTTGACATTTCTATTTTTATTGTTAAAAATATTAGTAAGGTCTATTGAGAAAAAAATAAATAAATGTCAAGATCTTGCTTACCAACTTAAATCTTTAGGATAAATTATATATGTTAAACCATTTATAATAAACGTTAATGGCCTTATAGAAAAGCTCGTTAGCCAGCACTTTGAAAAGCTTCAGTTAAATAAACTATACACATTACTGAAGCACAAAAACCTAGAAAAAAAAAATTATTCTCATTATACATTTAGTTTGACAATATGTATTAATTTTGAAGCAACTAGGAATATTTTTTCTTGGTTTTTGTGTCACCATATTATAAGATATGATAAAGTTTCTAAAATTAAAAACTTCTTTTAGAAAAACTAAAAACTGTTTAACAAGTTATAAAAAAATTTTTTTTTAGAAAATACAATACAAATACAAAATAATAAATACTTTAAATCAATATTCAAACAAAAAATCTTACGAATTATTAATATCTCTGAACGGCTAATAATAATAATAATAATAACAATAAGAAGTTGCCGGTAGATCTCAACAGAAGAGAGGAGGTCGCCCTATGTCGCTTGCGCATAGGTCATACCAACTTGACCTCTTCGTATCTCCTGACCGGCGACGAACAACCAGCATGCCAAACCTGTCACGACCCTCTAACGGTGAAGCACATTTTGGAGGAATGCCGAGCCTAGCTTACCCACCGTAATCGGTTCGAGCTTCCCTAACAACGTGGCGTCTATTTTATCAAATAGAGAGGAGTCCATGGAAAGGTGCGTCCAGTTTTTAAAAGACGCAGGACTCCTCAAACAGGTGTAACCAAGTTTTGTGTTGTCTTATAATGATTTTGGTGTTAATTTATTAATTTAGTTTTATTGATCAGTTTGTGTTATTGAGTTGTTTAAAGCATCGTAGTCTTTTACAACTTCGGTGCAATCTGTGATATTAGATTTAGATAGTTTTTAGGGTCTGGCATCAAAGCATTTTACAGCTTCGATGTCATCTGTGATATTAAGTTAGGTAGTGATATTAGGTTAAGTTGTTGATATTAGGTTTAGTTACGTTAGTTTTTGGAGTCTGGCATCGAAGCCTTTTACAGCTTCGGTGTCATTTGTGATAGTTGGTTCTGTGATATTAGTTTTAAATTTAGTTTTAAATTTTAGCAACTGTGATATTAGATTTAGTATTTATTTATATATTTAACTAGTTTAATGTGTTGTTTTGTTTTCCTCAGGTCTATAATCTGAGGTTATTATTATTTATACAAAATAAATAGCTAATGACCTTAGAAGTCGACTCTAAAATACAAGTAAAAAAAATAAATAACAATAATACGTTTTTTTTTGCCTTTTGGCTTTGAAACTTACATTTACAAATACATTTACAACTTTCCAAAATAATAAAATTTAATCCTTATAAAATTAACACAATTAAAAATACTTTTTTCTCTGTTCGTCTACTTTTTGTCTTTGTTTTTTAACTGCCCTCATCTATTTTATCCTTTTTCCGTCCCTTATTAATATCTCATTTTTTCCAATCTGATCTTCTCTCATTTCACTCTTTCAACATATGTTCCATAGTTACCTTAGTCTTTCCGCACATTCTGCACATTTTCAAATCCTTTTCCATCCAAAATCTTGTCACTTGCTCTTCATTACCACATTTAAATCTTGCAATTATTTTTTTTATGATATTTACTATTTTTATTGCTTTCTAAGTACTTTGGCAGTTCACTTTCTATAATATGTTCATAATTTGCGTTGTACCTAGAGTTTTTCACTTGCTTTCTCTTTTCTTGCTTTTGTATATTTCTATCTCTTTCCATAATTTCGTACCACGTCTTTCTCTTAGATTCTGTCATTCTTTCAATTTCTTGGCTAGCATCACATTTCTATTGTAATAATTTTTTCTGATTTCCCTTAGCTTTTCATTTCTTGCTCTCATTTTCTCTTTTATGCATTCTTGTAAGATTTTACATACGTGTCTCTGTCTCATTTTTTCTTCATACTTCATTGCTTTTTTTCCTTCTTCTACTCTTAACTTATCTTTTTTGACTTTTTCTAGCACAATATATGCTGGAGTTTTTCTATTTAAACCATTTCTTAAATTATTTTTGTTCCTTCCATTCCCATATTTCTGACCCACACAATATCATACTTCTAACTAAACTATCAAACATAAGTCCTTTTATTCTCATACATTCAATTTTTTTTTACTTATTCCCCAAACTTGTCCTACTACTTGGTTTGCTTTCCGAACCATCTCTATAATGTTTTTGCCCTCGGTGTTACTCGTGCAAAAAACATATCTCAAATATTTAAAAGATTTTACTTCCGTAATACCTTCTTTCAGAACACCATAATTTTTGTTTATTCTACATTAATTTCTAAACTTTTTTTTTTATATTTTTCTAAACTTTTCATCATCTCTTTAATTTCCTTCGCTTTTTTTGCTAGTATTACCATGTCGTCTGCATATGCTAGCAACCACACTTTTTCTCTACCAACTACTACTCCTCCTGCTTGAGCCAACCTCATTTTTTTTTTTACATCTGCATGTAGGTTGCAAATAAAGTAGGATTCAATGGACAGCCCTGACTTTTGTTGTCCAAAATTTTTCACTTATTTTCTTGTTAACCCTAATAAATTATATGCTTATGTTTTTATGTATTATAAATGTATATGTTAAGCATATATTTAATTGGCTAACCGTAAGTTTTAATAAAATGAATTAAATTAAAAGTTCGGTTAATCAGCTAATAGTTTATTCGGTGCCTTATAAGCAATTGGATATTACGGCCCTAAATCTTTGATTAAAGATAAAATACATATTTTTTGTAATTACTTTAAAATTTACAAAATAAAAAATGAATGTGTTTATTATCGTACTTTATTGATTACATCACCTAACGTTTACTGGAAACACACTTACTAATCGCATCATAATTCTGTTAATCTTCACGATATTTCAATAAAAATATAACTAATAAATAATAACAGCAGGATGTAAGAATTACTACAAATAGTTTGACCCATAATTTCGATTTAGAATATAAGTATGAAAAATAATAATTGCCGAATCTCATCCAATATAAACAGCATAAATATTTTAAATAAACTGTTTGCGATTTATATTAACGTCGCTCATATATCATTATTTCATGTGCGCATAATAATAACTTTTTGTGATGTACAAAATATTTAGAACAGAAATTTGCTGGAGCTATAATAATTTATGAGCATTATAGCATCATGTATAGTTTTACGACTCATTAAAAAATATTGTAATTTTATTTGTTTTGCGTCAGTTGATACTATGTTGTTAATAACTACCTTAATTTAGATGATGGATAAGTATAAAATTTTATGAATGTATCAAAATTGCAAATTTATTTATTTTTTCCATACTAATGCATTTAAAATACTTGGAGTGTTTATCATTCATAATTCTTGCTTTTCATAATAGTGTAAAGGTATTTCTTTATTGGCTATAAAACTGTGTTTACCAAATTTTCGCTCTAATATCTTTTAACTAACGTCAAGCAAATGAAAACAATGTTTAATTGTTTTTAATGTATTTAATTTTTTATTAACTAATACAGCAGTAATAACGAAACTGTTAAAAATATTCATAACTACTAGAAACATTTCAATAAAATTTATTAAAAAATAACGTGTTAACAATATGTTTCTAGTTAACATGTTATTGTTATATTTTTGGTGTACATTACCAGGTGCCTTTACACCGGAAATAACATTGCAAGTTTTCTACCATTTTTAAAATAAATTAAAATAATTGTTAGATGCATTTGTTAGTAACATTTTTTTAAATCAAACTCTGTGTTTATTAATAATTTGTTCTACGCATTTACTTTTTTTTTTATTAACATAAATTTAACATAATATTAAAATACAATAAAACTTTTTCTTTACCATAGTTTTATCAATTATTTCCAATTCTTTTCTTCCTTTTATTGCGCTTTACAACTATCTTAACCCTCCGCCATAATCATATAACATTTCTTTCAGTCTATTAATTTTTCATTTATCTCACAACATGGTTTCAACATATGCTCTATAGTCTTTCTATTCACACATTCTGCAATTTATTCATCTTCCATCTAAAGTTTGTACATTTTTTCATCTAAACTTTGCTATAATTTTTTTTAGTTATTACTAATAAATGCTAACAACATTTTTATTAATAAAATTTTGTCTAATATTAAAGATGTCTAAAAAAATGTAGTTGAAAGAATTTTGATAAACTAACGTTACTAGTTGTTTTTGTTAGCATTGTTTATAATAATAAATGTACTGAATGTCATTTACGTACAAGTCGTGTCTGATACTTTGTTAGAGTACATATATCAAGTGAGTTTTCATGTTGAAAAAAGTACATTGACAATGTGGTCATAGAGGTACTTCACAACTGTATGAGGTTATTTACACATAGCCCAAGGAAGGTCTTGGAAGTGTGTAAAACAAAATACATTAGCTTTGGGGTCATTAAGGTACTTGGCAGTTGTAGCATGACAGAAACGCTGCCAGAGTAGGGATTGTAATAAACTGTAAAAGATTGTTATTCATACACTGGCATGAGGCCTTGGGGTTGCATGCTAACACCGTATTTAGTATTGAGGTCTTATACTTAACAGCCATTGAGAACATGCTACATGTACTGCAATTTGAACCTACATGGTTGCACAATAACTGCAAAGGATTGTCAAGCTTACACTGGCAGGTTAGTCTTTTAGGTTGTATGCGGGGCATATTGCATTGGTAAGAAATAGTTATAAATGTACTGGTTTTAGAATATACCTTGAGGATGTGCTAGTTAGGTGATTGATAATATAAAATACTATGTATTAATGAAATTATAGGGATTCTAGCATGACTAGCAGTTGGTCCTGTGCTAGAGAATATATATTTGTAAATTGCATGTTGCGTTATATATAAAAAAAACAAAATTTATAAACTGAGCAAAACACTTATTACATTAAAATCAGATTAATTTACGTTTGAAGCGTTATTAATTAAAATATTTTTATTTTAATATGTAAATTAAAATACAAATATTTTAAATATTACCGCAAAATTTATAATTTAATATAAAATTTGCAACAAAATTCCTAGATGTGGTAGTTGAAATAAACCAACATTAAATAAATTATATTATTTGTTTTTGCAAGATAACGTCTCACTCAAATAAACGTTTTTTTTTTAGTATTCAATATTTCTATCCACTTATTTAACTTTGTTTCAAAAAGAATATTTTTTTTGTCTTTTGTTTTGACAAATTAAATAAAAAATTACACTGCTCGGTGTCACCACAAAGAAAATTATCATATCCTTTTCACATTCTGTTTAACGTTTTATTTGCTTATTTGAAGCAGCAAAGAACTCGAATACAAAAAAGAGAAATTGTCTGTTTGCAACTGAGTACTTATCTTACGCTAAACAAAAAAATTAATTTCCTTAACTTATGAAATTAATTTTTACATTGCCTAATTTCAGTTTCTGGTATCAGTTTGCTTTAAACATATTTCCTACTTGTTTACATGATGATGTTTTTTTTAATTGTTTTAGTTATAATACAGGGTGATTCAAAGAAACAGCATGGTTTTTGAACGCGCAGCACACAACGAGTAGAATTGTAGGGAAAACCGGTACAGTGTCATTAAATTCCGTAGGCAATGTCATTTTATTCACCATGGCGAAGTAGAATGTGCAGCATTGTATGTGCAATGTATGACTTTTATTTTATGAATCCTTTTATTTTTTATAATACGTATTTTATTTTATGGAATTGTTTGTAATATTTTTTATATGTATATGTAGAGGTTAAATAGAGGGCACTAATATTGTATCACCAGTCTGTTCCTAAGTTTGAAAGAGTAAAGTTATTAAATATAAACAAAGTAGTTTCATTTGTCACAGTATGTACAATAAATTATTTTAAAAGTAGGAAATTTGTTATTCAAACACAGCGCTTCATTTTGTCGATATTTCAATATAAAAATAAACAAATCTGCTGATACTGAGCCATGAATAATCCATAACAATTGTATCAATGGTCCCTGCATAACTGGTATAGATAGCTACATTGAAATATTTACAATTTTCCGGCACCAGAACTACAGAAACAGAGAATAAATATTGGGAGTGTATAGTTTTAGCAGGATAGAGCTCAATGAGAGTTTTTGGTAAATTTTGCAAAAACGAATCATTTTACGTCGAGAACTGTTGGAAGATGTTATGAGCAACTCCAAACGTTTAAACAAATTTGCATTTAAGAAGGAAGTTGTTATTTAAGTGATGTCATTTTCCGCACTTAGTTTAATATAATGGCATTCTATAACAAACATTTTAATAGCAACAAATAAACAATTCATATAAAATTAACCAAGTACTTTTTATTTGAAAACCATGCGGTTTTTCTGAATTACCTTGTAGTTTATAAGTAGGATACTAAGTAAAATAATTATATTTATTTGCAAATGCATTAAATACGAGTGAGACTTGCACTTGTTTTTTTATCATTAACCTATGTAGTAAGTAATTTTTGCTAGTTGCAGTTGGAAACTTTTTCTATGATACCACAATAGGCAAACTATTCTAATTAGAAATTGTTATACGTATCCCACATCCTAATTTGCAAGTGCTCAGTTTTTTGTTTATTTTTTGACTAAACCTTTTTTTTTCAATCAAAAACACAGATTTGTTAGTTTTTTTTTCGTATATTTTGATGTTTTCATTAGTTTTTACAGATATGTTAATATAGCTAAAAAACGTAAGTTTTTGTTTTTATGTATATAATATTTTTTTTACTATATTGTAAATCTATTGAGATAAACTGGTATCTATTGTAGCTTTTAAATTTTTGTTTGTTTTTTTGCTTGACTCAACACTTGTTCATTTTGTTAAAATAATATCCAAACCGCTTTGAATTCCATAAAATTGTATGGTTGTTAAACTAAAAAAAATATGTGTAGGAACAATAGAATAGCAGTTTGGTTTATTTAAAATTACTAAAGTAATGAAACAAAGCTGTTGTATATTTTTAACATATACGAACGCTAAATACAATAACATATTTTTTATTTTAATAACTGCAAATATAATTTAAAGGCATATTTATCGGAGAGCTTTTTGTCTTTGAAATAAATTTGGAATTATTACAGATGTTATTACATATATTACAGCAACTTAACTATAACTTTTTACATAAAGATTTACAACTTTGACACAGTTTTTTAAAATATGAAATAATTTAATAATTTATTTAAACTAAATTCAACAATCATAGCGGCAAGTGTCAAGCAGACACTTCTTTTAGTTCTATAAACTTCATCAAAGAACAAATTTGAGTAGACAATTTTGTGCTTATAAACACAATTGATGTTACAAATAATAATAATACAATCAATAAGTATTTAATTGCACAAAATAAAGTTTAGCCATTTGTTTCATTACTCATGTCTTAAAATTAGTTATTATCATAAAATATATTATAATACATATTGATTAGTTGGTTATTTTTTTTATTAACAACCTATTCTAATTAAAGTATTGATTTCAATAAAAAAGAACAACTATTTAAAAATTATCTAAACAGTAGAACAAATAATCTTAATATGCATGCATGTAACAGGTTTTTCACCAAAAAAAGGGGTCTACTGCTGCATTTACTGCAACATGTTTATAACTTGCAAATACCAAATCTACACTTCATACTTTTTAGAGACTATATTAGAGTCTCTAAAAAATATAAAGTGTAGATTAGACCAGAATTTATGATTTTAAGATCAAAGTTAAAACCATCAATTCTAAACATATTTTTTCTATTTTCATAGAAGCTATTGATAATACTTACTAATAAGATTAAAATGCCATGTTCTATTAAATGTTTTGTAAACGTTAAAAGCTACTACAGTTTTTTTTTATGTTTGTCTAAGTACAATTCTATTGGTAATTAACATAATATGTCAAAAAATCTGTTGCTTAACATTTTGATCAAAATTGAGTATCTAAAATAAAATTATTTTGTTGTAAGAACTTGACAACGTAGAAATTAATGTATTTCTATAAATAAGACATATTCTATTAATAAAGCGCACTTATACCTTTTAAATAAGTCGTTTAAGTTTTGAGACAATGTAAAACCCACAACAAAAACCATTATAGTTAAGAAAAGAAGTTTTACTAACAATAGTTAATAATAAATATCTTATAACTTTAAATTCTAAAAAATTTATTACAAGATAAGAACCTAGGTTGGAAAGCAATATCATTATCTTATACATATTTGCAAATAAGCTTTACAATAGTGAATTGCAATACCACTATGATTTATATAAATTATAAGCAGAATTGGGCTGAGGACACTACACTGCTGTAACATATGCGTCTTATTTTTATTAAAATTATTGACTTGATATTTATTAGATAAGTAATTTTTAAACCATTGAAAAATAACATAAAATTATTATTTTTCCAATTGCTTAAAATGGTTTTTGAAATCATAAAATATTGCATTTTTATTCTGTTATTCTGAAATGATTAATTAAAGCGCTGTCTTGCATAAATTTTACAAAAAACTTATAGCCAGTAACTTATTAATAAGTAGACTAAAAGTTGCTTCTAGTTTAAGATTAAATTAATATTCCTAATTGTTAGGATGCATTTTTTAGATTTTTTATTAATATGATTTACTTATTTGTAACAAATCTAGAATATTTCTTGTTGGTAAATACATAGATATATTTATTAATTACATTGAACATTAGTTTACCGACAAATATAATTTAAATTTGTAATAGGTACAGTAAACCAAAAAACTGTGACAACACCAATAATATAGTATGCCCATAGGTATAGTGTCTACGGCATGGGCTTAAATTATCTCAGCGAATTATTTAATTACCAACCAATTATGTTCGTATTATATACCTCAAACCCGAGGTAGTTTTCAAGAGTGAAAATATTGTATACTTATATAATATTTTTACCCTTAGACATACCGAGGTTTTATCAACTATTTATGGTATACAATTCTAACATAAATGGCTTTTCAAGGCAATTAATAATAAATTATTTTTTTGAGATTGTTTAAGTCCATGTCGTAAAGAAACTATAAGATAGGTACATTTGTGTGCAAAATCAAATTTGAAACGTCAGTCGGCGCTACCAGAAAAATAATATAATTATTATGTATAAAAGTGCGTGCCTCAGAGTGTATTGTTTTCCTTTCTCGCATTATACATCCTGCATTCTGGATATAGGTTTTTTTTTTACTGCGTGGAACTTCTACCACCGGTCACATTGTTTTTGGTGTACTGTATATGTACGTTTATGTGCTTTTAGCAAGTGATTTTAGACATTTAATTTACAATTTGTTATAATATGCTGAAGCATAATCCCAGCTACAGCTACATCCACCAAAAGTGCTTCAACTAAAATTTGTTATTATTTTCTTACATATCACATCAAATTAAACATATTGAACTTTGTGATGCTTCTACATTTATTATTATTTTGTAATCTGTCCAAATAATACGTCTATAATAATATATAATAGGTCTTCCGCTTTGTTGGCCGACTTTTAAACCAACTTTTAAAAATTAATTGTAAAATAAAAACAAAAGATTTTTAGTCGTGGTTTTCATTGGTTTATTGGGTCATTTTTTAAATTAAAAACATAATTTTTTAATATAAATTTGTTTAACCTTAGGGATCTGCAAATGACTGAATCAAGGTCAAACGCACATGGTTTGGCTTTTTTAAATTGCCCGACATATAAAATTATTTTTATTTTTTAATTGCTATTACGTTTGGCTTCTTAAAGTAATAATTTTGTTAAATAGCGGACTTTGGCCAAAAACAATTTTAATCTTCTATTTGCGCGTTATTAAAAACTATAAAAAGATGAACGATCAAACGTAACATGTGTGCTGAATTTAAAATATATATATATCTCATTTTATTGCGTACAATTTCCAAAATCGTGGCTACCAGATAAAAAATTTTGCAAAACCTTATTAATAAATCATTTCGATGACTTTTTATAAAGAAAGCAACTAAATTGAAATTTAAAATAAAAAAACGAATCCGGTTTGTTGAGCTTTGTATTTTATAAATTTTAATTTTAAACATTAACAAGTAATCCTGTACAAAATCATATGCTTTGGACAGGTTACAAAAATTACAAAAAGCGTAATTTAAATGCTTAAAACCAATAATAATATAACAATATTTTTTAAGCCGGAAAAAAAACTTAACCTTATTTTTAGTAAATTTTTGATAGTTTCAGGCTGTATTCCATCAACAGCTTGACCAATATTACGCTTAAGTGCTTAAACCATTTGTGGATTGTCGCATAACATTAATTGACACAACACAAAAAAATCCATCAGCCTGAAATTGCAGCTTCGATCAGGCCAATTGACATCATTAACATGATTATCAAAACCTATTGAAGTAAAAAAATCGGTTATCATGCCTTTGTAGTGCTTTTCGTTAAAATTGCGTTTTTTATCATTCAACTATCAAGGATTAATGATGACTCTACAAGTCACACCAAACAGGCGCTGAGAATGCATTAGCTTTTTACAATATATTGTGAATTTTTTAAGTCCTAAATACGGCAATGCGCTGCATCCAAGAAAATGATTTTTTAAACAAAATTATTTTTAATTTAAAAGTTATCTTTTACCCAAATTAAGAAGCAATAACAAAGCGTATAATTGTTGTTCCTTAATTTCTGAGTCATTTGCACTTTGTGAGAAAATAACCTAAGATCTTTATGCAGCGTTCTAATAAATGATGTGCGGATAATGTTTAGTTGCTGCGATCTGCGGAAAGTTCTTGGACAAACTGGCTTGCATACTTTGAGCTACAGCAGCTAAAATCTTGTTGCGTACTAAACAAGCGCGAGAGACGCTTATGTTGTCTATTAATTTTCTCGTCACAAGCTTTCTACACAAAGTAGCATACACCATGCGCGGTTGACGATTTAATTTGACAAAAATCTTTTTAAAATATGATACTGAGTTTCTATTACTTTTTTATGCAACTGTCAAAATAACAAGATTTAGAAAAAACGTTAGATATTATCTATATTGCAGCTATTATTTTTAAATCTATTTTAACATCAAATATGTTTTGTGTAACTTTATCTTTGAATAAGCACAATTAAAGAAGGTTTAAGATATGAGATATGTGAGTTTAAATGTATAATTATAATTTTCAAATAAACAAAATCAATTTTTAACATTATTGTTTAAAAGGACAGTAGGAGTTTCTAATACTTGACCTAAAAAAGATTTATTCGATCCTTATGTGTGCTTACATTTTCATATTTTAGGCTTTATGATACTGGAACTAGGTGTTTAACATTTTTTATAATTTCAGGTTGTTGTTGGGTGCATAATCATATAGCTTTTATTTACTGTTGGACTTAAAATTTATAAAAACAAAAATTTATTATCTATTAAAAATTGTTATATATTACAAAATAATTGAAACTGTTAATAACTCGTGTCTCAATAATAATTTATTAATTAATCAACAGAAATGCTTTTCAATAAGTTTTATCAGAAATCATAGTCATATAACCTACAATTATGCCAATAACAATGCATCACTTAATTAAGTAATTCAGACAAAAGGTTTAAGTATAACTTAAATTTGTCAATAATAAATACTATATGTATTTTTAGCCTGTCCAAAGTTTAACCGCACTAGCAAATATACTACATTGTGCTCTAGTCTACTTCATCTTATGCATATAAATGTTATCAAACGTATTCAAATCATTTTTTTTTTGTTTTTTATGAAGTAAATATGCCTTAGTGGTAAGAATTGACGCGCAACTAAACTAAAATGTGCATGAGCACCATTGTGCATGAACTACATTTTGTTTCTTAATTGAACCAGAACGTCCTCTAAAAGTCCTAGCAGCTCTTCTTCAAGAAAATTACGATATGATTGACCATTTAAAAAATATAGACCTATTAAATGGTCTAATACAAAACCTGACCAAGCTATTCTTCTAGTGCTAGTTGATGGATCGTTTTCGAGTACTTGAAGAACATCTTCTTGAAGGAGGTAGCAGGCAAGGTCTCCCAATTTCTGCAGCTCTTTTAAGTACACTTCCAGTTTGATGTAGACGTTTGTGAATACGAATGAATGTTCTTTCATTTGGTACCTGTCGGTTTGGAAACCTATCTTGATAAATTCGACGAGATTTTGCTGCATTTCCATCAGCAACGCGATAAACAAAATGCATATTGTACATCTTGCTATCACTGTAATTATTCATTTTTCAAAATACTAAGAATGGGCAAATTATTGGGTAATAAAGATAATAAGTTTCCGCGATATTAACTCCTTTTGGAAAAAGGTTATTTAACAACTAAACGACAATTGTCAATAACTCAAATGCATGAAACAAATGCGTGAACGCTGACAACTAGATCAAAAGCAAATGTTTTTATCAACAACAATACATTTTGCTACTTTTTTTCATGTTTTCTATCATAAAATGCCGTATTTCTCAAAAACGGTTTACGTTAAAGCTTTTGACTAGGAGAATCTTAATTGTGTAGAAAATATTGGTGGTTCACAATGTGCTTTCAGAATACCAATTTCCCAAGTGTCATAGAAATTAGAGCCATAAAAACCTCACGCAACTCTAAAAACTCTGTCTCTGGCACATGAAAAAAAATGAATAAATTAAAAGTAGCTAATATTAATGCTAAAATGTGTACAAAAACTAAGTTTTGTATCTCAAACGGTTTTTGAGATATCGTCAAAAAATTAAAAAAATAAATGTTTTACACCCTGTATCTTGAAAACGGTGCGTTTGCGGAACCATGTTAATGGGAATTTTTTTTTCTTATAATTAGCCAACCAATCCCACCCTTTATTTTCCGACACATGTTTTGAAACACCCTGTATACAATATTCACATATGCATAATAATCTACAATTATATATATAGTATTACGTTTGCCTCCAGATTGCAGATCAGAAACAAAAGTGGCTCCAAGATTGGTTTTTGAAAACGTCGTGGATTATTTCTAAGTTCCGCAGAAAAATCTGATGACATTACAATGTTGTCGCCAATGCTGCTAAAATATGCGTTAAAATTATTAGCTGAGATTGTTGTTTCCTTTTGTGGTGACTTTTTCCTTCCTTTTTATATGACGTATTTATATAATTATTATTAGAATTAATTTTATTATTTTTTAGCACTTTTCTGTACTTAGTTCTGCAGTTTTATTTTTTTGTAAAAACGCATAATATATTACTACAAATGTATTTAAGAAAGTGTTACATCATAAGTTACTATCATAGATATAAACAAAATGTTTTATGAGGATTATTACTGTTGTCTTCTTATATATAAGTACTTCTTTTAGACAATTTGAGAAAATTTAATTTTTCAACAGTTTGGTAAGAAAAATTAAATGCTTGCGTAAATATTTTATAATATTTGTATTAATATAACAGTAGTTTTAATGTTTAAGTTAAATTGCGTATTTTAATGTATCTCTTTAAAAGTAAATTTATAGTTTTGTATTTGAGAGTTACTGTCTTACAAGTAATTTAAGCTACAGGGAGTTTATATATGAATGGGATTATGTAATCACTTTAAATATGCCGCCTTTTTAAAATCGTCCACTATACTACATATGTTTTCATATGTTTGCTTGACAGCTGTCAAAGTTGATCTGTCAAAAAAAAAATGGTTTAGTAAACAATTTAAAAAAAGCGGCACATTTAAAGTGATTACATAATCCCATTCATTTATAAACTCCCTGTACTTTTTTACTAGATGAACTATAATAACTATATTTACAATACTTATTAGGATTATTAGCTGTGACTTATCTTATATTTTTGTTATTCTTTAACTATTAATAATATTCCAATATGCTCTTGCTAGATTTGTTAATTTAACTATTACAGTATCATGGCCTTTACGTGTATTTAGTTTTATATTGTTTTGCTAACTTCATTAATTCTGATCAATCTAATTGTCGTGCATCTTCAATCAAATAATATTACCAACTTTCCTTGCATAGTATTAAGTTCATTAGTAAACCACTAAACTTTAAATTTTAATTTATTTTTGCTCATAATATGTTTTTCTAGAAATGAACTGTTTACACATTTCAATGATGCATAAACATTTCAAATTTAATGTTTACATTCAGGAATTTGCTGTCAGTAAAATTCTACTTTACACATTGTATTACATTTACCTAAATTAAACGATCTAGGCTTGGTAATTGGATTGTATTTTGTTATAATATTGCCGTATTGTAATCTTCAGTAATGTTTGTAGTAATTTTTACTCTTAAATAGTTGTCAATGCACAAGTATTCACTGGTATTCTCTGCAATTATAGTTTGAAACCCAAAAGGTCGTCATTAAAGAGTTCAGTTATAATTTTCAGTATCATTTATTATAACAGTGTATTTTAGTTGAAGATAATACTCAAGCAATATTTATAATTGTAAAAAGAAAGTTAAAATTGCATATTTGTGAGCACTTCATCCAATACACTCATACACGGAATATCAGCAGTGTTTTATTTTTTATATGTACTTCTCTTCTGGCTTTGTTAGCTTTGTTTATTAACTTTAAGATAGTTAAACCTGTACACACATATTTAAAAGTAGCAATTGCTACTAATTTTCATATTTAACGAATTTGCAATTTTATTGTTTTAATTTCATAATTTAGTTCAAAAATTGTGTTTTGAGTTTCAGCAAAAATACTTTTTACTGTTTACATTTTGATTGTATACATCTTTTAGCAAAGTGTATATTATATTTAAATGTTTTTCATTTATATGTTGAATCGTTTAATAAATATTATTATTAATAAGCATTGTTAAACCAAGAGCTAAAAAGTAAGGAAAAAAATATAATTACTCAGAATGTAAAACCTTGACATTTAAAAATCTTAAATATTATTAAATACATTTTATAAATACTAACTTTAATTATAAGCTTGTGTAGCCTTATTTAATAGATTTTAATAAGCATGGATTAATAAAGTACATCTTATATTACCACTAATGCAGTCTACGTTACTATAATTAAATTATAAACTCACAATGCCAATATTTATTCTTAAAAGACTTTTTTTCTAGTAAAAATATTTATAGAAAAACTTACTACAACATAACTCATCAATAAAATTTAAACCAAAGTGTATTTACAGTTTTCATTCTGTTTAGTATTCAGACGGAATATATTGTAAAAGAGTACATCATGTTTAAAAAATTAATGATTGTCGAAGAGTGATGAATACATTGCTAATATCCCATATAATAATTCGGGAGGGTAAATGGGGTCGTAGGTCATACGGGTCATAAAATACAGTTGCGCATGCGGCACTGCCTTACAGGTGAGTCCGACACGCGGTGCTGGGCCGGCAGGGACCCGCTGTACCCGGCAGTCATGGGGCTCGCTTGGGTGCAGTGAGTGTGCGCGCGGACATGCACGCCGTGCTCGTGCCCGTATACCTTCTGCTTATTACCCCCATCACCTCCTCTTGGTGGTAAGTCTTCATTTATATTGTATTTACAAATCCGACCCGAAAAAATCAACCGCACGCACACACGCATACAAACGAAACTAAAAAAAAAACATTACTGACCATTCCGAATAAAAAAGAATAGAAGAAGCGCGCGCGCATTCTGAACTTAAAACACAATGCATCGTAAATTAAATTATCTGTATAACACTTAAACTTAATTGATCATTTAACGATTATTAATTGCAGCTTCTACTAAATAGGTTTAGTAGAAACGCAAGAAATTTGAATGCTAACACATCGTTTTACACATGATGAGTGGCAGTTTACATATCTTTATTATCTTTGTAACCGTGTTAGTTTATTTGTTAGTCGTTTAATTCAACCAACATTGTTTAAATATACATGCATTGTTGTTTTTTGTTTATTATTGAGCTTAAATCAGTTTTTTTTTGTTTAATAAAAATATGACACAGATGTTATAAAGAAATTCCTCAATTTTGTATATAATGCACTCAAGGATACATGAAATGATCCGTACAATTCTTAGCTATACGTTATTCTAATTACCTTTTTAATAGCCAGATGATTGATTGACATTATGCTGTGATTAATTAATTGATAGAAATTGCTGCATTGCAAGGTTAAGTAATTATAACAGTGCGTGCTTTTAAATATCATTTTATGTCACAAATTCTTTAAGAGAAATTATTTGCTTCAAATATATTTTAAAAACTGAAAGCTACTTTTACTTTTTCATTATGTCAAATTTTATAACCAAAAAATTTGTAATCGTAATTTTCCCTTTAACAATAACTTTATTTAATTAATGATGTATACTTTTCTGCACCATTAATTTATCTAACAAGAAATAAATTATATAATAACTTTAAATCAAATTTGAATGTCGAAACTGATATTTGGCAACCTTTAAAATACATATCCTCCAATATTTTCACACACTTTACCAATCGACATAAATCTAAATTTGTTTTAATTAGTGTTACCTATCAGCATCTCTCATCCTTAATTAAAGAACGTTTTTTCTCTAGTTTCGTCTAAATTGATTATAGCACTGAAATTTATAGACCAGCTTTTTATACATTTTTACAAATATATTAAAATATTAATTATGCATCATTATAAAGATTAATTCGTAGACTATTTGAATCAATTAAAAAATTTGTATTGCAATCGGAGAGGAACTGGGACTAATTTAGGATGTCCTATCTTATATTTTAATTATGAATTTCATATTAATTTTCTTAATTGGATTTATAAAATGTATCTTAATTCTTATTTATTTATAATTACTCATTGCAAATATTTTACGTGTTGATGTATGTTTAGAGAGATGCAAATAATTAAGTTTAATTGTTTATATACTATTAATAGTTTATTACTGGGCGTTTTATGCCCTGATTAACCATATTTATTGCTTACTATATGACATGAATTAATCGAAGGTCGTTAAAAATGGATAGATCCGTGGCTATTAATAAGAAATTCTTAATAATAACGCATTTATGTGTACTCTCGTACATAAAACCATAGTATAGATATATTCACATAATTATAGTAACGTTGTGAATTGGAGATTTTAATTGGAATTTGCTGTTAGTAAATTTTTTTATTTAATTTATTATGTTGGGTTTTTTTATAGTTTCAAATTGTTATTTTAACCTTATGTATTTTTACAATGGCGTCAGATCTTTTAAGTTGATACAATGTTTTGTTTTAAACGGGTTGACAATGATTTTAAGAAAATTATGCTTTCATTAAAAATATATAAACTGAAAACGTGTAAAAATATATATAATTATTCTTTAATTATAAACTCCAACAGAGAATGGATGTATATTATTATACTCTATAATAAAACTAACCCGGTATGTGTATTTGCTGAAATAGTTGTATTAAATTTTATCTACTTTAATAAAATCAACAAAGACCTTTTTCAATAATTTTTTCGTTCCAATGTATAAACTAATTAACAATCCAATCTATATGTAATTAATAAGCATTTTACTAAATATTATAATCAATTTAAAAAATGTTAGGGTGAATTGTTTTGATTTATTTAATTTTGCAAAAAAAACATTCTAGTTTTGTTTCACAAAAATTCAATCAGTTTTCAAATCATGGCTAAAAATATGTACTAAAAAAATCTGGTTTTAAAATAAGTTTGTTTGTTTGTTTTGTGCTTTTTACGGCTATTTTACATTGCACCAGTAAGACTTGTTTAAAGAGGTTTGATGGGACCAACAGTTTATTAGGTAACTTCCGAACCAAAAACAAAAATAAGTAAAAAAGTTAATTTACAAATCAATATACATTTATTTTTGGATTATGAATTAAGATGTTATGTTTGTTATTTTGTTGTGCCTATTGTATAGTTTTACAGAGCGGATGAGTCTGTTACGTAGGTTGAGGTGCGTTTTTTGGAAATTATAATTATTTTTCAGCTGTTTATATTCATAATTATTTTTAAATTTTTTACTTCTTCTTCAGGTGCCTTGTCGGATCCAAAATTGGCAATCATTAAGACAACCGCAGATCTGAATATTTAGTTATTAATGCAGTTATTTCCTTAGGGTTCTTTATTTATGAGATTTGACTGATTGCTTGTGCCTATTTGGTTGTATTGGTTTTAGACATTTTTTTGTTTTTTTTTTTTTTGAGGTAGTGAAAAATATTTTGTAATTCAACAAAATAATAAAGTACGTAATATGTTTTAAGCAATTTTATTGTCAAATAGTATAATATATTCAATCAAATTTTTAAATCTTTTTTCTGCGCATAATATATACCGTACGTATTTAGTCTTCAGTAACTTTTATTACGACTGATAAATACTTGAAAATATCTTCTTATAATATAATAATAACTTTATTCTATTTATGATATAAAAAAATTGAATGGTGGTGACCGTTACTATGTGATAGTTCATTTTAAGATAAATACATAATAAATGTGGTTTTGTTTATCTTAAAATCAGTATAGTTCATTTAGCTGTATTTTATAGTTAACTAGATCAATTGCTCTACTACAATCAAAGAAAGTTTTAACGTTTTCTAAGTTTGAGTATTAATGATTTAAAATTTATAGTTTTTCTGGTGCATTTAAGTCTCAAATTTAATAAAAGTAACTACTAAATTTTAAGTTTGTGCTGTGTGTATAAAGACGTCTTTGTCTTCTTTATCATCTTCTTCTTCTTCTTATAGTGCCATACTCGCTACGAGTGTACGGCGCCCCTCTCGTATGTTTGTGGTGCGCGATAATAGTTCCACACAAACATACGGGACCTACAGTTTAACGTGGAATTCAAACCACACCACTAGAAGGGTTTACTAGGCATATACTTTGCTGGTTTGCCATTGCCTTGCAAAGGAGACGACCGCATCGAAATATATTCGACAAATTAGATATTGCCGCTGCCGGGAATCGAACCCGGGCTGCCTGCACAACAGTCCTCGCACTAGACCATTGTACTAATAAACGTGCCAATTTTTACTTAAGAAACATTCTTTTTCTTTTTCTTTGCGATCTGAATAGTGTTGTAGATGACATATCGGTCCATGTTTTTAGATTCAGAAACTCTATAGTTTTTTTTTAAATATTACTTGGAGGAGACTGTATTTATCATTCCACATGACGTGGCCGATATATTCCAGTTTTCTTTTTATTTGAACTGCCAAAATTTCTCTTTCACATCTCAAAAGCTTCTACTTATCAGCATTTTTGGTAAGAGTTTAGGTTTAGGTAACATCTAAAAACGCGCATTTTGATGTCTATGTTCAGCGAATTAATTGCACAGTACATTTTGCATTTTGTTAAATACTCTTTTTGCTATTTCCAATCGACGTCTAATTTTTTGCGAGTGATCTCAGTTTTTGTTCAACATGCAGCTTAAGTAGGTAACTTTGTGGTGGTGTTATTATTATTATTGATCAAAAATTGGTGGTTGTCGGTATTGCGTTTTCTTACAATTTAGTTTTAAACTGTGCTTTTCACTCATTTCTGTCCTTTAGTTGTTGAAGACCTTTGGCGCTGCTAGCTATCAATACGGCATGTCTTAAATTATATTTATTATTTTGGCCTTGATCACTACCCCGTCTCTACTACACATAAGGCCTCTTTGAACAATATTTTGGAATATTCGCTAAATAAATGGTGTTTGTTAATATCTTGTGGCAGACTTTTTACTGTATTTTAAGTTTTTACTGGAATAATTGTAGTATACTTTATGAGTGAAAACTAAAATAATTTTTTTTTAATTAAAAGTTTTTAAAGCTAAAGTTTTTTGATTAACTAAATAGTTTTCTCTTGTTACCACAAAGTTTTTTATGATAGTAATGAATTTATGCTTTCTAGTTTTGAGTGTAAATGTTATAGAAGTTTAAATTGAATACAATTTACACGATGTTTTGTCGTAGTTTTTATTGTTTGTCTGTATTTTTCAAATTTACTTTAGTTTTAAATAGTGATCTAATTTTTGGGCTGTATTATATATGGTTTACTAACAAAAAGTTTAGTTTTAAAATAATTAGGAACTAGTTTTTACAAAAACTTAGAAACTATTTGCTACTATTGACAATTTTTTTAAAATTTACTTTATTGCAGACTTTTTAACAAAATTGAATATTGTCTTAATCATGATTAAAAATTTTGATATTTTTATTTTTATTTTTATGCAAAATACAGATGCTACAGTTTTTTTTGCAAATACTTATTCTTTTCATTACTTTTCTTAGCAATTGCTGTTTAATAATTCAAATATTCCCTATGATATTAGTTTTGAATTGTGCATTATTATAAATCTTAACGTTTAACTGCAATAAATTAAATAAGTAAGTAGTTAAAACCTCAAAACATGGTTCTTAATATTACTACACAATTATTCTGAGCTGACGGATTGCTAACATCCGCAGCTGATAAGAAAAATAATCATAATCAGACGTTTTTGTTTTAAAAAATTACACATTTAAGATTTTGTTGTGTTTTATTTTTCTAGAAATAAACTTGATTCGATTCAGTTCAATTGACTTTAATAATGTATTATATAAATTACTACGCTGGTATCATTTGTATCAAAAAGAAACCACATCAAACTTATTTTTTGATTATTTTTGAGTTTTATGTGCTTCAGACGTAACTATAACGTAACTTCAATATCACAACTGGCAACCAAATTGCAATGTCTAAAAAGGTAGACATTTAAATATAGTTTAATGAAAAACAAAGGTTTAAAACCAGTTACTCAAACCTACTTTGGAGTTGGATTGGGTTTGAATAATTGATTTTAAACCTTTGTGTATCCTTCTCCAAAACGATAAAACAAAAATTAGTCGTCCCAGTTCCAAGAAAGCCAGAATGAACAGGTCTTAGATTAAAAATAATAATATGAAGAAGATGATGGAGTAAATTTTGATTAACTACAAAAATAAATCGTTAAAAAAAGATTTCCGGGCAAAGACTTAATAATATTTAGGATTTCCATAAAATTTGCCTTAAATTATTTATGTTATATTTAATTTATACAACAATTTATAGATAAAAAGTTTTATGCTAAAAATGTGAATTTGTGCAAATTTTATAATAATATAAAATAAAATACACAATTTGAAATTTCTGTCTCAATTTTTGATCATTTTAAGTCAGTATTTGAATTTATGTGTAAATATTGCTATACATGTGTAAAATTTTAATGACTTTCAAGCTTACATTTAGTTGCTGATTTAATGCAATGAATCTATTTTTTTAGTTTAGAACTTTCAATTGATAACTTTTTAGATTTTAAAACTTTGGGGTTAAACCTTTTGAGTTACTGATGATACCTAAATTTACTTTTTGATAAAGACACATACCAAAAAAACTGCAATTACCATTATAAACTGGATTTGACAGAAATCAGCAAATTTATTTAAATTTTGCAGGAAAATTATATTTGACAATGAAGCCTTTTTTAATCTAAATCGAAGTCGCCAGCTATTCGTGGCAACAGAAAGCAAAAGATAGAACAATGTGGCGGAGTTTAAAAAAGGCTTATGTCCAGATAGATAGATGAAGAAGAAGACTATGCATAATTTCTACACTAGAACTAGACAATTTTTGATATATTAAAATATGATGTTATTTTTTTGACAACATTGCAAAAACTGTAACTGTAAATCCTCAATTTAGTTTTGAGATCAATTTGTATGTAGAAAAACCTTTTCTTTACTTTTGACTACTTTATAAACCTATTTAGTAAAATCGTAAAAGCAACATTATATTAAATACTTTTTTTAAACTTTTTTTAAATGTTTGGTTTCTTAAAAAAATATATAATGTTGGCAAATGCAACATAGCTTAAGTTTTAATTTGAAATTTACAGACCCAAATTTAAATTTGTTCAATGTTTTTTTTTAATAAGGTGCGTTTTGACAGTTGTGTAAATAATGATTATTTAGAAAAAAAATCATAATTAACAAAAAAACTTTTATTTAAAATTGGTAGATGAGTATTGTTTTAGTTTAATAATTATCTGATTAGGCCACCAATTTCTGCATCTAAAAGGTATCTCAAGATTGATGATTTTTTTAATTAATTTTTTTATTGTTTTATTGGGCAAATGGCCTCCACGGCACATACATTACTTTTTGCAAAAATGTGGATGAATTTTGTTGATGTAGCGCTCAATTTCATTAAAGTTAAAAAAAACAAAAAAATGGATGTGGTGGGTGGCCAATTCTGATTACTAATACAGAAAATCACTGCACGAGTCAATTTCTGGTCGGTTAGAAATTGACTCGTGCAGTGATTTTGCAATTTAGGCACAAAAAACTGGATTATTATGTTGCGACAGCGTGCATCATTAATTGTTATTGCTTTATCAGTCGCATTTTTAAATAATGGTTCGTAGAATTGGTGAACTCCTAATGCGACCTTTATGTTTAACAAAATTATCAAGGTAAAAATGAGCCTCACTGCTGAACATGATTTTGTTTGCAAAATCAGCATTCAGCATTGTTGTTGTTCCATAATTAAGTTGGCTTTAGTTCTTGTGAGAAAATGTCTAAGATCAGTAATTGATCCAGTCTCTCTAATTTCTTTAATTATTCTTTTCAAATTTATTTTTCATATTTTATACAAAAATTGCAAAGCTAATATTGAGACACACTTTATTTATAGTTATGTATCTTAAAATTTGTCAAAATTGAAAACTAAAATAACATTAATAATTCAAAAATTTTGTACAGCTTGTATAAAAGAAGACTACTTTATCTCTGTCATTATCAATTTATTTTTTTGACATTAGACTATACTAGACCAGCTCTATAGGCAATAATTTTTTTAAATAATTTCTTAAGATAATTTTTTTCAGCTTTTTTTAACTAATTTATTATAACAATTTTTTATTCTGTGCATTTTTGTTGTGTTAATAATAAAAATTGAAAATTGTTTGCTATGAATTAGTTTTTTATGCAACTTAAATGTTTTACACATTTTTTTTTATTAGTTTACAAAATTCATACAATAAAAGAACTCTATGTTTAAATTTTTCATAATTTTGTTAATTTTTTTTTATAAATTACAACTTTTAAGGTTTTGGAAGAGATAAAGTTTGGACTAAATTTTTAAAAAGACACAATTTTAAAATTGGTGGTGGAAGGTTATAGCTGTAAAAGTCACTGGATTTCAAATAATACAGCAAGAATTCAAGGTTATTTTTATATAACAACGTTACAATTTATGTACTTGCAAAATCCTGCAGCTTAGACTGAAGTTTTATAATAAATAAAGTTTATGAAATAATTTACAATTAACTATAAAGTATACATTAATATGCTTTAGGTATACCAACATGTTTTTATTATAAAAGTTACTATCTTTATTAGGAGACAGGAAAGTTGATATTGTTCTATACGGTAGTATACAATTACTTTTAATAAATAATTTGTAGTTGCTTTAAAACAGAAAAATTGTTTTGCAGTTTTCCATATTGCCATATAAAAACCAAAAAGATCAACTTACGCAGCAGAGCCGTAGTTTAAAAACACATGTGTGGGCTCGACCTTTTAGTTTAATTTTGTTTAATGGCCTTATTGACAAGTTTTATAAACTTGTTTCTCTGATTTTCACTATTGCTTCTCATATTTTAAAAAGCATCTACTAGTTGACCACATGGCAGCCCATACATTTTAAAATAAAAATAATTTATAGCTAAATTTATATTTGTTAATTATTTGTGATACTTATTGATAAAAAACCTCGGTTAAAAATTATTTTTGACAGCTGTAGATCAAATTATTGACACTTTTCATATTATTTATAACTACATTCAATTAAATTAGTTTTAATTAAATCATGTTTGACACTTAAGATCTTTTATGGCAGTTGTCAATTATGTTCAACACGACAGTTGCAGATCAATGTTGACAAATAGATAAAATAAATGTATAACGATTGTTAACCAAATTAGTTATAATTGAAATCATCAACTTAAGATCATTTGTGACATTTGTAGATCAAGAGTAATACATCTAAAAACATGTATAAAAAATGTTGATCAATAAAGTTTAAATTAAAATCATGTTTGACACTTATAATCATTTGTGACAGTTGTAAAACTATTTTGACATTTTAAAGATCATTTATGGCAGCTGTGAATCATCTACAGCATTAAAAATTATTTGTGACAGGTGCAGATCAATGTTGACAAACTAAAATCTTGTATAACAATTATCAACCAAATTAGTTTTAATTGAGATCAAGTGTGATCATCAACCTCAACTTAAGATTATTTGTGACATTTGTAGATCAATATTAAAACATCTAAAAACTTGTAAAAAAAATGTTGATCAAAAAAGTTTTAATTTAAATTATGTGCGACCGTTTGTGACAGTTGTAAATCAATTTTGACATTTCAAAGAACATTCACGGCAATTGTTTTTACATTTCAAAAATCATTTATAACAGTTATTAATTATTTACAGTTTTCAAAATTATTTGTGAAAATTGTAGAGCAATGTTGACAAGCTAAAATCATGTATAACAATTGTTAGTCAATATAATTTAAATCAAGTCTCACATTTGTGGATTATAAGCCCCAATTTAAGATCATCTATCTTAAAACGTGTGCAAAAAATTTAGATCAAAAACCTTTTATTTAAAATCATGTGCAACACTCAAGACCATTTGTGACAGTTGTAAACCAATTTTGACATTTCAAAGATTATTCACGGCAGCTGTCAAACAAGTAGGACACTTAAGATTATTTGTGATAGTGGAAAATCAATTTTAAAGATTGTTTATGGCTATATTTATCAAATTACTTTTAATTAAGATCAAGTCTGATACTTGTGGCTAATAAACTCCAACGGTTCATAACATTTAAGATTAATAGGTGAGTTCCACAAAAAAAATTATTTATGAGAAAAGTGCGCGCACATATTACTTTGACTTCTTGTTTATGTTTTTTTTGCGATTAATTCAGAACATATTTGAGTTGGTTTGTTTTTACTAGTGCAATTTTCCGTTTAAATCAATAAGATATTATTGTTTGATTTTTTCATTTAGTATTATGTACTTTGGTTTTTATGATTTTTTTTATCTACTTAACCTAACCTTGTTCTGTTAATTTTTATGTTTTGTGGACTATTGTCAAAAATGTCAAAATACGTGCGAAATTGTATTAGCATTTTAATATTAATATTAACATCTTGAACTTGTTTGGTATTTAATCTATTACGTAAACATGCCGAAATAATTAAATATTTACAAATAGCATTGCTTGAGTTAGAAAGGAGAGTCTAGACATTGCAAAAGTAAAAAAAAAAAAAATTAACAAAAATGCTGTTAGCATACTATTGGGTAATATGAATTTAACCTAATATCATATCAGAATGCTTCTTCTTTTCCTGGTGCATCTTCATTACTAAAGGTTTGTGACCAGAAAGCTTGCACAAATAATAAATCAAAACAATAAAAAATTATATCTTATTTTTGATGTTAGTAATACAATAATAAATGTTAATACACTTCACAACAGGCATCTTGTCTTGTAACTAATTGACTAAAACATATTTTTAAAAAAGTATAAATTTTGTTTTAAAATATTAAATTTGCTCGGATGAATTAAAATTTGAAAATTTTTCTGTTGTGTTCAGTGACACTTTTCAATTATTCTTGATTGCGTTCGGTCAAAAGATATTTTTTAATAAAAATAAAATGTTCCTTTACATATTAGTTTTTAATAATAAATTGTTTAAACTTTCGCTGTTGTTGAGATAATATAAATTGTGAATTTTTATAAATTGTTTATATAACTTGTTAATTGACAAATATTTGCTTATTTTACAAAAAATATGCACTTTTATGCACCTTCATCTTCATCTTCAATTCATGAATAAAAATATACAGCAATATACATCAATCCATACTAGTAACGCTAAACTAAACAATACACATAATTATGTTGCACACACAATTCAAATAAGAAAAATAAAGAACCCAACATCAAAAACAACTCAATACATAAATGCTCCCACAGAAAAAAATCATGTTCCCAGCTCGCACTACCTACCACATTTCAATTAAAAACACTATAACAATTGTTTAACGCCGTATATTAAACATTTATACCATGTAATAACTTAACAGGATCGCAGCAGCGAACAAAAAAAGGATCACTATATAAAAGAAGAAACTTTCGCACGCAATTGTTTCAAAACAAAAGAATTTCAAGGCTGAAACGAGTTAACATTATAATTTCGATTTAGTTACGGCCCTATATCTGGCTCTACCCCGCAATATAATATTGCAATGTGCGTGTAATCTAAACACCCCGTGTATAATTATTGGGTCCTTTAACACCTTTCTTATTATGCATGCATCAGGAATTGTAATTGATTTAATTTTACAAACTAAGCATTATGACAATGCATAATATTTTTTTATTCATTATAATATAATTATTATTTCTGTAATAATGAGTAAGCTGTTTTTATTTTCCGCGAATTATTTATCAATCATCATTTATTATTATGAATGGCTAAAAATAATGAGAATGTTGTAGTAGTAATTTTTGTATATGAGAATACACATTTACTCACATATACATTTTACTGGACCATTTAGCGAGTAAGCAATATATTTATTAAGCCTTCTAATTTACTGTGCAAACAATCATTCATTTTAAGTGTACCTATATAACAGCTGTTAACTAACACACTAGTGCTAAATTTCTTAATTTACTGCTAAGGTTGTTGTTATGTTTATTAATAGAGACAACATTTATAAATTACATATATTGTAGTAAATTAAATGAAAGTAATATTAATAAAAACAAACACTTTCAATTTACTAATTATTCTTTTAAAGACTGAATGAACTTTTTGGTTAAAAAATGGTTCCGTTGTTATCGTATACAGATAAGAATGAATATACACAAGCTTACTCTTACACACGCCAGACTTAAATGTGTAAATATTATAAATCAAATGAAATTCTGGCATTTCTTGGAGATTCCTGTTATGAGAATATTTACTTTTGACATATTAACTGTAACAATACAAATATTTGAATCTATTCCGTGGAAAAGTATAATAATAATATTATGGTTTATGGGATCATTGATATGTTTTCAAATTAATCGTATGTATTTTGTAAATAGGACAGATTTGATTTATATACCTCTATACATTAAATATATAAATAAGATAAATTAAGTTTAGATAGTTAATATTTATCATTCTTTAGGAGTAATTCATTTATATATTTATATAAAACCAACAGAAGAATTAAGAAGTTTTCAAATTAAATTATAATATTCAATATAAAATGTATACGCAAAATAATCGTTTAATGCAAACTGATGCAAAAAGTAACAGATATTGCAATAAATAATGAGAAAAAATTAAACTTTGAGTTAATAAGATTTTTGCAAGCTATTACCACCGATAGAAATTAAAATAGTTTAAAAACCTTTAGCTATACTCACAATTACTATAATTTTTTTATTGTACTAAGAAGTTTAGAATTGACGCTCTTTTTTGTATATTTGGACTATACAGGGTGTCAATAATCTACGTGTATTCTATGGGTATCTTCGTTATTTTAAATGTTATAGAGTTGGTTAAATTAGCAAAGCTGGACAGAATTTCCAGAAAAAACGTAATGCCGTATTTAAATTTGTCATCGGTCTTCAACTTTTTTAAATATTCCAAAAAAACTAAAAACGGTTGTTTTTTTAAACTTAAATAACTTTGTGTCTATTTACTCTAGAGCAAAATTAAAAAAATGTATTCTGTAGATATTTTTGTGTAGAATTCAAATAAATTAACAAAAAAGTCATGGCATTTTTGATTTTTGAGATATAAACCAAACTTGCTTCTTTTTAAATGGCAACCTTAGTTGGCTATGAGTTCATTGAAAAGCTTATTTTTTTCTGATTTTCCAAAATGTATAATTTGTTATATCTCATTTAATTAGTTTTTTTAGAATTTGCAAAAATTGATTAATTATTGTTCGCCAAGTGGCAATTTTAATGTTTATTAGGGCTATATGCCATTAGATAAAATTGATTTTATAAATAAATATGTAGTGTTAACTAGCGATTTTAACGTAATTTTTAATGTAAATGTTAATGACAATAGAACAAAACAATTATGTGAACAGCTTAACGGTTATGGCTTATATAAAACGGTAAATTTCCGACAAGAAAAAAGAATTGTATTGACAATATTTTTATAACTTTTTACACTTAATATATAAATGTTACTTCAGTAAATACATGTTTATCAGATCATTTTGCTATTCATACAGAAATTACGTTAAAAGAGCAAGAAGATTCTGACTCAAATAAAACAAAAACTATCAGTTATCAACCAATTACTAAATTAGGCTTATACAAATTTTATAGTTGTATAGAAATCATAACATGGGACTTATTAAATTTGTCTGTTACAGTCACAGAACAGGCGAATCAGTTTATGCGTAACATAATAACATCAATAGACGCATCTTTTTCTATTAAAAGACTAATGTGTGGCTACAAATATTAAAATAAACCGGTACAACAATAATATCAAATTAATGAGAAACAAATTAGATTTTTTTTACCAAGTAAAAAATCAGTTTCCAACCAAAAATAACATTCAATTATATAAGAACCACAAATATCAATATCATAGAGAAATTAAAAATGCCAAATTAAAAGCAAACTCTGAGTATATTCAAAATGCAGACAATTGTAGCAAAGCTGCCTGGGATATAATAAACGCACACATATGCTAAAAAACAGAAAAAAAGTAAAGATATTTTTAATACAAATGTAAAAATGCTAAAGCAAATTAAAAACATTATTGCAAGTCTCCTAACTAAACAACTATCTACATCTATATATTAAATGGACGCTAACGTGATGTTTTTAAAACTGCTAAAGTCATTTCTATAATAAAAAAAAGGTTTGGCAAATGATTGCAATAACTATCGACCAATATCGCTAATCTGCATAATATTAAAGATCTTTGAAATGCTTTTAAAATCCCAGTTGCTCCCAATTTGGTTTTAGAAAAAATAAATCAACTATATTGGCCATAAATAGTTTTATTGAGTACGTGGTTAAGGGCTTTGAAGAAAAACAGCATGTTAGTTCTACTTTCTGTGATCTTAGCAAGGCTTTTGATTGCGTACCTTTTGACATTTTGATTAAAATAGCTGCTTTTTATGGCATACGTGGAAACAGTTTAGCGTTGCTGCAGTCATATTTGACAGGACGATCTCAGCAAAAAAATTTGATGGCATTTTATCGGCGATTATTCATATTTCCTGTGGTGTTCCTCAGGAATCTGTACTGGGTCCAGTTTTATTTTTAATCTTTGTTAATGATATAACAGTGGTTTTAAATACACTACTCTACGCTGATGATAGAACAATAACAAATCGGCATTATGATTTTAATATATTGATAAAGAACATGCAAGAATCGGAAAAAAATGCTAATGATTGGTTTTTGGCAAACAAATTGCATTTAAATAAAAGCAAAACTGTACATATGGCATATGGTATTTACTTTAAGACAACTTTATTTGCTTGGTAGTCCCAGTTTAAAGGAGTTCATATTGATTCTTTGCTGAAGTGGGATTGCCACGTAAATTGTTTGTCAAAAACATTAGCATGAAATATATTTGTCCTGCGAGCTCTGTCTCAAATTGTTCCACAGAGTGTAGTGATGACAGCATATTTTGCAGTCTTTCAAGCTATTTCCTGTTACGCTATACTTGCATGGGGACATTCTCTTCATGCAAATAAAATATTTAAGTTGCAAAGAAAAGTTATTCGAGCCATTTGTAATTTACAATATACTGAATAAGTAAATAGAATTTTAAAGAAATGGGACTGCTCACGTTGTCATCCAATTATACTTATGAATGTTTACTACGTGTAAAAACCAACAAAGATAAATATGCAACCAATAGAAGTAGCTATAACACTCGATTTGCAAATAGTTTATTGCCAGTGTATAGAATAAACAAATCAAGAACTGGTGTTGCCTACTATGGACCAATATTTTGGAACAAATTGCTAACAAAATTCCAAAATTTACAGTTAAGTTCTTTTAAATCTGAGGTTAAAAATGTCTAATTAAATTAGAAATTTTTTATATAACCGAGTTTACAGCTCACAACGTAGCTTGTTTATTTGAGTCTGAAACGTCTGTTTTAGTTTTGTAAGTGTATTTTATTATATTTTCTTATATTTTATTACATTTTATTATATTTCAAATAATCAGAATTTTATATTATATATTACTGTGTACCTGACTTGTGTAAACATTATTGTACTTAATTTTCAACATGAATAAACTATCTATCTATCTACCACATACCTTTATATTAATAGAATGATATATTTATTAGAATCTTTTGAAAACAAATAAATTCTTTTTGTACAGGTTTTTCTAAAACCTTTGATATAGTTAATAGGATTTTAATTTAAAAAATAACACCAATTGTGAAATTGGTTAATACTTTTTTGTGTAAACGTACTCAACGTGTAAAAAAATGTTATCGGATGTGCCGTAAGGTTCTCATTGTGACCTTAATTTGGTAATGACTTGTGCAATATTATTAAAAGTTGATCAATTTCTAGTTTTGATAAAATTGTCTTCTTGTGCAAAGAGATTTAAATCAAATTTCTACATGGTGTGTAAATAATCATTGTATCTTAAACTAGATCAATTTAAATTTAAAACTTAAAGTAGATTGAAAGTGCTGCACAACTGGGATAATTTTTTAAATGGTACTGCATTAAAAAAGTTAAAACTATTAAAAGTTTAAGAGTTTTGTTTAATACCAATTTTAGTTTACTAACCACCTTTAACAAGTAGATCTCTTAAAATGCTAGGTTTTTTAGCAGAAAGAACCCAAACTTTAATTTAAGAACGTTTAAAACATTGTATTTTTTCTTGGTACAATCACTACTAGAATATAATTTATGTATTTGGTGCCCACAAAATAACATTTAAATAAACGAACTTGAACGCGTACAATAAATGTTGTAAATGTCAATATTTTAATAATAAAAAGACTTTAGAAATTATATGTAATTATTTAAATCTAAAATTATTACGTACTAGACATATTAAAACTTACAATTTTAGTTTTTATATCCCATATCCTTAAAATTTTATTTTTATGACAATAACTGGTTTATTTGCTTTTATCTCCTTGTCAATTTGCATTTGTTGGTTCCAAAGTATCGTGACTCCATCCTTGTCTGTTACTTGTTCTAGTTTGTGGTCATACCAATTTTTTTCTACTTTTATTTTTAGGTCAACGCATATATATTGTAATGTAGAAGTTTTTCTACTTTGTCTTTGTACATACTTGATCTATGCTAATATTGGGCAGCTGGTTATATCATGCGCAATAGTTTTATCAGGTGTTTTACATACTCGGCATTTAGCATCAACATTTAGTTTCAAGATTTTGTTTAAAAAATACTTTGTGTTTATTGCTTGAGTAGCAATTATTAGACTTTTGGTCTCTACTTTTATATTTTACCTATATAGCCATTTAAGGTTCTAACTTTGTCTAAATTTTTTTGCTGTACACTTGGCCATGATTTGTTTGTTAGTTCTGTTGATATTTTCTTTTAATATGATTTTTGGTTAATGTTGTGTCTACTGTTAGTCCTTGTAGTTGTAAGTTAATTATAAAGTTGCTGGCAAGTTTAAATATAGGCCTGTGTTTTAGGAGTTTCTAATCAAATTTGTATATTAATTTTACAAATATTTTTATTTTATAAATAACTTTTTATATTAATAATAGCTCATTTAAATGTTCCTTCAATTTGTTGTAAACTTAGACTTTTTTTTGTGATACATAGGTCCTGTTGGTATCTGCTTTAAGGTGGCGGTGGTACATCTGGTACATGGTCAGCAGTTTTCTTGTACCTATATTCAAGATCAAATTGGTCTATAGCACGCATTTTATCATTTTTTAAATTGTCTTTAATTTTTTGATAATCTAACCAGTCTCCATCTGTTATTCCTAAATATTTGTAGATTTCTTCTATTTTCTTTTTGTTGTTGTTCTTTCTTAAATTAAATTGTTATTATTATTATTTCTTTTGTTTTTTTGAACAATTCTGGTAGCAGTTACTTATAACGCCGGGTAAACATCAGAGGCTTTATAAATTTGTTTTATTGTCTTTATTAATTTAAAATTGTCTTTACAGTTTGACATGTACAAAATACGGATGACGGTTAAGATTCCATCTGTTTCTACAGTGCATATAAGTTTTTCAAATCTTCAATAACACGTACAGCTTGTTTTTGTAATAATTGTTGATATGTGTTTTTGTAGTATTTTTCCATACCTCAATAGCATAAGCTATAACTGAGTATAACTGAGTAAAATAAGCAATTTTAGCTGCATGGTGTCCTATTGTTTGTCGCAATTTATTAAATATTATATAATTATTTTGATAAATTATTTTCTGAGGGATCCACAATATCACGCCAAGATCAAGTGCAAGGTTTAATTTTTTTTTAGTTATTTAGCTCACAAAAACTGGCACATTAGAATTGTAGAGTCACTCGTTTAGTACAAACTTATATTAGTTTTTTACATCTTCTTTTTTTTTTTTTTATTAAATCCAGTGTGTGTGTAAGTTTTTTAGAAAAATATTGTATTATCGCCAAAGAATAGACGTAGTTTCTCTAGAGATTGACAAGTCATTTAAATACAACAAGAAAAGTAATGGATCCTAAATTGATCCTTAGAGTACACCAACATATACATTTTGTGTTGCTTTTGAGATTGTTAAAGATTACTATTTGTGGCTTGTTTGACAAATAACTTCTTATAAAATTTAAAGGGATTTTGTTTTATACCGTAGAAAAAACATTTATCCAAAAGTATGTCACGATTCGTACATTCGATTTTTTTTGCAGTACATATATGTTCTACTAATATATAAATAGCATCAGCTGTATATGTTTTTTTTTGAGATTCATATTATTGCTTTGTTAAAATATTCTGTTCTTCTAGAAATGTATCTTGTTCAACACACAACACAATTTTAACTATGTTATAATTTAGAATAATAATAATAATAATTTATTAGTGTATTTACACAAGTCAAGTAATTTGGATTTGAATTAACAAATAATATATGCACTAAAACATTCAATTAAGAGAATACCAAAATATGTTGCAAAAATAAAAGGACAATAAAAATAGAGATACAAAAATTCAATAAACTTACAATACAAAGTAAAATAAACTAAATAAATTTAATTAAAAGTACTGCCAACAAAATCTTTAGTGAAATAAAAAGCTTTTTCTATTAAATAGTCTTTCATATATTTTAAGAAAGTTTTTTTAGGTAGATTTCTAACATGTTTAGAAATCAAGTTGTAAAATTTAATGCAGTGATAATTAGAGCCCATTTGTGATTTTGACAATATTAGTTGGTATGGGTAAATATTCACTTTATTCCTAGTATTATGTGAATGATTATTTTCATAAAATTGAATTTTATTGAGGTGACTTTGCATATACTTTATAAACAAGAAAATGTCATTAACTTTAATACACAAAAAAATTTTAAACAATTATTCCTATAACCAAGATCTGATATTACCCTGATGGCTTTTCTTTGTAGGAGAACATTCTGTTTCGACTAGCAGAATGTCCCCAAATTAATAAACCGTAAATTACTAATGTGATTGGCAATAGATCAATGTAGGTCGTTTTAAGACTTATATAGACAGTACCGCTTAAAATTCTTAATAAAAAAATATTGTTGCATAACTTTTTTGCTAATGACCATTTCAGATCTGAATCAATATACAGCCTAAAAAACTTTGTATTGATACTAGTTTCATGATGGTTTTGTAACAAAAAAGTAAATGATGGATTTCTGAAGGTTTATAGTTATTGCAAAACCATCTGTATTATGTCCGTTCATAACCATATTGAACACTTTATGATTAAATGAGATGGTAGTATTATTCGCAAAAATAACAACATGTTTATCTTTAAAAAGTTAAGGAAGATCATTAATATAGATATGCAACAGCAATGGACCTAGTACTGAACTTTGTGGTAAACCTGTAGTTAAACGACTAAATTCTGAACGTGATTCATTGTGGTAAACATGCTGTTTCTTATTAAGCAAATAGGATGACAACAAACGACAGCTTCCTGGCTTAATGTTATACATATATAACTTACGTAGTAAAATCTCGTGATCAACACAATCAAATACCTTGATGAAGTCAATAAAAGATGATACTGAATATGCACCATTTTCAAAAGAATTGATTGTGTTGCTCATAAAGTTTAGTATAGCTTGTGTAGTTGACATTCTTTTTTGAAATCCAAACTGGTTGTCAGAAAATAAATGTTCTGATTAAAAAATATACACTAATAGATTTTTTATCATAGTTTCAATAATATATTCATTAAACAGTTAAAAAATGTTACTTTTCCTGTATCATAACGACAGTAATACTGTAACAATCAAAACAATTACTTTTTTACTACACATTAAAATAATAGGTGGATCAGATTTAGATAAAGATCTTATTAAAATAGACGGTATATATTTAAAAAGAAATTATTAAAATCAGTGGCGCTAATATCACAGGTTGTATCACAGTTTTTATTAATTGGATTAATGGTTCTTCACATAACTTTTTGAGAGCTACAATGACTACTTACATACTTATTATTATAAATACTTATTATTATAAATGCTAATTATTAACCAAGCATTTTTTATAGCTAAGTTATATTTTGTTCTGTATGTTTTTTTTACTGAGGATCATTTCATCTAAGACAAACTTTGTTTATAATATTTAAGTTTTTACGCATTTCATTTAACTCTTCGTTAAACCAGATTATTTTATTTTGTTTTCAGCCATTGCTTGGTTGCAGTTCTTTATGAGGAGAAGCATGTGGAAAAGAATTTGATTGAGTTAAAGGTCGACATAGTCGTGGCTTAACTTTATTATTATTAATATGTTCAATAATATGGAAAAACTAGTAATAGGGTCTTTATAGCTTATATAACATGTCCAGTAACATGTTAATAACATATTTAAAATATTTGTTACTAACATTTGTTACTAACAATTCTTTATAACATATTAGAGTTTATAAATAAACGTTAATAAATTTTTTGTCAGTAACATTTGATACGATTTTTTTTTGCCAATTAAAAAATAAAGTAATTGTTTGGGTTCTAATTTATTGGATGAAATTTTACTAAATATTTGTTAAACATTGTATTGTTAAATTAAAATTTTTAATAATTGGCACGCAAAACAGTTATACTGACGTTAGCACTAAAATCAGGCCGTCCAAATTTTTTTTATTACTTATTTTTAACAATGGCTATAATCATTTGTTTCATATTTACATCATCAACTGTAAATCATTATTCAAATTTGTCTTTTGCTATCATGCAATGCCGTGGTCCTACAAAGCATGCTGACGAGGAGTTATAAAACTTTTGAGACAATAACATATATTACTATCAGTTGATCAAAAAAGATTATGCAGTGTTTGAAGGTAAAATTTAAAAAAAAAAAAAAAACAATAATACACCATTATTTATCATTAAACTGAATTATCATTGGCAAACGTGCCAATTTTTAATAAAGTTATTTTTAAAATCTAAGAATTTTATTTTAGTTGATCAGAGAAAGTTGTTTCTGGATTAATGCTGTTTGTACTAACTCAAACTTTTTACAATAAAACACAGCAGTGATGCTTTAATGAGTTTTCAAAAACTTATAACAGACAATTTTGGCTGCTGTTCACTAAGCATACAATCAAAACTTTTATAGATTTATAGACAAATAAAAAGAACGCTTAAGTTTTTCTTTTTTTATTGCAATCGATTAAGAAAAAAATGATTTTCACGTTGTCAAACAAATAGTAGACGTTTTGACTTGTTATTATTTGACAATTAATGAATGACTTATTAGCTTAACTTTTTTGTTTTTTCTATTTGGTGAAGGTACAAACAAATAGTTTATTAATTATATTAAACAAGTTTTAAGCAATCAAGCTTCAATTTATCTTTACAACTTCTTTATTGTTAATGCTAACCTATATTAAAAAAGGACACATTTTGGTTACTAATACATTAATCTTCTTCTTCTTCTTTCCATGCCTTATCCGTTGCGAATATTGGCGATCATCATGGCTATCTTCACTTTATCCACGGCTCCTCGGAACAGTTGTATTGAGGTCACTCCAAACCACTGGCGCAGATTTTTAAGCCAGGATATTTATCTCCTCCCCGGACCTCTTTTTCCCAGCACCATTCCTTCCAGAATAAGTTGGAGTATTCTGTACCTTTCCTTGTGCCTCATAACATGCCCAAGGATTCTAGTTTTCTAACTTTTACTGTAGTCATTATTTCTTGATCCTTCCCCACTCGCCGAAGAATCTCCTCGTTAGTAACATGATCTATCCACGTTACCTTCAGTATACGTCTGTAGGTCCACAACTCAAACGCTTCTAGCCTGCTTTCAAAATCCTTGGTAAGAGTCCAGGATTCTGCGCCATACAGAAGAGTGGAAAAAATCGTAGGATTCTGATTTTAAGTTGTAGAGTCAGGTCTGGACTGGTGAAATTTTTTTTCATTTGTATGAATGCAGCTCTTGCTCTCTCAATTCTGCATTTTATTTCCACAGAATGGTCCCATTGTTGGTTGGTTATTTGGATATTTGTACATTAATAAATTATAGAAATTTGGAAGTCAAACTAAATTGAGAAAAATTACAAGCATATACTTTTTAAGACGAGTTAAGTTGAGATAAAATCCTAAGAAGCTCGTTTGTACAATTTTCATGCTTTTGACCAAATTGAATCTAGATTAAATAAGAAAACTGTTTGTTGTTGCAATTTTGTTGGCTTTAATTAGTTTTAAATAATTAATACGTTTTTCTAAATCCTGCAAAATGTTTTTGATAATTTACTGTCTATTTGAGGTACTATCGAGTTTTTGTTAATTTTAATTATTTTTGATTTTTTAGTTCTAGTAAGTTTTATTATGCCCGTTTTTCCTTTTAATCTAAGTTATCACAATGCTTTTTAAATGCTATTGCAAGCCTTTCTAGTAATACTTAAATTTTATTTAGCAAGTTAGGAAATCCATAGAACTCTTAAAATGTAAGTTTTATTATTATATTGTCTCCTTGTAAGCTTTGTGGTATTGTAAATATTTTTTATAGGTATTTTTAAATTTTCGTAGATTCACTAAAATTTTTAGTAATATGAAGTTCTTTTCGGCTATCCTAGGCGTATCGTTTTAGCTTCTATGTTATTCTATGCCCATCATAGTTTTTTTTAAATACGATGAATAGCCTATGTCTATGTCTTTGAAACACTAATGCTTTTTGCGCTTTTTGCTTTAAAATATAATGAGGCCAATTACGTTATGTTTAAGCTAATTGACAGTATTTAATATTTATATCTGTACCAAAAGTTTTTAAAAGCTTTTACGGTGAACTACTAAGTTTGAGTAATAAAATTGCTAAATAAAAATTAAAAAAAAAATCTACCCATTTTTATCCTTACTTTATCTAATTACAAGTGTATGCCATACGTTTATTGATAATGTAGAAAGACAGTTACCCACTATTGCTATTGATTTGTTAAGCAATACTTTTTTATTTTTAATATTTGCTAAAAGCAATTTGAAAGCAGAATAAACGTAATTAAAGTATTAAAAACTTGAAAAAAATTGTTTGTGTCAAATAACTAAACTCCTAAGAGAATATCTAAGAGACAATACACCACATTTATTTTGAACCAAAATAAATAAAGAAATAAAACATTAACTAAGACTTTTGCCCAAACCATTGTAAATGCCTTTCTCTACGTGAATCGTGATCATGTGAATTTTTTCAGATTTTTTTAGTGAACCAATTAAGATATCTTGCAGCGTAGTGCACGGCACTTTTAGAAATTGTTAGGATATTTTTTGCACATATTTATTTATATTTGAGAAAATAAAAATACCCGTCTGTTTTTTAAGTTCTGCAAAATTTTCTTAAAAAAAGACAACAAGTGTTTTTTGTTTCTCAAATATAGATAAAAACGTGTTTTATATTATTCTTTGATAATTTTGATGAAGAAAAATTTTGTTTACAATTTTGTCTAAAAAATGCAATCCTGAGAAGTTACAAACGATCAAAAAATGTGAAAAAACACAACAAGTTTTTTTAAATTTTAATTGATTATTACTTGGTAATGGTTCACTAAAAAATTCACATAATCAGGATTTTTGTAGAGAAAGGCATTTTTAGTAGTTTTAGCAAAAAAACATACAAGACCATATAAATACAAACAAAAATTCACTAGTTAGTAAAGGTCTCAACCATATTTTATATTATTATTTATAATTTACATCATTATCTTCATTAAAGTGGTTACTGCTACTAGTGGAATGACAATGACAATCTTCATTTTTGCAAAATCTTGGCAAAATTGGCAAAAAAAACGACAACTTGTTTTTTAAAAAGCAGACTAATTATAAGTCAGTATTTTTAATTTACTTAATTTGAGATAAGTAAACTTATTGTTTCCAAACTATAGAGACATATTTTAATTTTTTTGAGAAACGGAGTTTTTTAGACTTTGTTAATTTGTAATAACTATTTCTTATTGAATGCTATTGTGAAAGTTTTAGTGTTTGTGCAAATGACTGTATATTATTTAAATTTGTGTTGTTACCTTTGAATATGCATCTAGTAAATTAGTTTTGTAGATTTAAGTGAGGCTTAGAATCTAGTCCAGCTACACTCTTATATAGTAAATGTAATTTTAATTAGAAAACTGCTTGTGATTTTTTTATATTGGTACTTTTTCATTTACTATGTGTAATTATATATAAATTAGTTTGCAGTTTAAATGATACTAATAAATTAATACAATTACCATATCAAAACAAGCTAATATTTGTTGAAGTTAAATAATAACAGTTCAATGATAATATCAACTGACGGTGAAATTTAAAATAATTTTAAATAACCTTGAATCAATATAAAATTTATTAAAAAGTAAGAAAATTGACCGAAAATATCTTCTTAAAAAAAAGATTTTAATAAATGTAAAAAATTAATCCTTGGCTGCTGTGATTGTTAGATTGAGTTTGAATAAATTATTAATTCATTTCATAATTAAATTATCAATTTATTTAAAAAAATAAAGTAAAACATAGTTTTTTTTTTAAATCAATTAAGCGAATAAAGTTACTATGATATTCAATCATTCTAATCAAATAAATAAAATAACAATTTAATAACGATATGACTAGAGAATACGTTTTATAATTTCATTGCAAAATAAACTACTAAAATGTGTTTTAAAATGTATATGATTTAATGATTATAATAGAATCTGCAAACTTTGCACTAGTCTGTACACATTTGTTTGTATGTATCTATACTTGGCACCTGGTTCTACGCACATTCTATATAAATCTTCAATCTGTCAAAACGTTGCATACTTTTGAATTTATATAGAATACAGAAAAAAATAAATAGGAAATTCAAGGTTTTAATGCGTGATGCGACAATGACGGATGAATTTAATTGGACTGATAGTTCTTAATTAACGTTGTTGATGTAATACACACAGCACGACTTTAATTGCGAAATGCACGCTAGCACCGTAATCATATTATTGAAGCGATTTTAAAAAACTCTTACTCACAACAATTTGATACTAATATCTTTTTCCTGTGTTGGATTATACACTGCGGGAACTATAAAAATTCTAGGTTTAAACAAATAATTAACAAGCAAGTGTTGTATAAACAATGGTGCTGGCTTATGCACTAAATCTAAATGTAGCGAGTGTGAAAGTTGATGAACTGTCAATGTGTTTATTTGTGTTTTTGAGTGTGTGTGGGGGAAAGCGTCAGTGGTGTGAGGTAAGTATGAGCAGACCGACTTTAAACGTAGTTTATTAAACATTACATTTTAATGCCCAACCGCTATGATATGTTGATGGCCTCATTAAGGACAGATTTAGAACTAAGTAACGTACTTATACACTACGTGTCAATATCAGCTGTGAATTTCGCATATTGCCGCCGGGTTGAAAAATAATTTCATCAATCAATTAGGAACATTATACTGTGCTAAAATTAATACGTGCATATTATTTTATCAACATGCACAGGAAACAATTTTTATGAAAATATAAAGCAAGCATATTTTACCATTTTTACATAAATTTATTTTACATTTTATCAACACAAATTGATTTATACTTACTTAAATGTCAATGAAACGACGTACTTACTTCTGTTTATTAAATATAAAGTAATTTCATTTAACTTATATTGTACACTTACTTTTCATATCATATACTATGTGTTAACTAATATAATTTTTATAGTTTTATCAGATTTCTAAGACAGTTATTAGACTTTTTTGAAAACATGTGAAACTAAATTACTTTGTTAAAGGTTTCTGTTAAGAATATATAAATTTTAGTTAAATATAGTCTATTAATAATATATAATAAAAAAAGTATTTGTTTTTTTTTTCATTCTTTAGAAAATTAATGAGTCTTAAGTATTAATTGATGAAGCAAAAATATATATATTTATTTATTTTTAATTCACCTTAAAATAACAACAGTATAGTTATGAAATCTGTCTAGAATAGAAGTAGTATTTTTTTATAAACTTTTTTTTAAGATTTTATAATGAGATTTAATATTTTGCAATAATTTGCCAAATGTTTGTTTTGAAGTCCTATTTGTATTATGGATTTTTGGCATATAATTTATATAACTCTATAGCAAAAGCTAGATAAATGATAATATTTTGTCAGCTAATTGACGTTATTATTTCATCATATAATGAAGGGTGAGAAATTAATTTTTGTAAGAAAAAAAAACTGAAAATGCAATCAAACATTAACTGCACCAATTTTTTAAAATTTAATTCACATTTAGTACCTAACAATCAACATAAAGTGTCTTAAACAAAAACAAAAGATGCATTATGATCTTATAAAATATCTGATTTACATCTCATTTAAGTTTCTAATAAATCAGGAATTTAAAACATATTTTTAGCATATTACAAAACATGAAGTGTACAGTTTTAAATTTCAGAAGAAATTAGTTCTTTATTAAAGCTGTTTTACGCAATTTATAGTTATTACTACTCTTAATTATGATTATAAAACAAACTAAAAACACACCAGTTTTAAGGTTAATATTATAGTAAGAAATATTCAGAACTATTAAATTAGTGTTTTTCATGCAATTAAAGTTATTTTATAGTTATAGTTATAATTGTAGTAAGCCATTTGAAACTGTTTTATTTATGTTTTTTAAAATAACATAATGTTAAATCAAAATTTAAACTTTCTAAGTTCTTATGATATATTAGCTATAAAACAATTTGTATTTTATAAGCATTTTTTTAAGAAAAATACTATTACTAACCAAATACATCTTTAATGATTTCAAAGAAAGGTTTTATACGCCAGTAGGCTTTTTGTCACTGTATGAGATACATTACTCATTAAGTTGTATTTTTTAAATATTTATCATGATAGATGTGGCTTCTTCTTATAATATATGACGTATAGATATCAATACCTTATAGTAGAAGCAACAAATTGAAATGAGTTTTATGAAAATATGATGTACACCAAAAATTATTCTTGACCCTTTGCTCAATGCTGATAACAATAATCTTATTACAATAAAAAGTAAAAGATGAAAACAGTAGTGATAATTTTAGTGGTGGTACAATACTAATAAATTATGTTTCAATCAACATTACGGATGTTATATTGCCAAAAATATATTAACTGAATTGTTTAAGCTTATATTTTATCTGTTTATTTTTGTTTGGCATATTTACGACTGCACCTATGCCGGTGAGATAGCTAAGTTAGTTTGCTTAGCACGTTTGGAACTTGATCTTTCAAAATATGACTAAATAAAAACTTGCTTTTTATCTACTGGGATGATTCAAAGGTTATCTACAGCCAGACACGAATAGTGTGGCCTCTATAATAGGCAACTTAATGCAACTAATGCCTTTGCTGGTTTTAGCATTTTTCATTTGCGCTTACATTTTAAACATTCCATGAGCGACGTTGTTCTGGTATTGAAAGATGCTAAAACGGGCAAAGGCATAAGTTTATCCACATTTAACATAATTTTTGTGTATACTAAGTTGCCTATTATAGAGGCCACACTATTCGTGTCTGGCTGTAGTAAGCTAATGATTTTATAAACCAACTTTAAACAAATCGTAACGTTTTTGGGGTGATGTAAAATAGCTGTAAAACGCACAAAAAAATAATTGAACTTAAAAAGTATGTAGACACATTTGTTTCAATCATTGTTATCAATATTTTATTCAGCACACATATATTATCTTATACATTTCAAAAAACATGTGTTTAAGAAACGATCCTTGTTTGAACGTTTACAGCCAATGTCAAAACTGCATAACAAACTACACACAAACCGACAAATTTGACTTAAATTTAAGTAAGATTTTTTTAAAACGTTTAAAATTAATTTTAGTCTTGATCGCACAATGTATTTCTCGGTTAATTTTTATATTGAGTTAAAAACTGCAATCGTTAATATAATCCTAGATTCCAATAATCTTGGAACCACCTAAGATCAATCTTATGTTTATACTTATAGTAAGAGATTAAATTGTTTTATAATAATATTGTTATCTAGCAATATTTATAAAGTATTGGGCATGTTTTAACTACTATTGTGATAGTTTTGTTTTATTGTTTGCACACAATTTGTCAAGTATACCATAATTTTTTTTGTTGTCAGTTTTGTGTCAACCATTGTATAGTCTAGAAACAATAATTTATTTTGTTTATTATATTATATTTTTTTAATTTATTTAAGTTTAATTTTCTTTGGGTTTTAATTAACACAATTACACGCTTAATAATTAATGATTAAACGTTTGAGTAAGGTTATGTAGGTTAACAAAGTTCTGCTGTATGTATAGAGTGTAAATTATTATTATAATTTTATGTTTTGATTGTAAAACTAAAGTGCATATATCACGTATTATAAAACCATCTGATGCAAGTATACATCAAACCAACATTGTCCAAGTTTTACATTTGTTTAAGAACCCATTTTATTTGCAGGATTATATCTAATTTGCTACTCAAAATTTTCATCTTATAATTGTCTGCAATTTTAGTACCAAGATACTTTAATTTATCTTCGTTTATGTACACGTCAATTTCTTTCACACCTCCAATTCTTATAACTTTTATTTTGCTTTGTTTATACTCAATTGATTCGAATTTTTTAAGTTTTTTAATCAAATTCTTCAGTTCTTCTGTGTTTTTTGCACACAATCAAATGCTTTACGTGGTCTATAAAATACACATTTAAACTTGTATTTTTTAAATACCATTTTTTAATTATCTTCATTATATTGCATCGTTTGTCCATATGTTTTTTCTGAATTAAAATGGTTTATCAAACCATATTTTTCTTTATAATTTTTACAAATCTTTTATTTGTTACTCTCCACAAAATTTTTGCTGCGTGCACTATCAAGTGTTCTATACCCCATGCATTTTTTTGCTTTTTTGCCAGTTGTATTACTTCTGTTTTCAGAAAATGCTTGGTTATTTTCTGTTTTTATATATATCATTACACAATGTCAGCTTTTTTTTTGCAAAAATTTCAACAGTACTAACGGTATTCTATTTAACCCTAAAGCATTTCTAAGCTTCATATCTTTTATATCTGACATATTTTTTTTATCATAATGCTTTCATTTATATTGTCTTTATATACAAGCTTCTTTTTTTCTAGTTTTTCGTTTTTTATAAATATGTTTTACGTATCCTTTTTATTAAGCCCCTACAAACATGTCGTAAAACTTCTGGGGCGATGTAAAGTAGTTTAAAACGCGCAATAAATAATAATCTATTGAAAACCTTTTTTATTTTTCAATAATTTTCTTTGTTTGGTTTCTATTTTTAGTGTTATTTTTTAATTTTCTGTCTCCGTTTATTTGATTAATATTATTATTATTATTGCATTCTTTATTTATCATATTTTAATTCTGTTATGCACTTGATTGTGCCTACATACCGATCCTATTCAATTTTTTTATCTCTATACATTTATTATTAAACCATTGCTTTCTGGCTTTATTTGTTTGTTTTTTCTTAGTTCTGTATTATATAGACTTTTGATTTTTTTTTTCATTTGTGTACTGACAGTACCTGCTAAACCTTTCTTCAATTATTATAAAATCTATTTGCTTTCTGTATTTGTTTTGATGTGCTTTTCAAGTATACCATCTTTTCTAGTGGTTTGTAAACTACGTGTTTGGAGATATTAGTTTTTTTAAAAATTTGACTAGTCTTCTGTCTTGAAGTTCATACTTGCCTACTACTCCTTCTATACAATCTTCCTACACTGACATTCCCGTGTTCTAATACAATATTGTAGCATCATCGGTCTTTTTTCTCTAAGATGTTTTCTACTCTGCTATATACTTTTTCTACCGCACCATCTAAATAACTGTTTCTTGGTTTATAAACTTGTATGATTAGTATATTTTTTTGCCGCATATCACTTGGCTCACATATTTGTATATTTTTTTTCTCAATAGCTAAAATAGAATTTTGCTCCTTTGTTGGTTTTTTGTTCTTGTCCTTCCTATCTTGTTTCACTGATTCTTATCATGTCCAGTTAACTTTTTAGCAATTCACGTTTTAAGTTTTCTACCTTATTTCCTTCTGACATTCCATTTCCAATTCTCATTGTGGTTTCTTTTCATTTCACAAGCTTCTTACTTATACTGTACCCACTTCCCGGAGATTTGATTGGGGAACTATTTTACCTTTGTTGTTTAGTTTCATCATTTATTTTACCTTTCCCATGCACTTGTTTTTATGATATTATGAGGTCTTTAATATAGTGGTTTCTTCTGGCCCGGCATCTTTATAGCATTGATCTTGAAGGACTCATCCGCTAATAGGTGTAATTTCTTAACTCTAGGACAAAGAGGTGGCAAGACTTTATATTTGCTCTTTTGCTTTCTGAAGAGACCGTTGGCAGTAGAAAGGAGCTTCTGATTCCGGAAGTCGCTTGGTTGCTATTGCCTTTTTAGAAGTAACAGGTTGCACCGCGTAAAGGAGAGGTTGACAATTGAGGCATTGAGCGCAAAAGTGGACTAACCCTCAAATTTTAAAAATCTAGTTCTGTTATTTTTACTTACATATATTATAAAATGGTGTATTTAAGAAAAATAAACTGAGCATCATATCTTGTTCTGATAACAATAATTGAGCATAAAACGAGTTAAAATAAGTTAAATGCTATTGAAATCTATTATTTTCAATTGCATATTGTTCAATTTGTTTTTTAAAAGTTAATCCACTTTTGCTTTCAATGCCTCATTTGAGACGCATTCTACCTTTTCCACCTAAACGTGTATATAGCTGTAGTATGCGTTAGTACATTTTTTTAAAGATTTTGATTAATAAATGTAAAAACTAGCAAATACTAAAATAGTTTTTTATTTAATTGAAAAATAAAATAAATATGTTACATAATAATATTAAGTCTACGTTCACCATAATCTATTAACTTGTAATGTAGCTATTTTTATATGTGTAGCAATACTACTAAAACGTAATATAAATTGCTACACGCTAGAATTTTAAGTTTAACTTTTTATCATGCAATTACAACTTCATCAGAAATGTAACAATTATAAAAAAAAAAAAATGTACAATAAAAATTGCAAAACGTCAGCGTTTTTAATATTGAATTTGTTTTTGTAAAATTTTAATTAAAACGACATTTTTGTGGAAACCATACATATTTTTTTAAATATTTTAAAAACAGAATGTCCATATCTAAAAAAATAGTTAAGTAAGGAGTATTAAAAAAACATACTGCTCTTTCGACTTCTATTTTAAACCTGGGTTGCCATTTTTGACATTTTGTTAATAGAATTTGGCATTTTTTGATATTTTGTAGCCGGATTTTGTTTTGTTTTCATATTTTTTAAATTTTATAATCAGATTTTACTATTTTTAAAATTTTTTTAAAATTATTGAACTTTTTAAGAGTTTATGCCGAGTTTTGGTTTTTTCTAACAATATTTTTGATAATTTAAAGCTGGATTTTAATTTTTTATAAATTTATGTAAATGTTTACTTTTTTTTTAAGTTTAGACCGGATTATTTTGATGCTTTCTAATTATGTTTTTAACTTCAAGGCCAGTTTTTGCTAGTTTCACATTCTATGAATAGAATTTTGCAGTTTTCAATTCACAAATATTTGTTCTTTTTGAAAAAAAAAATGTTTTTGACTTCTATAAACAGAACTTTGTATTTTTCAACAGTTTATGATTAACGTTGAATGCATTCTTAAAATATTTAATTATTTTAGAGCAGAATTTTGCATCTTTTAACAGATTATGGGCGGATTTTGCAATTTCTAATAATATTTTGTTATTTTATAGTCAGATTTTGTTATTTTTAGCGTTTCATAATTTTGTTTACAATTTTTAGTAATTTATGGCAGGATTCTGCTACTTTTTAGCAATGTTTTGATGTTTAAAGGCAAACAGTTAAAAGCTATTTTAACTTTCTAAAAAAAATTGTAGATTTTGTTATTTTTAACAATTTATAAATAGAATTTAGCACTTTTTAAGCTGGATTTTGGTTCTTTCTGACATTATTGTAATATTTTATAACCGAATTTTGCTATTTTCTACGCTTTTTAAATAGAATGTTATATATATATATATAAGTTTTTAGTTGTATTTTGGTGCTTTTTGACAATAAGATGATTTAGGTGTTTTTTTAATAACATTTTTCATTTTTCAACTGTTTTTGGTCAAACTTTGTTTTTTCTGACAAAATTTTAATATTTTATTACCGGATTTAATTATTTTTAACATGTTTAAACTGTTGGTTTGTTCTGAAGCTATTTTAATATTTTATAATAAGATTTTGTTATTTTTGATTTTTTATGAGTATAATTTTGCATTTTTTAATTGTGACCGGACTAAAAAATAAAATGTGTATGCATTTATCTAAAACCCTGGGAGAAGATAATATTTTGCGGTAAGCCATACGATACTGCTAACAAACTTTTGGGCAGAATGATCTGAAAAGTTCTGCTGTCGTTCTTAACTACCTATTTGTATAAAGCAGGATTTTTTTGTTGGATTTATAAAAAAAATATGTACAAGAATAGACTGAATTTTGAGCATGGCATGCAATTTATACATTCTATAAATTTAACGTTTTGTATAAGTTTTCATTGCTCAAAAATTATCTTTAGTGTAATTACTAATTAATGAAGCTATGATGATGATATTAATTATAATATTAAATATAACATTAAAACTCAATTGTTTTCATTTTTAATAGAGTATATTTGTACTTTGGGTCGCCAGCCCAAAAGGTTATGAATCTCTGCTCTAAACGTTGCAAAAACGATTTTAAAAATGATTTAAATTATAGGAGTTGTGCTCAAAATTTTATTTTTTAATATTTAAAGCTGTTTATATTTTTTATATAATTTATATGAGAACCTAAACAAACAAAACAAATTTGCAAAAATGTTTTGTGACGTAGCAATAGTGAATTGTTATGCAAGTGTTTTATTGGAAAACTAAGGGAGTAGATAATGCGAAATTTTTAATAAGTTTGTTTTATACTATTTTTTCTACAAAAGCTAAAACACTTCTTTTTTTTTACTTATTGAAATTATTTGAATAATTTTTGAAAAATAAGATGAATTATGTGGAGTATGGTGGCATTAAATCGGATTTATATGTAGCAAAAAGTTCAATCTTGGACTTTTATTTTTTCTAAAATTATGCATCGATGTATTGAAAGTTTTTTACCTCTAACACTTTATTGTATCCAGACAACCTAAACATTTTTAAAACAATTAGATCTAAAAAAGATACAATATCTTTGCAACTAGATTTTACCTATCCACATACATGAAGTCAAAATAATCATCTTGTCTTATTGTTAAAAAAGGTTTTGTCTTACATTTTTCAGAAAACGTTTATAATTTATATACAATTAAAATGTTAACTATGCAATTAAAAAGGTTAGTGATATTACAGATTTGGGCATAAAATTTGACAAAAAATATCTGAGTTTATTATAAAAAACTGTTTATTTTTCTTTTGTTAAAAGTAAAATTGAACATTGCTTAATTAATTGGAATCTATTTTATAAAAGTTTAGTAATGACCTAAAACAAGATCAAATAATTTTTTTATTATTTTCAATATTTTTATTAAAAATTTCATAAAACATATCCAATTTAAGATGATTTATATAAATTATTATTAAATAAGTTTGGTTTTCAGTCACTTTTCACCAGAACAAAATTATATTTGAAATAATATTTATTTTGCACAACATTGTAGATTCTTTATCAATCCTCAATCAATTCAGTTTTAATGTTCTTATATTAAGTAGTTGTTTTGATCATATATTTTACAATCAATTTGCTCGCACTTGCCATCATATGAATTTGTCGTTCGAATCAATGTGCTATTATTTTGATAAATATGTAAACACTGATTCTTAAATTATATTATTACAAGAATTTTTAGATAATTTGTATATCAGTGCATAGTAAAAAATTAAACTAAATCTAAATTTACTTGGCGTAAAGAGCATTGTCGCTCAATGTATTATTAGTATATTTTTTGGTTTTATTGGATTAATAAATTTTATTATTATTTTGTTAGCACGTCGAATCGAATCAAATTTACATTGATAAGTTTGTTTTTTAATCATTGAGTTACTCATTACTATTTTTATAATCATTATATGCACTAGAACTGGACGTCGTAATGAGGTTCACCAATAATAAATTAATATTTTTACTCAACAGGTCTTTTTTAGCATTGACAAGCAATGTGACAGACGTGGAACAAAAACAATGATTAGTATAATTTAGTGTATTATTAATTTTTAAATACGTAGCAACAAAACTTGCAGTAATGGAGATGACTATGTTAATAGTTTTGCTGAATTCTTTTCTTCTGTTTACAATACACAAACTCATTCAACTACTTTGTTTGACTTTAAGAAAAACGTATTACATCGAGCATTTTCAATTAGTCTGTTGTCCATGCTTTTAATATTCAATATTCTTTTGTATACTTTTGTGTAATTGTAATATTGCTTGTAATTCATCGTTATTTATGTACATAATGATGTAGATGTAAATGGTTTTGTATATACTGTGAATAAAGTATTATTATTATTAAAACGGTTTTATCTCAGATACTCAATATGATTTTTTATTAAAACGTTTGACACGATTTTCTGACATGTTAGTTTCAAATACAAATCTACTTGAGACAAACATGGAAAAAAATTTGCAGTAGCTCTAGACATTTTAAAGCATTTCATAAGATATAGCATCTTAATATTATTAACAAGCTTCATTGTATAGGTCTTAATAATAATAATAATAATACTTTATTACGGATAACTCCAGTTTACAATGTAGATAACAATACAAAAGACTATAATATAATAATTTGTTAAAACTAAATTGACACACACACACACACACACACACACCCTCGCACACACACACTCACACGCACACATACATAATACTATAAATGTATACATAACTAATTAACAATAATGTTATGAGTAAATTTAAATTTGCTTTACACATTGCTTAAATTGATAAAATGTACATTTAAAAATATCAACATCGCAAGTATTATAATTGCGTAATATTCTAGAGACGGGACTGTAAAAACCATAGTTAGTAGAATGAAACTTAATTTAAAATACATAACTATTTCTGGTAATATGCAATGTGTTGATCACAAATCTGTAAGTCTTATTAATAGCTTATTTGAAAACAGAAAAATTAAAGTTAGAAATAATGGTTATGCCTCAAAATAATATACGCTGGTGCTTCCTATGATTCTGTTCTATTTCCGACTTTATTATGGATTTGCATTAATAAACTTCTTTAAGTAACCAACAGTTTTAGTTATAGTTTAGCAGATGATAACACGTTTCAAACTTTATACTTTCCAAAGACTATATCGACAAGTATGATAGAACGTCTTGAAATTTTTAGGTTAGATAGGTGGCATTAATAAAGATAGACGTTGAAACAATAGGCCTATTCAAACGGACTCTCTAAACACGTCGGCCAGCAAGAAGTGTTGCCGGTTAGTCAACTTTAACGTGTAGCTTGGAGTTCTAACTTGGCGAAAAGTTTTATTTTGTGCCGCGCTTTCTGGTTTTTAGTGAACCAAATTAATTTAAAATACCAAAGATTTTTGGCTCACTAGTTTCTTCATTTTTTTCAGTTCCTTTTGACTCAAGTTTTGTATTCTTAGTATTTTTTTTAAATAATTGTGTTGTTAGCTTTAAGACTATACCGACCGCTACCTTGATTTGTAGTATTTTAAGAAAAACGGCAACTTTGACTTCAATTGCTTCTACAAATAATTTGATAATCGATTTATTTTTTGTACCACTACAATTAGAAAGGATTAACTTATGATATTTCAATTTTCAAAATCTTTTTTGTGAAATTATATTTTCAAATAACATCAAAATGCATTCAAAAATAACATTTGATAGGTTTTTTCGGCTATTTCCTAACTATTATTTGACTAAAAGACTTCGACATATCATAGTTTATTCCTTTCTAAATGTACTGGTAAAAAAATAAATCGATTATCAAATTATTTGTAAAAGCAGCGATGAATCCAAAGTTGCCGTTTTTGTTAAAATACTACAAATCAAGGTAGCGGTCGGTATGCTCTTAAGGCACACAATAACTTTACAAAATACAATCAATTTTTTATATGTTATATTTTTAACATTGCGATTTTTATAATCGCCGATGTTCGATAAACATGGAAATTCTTTATATAACTCAATACATTTTTCTAAACTGTGTTTAGACTAAAAGGACATTTTTGAGCGTGATTGATTTACTAATATAAACCAAATAAGTGACAAAAGAGCAGCAATACTGAGACAACAGGAGCGTTGGATTGTTGCGACCGTGTGAATGCTATTTAATTTAAAACGTGCCATGTTAGGCGCGTAGGAAAATCAGGCTTTGAGCACGTTATGTGTTAGCACATTTACACACACAATTTTATCTTACGTGTTTGGCGCGTATGCTCCAAAACTGTTAAAAAAGTGTCCGTGTGAATGACCCTATTATTTGACTAAGGGTACTTTTAGCTAGATCAATTTTTACTCTAATAAAACTCAACTTTTTACTATTTTAAAAACAAATTCTAAGTTATCTTGAGAACCAAATAATAAAACGAATCTATATCTAAATTTTCTTTAATTTGTTTTCTAGGGGTTTCAATTTTACATAATCTTTTCTAAAACGACTATGTTATGTTCACATAACTTGTAAAGTATCTAAAAAACTAGGATTTTTTAATAGATAATAATAATAATAACAATATCAATTTTTATTTTTATTTCACACAATAGAAAAAGATCAGACTGCTTCTGTTCTTTCACATAATTTTTTTAGTTTTCAAAATAATAATCTTGTTCTGAATTAATTTTAAACTTGTGTTTCTTTTATGGGTTTCTTCTTTCCTTTATTCTGTACTTAATTCAATGCATGGTTTAATTTGATTATTACCAATTTCTAATTCAAAAATATATTTATTTGTTAAAGAAATAAAAGTACATAGTGCAGGTTAGTATTTAAACAATGTTTACATAAAATGGTAACATAAGATGAGACTCTAAATAGTAAAAATATATGCTTTCTCAGATACAGTTAAAAACAACAAATATGATATACTCTACAACTGAGCATAAGTCATCATGGTTTTTAGGCCAAACGGCAAGTTATTAGGAAAAGAATAAGGCTAAACTCAGGAAAACATAAAAATAAAAAACATGCTAGTAACAATTGCATATCATTAATGAAATGAAGAATATGATGGGTTCAACATTAGCACTATGAGAGTACTTGGCGATTAAACACCAGGTTCTCTGAAAGCAATTGGGTGATTTGATGACATATACATATGTATGAGAATATAAAATGTGGTAGCGATAATTTAATTTAATTTAATGATGAGCGAGTCAATAAAACTAAAACAAGTTTTGTTTTATTGTTCGTCAAATAATTGCAATAATTGATATGGAATGTGATTTAATTGGAAATAGTGCATTATGTGATCTGATTTTGGCGATGTTTATAATAACAATAGATTATTTATTTTTTCTTTCTATAAAGTGTCCTTGGTATTTAATTTTCAATGTGGGTTGTAGGTGGCCAGTTTAGGACGGAAAACCAATTATTTTTTATAAAAGCATTTTAATAAAACTTTTACAAAAGCAAACGTTTCGAGGGTTACACTACCCCATTCATCAGTGCTAAAACAATATTTATAATAACCTTATTTATTAATTTTGTGTAATATTTATTATATTTATTTATTTAAATTACCACAGAACCGTATTCCAAGATAGGGCAAACCAGGCCACAATATAGCGATCGAAGAGCTGTTAGCGACGTAAAATGCTTTGTATGGCGTTTGATAAATCTTAATATTCTTAAAGCTTTGTTGGTAACATAATTAACATGTTTAACAAACGTCAATTTGGTATCCATAAATACACCAAGATCTTTAAAAAAATCGACTCTTTCTAATATCTGTGAGTTTATACTATAGTCGTATGCAAAATTAGATTTTGATCTATTAAATGTCTTTACCTTATATTTTTTTACATTTAAGTCTATACCATTAATAGTACATCATTTTACAACATCTTTGATGTCATTATCAATTAAAAATTCCTCTTCAGTTGTTGTTACTGTTCTAATGAGTTTTAAATCATCGGCATAAAGAAGGAATTCACACGATTTTATTGACTGAGAAATATCATTGATAAAAAATAGAAATATAAGCGGCCCCAGATGACTAACTTGTAGAACACCTGAGGTAACTGCTGATTGTATCAGAAATAAAACCATTAACAGTGACATATTGTGATCTATTATTGAAGTAGATTTTCCTTTGCGAAAACCATGCTATTGATTATTTAAAATATTTTTAAATACCACATTTATTTTATTATAGACAATAAGTTCAAAAAGTTTTGGTATAGCACTAATAATAGAAATTGGTCAATAATTTTGTATATTAGATTTATCTCCCGACTTATATATTGGTACAACATAACTGGACTTTCATATAGATGGAAAATAACTTGTATTTAGGCTAAGATTGAAGATGTAATTTAAAGGGGTGGCAATTTCATTTTTACATTGCTTAAGTATAGATGCTGGTATAACATCAACACCAGGTCTAATATCCAATTTAAATCCAAATACTTTGTTTTTTACTTCTTTTAAAGCGATGTTACAAGAGTTAATGTTGATAGCAGAGTTAACTGTAAGTGGATTGGGCTCCAATAATTTAGTGAAAGAGCATGCTGATGAAAAATATAAAAAAAATAAGTTAGAAATATCTTCTCCTGTAGATGCCGTCACATTATGCATAATGTTAGGAATGCTATGATCAGAATTTTTAGATTTGACATATCTCCAAAAACTCTTTGAGTTAGTATAAACTTTTCTTTCTAGACTGCTGATGTATTCTTTATAACATAAATCTTTTTTTAACTTGCATTTATATCAAATGTTTGTAAAATGTAAATAGTCTTTAAATTGACCAGAATCTTTATGGTTTTATGTGCAATTTTTTTAAATGTTATTATTTTTTAAATTTTTTGGAGAACCAAATGGGATAATTAAGAGACAAATTTGTGGTAAATTTAAGAACAAATAACTCGAAGCAAGTATGCAGTGTGTTATAAAATACTTGTGTGCTGTCTTCAAGATTTAAACCCTCAAAAAAAAAAATTCCAATCCATTAAATGTAGGTAATTTTGAATTCCCACTAAATTGGTTTTTTTAAAGTTATATGAATGAACTCGAATATGATTTAATGTTTTGAATTCTATATTAGATTTAATAGTTGTAGGTAAAGCCGGATGATATTTATCGCAGGAAAATGAATGTTTGTCAGAAGTACTAAGAAGCATGTTCTTGTTAGTGGAAAACGCCTAATAGAAAGCCTTCTTTATTTCTTATTGTATTAACCTGGTGCATATTTAGATACGAAAAAAGTTTCATTTAAAAGATGTCCTGACAAGTTTAAGGCACTGCTTACTGATTCAATTACACCATTTGCCCAGTTAAACCCTGGAACGTTATAATCTCCAATTATGTGAATATTGTCATCTACGTGATTGTCCACAATATCTTCAACAGCTGAACAGTGATCCATATACTTTAAAATATTACTTGATGGTGGAAAATAAACTGCGCCAAAAATGTAGCAGTTTGTTTTGTGCTAAATTTTAACAAAAACATGTTTGCGGTATTAAAAGAAGTAGCTATTTTATTTAAAATCAAATCTGAACGTACAGCAATTAAAACACCACCTCCGCTCTTTTTAACACTACTTTCTGTACTTCCATCTTTCCTATAAATACAAAATGATGTTAATCCTAGTTCAGAAGATAAAATACCCTCAAAAAGATTGGTTTCACTAAAAATTAAAATATCAAAATCACAAAGTCTTACGTTATTTGACAAATTTTCTAACTTGGTCCTTAACCTATTGACATTTTGATAATAAATAGCTAATGTCCGTTTTTTGAATTATTTGAGGCTTTATTTTCCACTACCCTTGGAACTCCTTGAATAAACCGCAAGCTGATGTTTTGCTGACCTTCTAGTTTGCGACGATTTAATTTACTGCAAACTTTCTTGAATTCTGCATGTTGTTTGGGAGTGTTATCATCACCCACACGAACATCTACAATGTTTAATTATAGCTTTAGCTAATTACCTTCATTGGGCGAGATAATGATTTATTAGAGCCAACACGCACCACTTTTTTAATTGTATGATTGGATATAATTTAATTTCTCATTAATTTAATGATATTTGTTTCATCCTCAGATTGACGTTGAGTTAGATTTGATAAACGAGGTTTGGGAAAATTAAAAACCATGACGTTTACTGCTCTTCGTTGACGGTCCTCTCAAATATAGCTTCACCCAAACATTGTGGTTGGTTTTCTTTGAGGATTACTATATCAGCTTTGAGTTTCAGGTTTTCTTCCTCGAGACTTTTAACTTTTTCACCGATATCATTAATATGTGCGAAACATGTGGCAAGTTGAAATGAAATTTTTTTGGAATATGCATTAAATTGTTCTAAAAAGAACGCTTTTAAAAGGTAATCTTCTCCTAAATCGACTACATTTTTGCTAGTAGAACTACGACTATCTTTTTTTTGTGGTTTCATAGATTTTGTGCAAGTAGGACATACCCAATCTTTATTATTTATCTTAGTCGAATTTGCAAAATGATGGATTTGTAAATCCTTCTGACAATTTAAACACTTAACCATATTGATTAATCCATATAAACAGAATTAAAATTAAGGAATTAAAAACAAAAATAAAACGGATTAAGGATTAAATAATATAAACTGGGACACTCTTTACACTGGTATAGTCGTTTACCAAGTGCCTTACTAAATCGAACAATAAATGGCAGACCACGGAAATTGTTACAAAAATAAAGACAAAGGAAAAATATGTAATATGTTAAATAACAAATAAATAATAACAGAATAAAACCCAGCTATTACGCCATTGGTAATAATAACACCAAGCAGGTACGGTAGGTAGCGTTCATGCGCTTATTAGCGGGAAAATTACAAACAAGTTGATTACTTTCAAACTCCAATTACTTCACTTAACAAAGATAAAATTGCAATCGTAGTATATTATATTGAAGACTAGACTATCCACAATATCACAGCACTTTTTATATTAATTAAATACAACTAAATCATTAAAACTTTAATCTTGCAAACGTAAACAATAAAAAACGTCTCATAGGAGTAGATAGTATTCTGTATAATGATAGATAGATAGATATAGAATATAATAGAATAGAAGGTTTGTGATAGTTAGTTGATGTGAGTAAATAATGATTGAACTCCTGCTCTATTTTTAAGGTCAGTTATGCGAGTATATCTATATCTGCCAGTGATTAGCATTAGACATTTATTTTGAAATTGAGGTAGTTTTAAGATATTTGTTTTGGCAGCGCTGCATCAGAGCGGACAGGCATATGCTATGATTGGTCAAATGATTGATGTGTAAAGCAGTCGTTTTGTCTGAAATATCAATGAGCTGTTTTTTGTCAATAAATGATAAAGAAACTTAAGGGTTCCTTGTGCTTTATGTAAAGTTTGGGTGATATGATAATTTTATGTCAGTTTTGAACATGACTTTTGCTGGCATGTTGTTTATTTTTAGTACCCGGAAAACAAGTATATGTAAATCTTTTACTGAAAGTACTACTTTCAGTTTTTGTGGAGTTTAGTTTAATTTTTCACTTGTCATAAAACTTTTCCAAGATTAACGTCAAAAGAATGTGCAAAAATAACAGTACAGAGCTAAACTGGTGCGAGTAAAATGTAGTAAGTCATTGATAAATAAGTTAAACAATATTATTACAAATTATGATACGATAAATGCTCATTATTAACTTTAACAATGAATTCACGATCAGTGATGTATAAATGAATAAGTTTTATGAGTTTGTTGTCAAAATTATATGTCATTATTTTAAAAATAAGACCTTTAGTCTAGACTTTATCTATATTTGAGTTACCTGCTGGACAGAATTGTGCTTAAGCCAAAATCCAAACTGTAAATTGGCTAAAATTTGTTTGCACCTAAAGTGCTTTAGCAGGCGACTATGGATAATTTTCTTCATCAGTTTACTCAAAGTGTTTAATAAGCTAATGGGTCTGTAATTGTCTGGATTTTTTTGGTATTTTTTTTTAATTACTATTGTAGGTGTTGTGATTAGAATATAACATAATTTAAACAGGAAAAAACCGTCAACTTTATTTCTGTCAGTAAGAAAACATATGTAAATTATGTTTTACTTTTCTGCATATTTATAAAACTTATATACGTCATTGTATTGAATATTGTTTGCAAATATAAGGAAGAACATTTGAAAATACAATATTATTTCAAATTTTTATTTAATTTAATTTTGTCAATCCCAAGTTGCCCAATAACTTTGCAACATCAGCGTATTGCAGAGCTTTGCAAGATTTTTTACCACTAACTTCTTCTTCCGCTTATTCACTAATGGATCTTTGTGATCATATATTTTAATAATTGAAGATATTTTGCAGTGTGGAACAGTTATTGCACAACATCACATCAGACCATTCACAAATATTCCGCAACCTATTTTTCTCTTTCTCTAAAGTATGCAATTTTAGTTTAATTTATTTTTGTTAGTAGTTTACTGTCTTTATGTGTTTTTAGTAATACCTTCTTGTTTGTGTCTTTTGCGGTTTAAAGTATTTTTAGGATACGGCGATAAATCCATATTTTGAATGTTTCTGGTAGTCACTTTTAATGTCTACGCCTCTATTCAGTAGAGCAGTATAGACCAAACATAATATTGCGGAAATCTATGTCAAAATCTTTGTTTGAAAGTACTATATTTTATGACTCCGGGCTATTTCTATACGGCACTTTATTTTTCTATCGCAATTTTATTCATTACGTAGCCAATGGCAGCTTTTTCAATTGAAGAATTTTTAATTGTTACGATGCTATTGATAAATAAGTCAATGGCGCATGTTACTATCATAAATTTAGTCTTTTTGTATCTTGTTGCTGTGGATATTTACTGTTTTAACAAGTTGCTGTATGTTTTCAACATTCTTAGCTATTATTTTGCTGTTATTAGCATAACAAATATTGTTGAATCCTTTTTTGTTTACTTTATTGCATTTTTTGATGTCATGTACGGCTGCTTGAAAAAATGCATTAGAATACAAATTGAACAGTATTGGCAGAAGAATGCTCCTTGTCATCTGTTTGTTCACTTTAACCTTAATAATTTATTTACGAATTAGCATTTACAAAAAAAATTATAGTTATGAAAATACATTTATCTCTAATTTTAATGTTTTATAATTGTATTGTGGTATTTGTCTTAAATATCTTTTAAAAGACTCATACAAAATCAAAATGGTTTGACACATTATTAGCAAGTCTCGCAGTTCGCAAAAGTTCTGCTTTATGGGACGACCCATTTAATATTTTAAACACAGTTTTTTTTTTTTTTTTTATTTTATTTTTTTTTTATTCAACGCATCTAATACCAAATTAACGCCAGTATACTCAGGTGACGACCCATTTAATATTTTAAACACAGTTTTTTTTTTATTTTTTTTTTTTTTATTCAACGCATCTAATACCAAATAAACGCCAGTATACTCAGGTGATAAGTAAATAAATACTTGTTTGATTTGACTTGTTTTAAAGTAAGAAGTTTAAAAAACTATGAGTTATCTAAGATGGAAACCATATTACGCTACAGTATTTAAGATGTGATTTTACTAGAGAATTGTAGAAAATTAGAAGATCCCGAACATTGCCAAAATCAGCGGTAGATCTGTTAATTAATTAACTTTATTGACTACAAATTCAATATGCAAACTGATTGATAATTTGAAGTTAAGCAATACTCTTACATCACGAATTCATTTTTCGTAAGAAAGTTACTAGAAAATGCAATAAACTGACATGTTTAAAAAAATAATTTTAAGTGGTATTCCCAAAGCTTACTTTTAGTAGTGTATGTTATTAGTTTATTTGATTATGTTAAACTTTCTAATAAATTAAACTTTGTGGTTTTTTAGACAATTGTTGTTGGTTGAAAATTTTTAGACTAACTTCAACGTGAAATAACAAAAATGATTTGATTAAAGTTTGCTTTAAATATTAATATTTCTGATAATTGTGAACAACACACTAGGTTTTACCAATTTACCAATATCTGGAATTTTTTTTTGTCAATTAATATGCAGCAAAACTGAGTTAGCCCAAAGACGATGTATTACTGCAAAAGGGGAACATAATTATTAGATTTCTATATTATGTATTTAGAATAGTGTAGTATGAGTCAATAAATATATTATTAATAGTATTTATTTCAATAACCAAATTTTAATAAAAGCCAAAATTTGAAACATTTTGATTGCCAGAATTTCAAAAAATGTTATTGTTTAGAAATTTTAAGCTGAGTTTCAAAGGAAACTTGAAGCCAATTTTAAATTTGTTATCAATTTTTAAAAAATAAAAATAAAATAAAAACCTTATTTTTTCAAATTTAATTGCGATTAATTTCTATAAATTATATTTTAAGTTGACCTTACAGTAACTGAGAAATTACGATTATTTATTAGTAATTAGGTTTATTGGTTTCTTTTATTATTAAGATTAATTTATGCCAAGAAAATAAATATTTGGTTTATATAACATTATTTATTAGATAAAACAAAATTATGTAAACATTGAGACTTTTATTTAAACTTTACACCAGTAGCAACAAAGTAAATAATAGGTATGAATGTTATTAATATTTGATCTAGGTAATATAGTTTACAATATAAGCATTACATGCTAATAAAATAAAACATTATTTGTTTGCAAATTATGGACAATAATTGAATATATAACTATTTACAGTTATTTTTTAATAAAATTTACAAATTTTTTTCAGACAATTTTATTCATATATAAAAGATAAAGAAAAATTAATTCATTATTACTTTTAAAATTTATTTCTATAAACAAGATTTTATAAAAATTTAATTTGAGAATTAATATATTTTATTTCTAGTAAGACATCTTAAAATTGTAATTCTTAAAAAAACTGTTTTTTGATTTATAATTATATAATATTGCCATAAGGTTATATTAGCTTTTTTGGAAACAACATATTCTTGTACACAACATTATTTTTGTTCCTACTAGATGTTTTTTAGTTTAAACTATCTTGTTAATTTAGTTTTATTATTACTGGACAATATATTTTGAATAATACTTGAAATTCTCAGTAGATCATCTTCAATCTTTCATTAAATATAATAATTAAACTTATATTAATATTTTCATCAAATAACTGCATTAAACCTCTTTTCATTGTGTATTCAAGAAATAATGATAGTGTATGTGAAATACTGGTGCGACCAATGGTTATATATGTTGGGCCGGACCGCTCCATCCATTGGAGAGAATATCGGATATCATTTTCTCACACCTCGCACGACTCCCGATATCGATAAGGTTCCCTGGTCACTTATTGGTTGATCATCCATTGCTTAAAGAGCATTACTTATCTTCACAGACCAAAAGCTTTGTTTGCATTATGTACAAAATCTGATCGCATTTGTGTATCTGCATGCGACATGAAAACGTTGATTTAAATATTTAGCGCCTGTAAATATTGAACATCAACAAAAGGAGTTATTACACTATGAAAAGTAAAAACACGTTCTCGGTTTAAGAATTTAATACGAAATACGTGTCGGATGCCATTGTATAAATATTGGCTTTCAACCTACACATTTTTTTTTATAAACATCAGACTTAATGTCTTGATAATAGAGACTTCCTAAGTATGATCCTTACAATACGTTGTTATTTTATTACTATATAAAATTTAATAAGATAATTAATAAATTTATTAAATCCTAATTGGATACGAGTTATTAAATATGTTAGCAACAATCACGCATCTCCATATAATAATTTTCATTGTGTTTAAAAGGTTAATCAATACTATTTAATGATTAATGATTAGAATCCTTATACATTAATTAATATTTATTGGTAATGATTACAATTTGTTACAGGGCTGCTGGTAGTCAAGTGGTTATGGATCCACATCAGATTTGTAAGAAGAGTCGAAGATTGAGAGGAAAAATGTCGGAAATATGTAAAAATGAGCCTTTACTCTTAGATCAAATATCTAGAGGGGTTCGATTAGGTCAGGAAGAATGTCAGTATCAGTTTAGGCATCGCCGGTGGAACTGCACGACAGCTAAAAGAAGTATGAAGAAAGTTCTTCTTAAAGGTGAGTGAAATTTATTGCTGTTGTGTAAAGACAATTACAAAATCCAAAATTGGCAGCGTGGGAGAGAGTTTATACAATGAATCAAATTATGATGATAATAAATTTTATTTCAATTGTATTTTAAATTTATTAATTTACTAATATAATGTAGATTATTCGTATTATTTATTGTTGTGTGTGAGTTGGAGTAATGTACAAAATTTATTACTATACTACAGGTGTTGTTTGATATTTTATTCAATGCGCATGAATCTATATCAGTCCTTGCAGGAATTTCAATTGAAATTAGTCACAAGTGTATTAATAAAACATCCGTGGCCTGAATACTAATTATTTCAAATTTTTGTGTTTTTTTATTGCCATGTGATGATTAATGCTATTACCAAGCAAATTGTCAGATACTTAATTGCATTATTCACATATTTATTATTCATACTGAAATAAATTTGAACTATTACCTTAGTAAACATATTAGTTTTTTTATATGCAAAATTTGGTCGGGACTGTTCATATTGTTTGAAATCAACCCACAATAAAATGTATGAGAAATTTATTGTAATTATGATTTTATTTATTGCATTATATTATTGATTTAATTTTAACTAATACAATAATATTTGTTTTGAATATAATGGTTAAATTGAAATAAATTAATATAATTTTGGATTTAAAATGTCTCGTTTGTTTATGTTACTACAAACAATATTTATAAATAATTAACAAATTAAATAAATATTTTGATTGGAAATGGTAATAAAAATAAATACATTGGCGCGATAGATAAGTATACAATTGTAAAACTTGTTAATTCTATATTTTTATAATTTGGTAAAAGTTATAATTGAGGAACGTGTGAGTATGACTAGTTAAATCCAATATAAATGATTTTCTGCAAAATGAGATTTTAATAACTTTTTAGTCGTTAGTAATGTTCTTAAGCCATACATTTAAATCAACTAAATAATTGTTACAATTTATTTTCTATTTTAATTTTATGAAGTTTTAATTGAATATTTTATTAGTTTAATTATTTGTTTGCTATTACTTTGATGTTAGCAATATTCAAAATACCGCTCCTTGTGGGAGGTTGTGGGATTTATTCTCACGCAGAGCGTTCATACACATCATATGAAGTAATGCGAAAATTAATTTAATTAATAAAGTTAATGTTAATCATTTTATGTACAAGGTGATAATAAAACGTGATCTTAATTTTTTACTTACACGCAATATAAATATGGATTTTTTGCATAAACTTATTGGATGTATGATCAAAACTTAATTTAAACAAAAGCAAAAACACACTTCTAATTTTATTATTTTAAATGGTTAGAATAAAATGTTATTTAAATTTAATTACAACGTTCTTTTTTTAGATAACTATACTTTTTTGCCAAAAGACGTTTTTGTTTGTAATGAGTAGAACAATTACAATTTTTTTTAAACTTGAATTTGAAATAAGTATGAAATTCAAAACAAATACAATAATACAAAAATTTCAAATACAAACACGCTTACAAATTTTACATATTAAAATGAATATGACTACAATGACATTTAAAAGATTGTGTTGACATAACAAATAGATTAAAATGCACATTATCTTTAAATAAGCTACATTGTTTTGTTAATCTGGATCTTTTTGCTTAAAAAGTAAGGTATTGCGGGTCATTCGTAGTGGGCTAAAATTAAAATTTAGTTTTGCAACAATTTTGTACAGTTAATGTTAGCCATTTACTAATTTAAGCATAACTCATAAGTCGCTAACAGTTCTCCGATCTTCAAGTGATCTCAAATTAAATTGTATCAACAGCTGGTCAGTTGGTAATAAAGATCTAATTTTCTATCTTAAAAAAGTTAATAACTTTTTAACGTACAATAGTGTTTGGTTGTAATTTTAAAGAGGATCTTATAACAGATCCCAACATTTTTTGTGCACTGTTTGTAGAATTCTAAGATCAAACAATTCATTTATTGCACATAGATTCAAATTATTCAAGTTATATGATTGCTATACTATAGTTTTTGTTCTAGAGAACGCAATTGACTTGCATTTAGCCACATTTAAATGTAAATTATTATTAGTGAATCATGTTGTATCTGATTTAAGTCATCTTGAATTAAATTACAATTATTAATATTCTTTGCACTCCAGAATAACTTCATCATCAGCAAATAATAAAAATTTTCAATTTAAAAATGAATTTACCATATCGTTTACAAAAAGGTTTAATAAAAGTGGTCCACAATGTGACCCTTAAGGAACACCGGAAGTAATAGATACTTTTTTGGATAAGTAGTTATTTATTTTTACACATTGTGTTCTTTTATTCAAGTAGCTTTTTTCCAATATACCATGCTGTTGCTAAAACCCATGGCTGTTAATTTATCAACCAAAATAATTCGATCTACCCGATCAAACGCTTTAGCAAAATCTATATAAATTGCATCTACTTTTAATTTATTTTCAAACGCATTTAATATTTATTCTTGGTATAACAATAAATTAGTAGTAGTAGTAGATCACCCTTTTCAAAAACCATGCTGTTCATTTATGATCAAATTTTTTTGACATCCATTTTAGTTGTTGGGAAACAATCATATCAAATAATTTAGGAATTGCAGATTGTTTGCAAATTCCTCTGTAATTGTTGATTTGCTCAGGATTTATGAATTGGTGTTATATATGATTGTTTTGAAAATTTAGGAAATGCCTTACATTTTAATGTTTGAAATAATATGCTAATCGGTATAGATAAAGCATATACACAGTTTTTTTTTTATATAAATTTGGCAGACCATTTGGTTCATAGGTACACGAATCACTTAATTCTAAACTTCCATCAAATACATCACAAACATTTATCTTAAAACTATCAGAACATGCAAGATAGTTAAATCAGGTACAATAATAGTATTACAATTTACATAGACAGTGTTCGCAAACAAATTCACACAGTCTTCACCATTATTACTAGTTTTATTACAATCAGACATGTAAACAAAGACTCTTTTGTTGGTTCTCTTTTTGTTTATATATCTCCAAAATGCTTTTGGATTATTTGAGATATTCTTATCTATCCTTGAGATATATGCGGCATACAATCATTTGCTTAGTATTTTACATTTATCTCTTAAACCAGCAATCTTGTAATAATCACTTTGTTGACCAGAATTTTAGTTATGCGCAATTTTTTTTGTTCTTAATTAATTTAATTAAAACAGAATTAAACCACACAGGATAGCTAGATTATCGTACACATTTCAACGGTACAAATAAAGAGACAGCATCATAAATAATTTTGTAAAATACTTTTACTGAAACATTTATATCACAGTTTAAATCACAGCATTTGAACATATCAGTCCAGTTTATAGTTGACAAAAACTAATTTAACGCTACATAATCGGCATTTTTAAAATCCGGTATGTACTCATTACACATCAAGGTTTTGGAAATAGTAGACAATTTTATTTTGATAGTTATTGCCGTATTATGAATACTGTTATTACAGAACAAATCATCAGCTATACATACTTCAGTTCTTTCTTCTGTTGTGAATAATAAAAATTCTGAAATATTCCGCTTGAATTGAGTATTGTATTTATTTCGAAAAAACCATACAAGGCAAACAAACAGAGCTGGCTTATTATAGACTCAATTTGCACTCCCATTTCATCATTTGACCACACAATTCCAGGCATGTTGTAATTGCCACCTAACTTGCTTTTTGGTAGAGATTTAAATAAATGTTTAATTGTATCACAATGAACTAGGTATTTGTCAATAAAGCAAGACGGAGGAATATAATCACATCCAATAACGTAAAGCTGATTGCCGATGTGTAGTTTAACAAATACTTGTTCAATTTATTTAGATATATTAGTAATAATAGAAGATTAATAAAAGTTTTTTATTGCAATCAATGCTCCACCATCACAGCACTTAGTACTCGATTTGAGAGAACTATCAATTCTATATATATTCTAATTATATAAAATAATCTCAGAATTTTGTACATTTTTGGTAAGCCATGGTTAGTTATTATTATAATATCGTAATTATTGCACTGAATTAAAATTGTATAACTTAGTGTTTATTTCATTTGCATTTTGATAGTAAATGGTTAGTTCTTTTACTTTTTTGGCTGACTTTTGTTTTTTAATATAGTTGGTTGGTCAATAATATATTTTATATAAATATCAAATTCTCCATTTGCTTTTCTTTCATTAAACTTTTCTTGCATCAGCTTTTATTTTTATGTTTGATTTTTCTAAAAGATTCTTGAAACAGCAGAATCATCAAACACAACTTTAATAGGACTGGGTTTATTAGAAATACGACCAACACGAATAACCATTTTTGGTTGTGGCAAGTTTTTAATGGGTCCAATCAACTGAGTGATGACTAATTTGTCACTTTTTATTTTTTCATCTATTGATACTATTTTTGGTTCTTTAACATTAAAAGCCATTATATTAAATGCTCGTTTACGGCGATTTTCCAACTCACCGATTACTGACTCAGATGTTACACTACCACCTTCAGTTTCATTATGTGATGGTTTTAATGATAAAAGTTTTTGTTTATTTTTTTCATTATGAATCTCTAGTTCCTTATGCCTTGTGTCAAACGAGGCTAAGGTAGAAGAAATGCTATCAAGACGTGTTAGTATTGTGTTTAAAAATGATGAAAATTTAACTTCAAAAATAGATTTGATAGTTGAGGCAGTAATCTGTTCTCCTTCTGATTCTTTCTCTATGGATACATTGTGCATAGATTGATTTAATAATATCTTCATACTACCTTTGCATAAACATTGAAATGTTTCAGATTTGTTTATATACATATGCAATTGTAAGGCATTATCCAGCGCAACACAATTAGTATGTACCCATCCAAAACAAGTGATACATTTCAAACAAAAACTAAATTGTTTTGGATGGACATGTCCATTACAATTAGTGCATAACATGTTTACAGATTAATTATTACAACTCAAACAGATAGCAACACAGTGACACACTTTTCACACCAATGGATTTTTATTGAACAACAAACAAGGGATAAGGTAATGTTAAAAAAGAGAAAATTAAATAGGTAATAAATCTGCTAATTTAAAATGATATTTGTATAACATAATAAATTAAAAACAGAATAAAATATTTATTAAAAAAAGTCACTGCCAAAATTTGAACCAGCCAATTTTACTTCTATATTATAGCACAATACACTTTAATACTAACTCACAGAGTGTTAATGTTGTATATAAACAAAATAAACACTATTTTTTGCACACTTTTGGCCAGGAATAGGAAAACGCCTAACTCAAAATGATATGATATACTACAGCGCAAGTTATAAATATGAACGACCCTTTTACAACTGGAAAGCGCCGTCGGATGCCAAAAAGATAAAATAATAAAAATCCAAATTGACTATCTAATGATAAAGATTTAAAACTCAATAAAGAGCGTCAAAAGTTATCCCGGAGCGGACATAAAATTAGACCTCTTAGTTGCTATATTCTATTAAAAACTAAAGATCTCATCTAGAAATCTAAAACCCCAATTAAACAATACAATGCTACAAAAAGAAGAAATATGTTTTAAGACAAAAAACGGAATAAATAGGAAATTGGCTACAATTAAAAGAACATTGAAGATAACAACAGATGCAAATAAAAAATAAGAACATATACAAAACGCATTAATAACCACAACAAAGAAAACACAAAACCGCTGAAAATAAAGATGGATAAATGAAACAGGAAATACTTGATCTTTTGGAAGAAAAACAAAGAAACAAACAACAACCGGTGAAATACAAGAAAAAAAATAAAGTTTTTAACAACAAAATCAGAATAGCAGAATAAAGCTGGCATCTAAACAAGTAATAACTATAAAAATAGGTAGTTTCAGGAGCCAAAAAATTGAAGAAAATAGTAGGACAAAGAAATAAAACCAATAACTGTTCCGACCATAGAATCATAGCTTTTTTGAGCTACACACTTAAGGTTTTTATAAGAATCGTTTATAATAAAATGTTTAAAAACATTGAAGAAAAATAAAGTGACTTTGGAAGTATTTGTTTTTTCCATTGATTTTTAAAAAGCAATCAATAAAGTTTGTCATAATAAACTATTTAAAATGCTTAAGATTGAAAATATCAATGATATCATGATATAAAAATTATAGGCAATCTATATAGGAGACAAACGGCGCAGGTAAAAGTTTAAATTGAATACACGGACGAGATATAACTCCTGAGAGAAGTTTTTAGAACTCTTTAATATGTATAGTGAGAAGGTTTTTGAAGAAGTGTTAGAAGAGAACAGGTATTATTATAAATGGATATAAACAATTTACGCTATTAGTGTCATTGGCACGGTAATACTAGCAGATAATCTAACGAACCTACAACACTTAGTTGAAAAAATAAATACTTAAAGTTGAAAATATAACTTAAAAATAAACTTGCAAAAAAACTAAATTAAAAGTAATATTGAAATCATATATAAGAACGTCACTGCGCATATTAAACACTACAATCAAAATAAAATAATAGTTTTGGCACATGGTTGAATAAAATGGTGAAACGTATTTATCAGAATGAAAAATATACTCTGTAACGAAGGTTTTAAAACTAGATTCTTATGCTGCATCTTCTCTACCTGACGAAATTGAGACTTGGACTGGAAATAAAAGTCTAGTTTCATAAAAATCATGGGTAGACAGACAAAATAACCAATGAAGAAGTATTACGTAACTCTGTAACCAAGGCTTTACACTAGATTCCTATGCTGTTACATCTTCTTTACCCTGTTATAAAAAACTGAGACTGGGCAATTCCATTTCAAACAGACCAGAGCAGGGAGGAAGGGGGGTGCATTGAAAAATTTGTTTTAGTATTTTTTTCCGTTCTTACTTACTTATTTGCTAGAAGCCTTAAAAAAATTCTACAATTTTTTAGTTTTTTTTGTAGTTTTTTAAATTTGAAAAATTGCATTTTTGTTTAAAAATCAGAAATTTTTCACAGAATCCAAATCTGTTGTTTTAAGTCTACATTTTGTCTATAAGCCGCAAAAACTATAAAAACATTTTTTTTGGATTCAGTGGGCTATGCAAAAATTGCCAAAGTTAACGTATTTTGATGTAAATTAGTTAGAAAAGATAATTTTTTTTGTGTGTTTAGGTTTTAGGTGTCTAATCTAGAAAAATCTGCAAAAGTAGGCTTATTCTTCAACATAAACTCTTACAAATACACGATTAACCGCGATCAGAGGAACAATCTATCCAATATTATTAAAAATTTGAATTCTGGAGACAATTCTACAAGGAAAGTAGTCAGTGTAGTGCTCAGCGGCCTTAAAAAAGTCTAACTAGAACGAAAGGTTTACAATTTTTTTTTTGAAAAAAATGCGTTAACAATTAATTATTTTTTTATATTTTCAAAAAATATTATAAACACTCTAGGGTGTGGTTTAAAACTTTTTTTTAATCAAGTTTTAATGAGCGCCGTCCGGATTTATGTTTGAATGTCAAAAATAATAATAATACTCTCAAATTTTGGCGATGATAAATCGAATCTAAATTTATGCCGCAAGCGCAAAAACTATCAAACAAATATAAAATTGCCCAAAATTGGTTTAAGCAACAAAAGATGTTTTTGTTAAATTTCTGAAATGAGATTTAAAAAAGATAAACCAAAATTTTTTAGAAAAATTAAAAAAAAAATTAAATAAAGGAAAATTGTTGTAAACATTTTTTTTTCTAGATGGGTTTTTCTACGCTTTTTGCGACACTGACTATTTATTTTCTATGTAAAATTGTTTGCAAAACTCAAATTTTTAATAAGATTTTTTGTATAGTTTTTTTGAACGTTGCTAAATGTGTATTTGTAAAAGTTTGGCCTATTTTTGGAGTTTTTTTGAGTTTTAGACCTTTGAAACATAACTACACAAAACAAATTTATATTTATTTTTTGCGGTTTATGGACAGGGTGGAGATTTGAAATGGCGCCAAATTTGTATTCTACGGAAAAATTTTGATTGATTTCACTAGTAAATTTTTAGACATAGAGCTGCATTTGAAATGTAATGCTACCGTATAATTCTTAGATCATCATATGTAGACAAGGTAACCAACAAAGTATTACGTCGTTTAAACAAGAAAGGGGTTATAATTATTGCTATTAAAAAAAACATCTTGGCTATGTTATGAGTGGGAAAAGTACTTCTTACTCTGCTTCCTAATCTAGGACAAAATAGCAGGCAAAAAGAACATAAAAAGACAAAAAATGTCCTGGTTAAGAAACTTTAGAGAATAAAACTGCAGGCTTGACAGATCTTTTAAAACTACTGCGCTGACTTCCAATTTCCATTAAAAAAATAACCAAAAAACAATCTAAAATTAATTTTTTAGACTTAAGCACAATTGAAAATTAAAAATTTAAAGTTTATTTTTAGCAAGTGTCTTAAAATGTTTTGTGAATAATGTTAAACATTTTGCAATTATTTTTCATTATCCAAAAACTTGTTACAAACATGTTTTTGGTTTTAGCTTTATCATTATGAGAGACAACACCAATGTTTTACGTTTGGAGCAATGCCACATACACATGCTGTAAATGTATTGTAAAGTAAATACAAATAGCTAATAGAATACTGCAATTACTATCAAAATCAGCAATGCGCAAGAAGAGTTTGTATGTACTTTAACATGAATTAATAACAATGTTTGCAACTTTTTCAATTTAAACACATTCTTGCCGTTTTTTATGATAATTATAGCCACTTTAATTGTAGTTATAAACGTTTTAGTTAATAACTAAGCTTAGTACTAAAATTGACGACAATGAATAACTGTAATTATATTAATTGAATTTATATTAAACCTGGTTTTGAATTGTGTATTTATGTATGTGTAATGATTAAAATTGTTAAGTTTTTTTATTCTTAAATTTAACATAAAGTAAGCTTTTCTTTTTAAAAATTATCTCAATCTTTTTTCACCTTGTAGCAATTGATCATTAGGTCTGAATCTGTTGATTTTTTCTCTCATGAACCACAACTCTTAATTGGTTTTATCTAATTTTAGTCAGTTTTTTGTTGTTTAAATATCGTTAGGAGTAACCGCTATGGAATATAATGATTGATTTTTTTAAGTTGTCAACGTTGTTTTAGAAATGGGTCGTTATTTACATTTAGGGATTCTTAATTTGAACTATACTTTTCTTAGGGAGTTTGTTTGAAACAAAAAATATAATCCACCTTAGTTCAGTTCACTATATAAGTACCTATTTCTTTTGATTGTTTTTACTAGTTAAACAGTGTTATTCTAAAAAAATTAAGATTAAACATTTTTCTAAAAAAATGTAGTTGTAGTTACATAAACAGCTAATACCCGATAAATAATCATAGTTTTAGCATTTTACTAGTTGCTAAAGCAGTTTGCATACAATTTTATTAGCACAACTAATGCATTATTAAAAGTATTAAAGTTTGTCATTTCTTGAGAAGTTGGAATTACATAATACGTTACAACAACATAAGAATACTTTTGATTTTTAATTAAAAAAAAACTAATCACATTGAAGACGATGTGTAAACAGTCTGTAAACATTACCTTTGAATATTTGCGGCTTATAAATAGGAAATATTAAATTTAGAAGTTTATTACATGTTTTGATAATAAAAAATTCTCTTAAGTATTTGTTTTGTATTTTATTTAAACAATGTTCATGGAAATATCTGCAAAAAATGCAAAGATTTGCAAATTATATATCTAAGTCAATAGTCAATTTTAGATTGGCAATGATTTGAATAACTTGTTTTTAAATAGAATTTAGAAGAGATAGTGTAGTTTAAGATATTTTTTTCTGTACTTGAAAACAATGTTACAAGAATGTACATGCAAAAGTTGTACAGAAGTAAAATACTTTACATTTACTAAGAAATTTTATCATTAAAACAGTATTTTAGATACTTTTAACGCTATATCAACAACATGACCGTTCTAGAGAAGATTATGTAAGATTGTAACTCATATAAGATAATTAGAAGCATATTTGGTATTGATGATACCTTGGGTTTTGATTTTGAAACAGTAAAAAGTTTTTTACTGAGCTATTTTATTGTTAAAAAAAAGTGTTGTGCACATGAGTGAGTCTTGATGCAGAGTCAAAAATTAGGCTGTTTTTTACGTTTGTTTTTAAGTAACATTACGTTTCTTTGCTGATGCCTAAGTTTCCTAATGACAGCGTTAGTTACTTTGCGAACCCCTGTTTATTAAATTTTTTTGTTTATTTTGGTTTATACTACTATCTTTTGAATATTTTTTTGAACCTAACGCAAAGAAATTCAAAAAGTATAGAAACATATTATTTGTTTTTATTTCTAAAAACGTTTTTCAATTAAAATAAAATTTGTTTTTTTTACTTAAAAACGTAAATTATTGAAATAATGGAGTTTTTTTGCAAAATTTGTAAAATTATTTTTTTTTATCTTTGTCATCTGAGGTAGGTAGCAAATTGATGATTGACTGTTATTTGAATAGATCGTTTTCATCACTAAGTCTCGAATAATTTATGTAACTTATCTGTATTTGTAATTAAACCTTTAAAATATAGTTATGAATACAATAATAGAGAAATATAAATAAAAAATTTTGTTTGCTGAAAGTTCTTCTCTCACCCAGTAATGTGCGTTTTGCACTATTTTGGACCTACCGTTTAGATTTAACATTAAAACAGCCCTGTCTGTCTAGCTCGACTTTCTCTTTTCCTCTTTGATTTTTTATATGAAAGATCTGACATCAAACATCATCAGAGACTGTTGAAGATCTTAGAAAACGCATTTTTGAGGCATCACAACTAATTTAAAATAAAAATGTTATATAAGGAAACCAAATCTGTCTTAAGAAAAGCCAAAATGTGTAATATTATTTAAGCTTCTAAATTATACCTGCGCAAAAAAAACAGCTATGCAATTCAGTTTTTATAGCATGCTAATAATGTATAATCATAGCACAATTAAGAACGCTGCAAATATTAAATTTACTGAGGTAACTATCGATGGAAATTGTTTATGACAATTGCATGTTTATATTTTTTATAAGCAATTGGTATCGTTTGCTACACTATTAATCCTATTATTAACTCATCAAATCTTCATGTATTATTTTGCACAATGTCATTCCATTATTTTTTATGGCATTGTTGCATGAGGTGCATTAATTTTACATAACCCGTGTAATTGTATGTTATGATTTGTTTAAAAGTCTAAATATTATTTAATTACGTTTGTTTTCTTAATTGATTTGATACAACACAAAACATGGAAAGACAATACTTCAAACCTCAATCATCACTTATCACTCTATGAAATAATCTTGAAATACTTGGCAATTAAATACTATAACAAAATAAAAAACTTATTGTTATCAGTAATCAAAAAACTTGTTTTGGTTATAGTACTAAATTATTAATTAAACTATTAACTGGTAAACTAATCAAACAAACAAATTTAAACAACTGATCGACTCAACAAATTGCTAGTAAAATTAGGCATTACCAACATCATTTCGAATCTAGTTTTCTCAAACTTTTTATCTAGTATTTATAACCAAATTTATAACTTTTTTTATCTTTTAAAATTATAAGTATTTGTTTTTTTAATTATATATCCATAAAAGCATTTGCATCTCAAAAAACTGTTACTTGTGTGGAAATACTTATTGTTCTGTTAAAAAAATATAATTAGTTAGATAAGTGTTAAGAATAACTTGTTCCAAATTAAGTCAGTTTCAAATGTTTATATATTTTATAAAATCATAAAATTTATAAATGACTCAACTTCATCAACTAACTTACCCGTGTTATGCATACTTTAATATGTCTGCAATAATTATGATCTTGTTAACATAAAATGTTTCATTTATAAGCAATTACTCATCCATAATATCGTGTGTCTGATTATCTCGACATGGTTGCTGTTACAGAAAAACAGGAAACGTTTCAATAAATTTAATAAAATGTAATTGTATTATTTTATAAGTGAATTATTTAATTCTAGACCGTAAATTATAAATAAAGTTATAACTAAGAATGACAAAAAACAATTTTGTAATAATAAATAACTTAATTATTTTAATTTTAATTTATTATACAATTTACAGCTATCTTACATCTTCTTTCAAGGGTGTTGATAGGATAGGATCAACGGTTTATTAAGTGACGATAATTCAATTCGGATAGCAACAAACAATTCTATTTACGGTGCCGTCTTCACACAGAGGTTGGCAACCAATAATTCTAACTTCATTTTTGATACAGCGGCTCAAAATAGTTGGGTTGGTGTGGTTACATACCATTTTCGGAGATTTCAACAAACAATAGCACACCAAAATGTAACTTTTGCAAAAAAAAAACTGATGGATTGGTTGTTTGTTTCACTGTTTATTAATTTAAAAAAATAAAAAATATAAATTCTAATCTACCATCTAACCTAAATAGAATAGATCATTTGAAGTGCTGCGTTTAAAATCTTTGATCAAATTTATTTTTGTTTTATTCAATGTTTTCTTTTTGTTTGCCTGTGCTTTTTATTTCTGTAATAATCACTTGGGTTTATGCCATATTATTCTTATTATCACGTCTAATAAATTTAGTTTAATGGCTGTATTACATGTAAAGTTTTTTTATACAATAACATAATGAGCAGTAATAACTTCAACTTTTAAATTTGCTGCTGTAATTGAAATTCATTATATGTTTGATCCAATAGTTTACTAAATAAACATTAAACAGAACCCAACCAATTGATTAGAAAATAGTCCGTATTTACTCAATCAACAAGTGTAATTAAAATTAAAAATACCGACTCAAACAGTACTTTACTATTGTAATTGAAGCATCTACTTACAATGTCTATTTTATTTGTATTGCAAAAATTTTACATGTTAATTTTATAAATATTTGTTTCTGGAATTGCTTATATAAGTAAATTGCATAGCTGTTGAAGGACAGTACTAAACTTTATTAGTTCCTCTTATAAAACAGTGATTCAACATATGCATCATTAATCCGTTTATATAACAATCGTAATAAGCTAATTAGGGAACAAAGGTGCAGTGTAGCGATAATCTATTAATAATGCATAACAATTGTGATGTCAAGCCTAAGGTTATAAAATTACTTTAAATCTGCAAATTATAGCAGAATATGTCCGGATTGATTTGCATTTAATGAAATGATAAATAATTGTTGTATGAATGATATTAATCAATGTCAATAATTAAATGAGGATTTTTTTATTGTTATGAGTTATTTAAAGTTTCATTACGTACTATAAACAATGATTGGAATACATACTAAATTGTAAATAATAAGTAAGTACTTTTTATACTTTACTTGCTTATTATTTTATATTAATATATTAGATACGGAATATGTAATTCTTAACTACCTGGGCATAATATGAGTGTGTTCTATTTTGTAAAAAGTTAGCGATGTTTCATAAAAGCTTCGATACTTTAAGTTTGCTTATAAAAGTCCACGTTATACTTATAATTATACCCCTACTTGATATGTATAAGACATTTAGAATATAGCCATAAACCGCAATCTTAAGATTTGTATATAAATTACAATTGGTTGCAATTGATACTGGTTGGTCAAATACTAAAAGATTTTTAAATCGATTCATTAGATATTAATACGTAATTAATATGATTGCCCCTATGTTGATCTAATGTTTTTAGTTTGTTTGCTTGTCATTTTTAAGGTTAACGTTATGATATATGCGCAAATACTCTTAAATATTACACTATTTATAACGTAACTAACTTACTAAACTTACTATTAATTCTATAAAAGCTTAAAGGTTTTTTTATAAAAAATATATGTTACAATTATAAACAAAGTGAAATATGACATTGTCAAAAATAAAATCAATACTAATAATTAGTTAGTTAGAACACGATGTAGTTACTATTACTTTGTACCACAAATTATTATCTAACTTGTGTTAAGAGCACGTAAATCAATTATTTGAATTTGTCTTTTGCAATCAAGCAATGCCGTACTACCAAGGTACATATACTAATGATTTGATTTGTGAAAACCAAAACATTTGCTTGTATTTGGTTGGCTGCTTTGGATTTAGATTAAGTTTGAGTAATTGATTTTAATATTTTTTTTTTATTAGTATCACATTGTTTTGCAAAATATAAAATATTGTATGCACCGCGTGCATTACTAGATAACGCCCTACAACTTTTTGGTTCATAAATAACTATTAAATACTGTATTGTAATGTATAATCTATAAGTAAGATGACGAAAGTAGAAAGCCATTTGTTTATTTATTAAAGAGAAAAGATTTTATATTAAATTTTTAAGAGAATTAGATTGAAAATTAAAAAATGTTTTGTAATTTACGTTACGCTGCCCACAAAAATTGATAAAGTGGCATATTTTGCTTTTAATGCACATGCGGATAGCTAACAATATGCAATTTTGTGCAAAAACAAGTCAAAACTGAAGCTAACACAAATAAGGTGGATGTTGTTTTTTTAATTTGACAGTTGGTTGATTCTGAGTTAAGTCCTAAAAATCATTTTAGTGAAATTTAATTAGTATTTAGTCTTATTTCACTGACATTGCGTCATTTTTATGAGAAAAATTATCGATGAAAAAAATCACTGCAATTAGAATCAATGTTCAATAAAGAAAACAAACTGGGTACTAACGTTAGTTATGTTTTTTTTTAAATTGAGATACTACCTATTAGTATTTTTTTTAAATAGATTAAAAAAACTCTGGTTATTTCAATAGTGAAACAACTAGAGAACGTTTATTTGAACACGGAAATGTTTTATGCTCATTAGCATAGAAAGAATTTGTAACAGATATGATTCGGAAATACGGTGTATAAGCTACAAAGTTTTAATTAATTAATTAACATGTTGACTGCCAACTACTATTAAACTAGTTGTCTGAATTCTGGCCCGGAAAACTAAATGTTGTAGATTTCTACTTTTGTGATCTGATGATATTTTTGTGGATTTTGCAACAAACGTGTTATTTAAATTTTTGTTGTTTTGTTTTGATAATTTTTCCAGCATCAGCATTACTTAGAAATCAAACTTGGAAATGTTCCGATTTTGGTTTCTAACTTAGCCGTGAATTACTTCTGAATTTATAACTCTAATCAACTGACGTCAATAACGGTCTTATTAAACAACAAATTCAAAACCATAGTTATTTTGCCTTATTTGTTCTATCTCCATATTTTGGTGGATTTAAAACTTGCTTTAACATCAAGTTAAATTAAATTTTAATGAAACGAAATCTTGTAAACACTGTTAATTTTTTTTATCATCAATAAATTTACATGCAAACTTCAATAACTATAAATTTTGTGCCAATTTAGTTGACAATAGTCATGGTTTTAGTTGTCTGCTTTGGATCAAATATAGGATTCAAAATTCTAGTTTTGATTGCATTTTTAGACAAAAATGCGTCTATAAAACATATTTGTTAGCATCATATTAGTTCAAGAAAATTACAATTTTATTGAAAACAAAAAATAATTGAGAATTTTATCTTATAACTTTTATTTAAGATGTATTTGCTCAAATTTAAAAGTATTTTTTCACTAAGCGTTTTTTTTACACATCCAAAATATTGTGTTTCTAAATGTTTCTAGTTTTTTCAAATTTCTCTTAAAATTTCACAAAACAAAACAAAATAAATACTGTATAGGAAATTTTGTGTAGTAGGTCCTGTGTAATGCGTTGATGCTGCGTGCACGTTTAAAAGCTCAATAATTTAAGTTAAAATTCTTGAATTTGTCTTCTGGCGTCAGCAGTTAGCATCGTATCAGAAATAAACAGACTTCAAATAAATAAATTTCCATATTTTCTCTATTTTTAAAACATTCAAAGTTTACAGAGGTTTTTTTGGCTTTATGTTAGCTCTTTAAAATTTAATTTAAAAATACATCTAATATCTAAAATGTTTTTTATTTCGATGTTTGCTTTCGTAAACTTTTTTAAATTTACCAAAGCTTTAATAAATTATCCCAGATATTAAAAAATTGCAAAAATTAAATTAAGAAATTAAATCTACTTAATGGGCAATTCCAATTCAAACGGACCAGAGCTAGGAGGGGGTGCATTGAGAAACTTGCTCATGTATTTTTTTTTAGTTTCTATAACTTATTAGTAGTTTTTTGATCGGTATATGAGGGTATGAAACCCATACAAAAAAATTGTACAGTTTTTTAAAGTTTTTTTGTCGTTTTTTAACTTAGTTGCATTTTTTGTTTAAAAACCGCAATTTTAACTCAAAAAATAAATTTACTAATGAAATCAATCAGAAATTTTCCGTAGAATCCAAATCTGGTGCCATTTCAAATCTATACTCTGTCAATAAGCCGCAAAAGCCTTAAAACCATGTTTTTGTTCTCAGTGGGCTGGGCAAAAAGGAGCATTTTTAAAAATTTTGTTAACCGCCAAAGTTGACGTGTTTTGATGTAAGTTAATTAGAAAATATAAATTTGTTCTGTGTATTTGGGTTTTAATGGTCTAAAACACAAAAAAACTACAAAAATAAGCCTATTTTTCAACATAAACTTTTACAAATGCACATTTAGCAGTTTTCAGAGAAACTATACACCAGATATTATTAAAAAACTGAGTTTTGCAAACAATTTTACATAGAAAATAATTCGTGTCGTGCTTATCTGGCGATGAAAAACCCATCTAGAAAAAAAAAATTTGTTCAACATTTACTTAAGAAAAAAAAATTTAATTTTTCTTAAAGATTATTCAGATTATATTTTTTTAAGTTTATTTCAGAAGTTTAACAAAGTCATCTTTTGTTGTTTGAACCAATTTTGGGTCATTTTACTCTTTGTTTGATAGTTTTTGCGCTTGCGGCACAAATTTAGACTCGATCTATCGGCGCAAAAATTAGAAAATATTATTATTTTTGGCATTCAAACATAAATCCTCCTGGCGCTTATCAAAATTTGTTAAAAAAAAAGTTTTAAACCTCACTCTAGTGTGTTTATAATATTTTTTTTAATATAAAAAATAATTAATTTTTAACGCATTTTTTGTCTGAAAATTTTGTAAACATTTCTTTCTAGATGGACTTTTCTATAGACGATGAGTACAACACTGACTATTTTCCATGTAAAATTGTCTCTATAATTCATTTTTTTAATAATATTTGGTGTATTGTTCCTCTGAGCGCGACTAAACGTGCATTTGTAAGAGTTTATGTTGAAGAATAAGCCTACTTTGCAGATTTGCAGAGTTTTAGACTCTTAAAACCCAAATACACAGAACATATATATATTTTTCAGTTAGTTTACATCAGAATACGTCAACTTTGGCGGTTAAAAAAAATTAAAAAAATGCTCCTTTTTGCCCAGCCCGCTGAGAACAAAAACATGGTTTTATGGCTTTTGCGGCTTATTGACAGGGTATAGACTTGAATTGGCACTAGATTTAGATTCTACGAAAAATTTCTGATCGATTTCATTAGTAAATTTATTTTTTTGAGTTAAAATTGCGGTTTTTAAACAAAAAATGCAACTAAGTTAAAAAACGACAAAAAAACTTTAAAAAACTGTACAATTTTTTTTATGGGTTTCATACCCTCATATACCAATCAAAAGACTACTAATAAGATATAGAAACTAAAAAAAAATACATGAGCAAGTTTCTCAAGTTTCTCAATGCACCCCCCCCCCCAGCTCTGGTCCGTTTGAAATGGAATTGCCCTAATACTAATGTCTAAAAATAAATACAAAAAAAAAAACAAATGTAGAAATTCAATCCTAATAGGACATTCTACAAATTTGGTAGCAAAAAATGAACATTATTACAAAATACTCACACATCTTGACACCACTATGAATACAATCTAGCTAAGATAATACATAGATCATAAATCTAGATGTGGTTTTAAACTAAATGCGCAAATTGAATTTATTATAAAAAATGTTAAACATTTAGCTGTATTTAATATATTTAATTATTTTCATAATCCTCATAGACATTACCCCCAAAACTTGCTTAATCATCTAATTATACTAATCATATTATTATAATTTCATATACTGACGAGACTGAAGTGAAAGATTTAAACAAATTCGGCTAAAATTAAACTCTGGATAAATATTTACAACAAAATCTTAAAGAATTAAATTTGTTCTTGAATACAACTGAAACAAATGTAATTACAAATATCACAAAGTCAAAAAATATATAAGAACAAATATTAATACAATTATAAAATAGAAATATTCAACCCTCTAAAAAATTTTGAATGTGTTAGACTAAACTTATACATGACATGTTTGTTAAAAAAATAATAGTAATATAGTTCAACATTAAATAAAAGCATTATTAGAGAAAGTTACTTGCAAATTTTCAGCCGCTTTCTGTAAAAGCATTGACTTAATTATCATTTTTATCTACAGTTATCCATTTAAAACTACTCTTGAAAAGGCGTTAACGTTTGTAGTTGACAACTACAATCATTTAACACGAATCAACTCTGCTGGTGATTTTAATGTATTTTTTTTAGCATCAAATAATTGTATAAGCTGGAGCTTTTGTTGTACTTATGTATTAGACGTTAGATATATCAAAATCTCATGGCCCAAGACAAAAAATTCAATACTACAAGATTTAATAAAAACACCAAAATCTTAATTGACAACATATTCACAAATAACTTTCATGCAATGTATGTATATTTATTTGTTTATTTATTTATTTTTCGACTATTTTTTTTTTATTATTCGTATTCAACAATGTACGAGGGTAGGCTATGAAACAGTATATAGTGTATCAAGGGTAGAAAATAGATTTTAGCAGCTATATATTATAATTTGTCACTACTGATAGATTTTAGTGTATGATATGTTAGTGATTGTCAGCTATTAAAATATTGCAAAAGATTTGTTGATGTTTGTGCCGCTAATCCTTCGTTGAGGCTTGCATTTTAAAGCCAAAACAAATTGACGAGATTAATTCTTTTGTTTTAAAATCATGTTCTATGTCAATTGCAAAACCGCTTGCTAAACTCATAAACAACTCTGTTAACCAAGGAATATTTCCAACCAAGTTGAAAATGTCAAAAATTGTGCCAATATTTAAAAATCAAGGTACAGAAAATGATCCAAATAATTATAGACCACTTTATATTTGTAGTACCTACTCAAAAATTATTGAAAAAATTGTGGCCAATAAATTAATGCATTTTTTTGAAAAATATAAACTATTTAATTCAAGACAATTTGGATTTAGAGAAGGCAGAACAACAACTTTAGCAATAAATGAATTTTTAAATAATTTATATTCTACTTTTGACAAAGGGCAAAAAAATATGGGAATTTTTGTTGATCTCTCTAAGGCGTTTGATCTAGTTGATCATGAACGGTTAATATTAAAACTAAACAGATATGGTGTACGAGGAGTTATTTCAGATTGGATCCGCAGTTATTTGACGTCAAGAGCACATTATGTTGAACTAAATAATGAAAAATCTCACAAACTAGAATTAAATAGAGGGATACCACAAGGATCTGTTTTGGGACCTTTGTTATTTATTGTATATATTAATGATATTAATAATCAAAATGTTGTTTTATTTGCAGACGATACCTCTTTATTAATAAGTGACAATAACAAAGATGAATTAGTTAGAAAAACTAATAAAAATATGAGTGAATTGACTCAGTGGTTTAAAAATAATAGGTTAGCTGTTAATTCTGCAAAAACAAGTGCAATTAGATTTAACATAAATAATAAAAAACATGATGATAGTCTGTTAATAAAATGCAATGGACAAAACATAAAAGAGTGCAATAGCACAAAATTTTTGGGGCTAAATATTGATTCATCTTGCAAGTGGGATACACATGTAGATAAAGTTTGTAAAAAGATAAGCACTTTTTCTTACATCATTAAACAACTAAAGCCAATTGTAAATATATCTATATTAAAAACATTTTATTATGCGAAAATACAGTCCGTAATGTCATATGCTATATTGGCATGGGGCATATCAACAGACTCAATTCGATTGTTTAAAATACAAAAACGCGCAGTACGTTATATTTTAAATAAATCTAGTAGAACTCCTTGCCGGGAATTGTTTAGAAGTTTAGGTATACTAACTCTACCTTCGCTGTTTATATATAACGCTTTACTTTATGCAAAAGAAAATATTATTAACATTAAAACATTAAGTAGCACTCATAACTACAATACACGAAATGAAATGACATTAGAAATACCAATACACAAGTTAACAAAATATGAAAAATGCCCTATATATGTATCCATACAATCGTATAATAAACTACCAACTAACGTTAAAAAATTAAATATGTCCAATTTTAAGATTAGTATTAAATCCACATTAGTACAAAAATGTTATTACAGTTATAATGAATTTTTAAGTGACATTTGGTAGATAAATTATTGTTTATATGTTTATCAGGTTATTTATATATTATTTTTTAAGATTTGATTATAATTGTAAGTTATTTTTAATATTTTACATTTGTGTGTCTAATTTTTAACATATTCGTATTATGTATTTATTTTTAATTTTTAAATTGACTGTACCAATATCTTGTAATAAGGTCTCCTGGAATAAAGTGATATTATTATTATTATTAATAGTTTTAATAGACGCAGGCAAAAAACAAAATATGCTATTGCAAAAATTTTGTTATGTCAAGTTTGTGTGACATTTTATAGTGTCACCTCTAAGTGTGATAAGAATCTTTTAACTTTTTTAATTTTATATTAGTAAAAAACAAAGAATACCTATGAGAGATTGGTAGCAGTGTATGTAGAAATTAGTTTGTTTTATTTTCAAGTCAAATATTGGTACAAGTAGTTCAAATAGGGCAGGCAATCTATTTATGATCCAAAGTGTGGACAAACTGACAAAATGTTCAACAAAGTTGAAAATTTGGTGTTGATTTACCGCCGAGTAAACGTTCAGTTGCTTGTAAAATAGAAAATCCGAATATCAGAAACGAGTGTTTTTAAATTCTATATGAAAGTTTGGAATTGAACAAAGTATTAGCATGATGGATTAGACAAATTTTAATTAAAAAAAAAGTTTTATTGCTAGATGAAGACCATTTCTATAGACTTGTAATTGGGATTGAGACCTTGTTACACATAAGAGCTTTTTACCACCTAAAAAGTGATGGTTATAGTTTTCTGCGACGACAAAAATATCTACACAGACACAGTTAAGAACTTTCAAGAAACTATACACAGTTATGCTCAGAATACTGCAACTACATCTGCAGGGTGCATAAAGTACAAATGGTTCAACAAGTAGTCAATGAATGCAGTTTTAAGGAATTACTGCATTTACCTTACAGTTTGGACTTTGTTTTCTGTGACTTTGAAAAGTCTTATTTTGAAAAAGTTACCAACAAGTTTTTTTTACTGCATTGTTTTTACGTTGATAAAATGAATTGTTTTTTTCTGCAACTACATGTTTGCAGAAATAATTGATTTAACTAAGTGTAATGAAAAACTAGATCAATGTCCTGTAGATAGTTTTAAAATTTTATTATTAATAAAACAGTATTATTAGTCCAATTTCCCGATATGCTCAAACAAAGCAAACACGAACAATTACCGTCCAATTGCGCTTCTAAGTGTCATTTCCAAAATAATAGAAACCGCCTTAAATCAGCGTTTGGTTGATTTTATGGAAAAACATAAACTGTTTGCAAAAGAACAGTATGGGTTTACGCAAAACAAATCTACCGAAAAAGCAACAATTGACTTTGTTCAACATATAATGGACAACTTAAATGCAAAGAAAATTGTTGTAGGTATATTTTTTGACTTGACAAGTGCATTTGACAGTCTAAATTTACAGTTTGTCGCGTATAAAATGTCCAGATTAGGAATACGAGGAAATATGCTAGAGGTTCAGAAAAATTACTTAAAAAACCGAAAACTTTGTGTTCGAGTCAATGACGTTACTTCAGACCAGTATCACGCAAATATGGTAGTGCCTCAAGGTAGTGTCACCGGACCATTAATATCTTTAATGTTCATAAATAATTTACCACATTTTATTAAAAACGGACAATGTTTTTAGCACTTATTTTGCCATTAAAAACCTAATAAGCTCACTTCCAACTGAATCTATTATCAATGTTTATTATAGATTAACATACTCTTTAATCAGTTATAATATCATAGTGTGGGGTCTTGCTTCAGACATTAATAGAGTGTTTTTCCAACAAAAACGAGTGATCCGATTGATGTTCAATCTAAAATCTACTGAATCGTGTCGCAACACATTTAAAACCAACCGCCTTTTAACTGTTACTTTAATTTATTTGTTCAAACTTCTGTGTTACGTTTTTACTTATACACGAATAGTATGGCCTCTATAATAGGCAACTTAGTATACACAAAAATTATGTTAAATCTGGTTTTCATTTGCGCTAACATTTTAAACATTCCATGGGCGACGTTGTTCTGGGGTTGAAAGATGCTAAAACGGGCAAAGGCATAAGTTTAACCACATTCAACATAATTTTTGTGTATGCTTACTGGCCTATTATAGAGACCACATTATTTATGTCTGGCTGTACTTATACTGTTTATATTTTTAAAATGTTTTGTAATGTTTATTTGTAATTCTTGTATTGAACCTTATTTAAATCACATGTCCTATCGACTTATGTAGTTGCATATTGGATTAATAAACATCTATTATCTATCTATCACTGAAGATAATGTATCTCAGATGAATTCACAATTTAAAAGATATTTTATAAAAATAGCTTAAAAGATGAATGATTCAAGTAATGTTGGGGAATATTTATTATTTCTAAATCAAAATTGTTATACGCTATTTATCGATCCAATTTTTGAATTTGACGTTACAATAAAGATAATAATCTTTTTGAAAACAAAGAATTTGCATTCCAAATCACAATTCTGAATTCCTGCGTCAGGATTCTCCAGAAATTTCAAATATTACTACGTTTTCAAATAAATCCGGGCTGTGGCTGAATGTGCATATGGATTTAGAGTTTGAAAAACTAATTATAAAAATAAGTTTTTTTAAATAAATGTAACATTGCGAACAGCAACCGGTACAGTTTTGTAACATAAAACAAATATAATTTATAATGATTTAAATAATAACAAAAAATCTTTTGCTATGTTTCTTGTCTTTACAAAAATCTTCTATAATATAAATCACAAAATTTATTAAATAAATTAAATAAGTATGTTATTAAAGGAATTAACTTAAATTTGAAAGCTACCTAATAAACAGAAAACAAAATAGTACAAACAACATATACCCTATATGATTTAACCATCACTCCGATTAATAAATCTTCTAACTTTTAGTGTTGATTTTTTAGGTTCAAATAAGTTTTTTTTGTCTGTAAATATTAATTCTGAAAATGCTGAGCTAAATTGAAAAACAGTGGAGAAAAATGTATCATGTTTTATTACATTTATAACGAAACGAATTTTTTTTTTAAATTGTCAAAAACTGCACAAAATTACTGTCATTCTCAATGCAAAGCTCACATCTAGACGACAGTCTAAGCTGTTGCACGGCACTGCAGATGTAATCCCTAGAGGTGCCTAAACAATCCTTTCTTAGAGAGCGGCTTTGTTATTGACTGATTTTGCATAAACCGTTTTCTTCATCGTACTATTTATAAAAAAGTTTAATGCAGTCATATCTGGAGAATGCGGCGGCAAAGCGCGGGCTCAGTCTTGAACGCGACTAATTCATCTTCTTGGTAAATTATTTTTCAACTATTACTATTGATAGACTGTAGTGGGCTGGACATCCATATAATTATAACTATCTGTTTACACATATTTTTTACCAATAAAGCAGCATTTACCAGCATTATTAATAATACTTGCAATTTTTTTGTATGCTTAGTCAAAAATCCACATTTATAATAAAAAGTAGTTTTTAACACAAGCTTACCAAAAGCGTGTTTTTTAGTATCGTAAATAGTTATCTAATTAGCTCCTTTTAAATAATTGCTTTACAAAAGAACACTATGTACGTACATTACGCTAAATAAATTACAATACTACTTTACTATTATATTTCATTAAACATTAGAATGCAAATGTATTATCAGCACAATGAAGCTCTTGCATATGTTGCTTGTCAAGTCTGACAATGTTTGGACATTTAATTTCTATGTTTTTGGTGGTCCTATTAGCTGGCTGTCAAAATACCCAAACACCATTTTCTACTGTTTATGCATAATTTGACAAAAAATATGAAACAATTTACACTCGTATCGTATTTAAATGATTGAAATTATATAAAAAAAAAAATACGAAAAACTGGACCATTTAGTCGTGGAGGCAGAAAAATTAAACTGATAAGTAAATTGATCGCACAATTCTATCCAAACATTGCACAAAATTTGATTGCCCGGCTCGAAGATTTTAGTGCTTCCAAATGTGAGCGTTATGCTGATTCAAAATACCAGCGCGGTTGAAAGTTGTTTTGTTGGTCCAATTCAACGTCCAAGTAAAAAATGCATAATTTTTTATTTGCTGCAAAAAATATTCCAAAAATTCTTTTTTTTTGTTGCTTTAAGTAATACATTCTAAACTTTTTGCAGATGACATGGATTATAATTGTTTTCTTTTAAAGTTTAAAGAATAATACTGTTACTTTTAGACGTAAAAAAGTATTTAACAACATTGACTTGTTGGGTTGGGAGTTTTCTTATTAAGACTATTCGGAAATAATTTGTTGTTAGCTGCAAGAACTATTCGGATTTTTTTTTGCGGCAGGTAACAAAGTTTTTGCTGATGATATAGATGACGACTGTTTGCTTTAAAAGTTTTGTTTGCTAATTACAAAAAACATCTCCGCGTGCCGAAAGGCCTTTAATTTCAAGGTTTTTGGGATATGTTCTGTTGTTTTTTTTTTAAATTTTAAACAGGAACTTTTTGCACAATTTCTATCTTCTTGCGATCATAAATAAGTTGTCTCTTTTAGTTTTAGAAATTGGAAAGTATTGGAAAGCATTGCTAGGCAATTTTCTTATTGGGAATCTACGGTTGTACTTAACTACTCCACCGTGATATTACAATGCCTGTAAATAATCACAATACCTGCAAAATACACAATTGCAACAACACACTTAAAATAAACAATGTAAAAGTTTTACACACACATACAAATAAAAATTGAAAGCACGCATTTTCATGCAAAATTGTAGTCATCGAGACACATTTTTATTTATTTTTTTAATGTAGCTAGGAGGCGATTTTTGGATATAAATTTGAGATGAAAAAAGTTTTATTTTAATTTAAAAAATTATTCTTAGTCGTTTGGGCGGCTTTACTATAGATTACTCTGTGTACCAAGGGCCGCACCAAAACATGCTATTTTAAATAGATCAAAACTGTACAAAAATGCAATTTTTAAAAATTGTTTTGAGTAATCTTTTCTTTGTAGCACAGATTTTTTTTACAAAGATTAATGTTTAGCCTAGACAAACTATTTATGTATAACATCTTTTTTTGCATATGCAAAAACAAAAGGATACATAACCCTATATATCATTATTACTCTACTAGAACACTTTTTTCTTAGGATACAAGAAAATTAAATATTGGCATTATTAGCAATCATTACACGACATTGATACCTACATTTTTTAACAACTTACCAACTAACTTTAAAAACGAATATTAAATAATTGCAGAAAAATCTTTAACCAAAAACATAAAGTCGTAGAATATTGTATGCAGTTCAACATATAAAAAGAATGATGACTAAAATCTTATTGTTTGGATATTGAGTTGGTTGGCGTTTTGTCCTATAAGAAATAATTTTAATTTAAAAATTGCGCTGTACGTGTCAATATTTTTCTAGAGAAAAAGGTTCACCTATATTCTCGTAGATGTGATAGGATTTAATATTTTTCCATAACAATACTACTAGTTGCACCACAACAAGACTGAGCGACTAAACTCGGCAATTCTCTAGCGTTAATTAAATTAGTTGCTCACTATATTTATTAATGCCTCATTTAATTTCGTACAAGAATAGCTAAATTTCAAGTTTTAATTATATGTGTGATTGTATAGTATTTTATATCAGGAACGTTTTAATGCAATTGTGTTGACGTATTACGAATAACTTGTAAAACAGTGGTTAAATGTGATCAATAATATAATCTATCTTTCTAATGAAGTAGTTATTTAAAAATGTTCTGTAAATTGATTTATATTACTAGGCGATAGGCTGATAGTAAAATATTGCTATTCATGATAAACAATGACAAACAATGATTGTTACTACAGGGTTTTGACAAACTAAAATAGATTAGATAAACATTGGTTAGTCTTTACATGAAAGAACACGATATGTATATTAGTAATGTAGTATCCCGTTTGCAGTGAATATATTATTATATTTCAATGAGTTGATATAATTCGCATAAGTGAAGTGAATATTTTCATTTATTCAAAATAAATATATAACCCATATGACATCGCTTATATATCTTCTTTAGTTCTTTGTGTGGCTGTTGGCACAGTAAATAATCATATCGTTGCGTTCACCGCAAGCTTACATGCTTTAAAATTCAATAAGTCTTATGTATATTATGGAATACTTGTTTATACATGTATATTGTATTACAATGTTTCTAATGATTTAACAATCTGCGTGTATCTGTATCGGGAATGCATGAGAACCGCACGCCGATATATATAAGACAGTTTTCTCTCTTTCTCTCGTCGGTCCGTAGCGAAACGACATCAACATAAATTTGCCACTGGTTTGACAGACGGAATGCTCCTCTCTCTCAGAAAAGACGTTACACGAGTAGGCAAATGGCACTCAATTATTAACAAACTTTTACAACGGACATATTTTATACCGATGGCCCAATAAATGGCATAAAGGATAGCGATCTTTTAATTAAAACCAAATAATTATCATTTGACAATAATTTGCATGGTTTTATTTTGTGCTCTTAGCTTTTATCTACAATTAAAAATATAGCTTATTGCTAACATTTCGTTTTTCTTTGAAATTTACATAATACTATAAAAGCTAAAGATGCTAATCAATTCCTTTTTGTACCATTATTGGCAAACTTTGCTACAATCATTATCGTTAATTTTGTTATTAAACCACATTTTGAACGACCTACTTAATGCCATTTTATTATGAAAATTTATATTTTTTTATAGATTAGCATTCCGCATGTAGTACTAAGGATTTTTTAAAATAAATAAAGTCAATTAACTTAAGGTTACTTAAATCCCTTAAAATTATTTTGCTTTTTATCCCTTAAAATTGTAAATAGAGAAATTTATTTTAATTCAATCAATATTACAAGGAATATTTTATAATACCATGAAACATTGTAATGTTAACATGAAGCAATGTGTTTCTATTGAGAAACAATTTACGTGAATTCTATGAATATTAATAAATACAGCTTGAAAGATGGCAGTATCTCTTTATTAACATCATAAAACTATTATCTTAACCATATATTATTTGTGGTAATAATATATATTTAAAAGCAGCGTTCACGTGTATTTGATATTTAAATTCTTAAAACGATGTGTGTAATTTCCATTTGTACATTATGTAAATTGCACGTTTTAAAATGGACGCAAGTGTATATTCTAGTAATGAATAAGATGAAGTGAGTTTAATTTGTGGTAGCGAGCGTATTCCAGTTGTAAGGCGAGCCCGTTAATAATTCATTAATTCTCGTTTCAGCCTTTCTTTTATTATTTTTTACCCCGCAAGAAGTCTTAATATAAGTGTGTTAAAGTAAATTAAAGGTGTTTTTATGTAAAGCATAAAGAATGATCATATCTCCGAGTCAATGAGATAGATCCCCGTAGAGATACCACCTACTGTGGTAATTGTCATTCAGCGTCACCTCTACAAGATAAATATCTCTGCGCATAACTCAACTAGCTCATGCTAAATCACATTTCCAATTACTATATAAACTCAAACTCACTTGAATAGATAACATATAAAGTTACTACATATTGATGTGGAATTTATTAGATCAAAATCTCTCCCTTTTGCAAATCCACATTCCTGTTTACTTGAGTAATATGCACATACATCTAGATTGGTGACCTTCTCTATAGGAATTTTAATATATTGTCCTTCACATTGCCAACCAACTACGAATATTTTCCTTGCACTTAGTTTTATTTTTATCACCATCATATACATAATTTAAACTTGCAAATATTATATTGACTCAATACTGCAAACAATCTTTCAATGCTCGATTTTATAAAATGGAAAAATAAATGTTTATTGATTTTGAATATTAAAAAAATATTTATTTTATATAATTAAATTCTTAAAAAATAAATATTTAAAAATCATTCAGTATAAAAATAAATCATGTTTAAGCAATGTCATGTGTAAAATATATTTGAAAAAACCGGAAAAACCGAAGGGAAAACCTATGAAAGATAAACTAATAAACATAATACCAACATTAGCTGAAACTTTATACAAAAGTAGAATATTTTACAACACGATATCATACGGTATACAAGTAAACAACTGAAAGATTTAAATTAAACATAAACTAAACAAATTAAAATAATATACTAATTTCCTTGATCAATAATACTATTACAGTTCCTTTCTGTAAGATTGTCAAACTTGTTATGTGTTGGTTCCATTAACCCTCCCAAACAAGTCGTAGACTTTTGAAGTGATGTAAACTAGCTGTAAAACGCACAAAGAATATAAAAGCGAACTATACATAATATTTATAAGTAAGCCATTAATTAGTTTTAATAATTAATAATTCTAAAGAAAAAAATAAAATAAAATTACATTATTGTTTTGGTTTTACAAACTTTGTCAGTGTGCTTTGTGTTTAATAATTTTAATGTAACTTTACACTAATCCATAGGTATATGCAACCAAATATTATGTACGTTTTCAGGAGAATAAACTGTATCGTGCATTGCTTTGGACCACTTGCTTTATGACGCCAAGTAATTTAAATTAAACTTATACAATAAATAAATAAATACATGAGCTTCAAATAACAATCTCAATGTGACAATTAAAGATTAAGTATTTAAAGTTTATAGGATTAGTTTTTTGAGAAAATATCATGACACCTACTTTATCAGTTAAACTTAATCTTTTCATACTATACCATGCTGAAATTTTATTCAGTTAATTTTGAAACTGCAAACTGAACTTTTTGAATTTTTTGAGTAGTTTGCATACAGATATACTCTGTTAGTCTAAATATTGTTGGTAATAAATAAATTGAAAAGAATGAGATAAAATACAGACCCATTCTGTATACGTGTGGAAAAATTAACTGGGTTTAAACTAAGGTAACAAACAAAATAACTATCAGTATTATCATGATGGATTACAAAATTTTTAAATTTAGCCAACAGAGTATTTGTTTTAACTAGTTTAGTACTAGTAGTGGAATAGTACATATTGTCTAGCAAGATTTATTTAAGGATTAAACCATTAAAGATATAAGATTTGCATGTATCACATAGTATAATTTTAAAAAGTTATGTAAATTGATACTAATTTTAAGAATGAAAAGTATTTTTTTATTAGAATATGTAATAGTTTTAACAAATAAATAAAATAGGCGGTATTGTGGTATAATCAAGCTTAGATGGCTCGAATAAACCTTTGCTGACATTTTTCTTGTTCTTTTTCATATTTAATAATTTATAGTACATTTTGTTTCTTAAAAACATTTTTTTTTTGTATAATGTTAAGCTACAACAAATTATAATTCTTCTTCAAATAGTGACAGCTTCATGATTAGATATTATTTGATAAAAACGAAAAATTGTCAGTAGAGAATTTTATTAAATTTTTATAGTTTGCCACTGTAAATGTGTAATTAATTGAAATTTTATTAAATATATTACAACTTTGCATTCTATATTTTATTTGTTTATTATTGACTTTATTTTACATTGTACATGATAAAAGAGATGATTTTTCACTTATCCCATACTTATTTTTTTTTTTTAATATTATGTTATTTTAAATCGTTTATTTTATTTAACGCCATAGAATATAAAAAATCTTGTAATAAATGTGTTTACCACACAATGATTTTTTTAAGAAGTTCATCCATTGATTACAGCAGGTTGATGGTATAACAAGTTATATCTTAAAAATGTTCACGTAAGACCTATCGTGCTAAAAGCAATTTATTGGCAGCCCCGGGCGTATTTAGGAAAAAATGTACTGCCAACAAATAATTGCCCCATATTTCCACGTTTTTACCAACGTCTTTGTAAAAATTGACGTTTTCAAAAAAGAACATTGATTGGGTGCGACTCCAAAAAGGGTAATAGAAGAAGCAGTTAGTAACCAAATAAAAGAACGTCCAAATAGAAGTGCAAAGCAGATTGCTCTTACACTAAACATCAGTCACCAAACAATTTAGAGAATTTTAAGAAAATAACTGTTTTGATTTTCTACAGATGATTGCAGAAAATTTTCAATTTTTTACACTTGCGCATTTTACTAATAAACTTCTCCAAGATAGCTATTACTAAATTTTATAATAATTATCTATGGGTAGAAGACAACCCACGCGCAATAATAGAAACTTGTTATCAACATTTCTTTTTGCTAAATGTATAGATTGCAATTTTTGGTGACTTCTTAATTACGACTCAATTTTTTAACAGGGGAGGCTAATTGGTGAAGTATACCATGTTTTTTCAAAGCAAATATTGCTGGAAAATGTGCCACTCTAGATTTGAAACTAAATACCCTCCACCTCATTTTTTAGCCAAACTGCAAGTAAGCATTTAGATGCTGTTCCTAATCGTTGGATAGGTTGAGAAACAGCACAAAATTGACCGTCTTGGTTTTTAGATTTGAATTCCTTGGATTTTTATTTTTAAGGCTACTTGAAATCTTTACTCTGTACTGCTTGTTTACACATTTTGCAAAGTTAGCATAAATTTTTGCAATAATCTTACCCCTTAACTCTGATAGGGTGCGACTTGAATGTTTAAACACATTTTCATCAGATATTCCTCCACAAAAAATGGTTATCACACATAACTTCTCGGAAAGATTAGATATTCAGGCAATATATTTCTTAAAACATTGAGTAAAATAAGGGCTGTGTGAGTTGTAGGCCCGTCTTGATGTAATCACGACTCAATTTTTCTTTTTTACCAATCTGGTCCGCAGAAAATTGTTTAACATTGCTACATAACGTTTTGAATTTAGTAACAGTTTTTCTTGACGCACCAAACTGTTAATTTAAGCAAATGTAGCGGTCTTTTATGAATCAGTCGGGTATTGTTTTTGCAAATTTTGCTTATTATCAATAATTATTGCCCAATTGCTGCTCTTACTAGCTGTAAATTTTTGGGTGTTTGTATAGACCTGAGGCTGCTATGTATACCGCTGCTAAGCATGTTACCAGTTTTCTTCAAATGTTTAACCCATAACAGAATTGTGTTTGAATTAAGAACGGCGTTGGTGCTTGAAATATTCTCCGGTTCAAATCATATTAGCAATTAAAATAGGATGATTGGCAAATCACAAATTTAACATTATGTTCGCTGACAGCATAGAGACAAAACCACATTTCATTAGATTGGATGACCTAAAAATATATCTTAAATATTAACACAAAGAAAACAAAACTAATGGTCATAAATAAATCTCATAATTCAAACTGTAATCTCTTAATTAACTATAAACCTATTGCACATTAAGCATATGCATATTGTGGAACTACTGTTTATCATAACTAGTAGTGAAATAATTCTGAAAAAAAATATGTATTAAAAAAGTAAAAGTTGTGTTTAACAAAATAAGCTTTCCACTAAACAGCCTCATAGTAGATACCAAATAAAAAATGTAGTCGGCTAAGTGTTCTTGGTTTATTTCTACAGACAAGAGACTTGAATATTTCTCAAAAACTGAAAATAAAACATTAAAAACATTTTAAATGTGGTTTGAAAATTGGGAGTTATAATGAAAGATCACATACAGGGGCGGAGCTACCTGTAAGCAAGAGTCTGCAATTTGGAAGGGCTCACAAGCATAGGGGACTCTCCGACGATTATTTTAAAACCTGGAGCCTACCAGAATTTACAAAATATAAGTTAAATAAATTACAACATTATACTTTTTTTTTAAACCGTCTCGTAGGGGGCCTTTATTAATATTTTGCGGTAGGGTCCAAAAATCCTAGCTCCGCCACTGATCACAAAACAAACGTTAAGATTTTTCACATAACACAAATGAAGAAAGAAGTTTCCACCATAATAAAGCTTTAATAATTTATTTACATTATATAAAAAGCATTTTACCAACTGCAATCAATGTTGCAAAAATTGTTATATAGCAAGAAAATTTTATCTAAACTAATCTTTAAAACTTAGTTTGGCATTAGCAGCATTTGGGTTTTCTGCGTAGCAAGAAACTAACATGTTATATTGGAATGGTTAATTGATACTTATTGAAACTGTTCTGTTTGGACCTAGAAATATTGTTTGCTAACGTGTCTCTTGAGAAAATATAGATGAATGTAATTACATTTCTTAATTATGATTTTTTTGTGGAATTCTTAAAAAGAAGCATCAAAAATATTACTATCTACATAACTATTAAAAGTTGAACACATGTTTATATAAGCTATATTGCTTAAAAAATTCTATACTAGCATCGCTTAAATGTTTACTATTTTCTCTGAACGGAAATGTGAAAATCCAAATCTGAAAACTTGTTAACATGTTTTTCTTTATAACACAATTGTTATATACTGCGTGGGGCAAAATAAAGAGCGATTTTAAAAAGTCTGTTAAAAAGCAGATTTTTGTTTTTTTCAAATATTTTTTTTATTTAATTGAAAAACATTATTGATTTTATTTTTTGAAAATAACTTCGGAAAGATGACGTTCTTTTAGGCCTACACATTCTTCCAATCGTGATCTGAAATTATTCATTACGTTCCGCAGCACTGCTTGATTAATTTGGTCCACTTCCTGTCAGATCTGTTCTTTCGTTTGTGGTGGGTTATCTTGAAACACTTTAGTCTTCAAGCAACCCTACAAGAAAAAGTCGCACGTTGTGAGGTCTGGTGAAGGAGGAGGCCAGGTAATGTCCACATTTTGAGAAATCACATGATTTGGAAACAACTCATTGATAAAACTTCTTTCTTCTTGTTGACAAAGTTTCCTCAAAGTTCATAACCTATTTTTTAAAGGCACAGTCATACGGAACCGGTCGATTGCGATTGATGTTGAAATGTATGTAACAGTTACTATTTTGATAAAACGCTGCTCAGGGGTCTACTGGTTCATTATTACTAAATGCTAATACGCAGGAAACATGGCCGATAGCGCCCTTACCACCTTCCAATGATACGGCGCAGTTGGCGGGATTTTTGAAATTTCTCTTTATTCTGCTTCACCTTGTATTATAAAACAACAAACTAGTTCCTAAATTGTACGTAACTGCTGTAGTATTACTTTTGAACATATATCAAACCTGAATCCTAAAAAAAACACTAAAAAGCAATACTGATGTTGATAATTATTTTAGTTATCGATATTTTGTTGACCGATATTGTAAATTGTTTAGTTGTTAGCAAACCATGTTTTTAAATTCATTATCCATAATTTTTCTTACAATTTTGTACAATGGTCTGAAGTAGATACCTGCTTTTATTTTTTCAATATAGCTTACACAAAACATAATAACAGTTTGTGAGAATGTTGCTGCAAGTCTAGGAACATTAATTAAGGCATCGTGGTCAAGATTTGTTTGAGAAATTTTCAAGAGCATATTAATATGAAAAAATTGCATCCTTTAAAAAGTTTAATTGACACAAGAATTAAAACTTACTGAATACGCACAGCAAAGATAGATTGTTAAATAGATCATGGAACAAGAACAAGTGTCATGTTGTTTTAACAAGTCGGTGCCACATGTCAACAGCCCAAGAACAATTTGATTGTTGCATGAATCATTTTCTGGTGGTGTAATTTCTATTTTTAGTGATCAGAATTGGTCGCCAAGGTTATGTAATTTAACGCCGTTGGACGTTTTTTTTTTGTGGTTTTTTAAAGTAATAATAATAATAATAATAATAATAATAAGACTTTATTATCCTAACAGGCAAATGCCCAATTACATGGTAATTACATTAATCGTAGTATAATCTACCAAATTTTGATTTGTAAAGTATTAATTGTATAAAAATGCACGTAGTGTAGCAGATTAATTGAAAAAATATCCAATTCAGGTGCCAGTTTGTGAATGGTACGCATGATAGTGTTTATTGGTGAATAGAATCCCATATTTGTTTTGTTATTGGGAATGAAACAGATATTCTTGGACCTTGTCCTCTCCTGAGGTACCCAAAAGTTTATCATTTCTAGCAGGGCATGACATTCTAAAGCACCAGAGTAAACTTGAATCCTAAAACCGCAATTGCTGCTATTCTTCTTGTTTCAAGAGATTGATAATTGAACATGGTGATTAATTCATTGTTGTTATATTTTTTTTTTTTTTTTGGGTAGAAATGATGTTTTTGAAAATATAAGTATTTCAGGAGTTTACGCTGAATAGTTTCAATTGTGCGTTTATGTATTTTGTATCCGAACAAATGAGTAATATAAAAGTTTAATTGACGCTGAATTGCTAAACTGTTTACCATTTCGTAAAATAAATCCTAATGATTTTAAAGCAACATTAGTTATAGATTCAATGTGATGGTAATAACGAAGTAAAGTGTCGAAAACAACACCTAACTCTCAGAAATTTGATACTTCAATTGAGTAGTTATATTCAATTAAGGTTTTCCTTAAGCTTATTGACATAACATTGCATTTATAGATATTTAGTAGTAAGTTGTTATTTTTACATCATTGATCCAATTTGTTTAAATCATCTTGTAGGCAAAAGAAATCGTTGTTAATATTTTGAAAAGGTTTTAAGTCATCGGCGTATAACAAGTAATGTGACTGAAAACAGGTACCTATATTGTTTATGAAAAGCAAGAATAACAATAGTCCTAAATTAGAGCCCTGAGGAACACCTGACTTAGATAAATAGTTATTGAATCTATTATTTGAGATTTGCACATATTGTGTACAAATGAGTTTACTTTTAGCAATAAGATATTATGGTCGATTTTTTTGTAAATAACGTCAACTTGCTTTTCCGAATCCAATGCCTTTGAGGCATATTCAGTAAATGCCATTAAATTTGTTGTTGTTGACCGACAATTGATTTTTTAAAATTGAAGTAAATATGGTCGCATAATATAGTTTCAAATACTTTGGCAATATATAGTATGAGATTTATGTCAACAAGCCTACAACGCTATGAAAGAGGAATATAAGCGCTATATCAACAAAATTCTGTCACATTTATGCAAAAATATTATGGAAAATTTTGACAAAAAAGGGTCTATGTGCAAGTAAATTTGGTCTATTTATCCGATATGTTATTCTATTCATAACCTTTTACTGTATAGACTCAAGAATATCTGACCTTTCAAAAGAATACAAAGACTTTATTTATTGTCAAATTATAATTTTAAATAGTATATTTATTTTGTTAAAATTAACTTCTAATATTTTTAATCACAACAATTTGGTTTTATTATTACTTTAAAGTCTTTTACTAAGTTACAACTTTTTTATGATGTTAAATCTTGTCAAAGGTAATTTGTTAATTAATAAAAAATGCATTTGTGTCACAAATAATGTATCTGCATAGTTTTTGAAAGTTGAAAATGATTTCCTGTATCTTTACCGCATTCCTGAACCAAAACTATGACTTGATTTCATGTAGTTTTTTTTTTTAGTTAATATAATCTTTTTTCTGCACGACCTGGATCCAGGTTGAAAAATTCAGTTTGTAGTCAAAACATTTAAACTACAAAAACGAATGCCATGTACGAATTTGTTTTCTTTTGCGGAATATGCCTAGCAGCAAAAAATTATTTGTGTTTTTCTTGCAACTTCAAAATGTGTTATATGAGAATTTCAATAGATAGTTACATAGATAATTTTACTTATTTCATAAGGATACAAAAGGAATATGAAAAACAATAAATATGAAACAAGTAAAGTAAACTTACTGAAAATTGACATTAAAAAAAAACAAATTACATACATTTTATAACAAGATTTAATAGTAGATTTTAATTTTATCAAATCTGTAATGGAGTATTGTTTGAGAGTTAAATGTAACTTTTTAATTTCTGTTTTAAATTTGTTTTTTGTTAGTATATTTTATAATTTTGTAAGCACAGCGTTTAAAAATTTTCATTGTTATATGTTTGAATTTCAATTGGAAGCACATTTATTAACACTATCATAATGAAAACAAGATTTAAGCAGTCTGTAGGCTTTTGGGAAATAAAAAAAATAAATATAGATATGAGAAAATTGTTTAACAATAAATCTTTTGATAACTAACGCTTAGGTGGGTAAATGGGAACAAAGTTTAATTTGTGAACGAGTAGCTTCTTCTACTATGACTCACCCACCCGCCCAAGTGTTAGTCATCAAAGGATTTACTATTCATCCTACTTCTTGTGTGCTTGGATTAAGATATGAATTGTTTAACAATAAATCTTTTGATAACTAACGCTTGGGTAGGTGGGCGGAAAGAAAGTTTAATTTGTGGGCGTGTTACTTTTCTACTGTGACCCACTCACCCGCCCAAGTGTTAGTTATTAAAAGATTTATTGCTTGTCTCACTTCTTGGGTGCTTGGATTAAGATATGAAAAAATTGTTTAACAATAAATCTATTGATAACTAATGCTTGGTTGGGTGAGTGGGAACAAAGTTTAATTTGTGAGCCAGTAGCTTCTTCTTCTGTGACCCAAAAAAGCAGTCCAAGTGTTAGTCATCAAAGGACCAGTTGCTTGTCCCACTTCTTATGTGCTTTGATTTAGATATAAGAGAATTGTTTAACAATAAATGTTTTACTAATTATCGCTTGGGTGGGTGGGTGGGAACAAAGTTTAATTTATTGGCAAGTTATTTTTTCTACTGTTACCTACCCACCCGCCTAAGTGTTTATCATCAAAGGATCTATTATTTGTCCCACATCTTGTGTACTTTGATTAAGATATGAGAGAATTGTTTAACAATAAATCTCTTGATAACTAACGCTTGAGTGGGTGGGCGGGAACATAGTTCAATTTATGAGCGAGTTACTTTTTGTACTGTGACCAACCCACTCGCTCAAGAGTTAGTCATCAAAGGATATATGGTTTGTCTCACCTCTTATGTGCTGAGATTTAGATATGAGAGAATTGCTTAACAATAAATCTCTTAATAAGTAACGCTAGGGTAGGTGGTTGGAAACAAAGTTTAATTTGTAAGCGAGTATCTTTTTCTACTGTGACCCAACCACCCGCTCAAGTGTTAATTATCAAAGGATCTACTATTTGTCTCACTTTTTGTGTGTTTGGATTAAGATATGAAAAAATTGTTAAACAATAAATCTTTTGATACTGTGACTATATAAGTTAGAAACATTTTTTATTTGTATTGTATTTGTAAAAGACATTCAGTCTTTTTTTATAAAAACTATATATAACAGAGCAGGCAATAGCAATTTCACTCTATTTCAGAGAGATTTACATTTTTTTACTATCTTTGTTTCAACAGTTAATAAATAATAGTTAGAATTCCTATCAAATCTTGTGTTAGGCTTACAGCTTTGAAAACCTTTTAGTATATTTTAGTATCTCCTTTCTTTCCGGTTGCTCTTTTCTCATCTCATTACATTTTTTCAGCATGTTTTCCTTAACTTTTCTAGATATTTTGCACATATTCTTTTTCATGTTTGTGTATCTAAACTTGTAATTTTGCATTTGGGCAATTTTTCTTGTAATTGTTTTTAAAATGTTTAAAGTGTTCTAAAAAATAAGCATGGTCTCCTCAAAAATATTGTTGTCATTCAGATCTTCCGAAAACAAGTTTAATATTAAAAACGCTGCCAATTGATGTCTTGCAATTTTTTCTTGCATGTATCTACTACAACACGGTTTTGATCTTACGCATCTATGTTCAACTAATTTAAGTGGTAGAAAATATCACCCAAATATGCCATCTTATTGTCATTCAAACGATCAGCACAATTGTATTATTTATCTGTCAAAAATATTGAAAACTGTCGTTAAATAGTAGTGAAGTGATTTACTTGTTTAAAATTATATCATCAAATATATTAAAAATGCGTTGGAATATAAAACTTTAATTTTTTTTAATTTATTAAAGGTTTTCTGAGACTCATATAAATACCTCCTGCAACCCGAGGTTAAAAATCATTTACTCTGTCAAATGCCGCTTTTATGTCCAAGAATAACGCTTACAACATTTTTCCTTTGTTTACTATAGGTTCTTATTCTTTTTCTAAACCCGGCCTGTCCGTCTAGCAATATGCAATTAATGTCTTTTAGGTCTTAACTCAGTTTTATTTATAGTACCATGGTGTAGATATTATATGTCGTACTTAGTAACATTATATTTTTGTGAATTTTTGTTTTTTATATTTTTTTTTTAATGTATTGGGCGTCATTTATACAAGTTGTTGGACAAAAATGAATGGCTAAACAACTTTCTTGTTTATAAGCAGATTTAAATGATTTTAAATAGTTTTTGGAGTACGATAGCAAACGTGCAAGAACAAATAACATGTTTATTAGATTTATGGCAAAATATTGTTATGGAAGTATGTAAGTATTAATCAAAAAGTTTTTTATGTTATATACTTAGCTATAAAAACAATATGCTATAACAAAAATTTTCTTATGTCGAGTTTTATTGTGTCATTTCCAAGTTTGTTGAAATACACATTTAGCAGCGTTCAGAGGATACACCAAATATTATTAATAATTTGAGTTTTGCAAACAATTCTACATAGAAATTAGTCAGTGTTTGCTTATCGGGCGTAGAAAAATTAATCTAGAAAAAAAAAATTCAAATAAAAAAAAAAAAATACCTTTACTTTTTAAAGCTCATTTCAGAAGTTTAACAAAGACATTTTTTGTTGTTTGAAACAATTTTGGTAGATGTTACTCTTTGTCTGATAGTTTTTGCGCCTGCGGCACAAATTTGGACTGAATCTATTAGCGCAAAAATTTGAAAATATTATTATTTTTGGCATTCAAACATAAATCCTATCGGGGTTTATCAAAATTTGACAAAAAAAATTTAAACCTTACCCTAGTGTGTTTATAATATTTTTTGTGAATATGAAAAAATAATTAATTTTTAACGCATTTTTTGCTTAAAAATTTTGTAATTTTTTTCCTAATTGAGTTTTCTATGGCTCATGAGCACACACCGCAAAATTGAAATTTTTAAAATATTTGGAGTATTGTTTCTTTGAACTCTGCAAAACGTGTATTTATAAGAGTTTATGTTGAAAATAAGCTTATTTTTACAGTTAAATAAAAAATATATAAAAATGCTCCTTTTTGTCCAAACTACTGGAACTAAAATATTGTTTTTTTGTGTTTTTCCGCGTATAAAAAGGGTGTGGACTTAAATTAACGCCAGAATTGGATTCTACGGAAAATTTCTAATCGATTTCACTAGCAAATTTTTTTTTGCTTTAAAACTGTATTTTTTATTTAAAAAATACGATTTTTTAAAGTCAAAGTTAAAAACGACAAAAAAACTTAAAAAATTGTATATTTTTTAATTTAGTATTTGCAACGGTTTGAATTCTGTTGTGTAATCTTTTAGCTAGGTTTTCTTTAAACCAATACAACTTTTTATTTTATCAAGTAATATTTTATAGTCTTATTTGTCAAAAAACAAATTTGTATTTTAGTTTTTATACAAATTACTAAAAAAACGTTAAAGAGTAAATATAGATGAGACGATAACTGTTTGATAAAATGTAATTTTATTCTTAATGTAATAATTTTGTTTTTAAGTGTTTACTAATAATTTGCGATATTTTATTTCTTTGCTCGTAGAATTTAAGATTCGATTCTTGGCTGAATATTGCTTTGCTAGCTTGCTAGTTTTTCATAATATATCTTATATTTTTATACTTTTTTATAGTAATTGACTATTTTGTTTTGATTTCACTGTAAGCCTAATTGTGTTTTTGACTTACCAAAGTCTAAACGCACTAAATGCTTTCTTGCAATGAAGAACTTTTGGAATGCGTTTTAGTGTTTTATTACGTTCGAAAATGCAGATTTTCTTTTTTTTTACTGTGAAAATAGCCAATAATCATTTAAAATGATAAGAGTTTTTTTTTAATGGCATTTGTTTATTTCTCTGAAGAAATATATATATATATATATATATATATATATATATATATATATATAAACAGTATCTTATGTCAACTTTCTTTTGGTGCAATGTGCGGTTACTAAGAAAAAACATTTACACAACAAGGCACACAAATCACAATTATTTTTTTCATATTTTACATTACATATATTCATAGAAGCAATTAGAATATTTTCTAATTAAACTGTTATGCAGTATTGAACAATAGTAAAAAAATATTACTTGCTTTTACTGTTTAATTTTAGTTTTTGTTATGATTGTAAATTGTAATAGTTTTATTAACGTACCTATACATTTTTTTACAGAATTTTATGTAACAATTTATTTGAAGTTGCGTTATTTTGCTTATTATGAATCACTTGTATTTGAAATTATAAGTTTTTATTCTATTTTACTTAATTGCAGTCGCAAACGATTAATTAATGAAGACAATGATACACATTTAATATTAACTGAACTAAACGTTGTCTAGCCAAACGTATCCAATTGTGTGGCAATAACTTGCTATTCATACAGTTCATTACAGTTCATTATAAAAAAAAACTAATTATGCTAAAGTAAGTCAATTTTCAGACAATATTTATAAAAATCTATTACTTTTATTGGGGTCGTTTTTATGAATGATACCAAAAAATAGATAATTTAATATTGTTTATACTGTCAAATACTTAGTAAAAATTATTTAAATACTGTTATTATTAGTCTTAACTACAAGAAATTCCACGTGCTCAATTGTTTATAGATTTACATTCAATGTTGATACGCTGCCATTTAAAGAATGAAAATGCATCGTTTTATAAAATGATATAAAGACCTGTATGAGATCTTCAGATAATTCTGTTTTAATGGAGTTATTTGTATTTGAATAAATATAATTTATTTGTCGCATTAATTTTAATGGCCATAAATTAAGCGAATGAATATAATGAATATCGTGCCTTAAATGAAAGGAGTCTTTTAATATTGAAAAGTTCTTTATTTAGCAGGTAAATGTGGTATAAATATAAGAGGTAATAATTTAACTCTTTGTTGGATGTCTTATCTTAAGTGGTAACAGTTGATTTAAAAGCTTACTGACAAGGAGCCCTCAGGATTATCAATGCGACTTCTTGAAGCTACCTGAGCCTCGCTTTATCTGAATGTCGCATCTCGGCACACAATCTCCTATTAATTTACACCTCTAATTTTATGATTTTATGACGAATTTCGATTTTATTGACATACTAAAATCGTCGGATGAACCGGACCCGGTTTTATTGTGCGCTTGCATGTTTACCTACCGCAAAATGTATACACGTTATTCTTTTTTTTTACCCTGTTATTTATAGGGAATTAGTTTGTGGGTGAGGTGAATTAATGACGAAAAAATCTTAATTAAGGCATACCAAAAAGTATCTCACGTTTAAAATTTATGTATGGCTCAGGTATGAAATACGATCGACCCATCTCGATGGTTTATTATTACAAATATTCACGTGGTTGGGTTCTAATCTGAACCAGCGAGCACAATTTATTAGCGGTTTATTCTATAAACTTGATATTGCTCCTATCAATTACCGGATTATATCGTTCAATTATCTTTATTTACTCTTATAATATATTAGTAGGAAATATCTCGAACGAGCATTCATGTTAATCCACAAATCTAATTAACAAAGACCACTTTTCAATTACTTAGTTATTAACGCTACAATAAACTTAGTTGCATACTAGATTGAATGCTGCTGTTCATATTATGTTTATCATTGTATCTATAATATAAGCAAATTGACATAATTAAACGATGGTTAATTTTAATATAATTATTAACTATATTAAAAACTCACTAACCCCAAAAAGCCTTTTTCTAGTTTAGTTTGTTTATGTATTTACTTTTTGTAAATTCGGATTGATTTATAAATAAAAATATGCAGTTTATAGTATTGGCTAGATTAGAGAATAAACTCTTTAAATATCGCCAGTATATGTTTAGTTCTATATCATTTTTTTTTAACTTTTTAATATCAAAATGTGTAACAATATATACTCTATTAAAAGTAATTAAAATTAAACGCCACATTGCTGTGCACCGCTACTGCAGTTTAGTCAAGAAGTCAAGTACTTAGGCCTTTAGCATACATGTTATGATAAGTTAACAAAGAAAACTAATACATATTATATTAAAAAAAAAAAATAGATTACGATGAGAATAAAATATTAAACGTAATCTAATGAATATTAGAATGTTTTGTTTTCCAAAGAATATTTGAGAAGGAAATTTGTTTTACTGGTTAATGCAATAAAAATTTTAAAAACTCATAAACCAATATTTTGACAAATTCTCTACCTTAAAGTAGAAAACATTTATTTTTCTGTTTTCCAGATAAACTTAAATTGTCTACTACTTTAATTATTATAGTACTATCAAAGTATAGGACAATATTTTTGCTTACAACAGAATCAAAAAAATTATTCATATAAATTAGAAACAACAATTGAACAAGTATTGACTCATACGGAACACCACAATTTAGATTAAAAAAATCAATTTTTATTTACTGTTTGCGGCTAAACAATTAAAATAATATAAGAAAAACAGTAATTGGTTTATAATTTTTAGATTGTTTTTTTTTTTAATTTGTACAATTCCACAATTATGAAGTACGCGGCTTTAAACAAATTTGTCGGCTCCAAAATAAACATAGTACGCATACGCAAATGACACAAACATTTTAATATCTACTTCAAATTTGCATCATATATTTTAAAACAATAACAAAGTCACTAAACAAAAACAAAACTAACTGTGAACAGTTTAAATCATTATATACTAACAGAATTTAAGTTTAACAACCTTGACTAATATCTCAAATTGTAATTTTAGGTAGATTATTTATGTATTAAACTACGCAGAGCTTGATATAAATTAATAGCAAATTTTTATCTAAAATTTAGAATAATATTTTGTGGGGTAACTAATAATATACAATGCGTTTATATATTTTTGGATTCTGGATTAAATTGGAGAGTGGAATTATTTCCACTGCATTTAGGTCTCATTATGTCCTTTGAACCTTCTCCGTCGCTTTAGCAGACATGTAATTGATGTATGCTAGAACGATGTTTAAAGGAATTTCTTTAATGATGGCCTTGTCAAGCCAAGTTTTTTGCATGGAAGATGCTGGGCAAGTACATAGTACACGCTCGATTGTATTGTCGCCTATTTTGCATCTTCTACATATCGGGATGTCTACAATGTCCATAGTATGCATGTGGTTTTTTAATTGAGAGTACTCTGTCAAGCTCTTACTAATAGTATGCAGGTTTTTTTTTTGACAGTCGCAAGTAGTAGTTTGTTGCTTTGTGGTTTAAGGCAATAATTGAATTTTTTGCCTGTTTACAGCCTGGGTTGTTGTAGCACCGTACTTTAATAACAGTCCAGTGTTTAGGCTCACACATCTTGAGAGTTGAGACTTTGCACGCCAATTCATCAGGTTTAACGTTGCTTACTTGATTAGAATGTCTTTTTACTTGCATAGTTTGATGTTATTTACACAAGTTTTTAAGCCATTGGTGAAGATATGAAAAAAATTGTAATTTTTTACGTTCACGTTGCTTTTGTTGTTTATGTGTGTTTAGTTTGCGGGATTTCTTAAATACAAATTGTGGTTTCATGATGTCTGTTTACACTTCTAGAAAAGGTGATTTTAACAGCGTTTGCCGGCTTTCTCTGCAGTGTACCAGAAACCGGTTGCATTCAGGCACAGTATTGCTGATGTTGTTATTTTCTTGAGATATATGTTTTACAGGGAACAGACTCAGCATTGCTTTGTGGGCTGCAGTTGGCGTTGTTACACTTGAACATGCAATTTGTTGAATCTGATTCAGTTGATTTGCGGACGTTTTTAGTTTAGTTTTTGGCTACCAGATTAGTGCTTCATAGGTGAGCAAAGGTCTTATGGCAGCTGTATGTAGCTATGGTACTATCTTTGGAGACAGTTCCTATTTTGCCAACAGCCCTATATTAACAGCGTTAGTGGGTTGTTTAGGAGTATTGGTAGATTGAATTTGTCAATTTTTTTTTTGTAAAGAATTTCAGTTTGTTTTTTTGTCAATTAACCGTAGGAACCTAGTATGGTCTAGCACCAATTTTCTATTATTTTCAGGGCTTTTTTCGTTAGGTTGTAGCAGAATTATTATGTCTCTGTGTAACCATTTGTGTAGAAACCATGGTCATTGAGTTGTTAAATTAAGCTGTTTACTATAAGATTTTATAGTAGTAGTGATAGTATTCCACCCTGATGGCAGCTTTTGACAACTACTTTTTTGACTAGTGTGTTGCGGTTTTTTTCTCTAGTTTGTGTTTTATCTATCCACTGATTGTGGGGCCAACGCCATGTGTCTCGAGGGCTATTTTTATTTTCTGGAAGGTGATTATGTCAAGTTTGATATCTATGAACACAGCGAGGTTGGACATCTTATTCTCTAGTGGTTTTTTGATTTGGTCTGTTACACGGTGTAGAGAAGATTCTGTAAATCTTCTCTGGGTATATGCATGCCGATTTGGATATATAGGGGTTGTGGTAAGTGCCGTTTCCCAAATTGATATTTTGCCACAGTCTCTCAAGTGTAAGACTTCTCGGGCGTTAGGATTTAGGCATAATGTAGTCAGAGCGTCCTGGTTTTAATATTAATACAACTTTTACTTCTTTTTATGTTATATTCCAGAATGTAACAAAAGGTGGGCTAAGATGATGTCCTCGTCCCGTTGCGGACGAGCAATACAGTCTTAGTGCCTTATACAGTGAGAAGATTTTTGATTTTTGACTTGTGATACAACCTAGAAAATGGCTTTTCAAAAGTATTTTAGCTGCTTTTGATAGGTTAGTGGTTGCCACCCAGCCATAACGGCGTAAACGCCAATTAGTAAATTTGACCAAAAAGTCGTTATAAAACTGAATATATTTTTTATTATAAAACTTTAATTAGCGCATAATAGCTTAAATTAAAAAAAAAACTATTTTTAATGGTAATTTTAGTTGGGTTTGACTTATAATATGGACGACTGGCGTTTGTATTAAATGAGTTTAGTATAAGTGCATCTAATGGCGGTTGCGCAATCTTAAAAATAAGATTCTACAAAATATAAATAAATAAAACTGTTAGATGCGGAACAAAACATTCTATACAAAGATTTTAAAAACTAAAAATTGATCTTTTGGCGTTTATGCCGAGTCGAGGTGTTGTCCGTTTTAAGCAATCGAGTTATTGTTGGAATTTTTAAACCTTGCAGCAGTAGAGGTGTTTTCAACATATTTGCAAACAGATTTTTTTTCTTGATGACGAATAAGTTTTTTGTCATCTTTCTGGTGTTTTGCTCTGTTAACGAATTTTTTGAGACGTTCAAGATTGTTACACTACTAGTGTATGTTTTTGTTAGAACAATAAACCGATTTAAATGGGCAATAGTCGTTGAATGATTGTGTTACAAAAAAATGAACTTACATACGCAGCTTTCAATTTTCAACACTACCAGGTTTACTTAAAACTGTGCACTTAAACCTGTTTTGTTTTGTACGTTTTCATAATTCAAAAGCGTGTGATATTTGACTGTTAACTTCTTTAAAATATCATGACTTCTGCTGCTGTATATTAAAATAAAATAAGTTATTTATCGTTAGAGAGTTATTTATTTTTAAATGTGGTTAATTTATAATAAAAAACTTTAACTACATTAATTCGTACTTTTTTTATATATATCAGAGAAGTATAACTGCTTTGTTTTTTATTAGTGTCTATTTAAAATTCAAAAACATCACACTTAAATTTAGGAGGAAGTTTAGTTATTATGTTAAAAAAAATATTTTGTTTTTTTAGTAATATTGAGAATTTGTAAAAGTCGTTTAGCATAATTTTAAATTGCAATACGTAACATTTAGAATTGTTTAATTTTATAACATATATCAGTTTAATTTTTTACAAATCTGTTATATGTTAATTTGACAATCAACTGTTAACTGTTTCAAAAATTTGTCAAATAAACAGTCAATTCAGCAAAATTATTTAATGTTAATTCTATCAATCAAATGTTTTTCAAATGAGATAAACTGTTAAACAAATATTTATTTGAGATTTAAACTGCAAACTTTGACAAGTATAAACTGTTATCTGTTAATTTGAGAATGCGACTCTCAACTATTTCAAAAATTGCATTATAGTATGTTTTTAGAAAAAAAGTTAATAGTTTTTGTCTGACATGTGAGCCGTCTGTCTTTATGCTCACTGTCAACTTTTAGTTTAATAAATCAAATATTAAAAAAAATTGAATGGTGGTGGCCGTTACTACGTGATAGTTTATTATAGAAAATTAACACATTTAGTATGTACTACTATGTACTATTCTAACAGCTACACATTTGCAGCCTATCATTCAATAGTTCATAGAGCTTTCAGTCTACCATTAACACCAAATTTTCGGCAAACTGAGCTTAATATAATAAAAAATGAATAGGTCATAACAATAGTATATAAAATATATAAAGAAGAGATTTTATATATGTTCTGATATACACGTTGTATAATAGTAATTATAATTTATGCAAAAAATTTATTCTATTTTTAATTTTCAAATTTCCTTTTTAATTCTTTCATGTCATTACCATCAGCTAAATATCCCGAAATAATTAGTTTATTTGTTCATTCTCAGAATGCTATTAACCATAGCCATTAAATAAAGTCATTAAGTCAGTTAGTATAAATAGTCAATACACCCTTTAAAATATTCTTTTTGAATTGTGGTGGTGAACAATGTTGACGAAGAAAGTTAAAAATCAAATATTAAGTTTAAATAAATAAAGCCATACTGATGAGAGGTAAACCTCGAAACGCGTCTATGGATGATTTTAGTTTAGAATATTTTTTCATAAATTTAATTTTTTAATGTCATAACAATAGATTTCCAAGAAAAACAATTAAAAATATTATTACTAAGAAAAAGCATAGCTTTACTCTACAGTTAATTTATTCTAAAATAAAAGTCATGGAATAAATTTTAATAACTTATTTTAGTAACATCTCTAAGAAAATAGAAAATAGGATTCTTAGTAAATTTAATTATAAAGTTACGTTTAAAAGTCAAAATAGGTTATATAGGTAAACAAGACAGTACAGATACAATTTTAACATCGGGAGAGTATAAGTTAAGTTGGCCCACATGTAATGCACAATATATAGGGCAAACAGGAAGAAATTTCAAAATTAGATTTAAAAAACCGTACCGCTTTTTCAGACTACACATTTAGATAGTACTTTTGCAAATCAAATTTTAGAAAATAATCACATATTTTCAGATATCAATATACTTAAAATTATTCACAAGTGTTCTAAAGGCAAACAATTAAATTTGTTAGAAGCCCTTGAAACAACTACATCAAAAAATAATCCTTTCATCAACTTGCTTAATGACCAAACCGACTTATATAAATCACTTTTATTTGAAATAATTTAATTCTTTCCCCTTTTTCAGAATGTTGTGTATCATAATTATCTCTAAGTTAAAACCACCATTCATTAATCTTCTCTCTACCTGTTTAATCTGTTTTATCCAATTCGTATTATTATATGTAATTCTTAATAATTTTTAATCATAATAAATTCAATGTAATTTCTCACCTCTTCATACACTTTATGTTTACTGTTGTATATATGCTTTGTACATTCTTTTTAATATTCATATTGTTTGTATCTCCGTCAAATGATGGCCCTGTAAAGGTTGAAACTAGTTACGGTTTATTTATTATTTTAGATAAAATGCCAATTTCTTATTTGAAACGATTACTGTTAACTTGACAAAACTTTTAACTTCAAACTTTTAACTTTTATTTTTACTAATTAACTTTAAAAAGTGATCCGACTGTATTTTTTTTTTTAGAAAATATTTTTTTATAAAATTTTATTATTTATATTCTACAAAATAACTGTCTGACAGATGTCCTGTTTTGCATATAAACTGTCCAATTTTTGTGTATAAACTGTTATAAATCAATTGTCTAAAAATCGTACAATTGTCTGATATTTATGATTGTATAGTTAACATTTTTTGGAGCTGCCAAAATTGTTTTGAACTTTTTATTCAAATGGCTTGTTCTAGTTATTGGATTACAAAGCAAATTGCTAAGAAAATTTTTAATTGATTTTAAGAAATTGTTATCTTCTCGTTGCAATTGTTACTGGTATTGTAGTTTTAGCATCAGACACTGAATTAAACAAAAAATGAATGCTGTTCATGAAATAATGTGAAAGCTTCTACAAATAATTTAAAGTCTTATTTTAAGAAATGCAATCGTTTAAATGACCATCTAACAAACGATATTTCTCGGAAATATATTTAATGGTTGAGTTGTATATAAGTATGCAAACTTTGAATAAATATAACTGTAACGTCTTCTGCACTTGCAACAATCTCTTTTTTACTCAGTTCATTGTTAGATTGAATTAAATCCTATTATCAAGACAATTTTATTTTTATTATTCATATTAATGAATTAATGATTTTATTTTATTTATTTATTTTATTTTATTTTTACATTACAGACATGTTTCGATGAGTTATATCATCATTATCAATGTATATATATATATTATATTTCAAACTGATTGAATATTTAAAAAAAATTATTTTTAATTAATTTAATTATATAAAATAAATTATTTTTAAAGTGTGATGTAACAAAATATTTTTAAATTGAGATAACTTATATATAACTGGTAGCGGTTAGCACATTTGACCGCTACTCTAGTAGCGGAAATTTTGCTTGTTAACGTACTCACTAAGTGGAACTAATATAAAAAATTATTTGATTTTCATTATTTTTTAAAATTTGCAAAAATCTTTTAGTTTGTGATTGGCTTGAATTTTGTATGGGTAAAAGTGCAAATCAGAATGCAAAATTATTAGGAAGCTTTAAAAAAAAAATTGAAATGCAATTGATGCCTTGTTGCCGATCGTTTAGGATTTTTCCTATTTAATATTTTGGGTGTTCTTACTATACGTACGCCTCCAGAAAATTTTGAGCCAACATTCATCCTTTTAAAGTTTTGCACTCACCTTATTATTGTTTTTCGTGTTATAAATTGTTCGTGTCTTCCAACATTAAACATACGACGAAACTGTCTTTAAGTGTTTACCACTGATTGACTTCGTTTGAAGCTTTTGACCACGTAATTTAATTGGAAATTATCCATGATCTATTAAACTGCTTAAATTACGCTTTTATTGCTCTACATATGACTGTCCTAAACATGCTCATGCATTTACATTCCAACAAAATGGTAGCACCATTTCCTGTAGCACCAAATATTGTGATCCATACAAAATTACGTGCCATTGTCTTACCACGTGTAGACACCCCATAGGGGCTTTAATATTGGCCAGTATAAGCTAACAACCATTTACCAATTTAGTTAAATTTTGTATTACATTTTAAAATGTATATTTAAGGGGGGAGAATAGTAACGCTATTATAAGGGATCACAGCATCAAACTTGGCAAGAAAACGCTTGAATATAATTGAATAAAATTTTCACACATTGTAGAAGAAAATCCAATCTGTGATCTCAAATTTGTAGAAGTGTGATGCAATAAGTAATTTCTCTGCAATTAATTTTTAAAAAGTTTTTAATTAGTTTTTTATTAATCTTCTACTTGTTAAATATAACTTTGAATTTTTAACCAAAAACATGAAGTCATAGAATATTGTATGTAGTTCAACGTATAAAAAGAGCGATAAATAAAACCTTATCGTTTGGATATTGAGTTGGTTGGCGTTTTGTCCTATAAGAACCAATTTCAATTTAAAAACGGCGCTGTACGTGTCAATATTTTTCTAGAGAGAAAGGTTTACCGATATTCTCGTAGATGTAATAAGATTTAATATTTTTCCATAACAATACTGATAGTACCACCACAACAGCACAGGGCGACTAAACCCGGCAATTCTCTAGCGTTAAGTATTAATTATTTTAAAATTTTAAGCAATTTATGAAAAAGTGTTTAAACAGTTTTTAACTGTATATGACACGTGTAAAGTATGTTTGTTGTACAATAATACTTGAATAAATATTATTATTATTATAATTTCTAAAACTGGGATTTTATGCATTTGCATATTCTATAATATTTATATGCTCATTAAATAATTTCCTATCTTTACAAATTAGAAGAAAACAACTGGCAAAAACAATTTTTTTTTTGCATATTTTGCATATTTTTAAGTTTCTAAGCATATTTCCATAAAAGTTGCATATCAGTGCATATTTGGTGCTTATTTGGTGCATATTTGCATATTTAATGCATATTTGCATATTTGATGCATATTTGTATCATTTTACTAGTTGCAATAATTTTAAATTATGAGTAAGCGCCAAGATTGGGGCTTTGTAAAAATATATTGATTTTATATGTAAACAACACCTGCAAATGCAATTTTAAACCTACTCTTAGTTGAGCGTTTTTTCAATTTTTTCTTATTTGTTAATGTTTTTTTTTTCCAGAACATACAACTTTTTAAATAAATTAATAATTTAAAAACATTTTATTGTACACAGCACATATTTACATACATTATATTCATCATATGTCTGCATTTTTTACCAAATTTAGCATATTTAGTGCATATTTTGGCAAAATTGCGTGCATATTTAGTGCATATTTTAGCCAATATGCGTGCATATATATGCGCAAATTTTAAACCTTTTGAGTGCATATAATTCCCAGCTTTAATAATTACACTCTACTTGTAAAAGTAATTTACAAAGTTTTTAAACAACTTGTCGTCTGTCTATCGTTTTACAATAATTATTTTTGAATACTTTTTTTTTTAATTATATTATGTTTTTCAAGAGTTTGTACCTGTATTTTAAAGCGTTAGTATGTAATTGTTGTTGCTTTTGTTTAGATCTTTTAATTTCTTACATTTACAGTTTATCCAAAACTATAAAAGTTTAGATAAACTGTAAATTCAAAATCTGCCAAATATTTCACAAATCTTTTATAAGTTTTACTAAAATATTAACAAACCTGTCATATAAACTGTCAAATTGACAAAACAACTGTCAAATGTTTTACAATTTTGACTTATCAACTTGATTTTTAACAAACTTGTGTTTAATAAAAAGCTTTTAGCTGGTACAATTCTGTTTCAATCATATAAACCGTCAACAGTTATTTTTGAGAAAAATGTCAATTAAAGTGTTGGCTTGAACAACTGTTTTTTAGATCTGTCAGATAAAATGTCAACTGTCTCACACATCTGTCATATGATGTACGTATATGACAATTGAACTTTGAACTTTAATTTTGACAAATATAAACTATCAACTGACAATTTGAAAATGCATTTGTTTTACAAATTTGATAATAATATAATATAATATTTATTTACGGATCAACTTTTACATTAAATTAAAACATTTAATTCTAAAATATAACAGATTTTGTACACGTTTTAAAACAATTACAGTTAACATTAAAAAAATACAAGTAATCACAATATTTGTTAAAACTAATTACACATTGGTTTAGGGGATTATTATAACCATAACAGGTTGAATGGTGTTTAGTCTTCAACACTGTTTGCAGTCTTGTATTATATTTAGGACATACTAATGAAAACATATATAAAATTGAAGAACATTTTAAATTACCATTTACAACTTTGTAAGGAAAAGTAGTGTACAATTATTTTATATGTACTTTTTAAAAGTGTATTCCAAAGTGAGGCAACAACAAATCATAATATTGGTTTGAAAATACAATACTACATTTATAACAAAGATATTTAATCAATCTTTTTTAGACCGTTTCTAGACGTATAATAAAGTTTTGAAAATGCGGTGACCAAATAATAGTCCAATATAACTTTTATTGGTTTGATGTTTCTAACGTTGTTAGTTATTCTTTTAACAAGTCCAAGTATTTTAAGTGATTTTTGAATAATAATATCTATGTGTAATATGAAATTTAATTTTTATGGCAATCAAAATTAACACACAAATCCTTAATACTTTTCACAGATTCTAAAATAGTAGTACCAATCTTATAATCAAACTGAAAATTGTCATGTCTATGCAAAAAACTTATACTTTTACATTTGTTAATATTAAGTTCTATGTCACTTTTTAGGCACCAGTTGTATATTTTATGGATATCATTTTGTAAAGATACACGTCATTCTCATTTACTATTCTTTTAAATAGTTTTAGATCATCAGCAAAAAGAAGATACTGACATTTTAAATCGACACTGATATTATTTATAAATAGATTAAAAAGAAGGGGTCCTGGATGTGAGCCTTGAGGAATACCAGAAGTAATATTAATCAGATTTTAAGTTAGAAATGACGACTTGTTGTATTCGGTTAATTAAATATGATTCAATCTATTGCTAAACAGTTACACCAATTTCCAGTGACTATAATTTTTTAATCAGAATTTTATGACTGATTTTATCAAAAGCTTTTGAAAAGTCAGTGTAGATAGAGTCAACCATTGTTCCTGATTCCAAGCTTCTGAATATAAAAGTTGTATATAAGAAAAGGTTAGTGGTAGTAGATCTTGTAAGACAGAAACCATATTGTTGATCCATATCATTTTTGTGCACAAGTACAACATAGTTTAATTTCTAGTGTCCCGGAAAATAACCTTTGGATAGAGATTTATTAAACAAAATAGAAATTGGCTTAGCAGGCATCTCCGAACATAAAAAATATGTATAAATATAAGTGGTAGACCATCTGGACCGGCACTTGGTTTAAATCAAGTTGCATTATTGAGTCAACAACTTCAATTTTTGCAGAAAAATTAATTAACTTCACCATGTGAGGTTGCATAGTTATTATTATCAAAATTATTGTTTATAGACAAAGATTTATAAAATGAAGTAAAGTGAACAGCAAACATGTTAACAATTATTTGTTTATCCACTGAATGTTTGTTATCTAAAATTATAGTGTTGGGAATTTCACTAGAATTCTTAGCAAAGTTTTTTGTATAACTCCAAAACTATTTGGGATTATTAATAATACTGTTTTTTACTTCAATAATATAATCAAGATATGCCTCATTAATTAGCCCTGATTGGATTTGAAGAACGTTCCCATTCCCATGCTTTAATGTGTGATCTCAGCAAAGCATTTGACTGTGTGTCTCGTCCTGATTTGTTAGAACAATTAAATTCTTTAAATTTTAACACTAGTTGCATAAAACTTTTATCTTTATATCTTGAAAACCGTATTCAATATGTTAATGTAAACTCTGTTGAATCGCAAAAACGTAAAGTGATTCTGGGTGTACCACAAGGATCTGTGCCAGGTCCAATATTATACTAGTTCTCATTTCACGTTGTTTGCGGACGATACTACTATAATAAAAAAACATAAGAATATAGAAACGCTCAAACAAGAGATAATAGATACCCAGTTCCATGCAAACCAGTAGTTTATAGCTAACAAATTAAGTTTAAATGTAGATAAAACTAACCACTTAATATTTTCTTTAAATAGAATAGTATACAAGATAATAGTAGTATTAAATTCCTAGGAGTTATGCTCGATAGAAAATTGGTATGGGATAAACATACTGGGTACATAATTAAAAAAGTAGCAAAACAAATATATCTAATAAGAAAATTATCAAAAACAGTCTACTCTATCTTATGCTATATTAAATTGGGGACATGCACCACATTTAAATGATGTGTTTAAAATTCAAAGACGTGCTGTACGAATAATTGGTAATCTAAAATATAGAGATGATTGCAGAGATGTATATATTAAATTTGTCATACTAACTGATGGTACAGCTCATACATTTACAAATGTTTAAAATTTATAAAAAGTAATTTAGATGATTATAATATGCAAGGCACTATACATGATCATAATACACGATATACCCACCATCTACGACCAGACTACAAACGTCTAAAGAAATTCAGAGATGGGATAAACTATCACTCTCTTAATTTTTTTAATAGTCTACCTATCTTTGTTCAACAATTAAATCTACCACAATTCAAAACCTATGTAAAACATGTTCTGTTAGAAAATGCTTTTTATTCTGTTAATGAATTCCTTCAATTTAATTTTGGATAACTATATTATTAAATACTTTGACCTGTGTAAATACTATTGTATATATAATTTATGTTTATATTAAGTTGATAACTTACTTTAAAAAATTTGAAGAACTGTATCTGTGAATTGTTTTTTGATTCAATAATTGCTGCTTCGTCTGCGTAGCACGTTAATTCAATTCTTTTGTTGCCTATTCTGTATCCGAGATTGAGAGATGTTATTTATTTTGTTTATTATATTGTTCATTAGGAGATTAAATAAGAAGGAAGTTGGATTGTTACTTTGTCTGATTCCTCCTGGAGATGGGATGTTTTCAATTAATTGGTTTCCTGTTTTCACCTTTGTGTTGTTGGTTGATTAGGTTAAGGATTATCTTTATTATGTTAGTAGGTGTCTTATTTTTTGTTTATTGTATGATTAGAATGTCTTGAAGAGCTGTATCTGTAAATTGTTTTTTGATTCAATAATTGCTGCTTCGTCTGCGTAGCACGTTAATCCAATTCTTTTGTTGCCTTTTCTGTATCCGAGATTGAGAGATGTTATTTATTTTGTTTATTATATTGTTCATTAGGAGATTAAATAAGAAGGAATTTGCACTTTGTCTGATTCCTCCTGGAGATGGGATGTTTTCAATTAATTGGTCTTTTGTTTTCACTTTTGTGTTGTTGGTGTTTAGGCTATAGATTATCTATATTATGTTAGCAAATGACTTATTTTTTGTTTATTGTATGTTTGTCTTCTAGGCAAACCTTGTCAATTTTTTAAGTCAGATCGATGAATTAAATATACACACACATGTTGAACTGTCGATTTTTCATTTATATATTTTTTTATTATGAATACTGCTTTGGTTTTTGATTGTTCTTTTCGTAAGTATTCGTTATTTGCGTTTTCAGTTTTTTTATAATGCTTGTAAATAGTTTCATTGTTGTATTAAATAGTGAGTTATTTCTATATAGTTCTCTGTGCAAGCTTTTTTTTTAATATGAAAATTGTGATACTGTTATTCATTCATCTGAGTTTTTGTTTTACATAAGTTTTTGTTAAATAGTTGCAACAGTTTTGGGCTCCATATTTTAAAAGTTTGTTGGAAAAACCCGTCCGTCTCAGGTGACTTTTTGTTATAAATATTTTTTTGATTTTTGCTTTATTTGCCCGTACAACACTTACGATAATTCTTTATTGAATTATGGGTAATTTTATTACTTTTGTACAATTTTCAAAAACTCGATGTCTCAGAATTGTGCCAAATTTTAGTACATGAAAGTATAAACCAAAACAAGAGGATTCTCAAAGTTTTAGCCTTCTAGACTCTGTTTGCTCTTTTTAGACCTTTAAAAAGGCCAAATAATGGCTTAAAAAGGCTATTTTTTAATTTTCGTTTTCTCAGCCCTGGAAATAGGTACCAATACGTATCCGGCGGAAAATGATTTGTTATATTATGTACTTTAATTTAAAAATTTTGCATATCCATTGTAGAAAGTCACCGTAAACGATCGTACGGTGTGAAGCTTGTAGAATCCTTATTTCTTTTTCTTAAGTTAAATATTTATTTTCATAGAACAAATAATTGTATAGTGTTATTAAAAATGACAATTTTATGTGCACGTTGTAACAAGGCGATCCACTTAAGTAATTATGCGGTTTCATTAAAATGTTCTCAATGTTCCTTATGGTTACACAAAGAATGCGTGACCAAAAACGTTGTCGAATAGCAAGAGTTGTTGAAACTAAAAACCAAATATGTGTGTGAAGATTGTGCACCTAAGCAATTAAATGTTCAAAATTGTTTGTTGGCTGATATAGAAAAGTTATTAGTAATAAATATTTTTTCATTTCAAAAAGATGTAGCGGAAAGATTAGATAAACTTACCAGAAAGTATGAAATGCAGAATTGATATTCTAGAAACAGAAAACAAAAGTCTACGAGAAGATGTTAGAGTTCTACAAGCAAAAGATAATAATGATAATTTAATATATGAATTTGAAGACCGCCAGAAAAGAAAAAATAATTAAATGCTTTTTAATATTCCCGAATCGTCAAAATCATTAACAAAACTTAGGATTGAAGAAGATTTAAACGAAGTACGTAATTTGCTTGGTTCTATTGGTGATATCTCAAAACCATGCAAAGTAATTAGAGTTGGAAAAAAAATCTAATAAACCAAGACCCATAAAAGTAATGTATGAGAACAAAGAAACGGTTATTAAAGTATTAAAAAATCAACAGTTATTGGCAAACCAGGAAATAAAAATAAAACCAAAAAAATTCCAATGCAACAACAAGAACTTAAAGTTGTTACAAAAGATTTTCAGAAAAGAAAGAAGAAGGAGAAAGTAACATTTATATTAAATACAAAAATGAAAGACCATATATATTTACTAATAAGAAACATCCAGTAAAAAACTAAAAATATATCTACAAAATGCGGGGGGTATTAAACAAAATTGTTCAAGTTTTTTTCTAGTCTCAGAAATTATGATATAATTATAATAATGGAAACATGGTTATCGGATGATGTTTTAAACCCAAAATTAAACCTTAAAAATTACAACATATTCAGAAAAATAAGATGTAAATTGTCAAGCAACAAAAGTGGAGAAGATGGTGTCTTAATAGCCGTTAAAAAAGATTTAAAGAGCATTAAAATTGAAAATATTCCTCAAACAGTTGATCAACTATTTGTTAGGTTACAAATTGGGAATACCAGTTATATATTTGGAGCTTTGTACATACCCCCAAGAGATAATGTTGCTAAATATAAAACTCATTCAGAAACATTAGAAAACATATCTTTGAGTTACCCAACTGACACATTAATAATTGGTGGAGACTACAATTTACCCAATGTTAAGTGGCTAAATGATGACTTGAGAGCAAATTTGGAGGACTATTCAAATGAATCTGCTCATATCTTATGTGAGTCATGCGCTCTTTTAAATTTGTACCAATGTAACAGTATTCCAAATTCTTGCAATGTGTTTTTAGATTTAGTATTCTCTAATGAGAGAAACTTCACAGTAGATATAGCGGATGATATTCTGTTTGCAAATAGTGAACACCATGTAGCTTATTCAATCAACATCAATAAACCAAACTATGATCATGGAATGAATTATATTGAAATAATCCCAGACTTTAAAAGAGCAGATTATCAATTAATTTGTATTTAGCAAGTATTGATTGGCAAAACATTTTTGTGGAGAATAACGTTAGTGGTTCTGTTTAAAATTTATATAAAAATTTTGTATAGGGCGATTGATAGTTATGTTCCACTAAAGCAGGTAATAAAAAGCTTTTACCCAAAATGGTTTTTTGGAGAGTTGATCAAATTAATCAAACAAAAAAGGAAACCCATAAACAATATAAAAAAACTGGAAGTCTTAATTTGTTTAAAAAAATTTAAACCTTAAAAAAAACTGTAAAGATTTAACCACTTCATTGTTTAAAACTTACTGCCAATATGTTAGCAAAAATAATTGTTTCAATCCAAAATCATTCTGGACTTTTGCAAATAAAAAACGAAAAACAGTAGGTTTTCCCAAAAGAATGACTTATGTGTAAATTTATTTGCAGATTTTTTTTCAAATGTGTATACAGAGGATCATTCGACTATACCAACATTTGATTATGATTCTAATGTAAATTCGTTGCCCTTTAATTTAAACGTAATTGACATTTATAAATGCATAGAAAAACTGCCAAACTTCGCAGTTCCCGGGCCCAATGAAATACCAAACGAGTTTATTAAAGCATGTATTTGCACATTATCCAAATTTCAGATTTCTGGAAAAAAACATATATCAAACCAATTCAAAAATCTAGTAGCCGCAATGAAATTAAAAATTATAGGGGAGTTTGCAATCAATCATGTATTCCAATAATGCTTAAGTAGTAGACCCACACTAACAAACTTACTTTCATATCAATCAGAAATACTGGAGTCATTTGACAAAAAGTTTCAGGTAGATGCTGTATACACAGACTTTGAAAAAGCATTTGATAGAGTTAATCATAAAATTTTAATTGTCAAATTAAACCGTTTTGGTTTTAATCAAAATGTAGTAAATTGGATCAAAAGTTTTCTGGCGGGCAGAACGCAATGTGTTAAAATAAATAACCACTTATCTAAACCAATCAACGTAGTTTCTGGTGTGCCTCAAGGAACTCATTGCGGTTCAATTTTGTTTTTGTTGTTCATAAATGATTTTCCAAATGTATTTAAAAACAGCAAGTGTTTTATGTTTGCAGACGATCTAAAGCGAAACGGATTGCATTCTTCTACAAGATGATATAATCCTTATACATGAATGGTGCTTGTCCAATAATTTGGCGTTAAATACGTCAAAATGTTTTTCAGTGTCGTTTCATAAAATTAGTTCTGTTTTGCAATATAACTACAAAATTGTTGATGGTTATTTAAAACGAGTCAATAAAATAAAAGATTTGGAGATTATTATGGACACAAAACTAAATTTTAATAATCACATTTCAGAAATTTGCATTAGAGCTAAGAAAATGTTACGTTTTGTTAATAGAATAACATGTGATCTTGGTCCAAATGCTTATCTTGTTCTATACAGATCATTAATTTGACCAATTTTAGAGTACAATTTAACGGTTTGGTCAGTTTACCAAATAGGCAGCATAAATAAGATCGAAAATATTCAATCAAAGTTTATTAAATCATTTTGTTTTAAATTAAACACTACTGGCATTTACATTGCTCAATTGCGAAATCACAATATAATTAGATTCATGAAGGCTTAAAATGTTCTTTATTTACTACCCTATCCCAATATTTAGGGTTTTTTATGATCACTCAAGTACTTCCGGAGATATAGTGTTTCAAATGACAGATGACAGATGACAGATTACAGATTACAGATTACAGATTACAGATTACAAATTACAGATTTCAGATTACAGATTACAGATTACAGATTACAAATTACAAATTACAAATTACAGATTACAGATTACAGATTACAGATTTTAGATTACAGATTACAGATTACAGATTACAGACTACAGATGACAGATGACAGTGATGGTTTTGGTGGTACAATCAAACGAACTGTTCTGTTCTCTTTGTTTTGAATTATTGAACAATTTAATTATGAATATAGATTATCGTTATCTTTCAGTCAAATTTGTGTTCTCTAGCGATAAAACTACGCAGAATTTGCAAAAAAACAGTTTGTATTGACAGAATTTTTTTTGTTCTACAACTTTTTTTCTTATTAGTTTAAAAAAAATGCATACTTCTTGATCAAAACCTCGATAAACAATGTGATGCTGAAACGATTTTTTAAATTTTTTTGATTTCAAACTTTGTGTTCCATATCCAAACTTTCAGAATTTATTTATACATGTTTAAAGAATATTTTTCTAAAATGTCAAGGTCATTTTATTGTGATAAAAAAAATTCGGCTGTTGAAAATGTCAATTTTTGCGTTTTTCCTCAAAAATGGCTAACTTTGAAACACTCTATCTCTTGAAGTACTTGAGTGATCTTAAAAAAATTTACACATTTGGAATGGGTATTAAATTAAGAATATTTTGAGCTTTTGTGAATCAAATTATATAGTGATTTTGCAATGTGGCTCCAATTTGAAGTCAGGTCAAATTTTATAAAACGTGTTCACAATCGGAGGGGTATATATCAATGTATCTTCAAGAAACTTTAATATGCAAACTTTTCAGAATAAAGTACATAAAATAACAAATCATTTGCCACCGGGTATGTATTGGTACCCATTTCTAGCGCCGAAAAAACGGAAATTAAAAAAAAAATAGCCTTTTTTAAGCCAGTTTTGACTTTTTTAAAGGTCTAAAAAAGACAAAAAAGGGTCTAGAGGCCTAAAACTTTAGGAATCTTTTTTCTTAGGTTCATACTTTGGCGCAATTCTGAAACATCAAGTTTTTGAGAATTGTTCAAAAGTAATGGAATTACCCATATAATTATGGATAAAACTTGAAAAGTTTGTAAAATGCACAAATGATCTTAAGTACATTTTTAGTTATTTTTTATAATTATCACATAAAATATGAAAAATGGCATTTACTATAACTCAAGAAAATTTAAAAATATTCTTAAAATTTCAATCCTCTATAAAATTGATGATTATTTGTGCATTTTTCAGACTTTTAAAATTTCATCTATAATTATATAAATATAAAATTCAATAGAGAATTATTGATAGTGTCACACTCTTCATTATTGATTATAGCGTTTGTGTTTGTTTCGTATTTATTCATGTTGAGTGTTTTATCGGTGTTGTAAAGTTTCTTAAAATACTGATTTCATGTTTCTATTGGTACTTCTTTGGTTTGCACAAATTCGATTATTTTTTTACTGTTTTTCGTCATTTTCCATACTTTTGTTGAGCACCATAGAAGTAGTCCGTGTCGCTGGTGAATTTAATTTAATGCTTCTTCTTAAAAAAAATATTATTTGTGCGTTTATTCTGTTTTTTACTTGAACATATTCTGCAAGAGTTTGGTCCGACGGTAGTGCTCTAATATGTTAGCTGGCATTTTTGTTTTAATTTGACGAGTTACAATTATAGTTAGTTATTACACAAACAAAACATACAATTAAAAGGAGAATTTTACATGAAATTCTTATTTTAATTGAATCTTAAATAAATGTGTTTAAAAATGCTGATTATACAATAAGGTTAATAATAATTAAAACCAAAATGTTCCTTGGTTTAGAATAAATATAAAAAAATATTAACAACATAAAAACTAATTAAAAATTTTGTACGAAGATGATATAAAAAAAATATATGACATATCTCATAACTTTTGTTACAAATATGTTACCTAACTAAATTCACTTCTGTATTTATATTCTGATTTAAATTTAAGTTTCAATTTCAAAATATTAAAAAAAAATTGTTGTCTTTTCTATTGGTGATTTCTAATTATTAAAAAAAGTCAATATGAATTTTATTAAATAACTTTACAGTTTTAATAATGATGCATATTTTCACCATATTAGTAGTAGAACAAACATATTGAATTTTATTACTAAAACTGCAATAAAATTAATATTACTGAAAAATAATAAATGTAATAAACTTTAATTATCAAATAATAATAATTTATTCTAATTTAATCCAATTCATATAATATAATTCATTGAGCAAAACAAAAAGCAATAACCATTAATTTAATGATTAAACAGTATAATAATCAAGAATCACTTATCTCCGTAATGTTAAGATCTTTAAAGTTGGAAACCAAACACGAACAGTGACGGGCTAAAAGAGGACAATGGTCTCCGTGAATTTATAGCTGACAGTCGCATACCTGTATCAGTCCAATTCCAAATCTGTAAACATTGGCCCTTACTATGGAATTCGAGGTTTTTTATCAACTACCGAGAGAATTTCATCTCTGCAATGTCTACTGGATAGATAGCTTCAATATTTCAAGATTGCTCGGTACCAGAATCACAAACCAACTAATTATTCTTATTGTGTATTCATTTATACGGCCTTGCCATGGCAGTTATGAAATTTAAATCGTACATCTTCTTTTAACGTAAGCGTAGGGGTTCTGATTTCGATGGGACGTTTAATATTGAATATATGTTTAAATTTATAATGAAATTATTTGCTTGTGATTGATTTTATCTTACCTATTGGTTTAGATAATAGATACTTTGTATGCCAATTTAGATTTAGTTGAATTGATAATATTTAAAAAATAAATAAATAATTTTACATAATAAATCTGAATTGTTTCAGTAATCTAATTTGTCTGACTTTGTGGTGAATACATTTGATTTGTTTGAAATTCAGGATAAACTAAATAAAACAAACATTTCAATTTGTTTTGTTTGGAATGTGTATATAGTATTTTAGCAGATTGCTGTACAAACTGACGATTCAATCTATTAATTTAACATGAAATAAAAGTTTTTTAATATGCGTAAAGTGAGAAACTTTTCCGTTTGTACAGCATTTCAGTCGAGCATTTGGCTTTAATTGTTTCAGTAATTCCATTTAATTGCAGTTGAAATCTCTTTTAAACGGACTCTCGTCTTTGGTGTGGAACAAACAGAATGTTTCGCGGTGTTATTCATTATTTTTTGTCTGTTTGTTTTGTTCCGTGGCCGAGTAAAGTCTTTATACTGGGAAAACGCAACCAAAACATTTTATTGCTCCGTGAGGCTGGAATTCGTAATATTCCTGCCTAATAAAAAATCCCGCTGGGGATAAGCAAAAACACTTTGTAATTTTAATTTTGATTCATTCCTCGCTCGAAACAAATACTCGTTTTTGCGTGAAATGTTAATTGGACGAAATAATTCGAGCCATTCCCGCAGTTTCGTGAAAGTAATTACGATTTCAGCCAATCTGGAATTAATGCAAAAAAAGAAATTTATTCGATTTCGTTTAGGGACTCAGTACAGTGCTTTCTCTAATATTTATTACACACACAATGCATGGCTATAGGCACCTGTTCATACAATAATAAATAAATTATTTTTACGAGCAGAGAATGTGGTTAGTAAAAATCATGTTACAGTTATACTAAAGACACACCTCTACAAGTGCACGATATCACATAAATATATACTTCTATGTTAATACCATTATAAGAATTGAGTTTTATGGTCAATAATAAATTATATGCAACTTAGAAACTTAATAGGAATAATTTATTAATAATGTCGTCGGAAATTATAATAATAATAATTCATTTTGCTATAAATTGTACATACTCAATTGACATTTTAAATTAGCACACTTTCGTTGAAGTTTACACTTACTAACCTGAAATTTTGTTATGCTTGAATTGATCTATTAAATTAGAATATAACTTAACAAATGCAATTCCAATATATTTAGTTAATTTGTATTTAAATTACAAATAATATGAGCAAATATTAAATTATTAAACACAATTCAGACCATCATTTTTATACATGAACTACTACAAGGAATTTGTTACTATTTTTGAATTTTTCTTAATACTGGTTTTTAATATAGTATAATTTACCTCAATACGTTTATTGGGCCCGTTTTTTTTATTTCTTAGTAAAATATAAAAAGAAAATACTTGTGATTGTTCTACTTGGGACTTACTGTTTTTATGTATATTTTTCTGATAAATAGTAAACGGAAAATTATTTAGTATTTTTTAGTTTGGATATTGATTGCAATTTTGTCGCGGATACTGATAGATATTGACAAGTTAATTTTCTTTGTAGGTGAAATATACTATATTTTAATCCCCCAAGTAGCGCTACTTTTGATTTTACTCAGAAATGAGTCTGATTTCATAAAATCCTAATTTTTTAAATAATCTAGAATAAAATATTGTGTTTCAAATATATATAACAATCGACGACTTTCAATAAAAATATAATAACAAATAATTTTTCGGATTGACATTGCTTATGATTTGTGTTAAAATATTGCTTTTATGATTATTTACAGGATATTTGGTATTTTGCGCTATTGGACGTACACGCTCATGAGATATTCAATATTTATTTATGTGTAACATCACCCAGGCCACATTGCTTGTATTTTTTTATTTTTTTTTATTTTGTAGATTTATTTTGTTTTATTTTTTAATTTATAGGATGTTTAAGACTTGTAACTTTTGATAACTACAAAAAGCAAGTTATAAAAAATAGCTATGGAATTTGATTCGAATAGCTTTAATATCTAGAAAATTTTAAAAGACTATAAGAAGTCTAAGATACTAGAAACTCGATTAAAAACGCTTCTATAAACAATAATCTTAAAAAAAACTTTAACGATTATTAGACCAATAAACCAAAAAGGTCTAAAAAGATTTTGCTAGAATCAGAAAAACTATTAGGCTTGACTAAGAAAGTTGTAAAAACTATATTAATCTTTAAGAACAATAATATACAACACTACTTGAAAGTAAATAAACGGTAAGTATCTGTAGAAAGCAACAAATTGCTAATAAAAACAGAACAAATATTTACAAGAAATAAATACTAAACTTTGTCAACATACTCTAGAATGCAACTAAAACATTTTTAGAAAAACTTTTTGAAAATTTTTGAATGGTCTAAAAAACTAAGTTTTGAAAGATTTATAAGCGATAAAAAAAAATTTGTCTTCTTTTGTTTCTATAATAAAACTTTGTAGATATAAGGAAACTCTAATAAAACATTCTGAAATATTTTACCAAATATTATAAAGAACTTTATGAACGACTTAATTTATTCTATACCAAATTAAAGACCGATTATAAAGACAAATATCTTTTTTTGTATTTTTTTTAATTTAAAAAAAAAACTTAGTCTTTAAAAAAAAAATAATTTTATTATGTGCATAAAGTGGTGTCACATTAATTAATTAATAATTTATTTTTGTTATAAACTTTTGAGCAAGACAGTTCAAAGACATGTTATCATACATTAAAATTTAAAGATTATTTTTACTGGGTGAGATTAACCATGCTAACCACGGTTAAATCTTGGGGTGATTTGAAATACACGCATTTTTTTAATCTGAAGTGCTGACATTTGGCATAGTTTACTTTTTTTGCATAAAGATCACTTTCTGAGGATGCACAAAAAAAATTTACAAACATTTTTTTCTAACAAGTCTAATATACATATTTTGTATTGTTTGATATTTTATTATAATAAAGTTTTGTTTGCAAATCTTAAAGATTGTTGCAACTATTTAACGATATATGACATAATCAATTAATACCAAATAATTTGGTAAACCATGATTGATATTACACTTAGTTTACGCTACACGCTGTAGTTCACTCGGCAAAACAAAAAAATGCGTACTAAAGCAAATATCTAAAAATCGATTCTAATCTTGGTGATTTTTGTCATCGATGAAATTTGTCATAAAATTTACGTTATTTTAGTGAAATTCAAGTAGAATTTCAACTCATTTCATTGACAATACGTCATTTTTATGAGAAAAGTTACTAATTACAAAAATTACTGCAAATCGCACCCCTGTCGAGCAAAGTATGAACGAAGATCTAAACATTTTGATTTGGCATCTTACTCTGGACCTCTGGCCATCCACTTTATAAAATGTTTTAAATACAGATCTAGGTTTCAAACTTCATAAGATCTAACTTATACAAAAATTAAAGCAGTTTGATAATCCTTTATGTCGTCGAATAGGCTAAAAATTAAATTCAAGTGGCCCATTGTTTTATCTCAAAAATTTGTTTAGCAATATAGTGTGTGCAAAGAATCCGCAGCAATTTTTTGAAAGGTATTCAAATCAATAAAAATGCACAGTTTGGTAAATCTTTTCTAAGTTGTAATGTTGTAATAAACAATTAGTAAAAGTTTGTAGTTTTGTTATTTAAATTTAGCTAGATAAGTAAATGCATCTGCTCATATTATCAGATAGGATTATCTTAAAATATTTTGCAAAAAAAACACCCTGAAGGAACTGATTTAAAACCTAAACTTTACTTCAATGTCAATGTCAAAAGTTACTTCAACAAACTTGTGAGTGACTTCCACTCACAAGTTTGGTGATGAAATAATCTACATTTCCGTAGGATTTGTCTTGTAATCCAGTCATTTAGCAGTATTTCACGTTGTTCTACCAAACTCTTTAGCTTTTATTTTTAATTAAAAAATTAACAGACGTAGTTCCAACAATCACTCTCACAGCTTTTCCTGATATTGACCTGTATGCAGTGCATACTCTGATGGACATTGCATTCTGTATTTTAGTTTTTAAGAAAACTTTTTATTGTTGGTTTCTGCATGCTGCACAGCTGCCTCATACAGCAACTGCGACAAAGTAATACAAACTTTCTTTTTGATGCTTTTGGTCTTCTAATATTAGGTCACACTATACCGCTTTTTGTGTGTTTTTAATTGTTTTTCTTAGTTTGTTGTCAAACTAGGTAATTAGCTGCTTTGCTTAGAGTAACTACCGTACTAAATATGTTAAAGAAAACTGTAAGTACCGTCTTGTTTGCGGTGTTAATTTCATTACAGTTTTTTTTGCCGTCATGGTTTTTGTCAAGTTGTTTACAAAAAAATCAAAGTAGTTTAAGCATTTTAGTTTGCAGTAGGATATTGTAAAGAATATTTTAAAGGGATCTACCACTGACCCTTGTGGGACATTATTTCTTTTAGATAAGAAGTTATAATAGTTATCTACGGTCAACTGCTGTGATGCATTCTTAAACGCATTTTGGACGTTTAGAGTTACCACCACGCACAGCTTTCGGTGTGGACTGTTGCATATATAAACTTTCAGCATTAGATGTGGACTACAGAGAGCTAATTCTTTCAGTACTTTTGCTGGAATATTTTTGGGTCCTGAAGATTTGTTGTGTTTTAGTTTTGCAGATGGTTTTTGTAGTTTTACGGTTGTAAATTTGATGAATCAATTACTAGTTGCACAATCGAAATATACTTTTGATTGGGCTGTGAACAGGTGTTTAACCACTTTTCTCATAGCTTCTATTGTCTGCTTTGGTTTTGGCGTAGGATTTCTACTATCATTTTATGATTATTTTGTAGGAGTTGCCCCATATGTCAAAGTCTACATTTTGAGAAAAAGTCTTTCAACTAATTTTTTTAGTTTTTTTAATTGCGTTTTTTTTGTCAAGTTTTAAACTCTTCCCATAAGTGAAGATTTATGAGTGGTTTGACGTTTATAGTGTACTACTTTTTCTTACACACAACTGGAGTAATTTAGAGATTTTAGTATTCTACTATGATACCGGCTGTCTTTTTAAATTAGATTTTTTCTTTGTTACAGTTGTAGAGAACACGTTGGTCATAGTTATTTTTCCGTACGACTTGGAGTGTTTTGGAATTTTTCCTATCTAGTTTTTTAATCTGTCATATTTTGTTTTGCTCCCAGCTCTTCTTCAATGTTAAAAACAATGTATTTGTGATTGCTCAAACATTTTGGTTTACAAACCTTTCATTTTGTGATTTTTGGTTTATATAATGAATAGTTATTGTTAGAACTAGGATTAAGGAGTATTCTTGCCTTTCAAACGTACCTTTTTCATCTTGATTTACTATGCATAAGTTGTTCATGGCAATTCAGTCAGTCACAATATGTCCTCTTCTATCAGTAAAGTGAATGAATGAAGTTGTCTTTTTACTGATTAGGCCCAGATCTGGTTTTGTCTGTATATAAATGCGCAGAAGAATGACATTTTTATTTAAAAATTATGGTTTTTATGCAAAAATCTAAACTTTTAGTCTATATCATTATGCATATCATTAGTTTTTAAAAAATTATAAAACACTACCTTCGTGTTGTATTTTTGACTAAAGAAGATTTATACAAAGTTTACAGTAAGTGTAACGACATGCCATGTTGGTAATCCAAAAAATCCAGGAAAATTCTGCTTTACACAAATAAGTAGATGGGAATGTTGGCAGAGGTTTTCAAATAGTTTTGCCTAAAGATTTGTAAGCAGTGGCGTATCTAAGGGTCTCTTCTCTTTACGGTTTTTGAAAAAAACACATTTTTTAATTTTTTTAGTCCGGTCATAAACTATTTAAAAGTGCAAAATGCAAAACTATTTATAAATTGTCATAAATAAATAAATCCGGTCATAAAAATTGAAATATTTTCAGAAGTAACCAAACTTTTACCCACAAAAGTTTTTAAAAACGTAAAATTTTACTATTGTTAAAATGCATCAAAATTCGTTCATAAACTGTTGAAAAGTATAAAACAAGTTGTATCTATAAAATATAAAAAATGACAAAATCTATGAAATATTAAAATTATGTCTTTAACCGAAATTTGACCAAAAACTTATTTAAAAATTAAAAATATTTTTTTTAAATAGTTTTTTAGTCAAAAAGCATCAAAATCCGCCAACCAAATACAGAAAATTGTTTTGACTTTCTCAAATTTTCGCCCGAGTGTGTCTATGGCATTGCATGATGAAGAGGGATAAATACGAATAATTCATTGGCGTGCGTAAACCCAACTACTTAGTTCTACAATTTTTTTGAATTCATAATAATTAAATTTATATAATAAATCAGAAAAAAAAATTAATCAATTGAATACAACTTAATATAACATTTTAAGTATAATAAATTGTACAATCAATTTAGAATAGAATAGAATAGAATAGAATTTATTAATCCTTTTAGATCATTTTCATGATATAGAATAAGTCATACAATACACAAGTATAATTTAAAATACAAAAACAAGGTACATTATTTACATAGATACATTTGACTAAAAATAATGAATATAATATAAAAACATAAATCTGAACAAATTACATAAAATACCAAAAATAGTTGTTACAAACGTATACTACACATTAAAATTATGATTAAAATATTCCTCAACAGAATAGAAACAACACTCGGTTAATTTTTGTTTTAAATTTGATATAAAGCAACTATAATTTAATTCTTTAATTTGCGCTGGTAGGTGATTATATAGTGTAGCACCAATATATGATGGGTTTGATTTAAATAACTCCAACTGATGTTTTTTATACATTAAATTATTACCGTGCCTTGTGCTGTAGTTATGAGTATTATTAAGTTGGTTAAAATGATCTACATTTGCTTTTACAAATTTTAAAAGTTCATATATATATAAGCAAGCCAAAGTTAATATTTTTTCACTTTTAAAATTATCTCGACAAGAGTCTCTATATTTAAGGCCTGTCATAGATCTTAATGCTCTTTTCTGTACGACAAAAACTCTGTTTGCGTTGGTTGATCCTCCCCAGAATATAATACCATACCGAATATGTGTCTTAAACATACTATGATAAAACATTTTGCACGTATGAGTATCATAAAGTTGCCGAAGTCTTCCTAATGCAAAACATACGCTGGCAATTTTGGAACATGTAAATTCAACGTGAGTTTTCCAAGTAAGCGACATGTCAATAAGTAAACCTAGTAATTTAAAGGATTTTACTTGTTGAATAGACTTTGAGTTGGCATGTATAAGTAAAGATGAAGTATAGTTACATTCTCTAGCCTGAAATTGCATTGTATACGTTTTCTCTTCATTAATTGTTAATTTATTAGGTGCAAAAAAATTTGTGACGTTCATTAAGTTATCTACTATATCAACACGTAATTCATTATTATTAGTTTTTGAAGATATAAGCGTGATATCGTCTGCAAATGCACAATAAAAGTTTTTTACGTTTACTTCAATGTCGTTGACGTAGATTAAAAATAATATAGGCCCTAACACACTTCTTTGGGGCACACCTATGTCTGTAATTACCTGATTACTATTTTTTCCACAATAACTTATAAATTGCGACCTACTATCTAAATAAGATTTTAAAAGTTCTAGGCAGTTTCCACGGATTCCAATGTAATCTAGTTTTTCTAAAAGTATTTGATGATCAACTTTGTCAAAGGCTTTGGAGAGATCAACAAATAATGCCATTACTTTCTTTGACTCATCTAACTTTGTATACACTAAATCTAAAATACTATATAAAGCAGACATCGTCGAATGGTTTTCACGAAAGCCATGTTGATTTTTACTAAAAACATTATGTGTTTTTAGAAAATTTACTATACGTTTTGCAATGATTTTTTCAATAATTTTAGAAAATATTGATAGTAAAGCTATGGGTCTGTAATTTGTTATCAATTTTGGATTGCCTTTTTTGTGCAAACATATTACTTTAGCTACCTTTAAGGCACTAGGAAATTGTGCTTGAGTAAAACATTCATTAATAATATGTTCTAAAGGTTCGATAAAAAAATGTAAACTTGATTTTATTACTTTTACTGGAATTTCATCGTATCCACAGGAAGGAGAGTTTTTAAAGAGCCAACTATTTGAATAATTTCCTGTTTAGTAGTCGAATCCAAAAAAATAAAATTATATTCTCTAAGAACATTGTGTATTGTAGTATTAGTACTTACATCAGTTCTATTTTTAACATTTGCAAAATATTCATTAAATATAGTTACTATGTCTTTAGGATCAGATATCTGTGTTTCGCCGATTTCCAGTTCAATCACGCTTTGATTTTTTTGTATTGTTCCGCAATTTATTAGATTCCAAGCAGTTTTAGATTTGTTTGTAGATTGCTGGATTTTGTTACAGTAGTACTCTTTTTTGCCAATTTTATACTTTTATCATATATTCTTTTGTGATTTTTATATTGTTTGCGATCGATAACTCCATTTTGAACCAGCAGAAACAAATCTTTTAATTTAATTGCAGAACTCTTAATATCTTCTGTTATCCATGCATTTAACTTGGTCTCTCGAATCTTTTTAATCATTTTAAATGAACGTAAGAAATGTGTTTTAAATTTATCAAAAAAACAATTGTATTTTAGATCTATACTTTTCGCCTCAAAAACTTTGTTCCAATCTTCAGATTGCAAAAGATTATTAAAATTGCTAATATTTTTGTTTGAAAATAATCTATACTGTACAAAATCAATTGAGTTAATGGGTATTTCAAAGCTTATCATTTGGGCTGTGTGATCAGATAGGCCGTTTTCAACAATACTTTTGTCTTTTATAATTTCATTAACATCGGTGCAGATATAATCTATGCCAGTAGCAGTATTTGTAGTTATTCTAGTTGGTTCAGAGAATACATTATCAATTGAGTAAGATCTAATTAAATCTAATAATTTTGACCTCTCAGTGCTGTCTTTGAGAATGTCTACGTTTAAGTCACCACAAATGATTTTTTTATTAATATTGTTATATCTAGAGATAATAAGAAGAACTTTTTCTAATTGATCTAAAAATATACTCATGTCACTTAGAGGTATTCTATATATACATACAATAACAATTATTTTATTATATATTTTTAATTTGATAGCACAAAATTCACAAGTTTTTTCAACACTAAGGTCGACTATTTCTGAAATGTTTGATGCTATATAATTTGACTTAACAAGTATTTGAACGCCGCCACGTTGATAGTGTTTCCTAGAATAATTACTAATTATATTATAATTGTTGTACGAAATATTTCCAACTTTATCATGTTTGACCCATGTTTCGCCAATACATAACACGTCAATATATTTTAATTCTAAAAAAATTTCTTTCATTTCAATTTTATTTGTTACACCTTGCATGTTTTGATGAAATATATTTAATTTTTTAGTTGTATTCGATAATTTTGTATTATTTATTAAAGTATAGCATGTGTCAATGATTGAGAATTTTTTGTTATATAAACATTTGGCGTTGTTTTTATATAAACTAGATTAGGATTGTTTCCAATATTTGTGGATATAGAATATTCACTAAAAAATGATGTAGAAATAATTTTACAAATCTGTCCTATTAATATTTTTTTGCCTTGTTAAGTCATTTGTAAGTCGCGTTTTAGGTTAAAATAATTATAATTTAAAATATCATTTATGTCTATTATATTTGCAATTTCATTTAGTTTATTATAAATGTTTGTATTTAAGTTAAATATAAAATTGTTTAGTATTTTGCGATTTCGCCAAAATGGTAGAGAAACTACTATTAAGTTGGTTTGTTTGGCATATTTGGTAAGTATATCCATAGTTTTAATACATATGTTATTCTCCTTAAGAGCATTAGTAGTACCACCTAATAATACTAAAAAGTCATTCGGTGTTAGTTTATCAATAATACTATTTCCACTATGCACAATATATTCGAAAGTTGCATTAGGTTGAAATATTGAAAAAACCTCAAATTCATTTTGATTGCAGTGTTCTTTAATTATTGCAGATAATCCTCTTCCTTGTTCGTCTGCTAGGATTACAATCTTCCTTTTGATTTTATAATTTCTATGTACAAGTGGATTTATATATTGAAGGTCTTTATCAATTTCCACATTTAGTTGTTGTAATAAATCATAGTTATCCAATTGTTAAATTTAAATAAATAATTAGAATAACAAAGAGAACAAACTGTGCAACCATTTAGTTGCTGTAATTAATAATATTTATATTATTATTAAATTGTGTTATATTATTAGTGAGACCAGAGACATTTAATGTATTATTACAACAGTATGGACACTTGTAGTATGTCAGTGTGAGCGTAACTTAATTATGAAATATGAGATTCCATTGGACACAATTAAAAACTTTATGATTGTTAGATTTTAATATATATCCATTTGTTTCAGATACCAGAGAGACTGGTTTCGTGAACGCCATGACTGCAGCCGGTGTAACATATACTGTGACGCGTGCCTGCACTATGGGCGAGCTGCTCGAATGTTCATGTGATAAAAACATGAAGCGTATGAAGAAGAAAGGCGAGAAGAAACTAAGTAATGGTATAACGTTACCAGAAGACGAGTGGGAATGGGGAGGATGCGGGGACAACATAAACTTCGGCATTAGGAAGTCGAAGGATTTCATGGACACGCGGTACAAGAAGATGAGCGACATGAAAACACTTGTTAAATTGCACAATTACGCAGCTGGTAGAATGGTGAGTGTATATACATTCATTAGCGTTCACTTATTTATGTAATTCATGAAAATCTGTTGATGGGTATTTGCGGTCGATAATTGATGCTCGGTATATGTAATCTATGCGTTAATTGCCTATAATTGGGTCGAAATTGCTTTATTATTTCAGAGAAAATGTATAATTTTGTATTTATACATGAAATTATAAGGGCAACGTTACTAATGATACACATTGGACAAGACGATATAATGTCTCCATCATTTTATTATTTAGTCTTTTTAATGAAGTTCTTATAATTTGGTTTATGCGCATTTATCTTTATTCCTTTATTATGACATGCATTTGGTTGAACAAATCAACTTTATAGACTATTTAGATATATCTTTAATTCAAGTGAGCCGATCAGATTAGTTTAAAATTACAACTATTGCAGTGAATTCTTATGAATTTTTGAATTTCAGTTGCTTGATATATGTAAGGACATTTATCTCTTTTTTATATTATTTATTTTTAGAGGCACCGATTATTATATTTATTGGAATATACATATTATAATTTTTTTAAACTACAAGATCATAGTCAGAAAGTATAACCACTTATAATATAATTTATATTTGTAGCTGCTAATTATAATTATGTACTTCTCCTTGGTGTACATATTATAACAATGTTGGAAAGATATTTTGCATAAAATTAGTTGATACAACGCAATAAGCGTACACGAACAAAGTTGCAGTTCACCTAATGCTATAAAAGTCGTATAAAAAATATTTTTTAAAATGTTGTATGCTTTTTACAAGCTTTTGAAAGTTTTTTTTTTTTAAATAGCACGTTTCTTATTAATGTTACAAATAACCCTTAAAACTGCTAAGGGTTAATAAGGTCGATATGTTTATATAACAATTTCATGCGCAGAGCAACTAATGTTGAACGCACATGTGGCCAGAGCCAACAAAAATAGGGCTTTTATAGGTACATGCCCATCACTTACGCCTTGGTATTTTATTATTAGGTCTTCACAAAAAATAACTACAAAAGTATTTTTTTGGTGTATATGGAGCAAATGCTCGTCTTTTCTAAGTTTTCCGAAAAAAAAAATGAACTAATTTGGCAAAGCGTCTACAGTAATTTTGATCTAAGTTGAAATAGTTTTACTATTGCATAGCTACAAAATCAATTTTTTGAAAACTTGACGATGTTTGGAAAAATTATAAAAATTAACACTAACACTACCGCACTCTCATACTAAATGTAATTATGAACACTAATCACGTACTAGAGCCGCTTGGCTCGAGGCTGATGAAAAAATGAGATTCCCAAAATTTTGGACCTTAGAATATTGCCTGTTCAAAATGACCTACATTTGAAGGTCAGAAATTTGACAATAAACCGTCTTTTTTAGATTATTTTGTATCTCAATTTTTGGGCTTCTGGAAAAAGCTAAAAAGGTCCACAATGTCTCAAATTATTTTTTATTATATGTACTTTAAAACCCATATTTTTATGTTTAATGTGGTGGCAGTCATTTTGATATATTAAGCTTCAAACATTATTCTAAAAGAACCCGTAAATTTAGCAAAATCGCAAAACTTGGCTTTCTTTAAACCGTTCTAACTTTGTCAAATCGTAACAAAATTTGATCCACAATGTCTAGATTTCTTTGTGTTTAATCTTTTTTTAAAGTGATAACACAAGAATTATAAAATTAATACGTATACACCACTATTTTGATGCAGGAAGTTGCACATATTTTTGCGATCTTCAAAACTTGTAATTTTCAGATCTCAAAAAAGCGCTGTTGGTTTTAATCAAAATTTCAGTAAATACTCTTTAGAGCACAAGAAAATTGGTTATCTATATGAGAAATTGTATATCGGGCATTATCAAGAATTTTTTATATTCAAAAATCGTCAAAATCGGCATTGTTTTTTAGAAATTCTAAATCACTTTTTGTCTATCTTGCTTTGTTTTTGAGATAGTCAACAAATACAAAATATTTAGTTTAATTAGTAAAATTTGATAAAAATACTGTTCAACAACGGAGAACACGCAGATATTTTTGGTACGGATTTTGTAATGGTAATGCCTTAACAATTGAGATTTCCCGACAGAAAACAACTTTTTTGACGCGTTTTTTAGTGAAACGTTCACTCATATTATTATCAAAAGTACAACACCTACAACCAGGCGACGCAGCACAACGAGTTGCATTTTCTCAATGGCTTTTTGATAATACCTGATATACCATTTTTTTTATAAATAACCTTTTTTGTGGTCTGAAGAGTATTTACTAAAATTTTGACTAAAATCAATATAGGGTGACAGCGTTTTTTTGGGACCTGAAAATTACAAGTTTTGAAGATCGCGAAAACATGTGCAACTTCCTGCATCAAAATAGTGGTGAATATAAATTGATTCTATAAATCTAGTGTGATTACTTTAAAAAGATTGAACACGAAGAAATCTAGACCTTGTGGATCAAATTTCTTTAATATTTGACAAAGTTTAACGGTTTAAACAAAGCATAGTTTTGCAATTTTTCAAATTTGCGTTTTTTTTTTTTAAATAATGTTTAAAGCTTGATATATCAAAATGACTGCCTCAACATTAAATATACATATATGGGTTTTAAAGTACATGCAATAAAAAATATTTTGACCTACCGTAGACCTTCTTATCTTTTTCCAGAGGCCTGAAAATTGAGATACAAAAATGTGCCGTTTGCCATATTTGACAATTTTTGAGTATTAAAAAATTCTTGATAATGTCCGATATACTATTTCTCATATAGATAACCTTTTTTATTGTGTTCTAAAGAGGATTTACTGAAATTTTGACTAAAATCGACATAGGGTGTCAGCGCTTTTTCGGAACCTGAAAATTACAAGTTTTGAAGATCGCGAAAACATGTGCAACTTCTTGCATCAAAATAATGGTGTATACGTATTGATTCTATAAGTATTGTGTGATCACTTTAAAAAGAGATTAAACACGAGGAAATCTAGACCTCGCAAATCAAATTTTGTTAAGATTTGACAAAGTTAGAACGGTTTAAGGATGGGGTGACTTTTTAATAAAGTTTTATTTTGCCGTAGGTGGCGGTAGTTCCACGCTCCACTTCCAAGCGTTTCAATGTATTCCTCTACTAGACGAAACAGCCAATCATAGATGAGCGTGGTAGCACGTGCATTGTGTTATAGTTGAAAGGCATAACAATATGCGTGGCGGGGAGTACGATAGTGAGCGTGCGGATGAAATAAAAAGGCGGAGTGGGGACTTAGAAAATATATTTTTATTAATCTTGGGGCATGTTCATCTCCATTATTAATGCAAATTAAAAAAAAACTAAAAATATATTCGTTTTCCTGATTTTTTTCTCTATATAGTGACATAAATTTAAAATCGCTAAAAAAATAATTAACATTTATTTCGTAAAATATTGCGTAAAAAAATAAATAAATTATGTCAAGTTATAAACAATTATATCATTAACAATTTCTGAAAATTTCACATTTCTGCGTTCAGTAGTTTTCCTAATGAACATGCCCCCAGTTTATGGCAGAAATTCGCCAGCCTTAAAGAAAGCAATTGAATAATGTTTGAAGCTTAATATATCAAAATGACTGCCACAATATTTAACATAAAAATAAGGGTTTTAAAGTACATGTAATAAGGAATAATTTGAGCCATCGTGGACCTTTTTATCTTTTTTCAGAGCCCAAAAATTGAGATACAAAATAAGCTAAAAAAGACGTTTTATTGTAAAATTTCTGACCTTCAAAAGTGTGACATTTTTGGAATCTCATTTTTTTTATCTAAATTTTGATCACTGAAAATTTGAGCAAAATCAAAAAGGTCGACTTTTTCAAATTAGTTGAAAAGTAATGGAATTACCCATATATATATATATATATATATATATATATATATATATATATATGGCCATGTATGAGTCAAGTGTACGGAATATTTTTTTTGTTGTTCAAACCACTGAAAGTATATTTCTTTACATGAATCCTGATTAAGTGAATTTTTTAGTTAGCTATTTCCGAGTAATAAGTAATCAAAATTTGAAATAATCGATTTTTATGCGTTTTTCTTATTTTTTTATCGTTTGCAACTTTATAGGGTTGCATTTTTAGGAAAAAGTTGTTTCTTTAAAATTGTTTAAAATTATTTTTATAGCTAAAATTTTTTTCCCTTGAATTTTGAACATTTTCCAGAACTTTAAAAAACAGGTTTTCTTAAAAAAAGATGACGGGTATTTTAATATTTTTTTTTTAAATATGGATAAAAACATGGTTTTATATGTGCAAAAAATACTGAAATTCTTGAAATTTAAGCCTTTTTTGCTATTTTTAAGTATTTACATTATACATTATAAGATATCTAAGAGCGTAGTTCCTGAAATTTTCAGAGTATCTTTTGTACATATAAAAACACGATTCTATTCATATTTGAGAAAATGCTCTTCATATTTTTTTAAGAAAAATTGTTTTTTTTTCTCAGAACTTTAAAAACCCGGTTTTCTTAACGGGTATATTCTTTTTTTTTCAAATATAGATAAAAACGTGCTTCTATATGTGCAAAAGATACCCTGAAAATTTTAGAAAGTGTTGTGCACTACGTTACAAAAACCAATCAGACACTATGTAAAAAACTTTTTCAATAATATGCCAAGATATTTCCAAATATAGAAAATATTTAAAAACTTTATGTTGTATTTTTAAAGTGGTTTTTATAGACATTGCAATAAGTGATGAAATCATAACGTAGATTCGTAAAACAAAAACCAAAGATAATTTTTATAAAATTTACTGATTACTAGGCCAACATATTTGCAAACAATGAAAATTAAAAATCATAATATAGTATTAATAATATTATTTTTATTTATACATTACATACATACAAAAGGGCAAAGTTTAATTTATAACTGTTCTTCCACTTATTTATTATTATTATTGTTACAAAAAAATGATTTTAATAATGATTAAATCGCAAAATTGATCAACAATCTACTAAGGTTTGTGGCAAACAGGAGCAAAAACAATTATTCATCTCACCTGATAGTGCATTTCTGCTATACAAAACACAATAAACTGTTTTTTATGTTTTGCAAAATCTTTAGAAATTAGGGTATATTTTACGTAGACTAGTGCAAAAATCGCAACCCAGACTTTTTTGATTTCATAAAATGAAATAAAACTACGTGTTTACTGGACTTCCGCTTTGGGAGAGCAGATAACGGGGTTGGTGGCTTGCCGCATAAGCAATCACATTATTGTACTTTGCCTGGAAGGGAATTTTGCTATTTTATGCATTTTAACAACTTGGTAATAAAAACGTTTCTAGTCAATAAGAACGACATTTGCCAAAAGAAAATTTTTGACTTACAAACTTTTTGTTTGTCTAAGCATTTGCTTACGTTGGTGACTAGCAGCAGTAATTTTTAGCCGCCGATCAAAATTTTTTTGAGTTTGTATTTTTTTATTTTACTAAAACTAAAATTAAAAAAAAAAAAACAGATGGTGTCGAAGTTCTGGTAAACAAACCAATGTTTAGCATTTCACAAATTATAGCAAAAGCAACCGCATCCACATACCTTACCTAGATGTAGATTATTATACTATCTCATCTCATAAAAATTGATTAAAAATATATTTTGCAATTTTCAAATTTTGACGACAATTTTAGAAACGTTAAAAATATTAAAATCAGAATTTTGCATCTATTAGCAGAAAACCAATTTATAAGAAAAATCAAATAAATACTCAGTTTTTATTTAAATTTGCATTTTTTTAATTAAAAACGATTATATGTAAAGACACAGGCAACTAAATCATAATTTTCTTTGATTAACAAAAGAAAACTTTTTGATTATGTTTATGGACTTTTGGTTTTTGTGGAACAACTGCAGGTGTTATTGGCTACCGATAAATCATTTGCGTCCACTCGTTTTCTCAGGAAGTATTTTTGTTTTTGTTGCCATCTGAAGCACAAATAATTCTTTTTATGTTTTTTAATAACTGAAAGGTTTTTTTAACTTATGTTGTTTTTAACTACTTGTAAGAGGGGGCTTTTGCGGGATGAGTAGTAAAATTTGTTTAATTTTTCAATATTTAATCTGTTTAGTATAGTATTGTTAAAGATTTCTTGTTGGTAAAGTATTTTGTGCAGATCTAAGTGATAAGCTATTTGTAGCTATTGATGAATCAAATGTTGTAAGTTGGAAGTACGTTGCTTGAATAAACACATACTAAAGGTATTAAAACATTTTTTCTTTGGAACATTGCAAAAGTGTATAAGCATCAATTATTACTGTACCAATCAATTTCTAGTTATTTACCTGAGTATAATAGTATCGTAAAAGATGTAAAAAATGCTTTAACAATTTATTATACTAAGAAATTTTTTTTTTAAATAAAATTTAACACTAAGTTAACAAACTTTTCTTTTTTTTTTCTTTGAGATCTGTTCATTGATTGTTCATGATGTTGACTTTGCATGTTTTCATTCGAGGTAAATTGTCAGCTATCTCTTTATTGTTCTGGTATTTTTTTGGGCTGTATTACGCCATGTAGATACCTTTTAGGCCATTTGTCAAAAATCTGTTTTGTCCTGTACATTGCTTTGCTTTTTGATGTCTGTGTTTTTCACTTTGTCTCTATTTTTTTTGGGGTTCTTCTACCACGAGTTTGCATTTGATTTTTTTTTTTTTTATTTAGTTATACTTTAACAAACGCAAATAATTTTAATTTATATTTCAAAAACGGTTTTGCAAACTTTCAATCATTTGGAAAACAAGAAATAATCACTTGGGGCTAAATCCGGAGAATAGGGCGGAGAAGGAGCAATTCATAGCCTAATTAATAGATTTTTGCCAAAAAAACTGCACATGTGTGCATCCTTGCATTGTTCTGGTAGAAAAGAATTTTTTTCTTGGCCAAATGCGGTCGTTTTTTTTTCAAATCTTCATTAAATCGACATAATTAATTGTTTTACCTTTTTGAAGGTAATCAATGTGTCTAAATGACTTTATTGACTGACAAACCAACCTTGGCTTTTTTGGCGCCGTTTCACCCCGAAAAACCATCTGTTTTGACTGCTGTTTGGTTTCTTGTGTGTTGTGGTGGATCCATGTTTTGTCCACGATTACGAATTGGCGCAAAACTTCCATATTGCGGTTGAACAACTTAATTTTTTTCTATTTTCTCTTCAAATCACGAAGTAGTCTGCTATCAATGGCTGTCAAACACAAAGTAAATGACGCAGTTTATCAAAATGTTGACAGGAGTTAGCTGAAAGATGCATTTTAATACGAACAATACATCTAATTTTCTTTAACCAAAAACAGATGATGAGTTAATAAATATAGTACAAAAACTAAAATTCAAAAAAATTTGGGTTATAACAATATTCCAACTCATTTATTAAAAAGATTAATCCATTTAACAATTATTGCTCAGTTAGTTTGATTTGTTTTTTTTTTAAGTTTTTGAATGACTAATGTGCAAACGTTTAAGCATTTTTACATTAAAAATTAGTGAGAGTATTAAGGTAGGAAAATTGTCCCATAAAACTATCGTGCAGCTTTTCTCGGAAGTTAATTAAGATAATTCATTTCCGTTTTTGGCATCATTATGAGTAAAATAACAACATTTAAATAAGCTATTTTAGTAAAAATATATTAATAATAAAAAAAGTTTAGTGGTAAAAATTGTTCAATTTATTTCAAATTTATTTTATATTAATGATATTTATATAAAAAAAATTATGCCGCAAAAATTATCACAAAATGATTTGCTTTAAAAGTAGCACCGAAGATAAGGATACTTTTGGGTGTAAACAATAAGCCTACCGATGGCTCCGCCCATTACGTTCGGTACTATTTTTATTACACAATTGCTAGTTTGATTTTATTATGGGCGGTATTTTACTACAGTGTGAGTGAAGCGCTCCCGGTGGTTTATCACGGATGCATTCCTGACAATTCTGTCCTTAATACTGCAATACGAGGTTTTTCCGGAAAATACGTATAAAAGTGGAATAATAACTTTATTTTACAATTATTCAGTTATTTCAATAAGGTCTCTTTCAAAGTACTCTCCTTGAGACAAGCTGCATTTTTGCCAACACCGTGTCTACTGTTGATAAGATCGCTGAAGTCAGTTGTAAAGTTTTTCAGTTGCCGTGTTGTTGCTGCCTTAATGGCTTTCACATAACCCAAATGCAGCTTCCGAAGCACCATTTTGCATTTTGGGAACAGGAAGAAGTTGCAAGGGGCTAAATCGGGTAAACAAGGCGGGTGTTCTGTCACGGTGATTGAGTTTTGGGTCAAAAAGTCACGAGCTTCGGAACGATTTTTGCTCACAATTTTTTTATTTCAAGTTTTTCAGTTATTTTGTGGAAGATTGTTTTGGGGATTGACAGATTCTTAGCTATCATTCTAACTGTTAATCGACGGTCTTTGAGAACACAAACCCAAATTTGTTCAACATTTCTCTCGGAACTTGATGTAGAGGGGCGTCCTGAGCGAAGTTTATCTTTTGCGTCTTTTCGGCCTTCCCGGATCCTTTTTAACCACTTGTTGACGGTAGGTTCTTTCAGAGAATTGTCTCTTTTCTAAACTTGTTTCAAACACTCAAAAATCTCACGGCCATTCTTGCCTAGCTTTGCAAGAAACTTGATGTTGATGCTATGTTCCTCAATTAGAAAAAGCTCACTGCCGACGGCAGGTAAAATATGAGTTACTTTCAACAAACAAACGTAAACTCCTAATTACTCGCAGAGAGCTCTGGCTCGAACTGAGCGTTGAAGGGATTGCATGGCTAGGGGAGACCACCGGGCCGCTCCTCTACAACGTCTTGACACGTTGCCCCGAATTTTTTATAGGTATTTCCCGGACAAACCTCGTATATGACTACACGAAAATTAATGTCAAGACTATGGTCTAGAAAGATCTTGTACGTGGTGTACTTCTTTCAATACTCTTAACGAATTTTTATTGCTATGGCATAAAAGGTATTGTATAAGAGTGGTTTAGGTCATTCTTGTTTTGTAGAAACACTTGGTGAAACTTAAAATTAATGAAAATTAATAGGTCGTGCTTTTAGACGCTCTTGGGTTTTTACTGATATTTTTCAAAAAAACATACTAGGCTCACTGTTCTGTATTAATTTCATTACCAATATGTTTTTAGAAGACTAAAAGAATACCATGATTTGAAATGTAGATAACACAAATATCCTGTTTAAAAATAGAACGTTGTTTAAAATTAATAGACTCGTATTAAATTCTAACAAAAAGAAAATATTAATTTTTAAGTCAAACCAGGACTAAGATGACAACTGAAATTATTTGTTTTGCTTGTCTTTACCGAAATCATCGGTTTTGGCACTAAAATACGGGCCGAAACGATGATTTAAGTGAAATGATAAAGTTATTTGCGGTGTTTGATTAATTTGAAATTGGAATCTACATTATACACTACGTATTTATTTAATCGGAATCTTTGGCACGCTACTCGGAGATTTTCTGCATAAAATATTTTTTTGTATTGAAACACTTTATGCGTTGCTTGGAACAAATATTTATTTAGGTAAATTTTATAATGGTTTTTGAGACATGTAAAATAAGGTGTGGTTTAATAAACCCTACTCTATTTTTTTAAACAATTTTTTTTAAATATTTTTAAATGAAGCTTTTTTTAAAATTGCTAATTGTTTTTTTTAAACTGAAATATAAATAAACAAATAATTCTAATAAAAAAAAAAACATTTTCTTGTAGACATTTAATGAATATAAATTAAAAAAAAAATTTATAAACTAACTTGAAAAAAACCTTAGCTTATTAACTTTGGTAAATTTTAAGAATTAATAAATTAAAAATTAAAAAAAAAATGTAATCAATTTTTTTATTGTTTTTAAATAAATCTGTAGGTAGATTTTCAAATTAAAAAATATTTTTGTAATGCTTTATTGAAATTTGTATATATTTTTTTTTAAATTGTCTAAAAAATTAAGTTTAAAAAAAAAACATAAACAAATAAATAATTCTTAAATCAAAATAAAATATCATTTTTTTCTCAACATAACAATAACGTAATTTAAATAATGAAAAAATGTTTATAAGAAAAGTATAAAAAATTTGAAATTGCAAATTTGCTGTATATTTAATTTTTTTATTGTTAATTCTTTTCTTTGGTTTTAAAGAACTTTAAGTTCATTTTATTCAGTTTTTTAACTAGTACTCGATTTATTAGTTGTCATGATTATTGGTTTATTTCAATAATACACGTTTTTTAATATAGAGGTTTAATATATTCTTTATTTTAATAAGAATCTTACAGGTGGAGATCTACACATCTCGTCCTGATTCGCGCCATCTTGTTTTTATGACTTATGTCTTCACTATTGCCAACCTATATTATACATATATGACACCCTTTTTTTTCTACATAACAAAATTACAAACATATTTTTACTACATATTACAACATATCAAAAACACATATAATAACAAAGACATTATAAATTATCTTAATAGCTACATATTTATTTATACATTCAACACTAGCATAGATAATCTTTTAAATAATCTGGTTTTTTGATTGTCCGACCACTTCTTGTTATTTGGTTTTATCTGTAGAATCTTTAGGTTCGGTGTTGTCAATGGGTAGAGTACAATTGTCTTCTAGTACTATTTCTACTTGTCGTGTTCTGTAGGTTCTATGTTATTTATTGATGGTTTAATATGAAAATTGTTCATACTACTTTTAAACAACTGTCTCTCGTTTCTTATCAATTTTCTCCCATTTTCTGATATGATTTGGTATGATTTAGGATTTTCAGTATTATTAATTACTTTGGCTGGAATTAATGGTAATTTATCCTGATGTTTTATCAACACATTTGTACCTATTTTGATATCTTGTTTATCTCTTACTCCTTTTTTATCATAATAAAATTTTTGTTCCAATTTTTTATTCTCTAGATATTGTTTTATTTTTGAAGACTCATTTTCCGACTTAAATATAGGTAATAACCCAATTATTTTTCTTGAATATAACATTTCTGATGGAGAAGGCAACACTGAGTCTATTGGAGTTGCTCTATATTCTAATAGTGCTAAATACGGATTTTTTTTATCAAACACTGCCTTTTTTAACATTCTTTTTATAGTTTTTATATTACGTTTAGCCAAAACATTAGATTGTTGATAATGAGGATTACAAGAGATATGCTTAAATCTCCATTGTTCACTAAACGTTTTAAATTTCTGACTGCAGAAATTTGTTCCCATATCTGTATACATTATGTTTGGAATGCCATGTCTTGCAAACATAGACTTACATTGAGTTATAACATAATCTCCTGTAAGGTATTTTAACATTCCTAATTCCACAAATTTTGAAAAATAATCTCTTATTATTATAAAATGTTTACCTTTATAGTAAAACAAGTCTGAGCCTAATACTGTCCAGGGTTCATTTGGTGTTTCTCTAATTTCAATTGGTAACTTTATGTTATTTCTTGCAAATCTTAAACATGTCTCACAATTTGCTACTAAATTTTCTATGTCAATGTACATACCTGGCCAAAAACAGTATCCCTAGCTCTATTTTTACATTTTTCAATTCTTAAATGATTATAGTGAATGACATTTAATATTTCATTTCTTAACAAAGTTGGAATAACCACTCTATTGTTTTTGAATATTAATTCATTAATTACAGAAAGTTCATTTTTATATTTAACAAATGGTTTTGCTAATTCATGTATCTCTGACTTTACTTCTGGCCATCCATTGCAAATATATTTTTTAACAATTTGTAAAGCTTTATCTTGTTTGGTTACATCTTTTAATTGTTCTGTTCTTTTTATTAATTTAGGTAAACTAGTTAGAATTAATCCAACATGTGCTTTTATTATATTTTTTTCATTCATTTTTATTTTTTATAAAATTTCTGGATAATGCATCGGCTATTAGTAATTCTTTACCTGGCTTGTATTTTACCTCAATGTCATACTTTTGCAATTGTAATTTCATTCGTTGTAATCTCAAAAAACATTCATTTAATGGTTTTTTACAAATGTTTTCAAGTGGTCTATGATCTGATTCCACTACAACTTTTTTTCCAAATATGAACTGCCTAAATCTTTGACATTCAAATTTTATTGCCAAAAGTTCTTTTTCTCTTTGTGCATAAGATTTTTGAGTTTCTGTTAGCAATTTTGATGCATATGAAATTGGTAAATTATTTTGTAGTAATGTTGCGTAAGCAAAGACGGATTCTTTGCTTGCGTCAACTGAAAGTACTACTGGCTTGTTTGAATCATAATATTGTAGGACAGGTTTAGTTGTTAATATTTCTTTGATTTTGTTGAATGCATCGTCGTGGATTTTCAACCAATCAAATTGTACATTTTTTCTTGTTAATTCACGCAATGGGCAATTAATTTGTGAAATTCTTGGTAAGAATTTTGAAATTTATGTAATCATACCTAAAAATGTTTCTATTTTTTTTTGTTTTTTTTTTTTGTTTTTTTTTTTATTATAGCTTCTACTTTTGTTTTATCAGGTTCTGGACCTGTTTCTGTTAACACATGTCCTAAATATTTTACTTTTTTAAGTGCAACTTTTGTTAATCTTTCATTATATTCTTCTACTTTACTTCCCCATATTATCAAATTATCTATATAATTTGAAACGCATTCCAAATTTTCAAAAATAAAATGTTTATGAAATACTTCAGGTGCTGAGCATATTCCGTAAGGCAATCTTAAAAATCGATATCTTCCAAACGGAGTAGCTACTGTGCATAGTTTACTACTATTTTCTTTTAATTTTATTTGGTAATTTGCTGTTGATGCATCTAAAATTGTAAACAATTTTGCTCCTGACATCTTAGCAACTATTTCTTCAAACGTTGGTAGTTTATGCTATTCCCTTAAAATACATTTATTAAACTGCTGCGGGTCTAGACAAATTCTAATCGATTCATCTGGTTTTTTTACAATAACTAGGCCATTCACAAATTCTGTCGGCTATTCAGTTTTCTGTAATACTTTTAGTCTAACTAATTTTTTAATTTCCGCTTTTAGTTGATCTATCATATTAAAAAGAATTTTTCTACACGGTAATATTTTACCTACAGCATTTTGTTGTAATTTGATTCCATACTCTACATTTTTTATTTCACCTAACCTTTCATCAAAAACATCTGTAAAATTTGTCAGAATTTTATCTGTCTCAATCTGTTTTATTTGAGTGGTTGTTCCTATCGTTCTTGTTAATAAATTTAGTTCAATTATAGAAGGCAAACCTAATACTGGAGGTGTTGAATGTTTACAATTTTTTACAATTTGAAAAATTACAATAACTTTTTCATTTTTATTATTAAATATACATGGTATTTAGTGTACTTATATTGTTTATTTTGCTACCACTATAATTTATTAATTTAACTTCAGTTTTCTTTATATTATGAATATTTAAATTTAATTTGTTTAAATATTGTATCGATAGAACATTACATTCACTACCAGTGTCTAATTTTGCACAAAGTTTTAATCCGTTACATTTATGTTGTTCATTATAACTGGAGTTAAATTTTATTTGATTAACATTTAATATACTCCCACAAAAAATTGAATCAATATTTTCCTCAGGATCTAATTCTTTTTACAAATATTTTGATTTTCTATTGAATTCATTTGTTTTTTATTTTTGCAACATTTAGCAAAATAATTATATTTTTTACAATTTAATCAATTTTTTTTATAAGCTGGACATTTAAAGCCATGCTTTGTACCGCATTTCTCACAATTATGCATTTTATTATAATTAAACTTAACTTTTTCTTTTTTACCTTTTTGTTGGCTGTCATCGGTTTTCTTTACTGCATACACATGGTGCTGGTCTGCTTCTGCCATTTTCTTAATTTGAACTGCTGCCAACTCCGCTGATTTACACATCTTTATACATTTTTGTAGATCCAAATTTGGTTTCTTTAATAATCTTTCTTTTAGTGCTCTGTCTTGTATCCCTCTTACAATTTGATCTTTAATTAAACTCTCTTTTAAATTTTCAAAACTACAGTCATTACTAAATGTTTCTAATGATGTAATAAACTCATCAAACGTTTCCGATTTTTTTTTTTCGACTGAACAATACATGTCTTATTACAGTTTTATTTCATAACGGAGAGCAGTAATCATCAAATTTTTGCATAAAAGCATTATAATCATTCTGTTCGGCTACGGTTAATTCAAATGTTTGGAAAACTTCTAGCGCTTTGTCCCCTATGCAATGTAATAATAACGCTACCTTTGTTTCCTCGTCCAGTCTCCCTTTGGCTCCACTGGCTTTAATATATATTAGGAATTTTTGTTTCCATTTTTTAAATTGTTCAGCAACATTCCCTTCCAATACTAATGTCTCCACGTGCTTTTTAACCTCACTTTTATTTATATTTGTTTTCACTTTAGAAACGACCACACTTTTATTTATATTTGTTTATTTCAATAATACACGTTTTTTTTATATAGAGGTTAAATTTATTCTTTATTTTAATAAGAATCTTACAGGTGGAGATCTACACATCTCGTCTTGCTTCGCGCCATCTTGTTTTTATGACTTATGTCTACAGTATTGCCAACCTACATTATACATATATGACATTAGTTGATTTTCTTTTCTGGCATTTATGAAAAGCTTAACTAATTCCAATCCTAGTTTTTTGAGAAATTTTCTTTAAATTATTAAAAAATTGTTGTTGTTATATTTGTATATAATTTGGAAAGTTATTTCCAAGGAGTTTTTTTTTTCAATTTTTATTTTTATTTCTGTTACGTGATTCTAGAATGAGTTCAGGTTGAATCCCAGACATGTAATGTTTTTTACTTGCTGTATTTTCTTGCTATGCAGATAGAAGTCAGCAATTATGTTCTATTTGCTGATAATTCTTCACTCTTTTCTGTAGTTCTATAATTACTATTTACAATGTAGAAGAATTGGCATAACGAATATTATTAATGTTTCAAGTGCTTCCCTAACAGTTTTTCTAAATATATGTCAAACAGCATCGGAGACAGAATGCACTCTTGCTTAACTCATTTATTTAGGACGAAGTTAGGTTTTCTGTTCTGATTGTTGCATTTTGGCTCCAGTATAAGTTTGATATTATGCGTTTTTCAGGTTTATCTATTTCAATTCTTTTTAGTAACTTAACAACATGTTTGACGTTATCGAACACTTTTGAATAATTGGTAAAACGTGCGTATACGTCGGTGTACACGTTTTCTTGTACCAAACCAGTTTCTGAAAATAAATTGTGTATTTCTTATGTGTTCTTCAATTTTTAGATATACTCTTTAATGTATTATTTTTAGAAAATGGTTAATAATACTGATTAAGCGGTGTTTCTTACATTTTTTTAGCTCATGAAAATAGGTAAAAACGTAAAAGTTTTTTGAGGATTGCTTTATCATCATATATTTGATTAAACACTTATACTATCTGGTATAGGTGTTCTTGTGTCATAAATTTTTTTTTAATAAATTTTCCATTTTTTTAGACGAGTTGTGAAATCTCAGACTACTTTGTTTTGATTGTCTGCTAGTAAGTAATCTGAGTTTGCTTATTTTATTTTCTCTTTGAGCGTGTTATTTATGTATCTCAGGTTATTTTAGTTTTTGTCTCTTTATCAGTAGATTTAAGATTTTGTTGTTAATTCATGTTTTGTTCTGTTGTCTTGGCATTTTAGATTATTGCTTATTGTTTTATATTGATTAATAATTATTTTAATCAAATTACGTACGTTTAAGATAAACTGCAAATCTCATAAACCAGTATTATTTTGAAGTGAGTGAAGATTTCTACATTGTATTCAGTGTTTTTATTGCGAAGAACGTTTTCTAGCCGCACATTGTTAATGATAATATATTTGAAAAGTCTGCGGTTATCAGTAGAAACATACAAAAACAAATGATCAAACAAACATTACAATTTCTTAGAAATTTCTTGCGATTAAAAAACGGCCAACTTATATATAGATATGTTAAGCTTATAAATTAAATTTTATTTCTAAGCATCAATTATTTATTAATATTATCCGAAACCGGCCTGAATAAATAAAATCAGTACATATATTTAATATAAACTTAACCTCAAATACTCAACAAAGTGTGCAAAAATCAGATACAAATACTAATATTATTTTGTTTAAACTTGTTTATAGAGTTTATTTGTTGATAAGCATAATAAAGGATAATTGATATTAATGTGAAAAGTTTGTAAATTAAGGTTTCTAATTATTTTACACAAACAATTTAATTGTATTTAATTACAAATTATTTTAATTAAAAAGAAAATTCCTTTTAAGTTTGACGTCTGGATTTAATATATCAGAGGAGAAAGTTATATGATCACAATTAACAATCATCTTCCAGTACCTATACATTAAATTTAAACATTTAGCAATTACAACAATTACACAACGCATTTCTCTTTTAATTTCCAGGCAATTAAGAAGTACATGAAGACAGAATGCAAATGTCACGGCCTCTCTGGTTCATGCAACCTAAGAACCTGTTGGAGAAAAATGCCCCCGTTTCGCGAGATTGGTAATCGTCTGAAGGAGCACTTCGACGGGGCCGCGAAAGTCATCGCAGGAAACGACGGCCGGAGCTTTATTCCCGAGGACGAAACGCTAAAACCGCCCAGCAGGGAGAATCTCGTTTACTCAGAAGAATCACCCAAGTTTTGCCTGCCTAACAACACCGTGGGATCGTTGGGTACACAAGGTAGGGTTTGCAATGTCACGTCGCAGGGCGAAGAGGGGTGTGATATATTGTGTTGTGGAAGAGGATACACAACGACGAGAAAAAAAGAACGAGTTAATTGTAGATGCCAGTTTCATTGGTGCTGTGAAGTGAAATGTCAAGTGTGCGAAAATGATTATGAAATAAGCACGTGCTCATAAAGAAGTGGCATAATTTAATATTAGATTACTACATTTTATATTTGTTGATTATCAAGAAATAAATCAGAAGGAATCGAATAAAACATAATTTACATTGAAATCTAGGTTATCAATATGAATATGTCAACATATTTAATAATTAATTCTAAAAAATAAATATATTGCTAATAATATATAATTGATATGAACATAATAGCCTGATTCATGATATTCAATTAATTATGTATTATTTATTAACATATGATTGGCGTTATATGATTTATACCACATGTAAATTTTATTATATGTATAATACAAGTAGTCGATCTAATATTAAAATATGGATTAATTGCTTCTGACATAAAGAGGTGATACCGTTATTATTTGTGATTAATGCCGAGGACGTTTTTTTTTTCTAATTGAACGATTGTCGGTCTGTATTATAAATTATTAATTGTACATATATAAATATATTTTTGCATACTTAGCGTATGAAGTATTTCATATTTATATGCGATATTTAATATTATATAGTTGTTTAATTTTTTGTTTACTAATAAAAATTGTATAGTATCTAATTAATTTGTTGTGTTTTTTTTATTATGTTGATGATGATTGAAGTTTTTGGATTTTTAATTGTTATAAAAACAGAATTATTAATAGTTTTATTTTTATTTTCTTGGTGTTTGGAATATAAAAAGGTAAGTTTTTTAAAAGGCTACAAGATGGTTTATTCCTGCAGTTGAAAAGGTATAGTATAATTTAATTACCAAAATACTTACAAATAAAAAAAATAAAATGCATGATTTTAAACAGATTTAGACATACTTTATTTAACTTAATAAATATTAATGAATAATGTGTTTTTGTTAATGAATATTAAATAAAATTTATTTTTTAAGTTGGTTATTCTTGTATGATAATTCGTTTATTTAGGCATGAACATATTTTCTATTCCTATCATTATTCGAATAAAAAAATTATTAATTTAAATTAATAATTATAAAACTTTTTGTTTCATTAATCAAAATTAAACGCATAAAACTTATTTGTAACGCATTAAATTAATCATACAAATTCGGCTTAAGTTAATAGTGGTTCAGTTTTATAAAAAACATATAATAATATATAGAAATTGATTCCGTACTTGTGTATAGTATAAAATATGTAATAAAATTCTAAAAAAAAAAAATAATTTAAGTTAGATTTTTTGATTGTTATAAAAATAATTTCAAATCAATGTGTCTTTAAAAAACTAACGGTAAATTTAATGTTTTTGTAAAATTCTACATCTACTATTTTTTAGAATAATCATGTTGTTTTGACTTCTCCGGGCATCTTAAACCTAACTAACTGTTACTGTTTTTATAATATTTTGTCAAACTTTTTTAAGGTTGTTAAGAGTTTTTTCAAACCTTAAAAAAATAACAACTAAAAAAACTATTATAGTTGTTGCAAGGCTTCTCAAGTTTCTAAAGTCAGACTTTTCAAAGTGTTTCAATAGCATGTAAAGTTCTTCAAACAATTATTAGTTTATGCTTGCAGTTTTTATTTATATAAACTTCTCAAGGTTTTTTGGGCTTTTAAAGTCTTCTAAGAATTTTCAAAAGTGTAAGTTTAAATTTCTCAAAGATTTCTAAATAAAAAAAATGTTACTTTTTATTACTTTTTGTTAATTAGTTTATTATTTTAAAGATAGCGTTGATTTTTATAATACTTGAAACACTTTTCCAATTAATCTACTAATAAATCTTATTAAAATTGTTGATAGCTTTAAAATATTGTTATCTTTCAATATAGAAAATGTAATGTTTTGGTGTAAATGAATAACGTAGGTTAAAAAAAAAGGTAAAAACTGGGAATTAAACTGACCAATAATTTTTTGGGAATAAGAATTACAATGTAACCCCGTGAATGTGAGATAAGATTAAATTATTAAAACACGTATCGACAGACATCATAGCTAGGCAATTAACAAAAAATGAAAAATAGAACATACATACATATAAAAATAATATTTATGATACTCCGACTTGCAGTCGGTATAGAAATCATACGTGCTTTTCTAATTGGATTTTATTATTCAGAGACTTGTTTTTCTGTTAATTGAAACTTTGACTTGTTCACGTTTGATAAAATTGGTAAAAATTTTGTCGGGTTGTCTGACTATTGGATAGTAAATTGTCTTGAAAAAATATTGTTAATTTAATTGTTCTCTTTTGTCAGCATGACACTTAATTACGGCCTTTATTTGACAATAAAATTGTTTCAATATACCATTGGAAGGGTAATGGTATGTCGTTGTGTATAGATGTACTCTGTTTTTTTTGCGTTGAATTAAACTAAACAGATTAGATTCAAATTATTTGCTTTGCTGAGTTGTGATCCGCAAGGGTACTCTCGTGACGATTTCCGCCAGCCTGTTATCTACAGGATACGGTACTGGCCCTTGTGAAAAGCGGTCGACGATTGTAAGCACATTCTGGTAAATAAAAGTTCCACCAGATCAGTCAAAATGTGTTTGAGTTTTCTGAATAATGGTGTGAAAATTATACATATAACAAAAATTCAAAATAAAATAAAAAAGCTTATAAAGCATAGGGCCGCTTATACAATTTCCAGTTTAAGCAAGGTTAGGGTTTTGAGGATAATAAACTGGGGTTAACTTATCCGGTGCATATTTAAAAAAATTAATAAGGAAAAAAGAAGGATTTGTTGCGCCAATTTTTGTTTTTTTTGTCACTATCTGATTCAAACATATTTACGTTTAGTTACATTATAAAGAAGACAATCTAAATTTGCTTATAAACGTCACCATTGACGTTTCAATAGGTTATCTATAAAATAAACTAAATTAGCATTGTGTTGAAACCAGGTATAACTGTGGATTAGTTTATCCGACAATTGTAAAGCGGCCCTTAGCTAGTTATATATATATATATATATATATATATATATATATATATATATATATATATATTTACATCAACCTAACTATAGAGCGTCCATACATTGTCCTTTTACGCACTTTGAAGCGTCCGAGAAGAATAGAGCGTCCGTATACGGACGCCAAAAGGAAACCTTTATAAATTGATTCTGCGCATCAAGGCGAGTCGAAAGATACATATAAAAAAAATTCAGTCCAAGACGCTCTATATGGCGATTTGTGTAAAAATGTATATTTTCGTGCATATTTTTAGTTCACACCATTTGCCGCAAGGAGGCGGTAAAGAGCTTGGCGTATATTTACAAGTATATTTTTCTGTACAAAAAATGCATTACTAAGCGTCCGCGTAATATGGCAACACCGCATTTAAAATATCGATCGCAAGTTAAAATTAGAATTACTTTTTCTATTTATAGGCACGTCGGCATATATTATCTAACGGACGCCAAATTGTATATTTACATTTTATTTTAAAAAATTTTTATATAAGAATTACTAAAGAATTGAAAACTCCCGCTTACAATAATAATATAAGATTTTGAATATTTAAAGTAGCGTTGTAAAAATTTTATTAATTAAAACACAGGTGGTTTTGGATTTTAAAGATTTATTTGAAAATAAAAATTATTTGTTTGTTGTTTGCCCGGTGCTGTGTTGGGCCGGGTTTTGAGTAATCTCCCGGAAAAAGTTTCCCGGTGAGAAGTTACCCTAGGGCGTCTGTGTGAGAATATCGGCATCGCGGGCAGTGACGCCGGAAAGGCCTCGGTTTAATATACCGTGGCTTGGATTGTCTGGTTGAGCTCCCCGTTGGTTGGAAACATCCATATGTGGGTGCAACCAGGAGTTCCAAAGTCGAGCGGCGTTGAAACGGCATAATGTCCTTGTAAGTGGCCGTTCATAAACACAGCTGCGGAGGCTGAGTTAGCAATATAAATAGATTCTTATCTTGATAGATGATTAGTTCTTATGTAAAACCGGCGGGCGGAAGTCTGTGCTGCTCGATCTAGTTACAGACTAACCGATTTTTATGCCTAAAAGCCTAGCGGGTTAAAGACGGTAAATCCCTGCAAGTTGCAAGATAAATTTGACGGGCAAAATTTGCTTGGCTTGGTTGCTAGTTAATGCCGGGCGAGCAAAGTCATGTGTTGTATAACTATGGATTCAAATAAAATTCAGTAAACTAAGTTTGCCAACTGTAATGGTATTATCAAAAATTATTAATGAGGTACCTAACTCAACGGTGTTAAAAAATTACATTTTTTTTTATTTATTTATGCTTTTTACGGCTATTTTACATCGCCACAGTAAGTCTACGACTTGTTTAAAGTGGTTTGATGGGACCAACAGCTTAAAACATAATTGCAAAAGTGCAAAATTTTAACATTTATCACAAATATTTGGGTTTAAATAATAATGTAATAAACATCAGTCTAATTTTGGCATCAAAAAAAGAATCGTGAAAATTGCATCGCTCTGGGACGTTCAAAAAATATTCTGATTTGTTCAGTAAGTTCTAACTTTTTTGTCCAAAATTGTAATGCAATTTTGAGGGCAGAAATAAATTTGCAAGGCATGAATAAGCCAGAATATTCACGACACTAAAAATCAGAAGTGATCCATCCGAGCTGTGACGGTCAAAACGCATTCGTTCAATTCAAATGCGTCGCGCTTAAAACTCCAAAAAGTGACCCGTCTGATATGGATAGACGTAGTTTGGTAACGGTTGCAGCTAGATACTTTGTTTGTTGAAAATCTAATAAACTCAGCTATCTTCATTTTTTTTTTAATAAACTGCCTAAATTTTGTCTAAATTTCGTTCCAAACTTGACCCAAAAAAGTCATCATTTGCACTTCGGACCATAAATCTTAAAACAAAAATTTAAAAAAATTCTTAAACAGGATGGTTTTCAAAAAATGAAAAAACTTCCACAAAATTTTTGTTCATGTCATGTTTTCCCGTTTCAATTTGCCCAGCCAAGCCCTGACCCCGTTGCAAGGCCAGAGTTAATTAAAATATATCTGACACTAAAAATCAGAAGTTATCCAACCAAGCAGTAACGGTCAAAGCACCTCTGTGCAATTCAAATGCGTCGCGCTCAAAACGACCCCAAAAGGCGACCCGACTTGGATCGACGTAGCTAAGTAACGGTTGCAGCTAGAAAGTTTGTTCTAATCGGAAGTCGGATTTTTGGCCATGTCTTCTCGCCTCAATGCTCAGTCAAGTCCATTCGGGGTGAAGCTCTAATATTTTACCGCCTTGTGCGTATAGACATAATTTTCATGTCTTAGGTTGCAGAGCAAACCCGAGAACATTATTGAATTTGGAAGACAAGTTAGCAAAAATATTTCTGATACTAAACATTGAAAGTGTTCCGACCAAGCTGTGTCAAAGCGCTTCAGTGCAATTCAAATGCGTCCCGCTCAAAGTAACCCCAAAAGCGTGATCAACGTAGTTCGGTAATGGTTTGAGCTAAGTTCTTTTTTTTTGTCAAATAGCTAATGAACGCAGCATCTTTATGATTTTTTTTTAAATAAGTCGCCCAAATTTTGTTTAAAATGTTGCTCCAAATTTTACCCAAAAAAGTTTCTTTTTGCACTTTTGGCCAAAAATCTGGGCTAAAAATTTAATTTCAAAAAAATTCTTTGACAGAATGGTTTTTAAAGATTTACAATATTAAAAAAAAAATGTTTTGATTGGAGCCGTCGGATTTATAGTCTTGGGCACTACCGTATAGACGTAACTTTCTTGTTCAACGTCGCGAAGCAAGTCAGAGTGTCCTAATGGAAAAAAAGAAAAATTAAAAATAACGCTGGAACTCATCATTACAGGGTAGCTTTGGTAGATTACAAAATGCAAAATAATAAAATTGTATTTGCTCTTTCTTGGAAACAGTACCGCCCAAAAGTTTAGAATTTATAAAATTTATCAAAAAATTGGTCCCAAATCGAAATAATGCAAAAATTAAAATGACGTCACTAAATCTCTTCTCTAATGATTAGAGTAGCATGCAAAGATCAAAAAATACTGAATACGAATATTGTATTTGCTCCTTCTTGAAGCACAATGGTGCCCAAAAGTTTATAAAATTGAAATTTCACAAATTGTCTGACTTGAGTTAGCATAAATAAAAAATTCAACAACAATACGATTATTGTTCTAAGTAGGCTGATACGATACAAATTAAAAAATTAAGTTTGTTTTTATGAGGATTTTGTTGTATTATTTTAGTTTTACTTGATTCCATAAGCAGTCAATTGTACTTTCTGATCTGAAGGAATTGGCTGATGTGAATAGTTTTAAATATTAACAATTGTTTTAATTAAATATTTATAATCAAAAAAATATTTTACTGAGTATATTGTCAAAGTGTTGATTGATTTGTGATAAAGAATTTGTGAAAATGGTTTCTCATACTAATACTACTAATAATAGTCAGTTTTAATTGTATGTATTGTGGAATTTTTTTTTGCGCACAAAATAGGATTTTTTTTCCACGTTAATAAAAACACAGCTGAATTAATAAGACATTCAAATCCTAAATTTAATACTCAAGATTTACATTTTCCAAAAATTATATGTACCACTTGTTGTTTAGCATTAAAAGATAGAAAGAATGATAATCCTAAAAGAAACATTTCTACAATACCGAATTTTGAAAAAAATATTTTTCTTAAAGGAACTTGAATTAAAATTGATTGTAATTGCTATATAAGTATAACTGCAAAAAAGAACTATAGATCTGCAGTAATAAAAGTATATAAACAAATTAAGTTTGGTACGATAGCATCAGTAAATTATGAAAAATCAGTTCAGAAAATGAAAAAAAAAATCCTAAACCCAACACTGCAACAATTGTCTGCACAAAATGTTTTTCAACCATAGAAAAGAATCAATCTAATATATGTTCTTTAAAATAAGCAACCAGTGACATAACAAACAATATGGTTGCGGAACTGTCTGATCAATAAAAAATTGCATCATACAGCAGCTCTAAAAAAAGAATGAAGGTTTCCCAAACAAATTCAAAGGATTCAGATCAGTTTGGAGAAATTATTGAATTATAAATCTATCATGAATGTGTCTGCGTTATATATACAAAAAACGAACTTACTTTTTTCGGTCACCAACTGGTCAACGCAAATGTATTCCTGCTCATTTTTCTGAAGATATGAAGAATAGGAAATTAGACTTTGATTCCATTATAAAAATTGATTTCTTAGGTTTGATGTTGGTAATGGAAATTCAACCAAAACAATTAAAAAACCAATAGTGTGGGGTAACGTTTCTGAAATATTTGATATGGTAATTAATAAACGTGGAGAAAATGGTAATGTTGACATTAAAATTATGGCAGATGGCATTTTTTTTTAAATATCTTTTAGCATATTACCTGAGCTAGAAAATAACACAAATGAAAGATTGTTGAGATCTACATATAAAAGCAGTGCGGACTTAAAAAATTTGGTAAAGCTACAAATGTAAAAAAAAGATTATTTTGTTATGTATTGTTCCCGATGTGAAGGAAAGTTATAGAAATTTAAATTTAATGAAAATTGCTTTGAATGATTTCTCATTGAAATTCATCGGCGATTTAAAAATAAATTTCATTGTAAACGGTCAACAAATTGCATCTGCAAAGTATCCTTGCCTATACCGCTATGTATATTTGCAAGAAAAGGTAAGCAACTGCTCTGAACATTATAATGAATTATTAGTTGGTATTAAAAATGACGACGAGGAAGAAAATAATAACATTAATAAGTTTTTATTGCAGTTTAATTAAATTTAATTTTATATTTCTTAAATTAATTGTTTGAATTTGCAAATTTGAAAATAGAAAACAAATGCTTCAGGCTGAAGACGTTCGGAAATTTAAGAAATTTCTTTAAAATATTTCAATCTAATGGAAGTAATAAGAAATTTGCTATGTTAAGCAAATCAGTAGTGAATCTTCTACTCTTCAATGAACACGATAATATATGTAACTGTTATTCAAAAATTCATAGTTTGAAGCAAATTAATCAAAATTTTAGATCGTAAACAAGCTCATCTTTGGCCAAAACAGTTAAAAATAATATCAAAAAATTACAATGGCAAAGTTTTTGCGGGGAATGCTTGGCGAACAATGTTGAAAAACTGATATTTTTGTTAGTGACAATATAGTAGGAAATATCAGCTCATTGATAATTATTCCATACGTATTATGTTTCAAATCAATGAATAAAATTGTAAATCTATGTTTCTCTACATCAAAACCGGATAAAAAAATCTTAAATTTAGAAACTTGAAAAAATATTTTGAAGCAACGGACTTTATCGAAACAAAACTTCATATTATTTTATACCAATTACCTTATGCGTTGTATTACTTGAGTTTAGGTTTGGGTAGATGGTAGGAACATGCTGGTGAAACTATTCATAATGAATTTAAAACTGTATAGTCTCGTTATAATATCAAAATAATTAATGATCCACGTTATGCGAAAAGATTAAAAAACGCAATTGTAATACATACCACATTTAATTTTGAAAACTTAATAACATTCTATTGTAAAGGGTTTTCCAATAAGAAGTTTCATTTTGAATAGCAGGCTATTTGGGCAGCTGTCAATTTTGAAGCTATTATCTTTTGACATTTGACAAGTAAAAACTACGCCGTTATTAAAAATGGAACGATACACACTTCAACAACGCATTAAAATTATTAAAATTTACTACAAAAATGGTGAAAAAATTTCAGTCACAGTTCGCAAAACTAAAACACTTTTTGGTCGTCGTAAAGCACCTTCTCGGCCGGCAATAGTCAACTTAGTGGAATAATTTAAGCTGTTGGAACAAGTTTGTGATGTAAAGAATTAAAAGCGTGTGCATCGCTTAAAAACACATGAGAATATTGCTGATGTAGCGCGTAGTGTTAAAATAAACCAGGTTTGTTGATTCCTTGTTGATCTTTGCAATTAGACATTTTACAAACGACATTAAATTGTATTTTGCACTTTTGACTTAAGTCTTAAGGCTTTTAAAATTCAGTTACCACAAGAACTCAAATTGGTCGATCACCACGTCGTTTCTTTGCAGATTGGGTCCTTCAAATGCATCAAAATGATTTGGAATTTCATCAAAAAATCATCATCCAAGAATGGTAGTTGAAAAGTCTTTGCACCCTCAACGTATCACTGTTTGGTGCGGTTTTTAAGCTGGCGGTGTGATTGGACCCTACTTTTTTTTAAATATGAGGCTGGTGCAACTATTACGGTGAATGGATGGTGCTACCAAGCTATGATTAATGATTTTTTATGGCCAGAATTGAAAGATATTGCTGTGGACGACGTTTATTTTCAGCAAAACGGCGCTTCGTGCCACACAAGCAACAAAACAATCGCAATTTTGCAAGAAAAGTTTTCTGGTCGTGTTTTTCTCAAAGAGGTGATCACAATTGACCACCGAGATCTTGTGATTCAACATCTTTAGACTTTTTTCTTTGTGGTCACGTAAAAAACAAGGTTTATGCCAATGCTCTACAATCGATTCAAAACCTTAAAAATGAAATTTGTGAAGTTATCAAGGACATACAGCCTCAAATGTGCGAATTGGTCATGAAAAATTTCATAAAAAGAATGTGGTACTGCAACCGTAACCGTGGCGGCTATTTGACCGATATTGTTTTCAAATGTTAATAGCATACCTTTCTCTTTACAATGAAATAAACATTTATTGCGTTTCTTAAAAAATTTCCCGTTTTTTTTTAATATCAAATAAAATGAAATGAAATGAAACCTCTTATTGGAAAACCCTATATTTCAAATACATGTTAATAAATTAAATACACAAATTATTTTGAGTAATACACTTAGACATAAACTGTAATTATTTAAAAACTTTTCAATTTTTTAAATTTTTAGTGTTTACAAACTTTTGGGCACTACTGTTTTCAAGAAGGAACTAATACAATATTTGTATTCAATATTTTTTTATCTTTGCATCCTACTCTAAACATTAGCAAAAAGATTTAGTGTCGTCATTTTAATTTTTGCATTATTTTGATTCAAGACCAAATTTTTTTATAAATTTTAATATTTCAAAATTGTTAGACGGTATTGTTTCCAAGAAAAAGCAGATACAATTTTAATATTCTGCATTTCAATTCAAGACACCTGTTAGAGGGCATCGATAGATTTGCAAAGCCTGAGTTATCCAAAATGTTTCCGACACTAAAAATGCAGTAAATTTTATATTATTTTCTACTTAAATCTAAAAACCAAAAGAATTATTCAATCAATACTAAGTGGGTTTATTATTGTTTATTTTTTGATGGACGCCGTATAGTTAATGTACCACAGATATTCTATAAATAGACTGGTCAAACTGGTTTGGACGCTTTATAGTATGCACAATCCTTGTCAAATATGTATATCTACAATAGAAAACATGTTGCAACACTGCCGGACGCTTTAAGGTAGCAAACAGGACGCTCTATAACACATATTCATGTTTTTTTGTGTATATGTAAGACGCTCAAAAACAGAAAAATGTACGGACGCTAAAAAGTAGTTTTATGTACAATAGAAAAATGTTTTAGTTTGTATTTAATAAGAAAACCGCGTTAATCTTTTTGAGCTCGAGTATATTCACCTGCGAGCACTAGAAGTACGTTTTTTTGTAAGGGACGCCCTATGACAGTTTCTCATAGCGGACGCTTTATAGATACCGAGATGTAAATATATATATATATATATATATAAGTATATATATATATATATATATATATATATATATATATATATATATATATATATGGGTAATTCCATTACTTTTCGACCAATTTGAAAAAGTCGACTTCTTCGATTTTGCTCAAATTTTCAGGGATTAAAATATAGATGAAAAAAATTAGATTCCCAAAATTTTGGACCTTAGAATATTGCCTGTTCAAAATGACACACATTTGAAGGTCAGAAATTTTACAATAAAACGTCTTTTTTAGCTTATTTTGTATCTCAATTTTTGGGCTGGAAAAAGATAAAAAGGTCTACGATAGCTCAAATTATTCCTTATTACATGTACTTTAAAACCCATATTTTTATGTTTAATATTTATAAATATTTATAAACTTTTTCCAGAAGCCCAAAAATTGAGATACAAAATAAGCTAAAAAAGACGTTTTATTGTGATATTTCTGACCTTCAAATGTGTGTTATTTTGAACAGGCAATATTCTAAGGTCTAAAATTTTGGGAATCACATTTTGTTCATCCACATTTTGATCTCTAAAAATTTGAGCAAAATCAAAGAGATCGACTTTTTCAAATTAGTCGAAAAGTAATGGAATTACCCATATATATATATATATATATATATATATATATATATATATACAGGGTTAGTCAAAATTACACCCAAATAATTTTTAAACCGTAAACAATTTCAAAAGTATTTTCAAAGTTGATTGGTTTTAATCAAACTGTTTTTAATTTTTTTTTTATTATACAGAGTGTTAATTTTAGTATTTTTAATAATAATAGAAATTTAGTAAACTTTTTTAAAATAGAACACCCTGTATATTTTTAAATTTTTTGATTTTAAAATTGATTCTAAACATTTTTTGTAAGAAATTTTTTTTTATAAAATGCATCATTTTGAGTTTCTAAGCAACTAATTAATTAAACACTTAAACTTTAAATTAAAATAAATTTTATTTGAAAAGGATAAAAAATACTACAAAACCAAAAAATAGATAAATTAAAAATAAAGTTAATGTTCTAACTGCCATCTTTAAGCAGTTTGGCAATGCCTAAATCTCTTAACAACTTCACGTAAACAGTTTTCTAAATGTTCATCAGTAATACTTTGAATTTCTTCAACAATTTGTTTGCTTCAATTCATCAGTATTCTTTGGTCTATTAGTATAAACTTTTGATTTCAGGTGTCCCCAAATAGAAAAATCTAATATTTGCAAGTCCGATCTTGGTGGCCATTCAATAAATCCTCATCTTCCAATCCACTTTTGCAAAAAAATTGTGTTTAAGTAGTTTTGAACTTGAACAACGTAATGTAGCGGCGCGCCATCTTGTTGAAACCAAATATTATTTATTTCTTCTTTGTTGATGATGATGATGATGATGCGGAGTTGAGGTATGACTTTATTTTGAAGTAGAACTAAGTAACGTTCAGACGTCAATGTTTTGTTAATATAAAATGGTCTTACTGATTTATTTCTAATGACGCCTAACCAAACGTTTACTTTTTGAGAATATTGGGTATGTATTTCTTCAGCCCAATGTGGGTGGTTTATTGACCAGTACTTGCAATTGTGCCTATTTACTGACTCATTCAAACGGAATTTTGCCTCATTAGAATTTTTTTTTTTTAATGTTGTGGCCGGTATTAATTAAGTTTTGAAGATTTTTACAAAACATTTTATTTTTTTATTTGGGTCATCTTCCACTAACTCTTGAATTAAGTGAACGTTATAAGTATGTACTTTTTCTTTTTAAAGTATTCTACAAATTGATGCTTGACTTACTCCATAGTCTAATGCAAATTAGTTTGTGCTTATTTTAGGAGTCTCTACTATTCGCTCAATATTTCCTGCAATGGAATGTTGATTTTTGTATTGGTCTAAAATTTTTTTTACTGTACTGACATTTATTGGATCTGTATTAATAAACATTTTGTTAAACAAATTTCTTGCATTTCTTTACAATCTTCTTCTATCACCAATTTCAATAATCAATAATAAAGTTATTTGTTCATATTTGGTAAGTCGATTTATTGTTAGCTAACGAAATCTTCTTTTGATAGAAACTTATTGATTTGATACTATCATTTTAATGACACTTGCTTGACCTCAAATAGTCAATTTTTCATAAAATTGTTAAGGCATTGTTCAACCGCTCAGCGGTAGCAGTATAAATATTTACTTTATTTCTATTTGATTATTGTTTTGGTTAATTATTTTTTGCATACTTAATTAAATTATGTTAATAGAATAGTACATTAGTAGGGTACAGTTAAAATACAACAAAATAAAAAACAAATAACCAATAAATTAAATAGAATATGTTATTGGGTTGAGTAATATACGCTTATAACTGTTTTGTTATTTGTTTTTAAATTTGTAGTTTCTTTTTTAACATTTGGTTAAAATAAATGTGTATTGTTGTAAAAAAAAAATTAATTTGAAGTTCAGGAGTCAATCAATTGCTTATAACTCAAAAATTATAGCATTTATAAAACAAATGTTTTCTACAAAACATTTTTAGAATTAGTTTAGAGTTTAAAAAATGTAAAAATATACAGAATTTTCCTTAAAAAAACATGATAAAATAAACTTTCTGTATATTGAAAATATTTTAAAAAAATAGTTTAATTATAATCTAACAACTTTTATTTATAACATTTTATGAAGTTTTTTACTGTTTAAAAATTAGTTAGGTGTTTCGCTAATTTTGACTAACCCTGTATATTGATGGGTATGTCGGCCGTTTCTTTCTGAAAACTTTTTTTTTTAATTTCACTACAGGAGATTTCAAGTAAGATCAGAAAAAGAAATCACAAGGGGTCAAATTAAGTGAACGGCACGGCCACTTCAAATCGTCCTTCAGTGAGATTAACTACCCTGGAAAGTGTTCTCGCAACACAGCCATTATTGCCAAAGAAGTTTGGGCCAAATTCATTCACATATTTTTAATGTTCTGATGGGATGTGCGTCTCCAGTTTTTTTTTGCACTAAAACAGTGTCCTAGAACATTATGACCAACAAAAAAAATTATTTTCGGTTTGAAATAGGATTCAATGGCGGAATATTGAAGCAATTTTGGGCTTGGTTAAAACCACCAAATGGCTGTTGGAATAATAGGCTTCTAAGACAAACGCACGCTGTTTGTTACTCCAAAGCTTGATGACAACTGAAACATAAGTTCATAAACCTTTAGGATCCTTTTTCTCAAACAAAACCACTTATACTTGCATAGAACTCCTATCGGCTTTAGAACGTTCATTTTAAATAAAGAAATCATCATGTTGCACCCTGAACTTTGTCAAAAGGTTCTGTGACAAAAGGTCAAACTGTCAAAGTAGAATTTTTTGTTATAGTTTATGGAAGTATCACTACTTTCAGTTAAAGTCTGTTGTTGTGTTTTTGTCAAAGCTGCAAAGTTGATTTTTTAGAAAAAAAATTAATCTTAGACAGTGTGTTTGTTACAAGATTTTCACTTCTAGAAATGTCGGTGGTAAATTGTTCAATTGAAATCAATGTGTCAAAACTGACAAAGGTAAACATTTCTGCTTTTAGTTGAGATAGCTCAGTTATAGAGCATTAGCGTAGCACGCTGACAGACGGTCCGGGGTTTGATCCTCAAAATATGACAAAAATAATAACTTGCTCTTTATTCACCGGTTTGATTCGGAAATTACCTAATTGGCTGTAAAACGCACAATAAAGACAAATTACGCTAGGGGTCTAAACAAATTAAAAAAAAATTAACTATGTGTAGAATATATTTTACAACTCTGTGAATCAATGCCATCAATTTTTGAAAATAGGCTCCACATTTTTTTACGGTTGTCAACTTTAAAAAACCCTAATAGTACTTAATGTCTACAAATTGATGTAGAACTGACTTAATTGCAAAATCTGAAGCATTGGTGAAGATGGCAAGTATGCTGGATATGTTAGCAAATTAGTTTTGGCTAAACTGCTTTTACATTTGTCAAAAACTATCTGTGCTTTTGGATTTTCTAGATTTAATATTTTTTCTTTAAAGTTCATTTATAGAAATTGATTGAAAAGTGATTGCAGAGTTGGAGTACCAAAATTTTTTGTAGGTTTCCCTAGTGAGTAATTTGAATTAACTTCAACTTTTCTACAAAGTGATTTATTTTTTACCTTAAGTAATTTGGAATCTAAGGATTTTAACTGCAAATTCTTTGCAGTACATTTGGCGAGGTTAATCAAAATTATTTATTGCTTGAAACGTTCAAACACTTGTTATTTATTTTTGTGATTTTTTTAAACTAGTTGCAAAGACAAAAAAATGATAAAATAAACACCCTGTATATTAAAAATATTTTTAAAAAATAGTTTAATTATAACTAAACATCTTTTAATTAAAACTTTTATTAAATTTTAATAATAATAATAATAATAAGCTTTATTTATACAATATTAGTATAAAAAGGCGAAGTTCAGCTAAAAGCAGCTCTTCCACTTAACCAAACAAATTTTTACAATAAATTAATTTAGCATCAAAATAATTTCAGCAATTCTATAATTCCTATCTTCTTAATATCACTGGTGTTGCTTCTGTTTATTTTATAATTTTCTATATCTTTTCCAATACTTAATAATTTTATTAAATAAAAAATATGTCAAAAAAAAAAAAAAAATTATTTAGTTGGACAAACCTTATATATTGATGGGTACGTAGGCCGTTTCTTTCTGAAAGCTTTTTTAAAAGTTTTTCTACACAAGATTTCATGTACCACCACAAAAAGAAGTCACAAAGGGTCAAATTGGGTGAACGTGCCGGCTACTTCAAATCATCCCTCAGTGAGATACACTGCATTAAAAAGTTGTTGATGTAAACGTAGATATAATTTTTTAGGATTTTGTCCATGAATAGTTGACAGATCTTTGCTGCATTTTAGAGTTCAAAAGGTATAATCAAAAACTTATATAATCAGAAAGGTGTGAAGAAAACACCATTTTTGAAATACCCATTTTGATGAACTGAATTTGATTGTAACTTTTAACTAGATTAATAGTAGATAAAAAAAATAAAAAATGTGAGCAATAATCTTTACACGGACTACAATTACTACCTTGTTTAAGTACTATGTAATGAAAAGATCTTCAACTACTTTTAAAGGTTTTGTTATAGCTGTGTAGAGTACAAGGAGTTGGTGCCACAGGTTTCTACTCAAGAATCTTAACAGCGCAAAATTATTCCTGAGATAAATAGTGTAGTAAGCTCGTCAATCAAACGTTGATTATTAATATTTACCAAGAGTCCGTAATGGACAAAAAATTCTGCCCCAATAATTGGGTTGTTGCCATCGGCAATGTCAAAAAGTCCAAGTTTATAAAAACAATTTTAATCTATACTATGATATAGTTTGTAATTGGCCAATTTCTGTAAGTCAATGACTGCAAAAACACTTAAATATTAACTTCTGTATCAATCAAATATTGTATTTTGTTTGTTTATTGGAGACAAACAGGCGACAAAATTTTGGGCAAATGTCGCTGGTCTCTATTGACGATTGCTAATATCGTTTCCCATTACATATTTATATAGAGGATTACATTTCTTAGCATCTGCATCAAAACTCGATTAATATCAGCACATTTTATTTTGAGGTGTACTGCGTAAACGGCTGAGTCTATTTATCTTCATCAACTGCAAGAGCAAGAGTGGGTTTGACAGTTAAAAAAAAAAACTTTTTATAAAATTGCTGTTATTTTAGCAATCCTTGTTGTTAATATGGTGAAGTTTTGAAACACGGTTTTTATGGGTAACAGAATTGTTGTATCAGCGACGTAGTGTTGTGGAGATGTATCTAGAATACGGTTAGCGCAGTTTGCTAATTTATCCAGCTGATTAACCTTTTGTGTGGCAAGAATAACTTGCACTGATTTTGGCAATTGCCGTAGTGAGAGTGGTCGTAGTGCGTTGTCTGGAAAACATTTTGGCGAGTTACTACACATATCGTGTAGAACGTACAACAAGATTTAGGTGTTGTAGGGAGGTATTTATAAGCAAAACTGAGACTCGACTTAAACCTATAAGCCAAACTTAGACTCAATAAGTGCTTACAAGAGTACAAAATGCAAATAAACTAACGTTGTGTTTACGCATTCATATCTCTATAATTTTTAAAGCTTTTGCTTAGAGATAAAATTTGGTTCCACTCTTCTAACTACTATTTTTCCTCTTTTTAATACCGGAGAAAATTAATCTAATGTAAAAAAAATATATATTGCATACTAAATCGTCTTGAAATTGTTTTTTTCTGATAACAGTAAAATATTTATTTGCATGTTGATGTAATATTAAACAATTTTAATCCTACACTATTATTAAAATTACTGCATTAGACTTTTTTACTTTTAATTTCTAATTAAAATTATTGTACTTGCTTAAAATTGGGAAGTGGTAAAAAGTAATAATAAAATAAATTTGCTGCAGTTTTTGCGGAAACACCAAACCAACGATCTAACATTTTGAAATCGCAAATTTTTTAGAATTGAACTATTTAATAATTTAATTTATACTGTAAAAATTTAAAAAATGATTTTAAGTGTATATTTTACAAAAAAAAAATATTACACCAAAAATTATCATCTTAGGAAGGGGTTATAAAAATATGAGCTAGATGCGTGACATTCTGGTATCAATATAAAAATAGTAATGCAAAACTGGTACAATTTGCGCATTTTTGTAAGTCTTGAAACTGAAATTAACATAAAGTATATGAGTGATAAGATGCATTATTGTCCAATGACTATACATAAAAGACAGCTGTTTTGAAGCGTTATAAAACCATTTAAATCTGGCAAATTTGGTAATTGTAATTTATGTTTCTAGATTTTGATATGTCTAACAGAGATTAGTTAATTAACATAGTTAGTTCAGTCAATATACAGTGTGATTCTTAACTTATGCGCATAAACTCGAAGAATTATAGTTTACAATCAATATTATTGATAAATGTTAAAAAAATTGTAATAAAAGTTTTATAATAAGCGAGACACAATGAATATAAAGTTTCTGGAAAACTAAAATTTATTACTTGAAAAAAATCGGTGTGCTAAAAAAAAATTAAATTATGGCGCAACATAACAACACAACAATGCAGAATTTGTGGATATTATATTGGTGTATGGAGAAGTTTATCAAAATTCAGTGGCTGCAGCTCGCTTTTATTCCAAGAGATTCCTTCAAAGGTATCATCCGGCTCGTGGGTTGTTTGTATAAAGCAGGAATTACTGTATCCCTACCATGTGCAGCATGTACATACCCTGTTACCAACAGATTTTTCTTTTAGTAGTATTTGATTTATAGATTGTTGCGTCGGCATGATGTGAACCCAACTTTTTTCTACTAACATTTTAGTGAAAGATGAGACAACTTTTACTCGTAGCGGTGTGCACAATTTTCACAATACGCATTATTGGGCAGTTGAAAATCTACCCATTACCCGGCGTACAAACTTTCAACACAGATTTTCGGTGATAGTATGAGCTGGAATTGTAAACGGCCATCTTATTGGACCGTTTTTGATGCCAAAGCGTGTAACGGGCGCTGTTTATTTAAAAAAATTTTAAGGGACCCTACCCTTACCCAGCACTACTAGAAGAAATTCCAATTAATGTTAGACAGCGCATGTGGTATCTTCACGACGGAGCTACACCACACTTTGCAATAGATGTGCGACAACATTTGAACAATGTGTTCCCGAGGAAGTGGATTGGTCGAGGAGGTCCAACAACAACAGATCACCTAACCTAAAACTCCTAGACTTATATGTTTAGGGGCATACAAAACATCTGGTATACGCTACCAAAATTTACAGTGTTGAAGAGTTGCGACATTGCATACTAGCTGCCGCTGACACAATCTTGCAACCACCGAGTCTTCATTGTGCATGTAGCGCAACATAGCTTTGCCGTTTACAGATGTGTTTAAAAATAGAAGAAAAAATTTTGAGCATTTATTATGATATTAAGTGTTCTAATAATTTTACATTTTTGTTATTTGTTTATTATTTTGATAATTAGTTGATTAGAAGCTTTACTACATTTTTATTATTTTAATTTTGGCATGACACACCGGTTTTTTTCAAGCTATAAATTTTAATTTTCTAGAAACTTCATAATTCATTATCTCACTTATTATAAAACTTTTACTACATTTTTTTAACATTTTTCAATAATATTGATTGTAAACTTTAATTCCATGAGTTTATGCGCATAGGTTAAGAATCGCCCTGTATATGTGCATTAAAACTAAAAAATACTTCTTTGAACAATTATATATGGTTTTTAAAATAAATTAATATCTTTTGTAGTTTTTTTAATGTATCGTTTTACTTAATAAACTATTTTGTGATGTCACTTGGTGTTCAAGGTGGTTAAAAAAAATATAATACTAGCAGATTTATCTTAACTATTGTTAAACCCAGTTTCTATGCTAATGATACTGTGATAAAATCTGATTGCAAGCTATTATCTAACAATGCTCAACATGTATATTTTTATGTTTTTCATTTTGATGATAGTTGTTGCTAATAGAACATAATCGCTGTTGGTTTTGGTTTTTGTCGTACACAACGTTCTAGGTTTTGTGATTTATGTTGGTTTGGAAAAATCGATTTTTTTATATCAAGTGTGAAGTGAAACTATGTTTGTAAGGTTTGTTGCTTGTTACATGTTTTGTGCTTTGTTTCAATTCTAAAACGTAGTAACGATTGTGTAAGAAATTATTCAGTTTGACGTGAATAGAAACATTAATAATATGTCTATATATACCGGTCTTAATATATATAAAAAAGCAAAATCAGCACAATAAAGTATATAATTTTTTAATTAAAATACCTTAACCTCAAATATATCTTTAAACAATACGTACGTGTTTTAAAAATTTGTGTATCTACATTTGATTAAATATTAATTATTAATGTTTACTTTTTACATTTATTTATTTAATTGAACTAAACTAACCTAATTTAGTTCAGTTAAATCTTTTTTTAGTAGGAGCTGGTAATGGTAATTTACTCTACTACACAGTTCTAATATAAGCAAATATTTTGTAGGTGGTTTTACATATATTATTATTAGTTATTAGTATAAATATGCGACATTATCTATACTTACTAACTAGTTCTAATATTTGTGCAACCACCTAAAACAACTTAAAATAATAGAAACTACGTACTAATTGTTATAGATACATATAAAATGAATTATTGATAAAAAAAATTTAAAAAAAAGAGAAAAGAACTTTTTACATTTATTTTTATATTTTCAATAATAGTATATTATTGATTTTATTATATGATTGTTAAAGAATTTATTATTACATAAAATCCCATAAATTATATTAGGAAATATTAAATTTATGTTGGAAATTATTGAAGACTTAAGATGTAAATAGTAATGTTTATATAAACAAGGAGATTGCATTATGCAATATTAAGCAATTTCCATTTTCAACTATAAAATACCTACAATAGATGTACATGTCTTTATAAAACTCATTTCTTACTGAATTAACAATCTTTTTCTACAATTGCAATGGCAATGAAAGTAAAATTCTAAAAAGTTACCTATTGCAATATTAAAATATCACAGTTACACATTAATTTCTAAATGGAATTTAATGTGCATGAGATATCCTCTCGTCGAACGTTAAACTAGCATTAATTGCAAGGTTTTTATGCCGCCTTCATGTGTATTCCCTAGGAAGAATCGACCATCTGTTGCAGTTACATAACCGACTTTATTTCAAAGTCTCTCTCATGATCGCATTGATTATAACTTATGTATTTGTAAATATTTCCTTCAATGTATATGATATTGCGGAATCATGGACAGGTCATAATCCTTTTGTAAATTGTAAGAATAATATACAGATAAATTAGTTGGAGTGTTTTATTTATCATTTAATGCATTAAAATATGTTTATAAATCAAAAATGAGGTAAACATTAGATGATATAATATTAAAGTATTATTTATTATAATTACTTACATTAATGTATAGATTTATATGTGGATGCGTGCTATTAAATTCTTACCAAATTTTTGTTTTTCAATAAACTGTTATTGCATTATATTCATGTGTTTAATAAACTTAATAAATTCAGATTTATTTAAAAATATCTTTTATATAATATTGTTAAAAAAATCATATTTATTACTCACAGCTCATTATCTATCTTGCAACTTGATGTTATTTGATATAGTTGTAATTAAGGTGAGTGGATTGTATTGCATCTTTTAAGTTTTTTAAATGCTTATGTATTAAAAATGTCTGGGTTAAGTTAGCAAAATATAGTTTTGTTGGTTTTCTATCAACCACTTTACTGGTCTGGAGTTACAGCTTCAAGTTTTATAGATGAAACTATACAACATTAATACCCTACACTAGTTTTTAGACAAGTTACGTCAAATCGGTTATCAAATACGTTTTTTACGCTTTCTGCAATTAACAGTGCTTAAAAATGCTTTAGTAAATGCAGTATATCTCATTTCTATAGCGATTTTTAGAACTTAATTTTTTTTTTAATATTGATTTATGTGATAAAAACGTTTAATCTTGATTTTTTACTGTAAGCAGTGTAACTTGACTTATGTAAGGCAGCAGACATACTTATTTCTAGTAAAATAATGTCAGAAATCACCAAAATCCAAACATGTTTTATAAAATATTAAAAATAGAAAAAATCTGAACTGTAAAAAAGTGCAAAGTTTTATTTATAAAGTCTAAAATAGCTATAAAAATTGTCAAAAAGCACTAAAATCCGGTTATAAATTGTTGAAAAGTGTAAGACTCTATTCATTAGTTTTAAAATATAACAAAATTTGGCGTTAAAACATAAAAATATTGTTAGAAGTAACAGAATCCGGCTATAAACTATTTAAAATTATTTTTATAAAATGTCAAAAATTTAATTATAAACTTTTAGAATGTGCACAATTTTTCTATAAAAAATCAAAATTAGCATAAAAATAACATTAAAATGTTGTTATGTAGAATCAAAATCCGGCCAAAAACTTTTAAAAATTTTTTTTTATAAAATTTTATAAATTGTCAAAATCCGGTCGTAAATTGTCAAAAAGTACAAAATTCTAGTCTAACCATAAAATATAAAAAATATTGGTAAAAAATATCAAAATCCACTAAAAACTGTTAAAAACTGCAACATTAAAATGTGAAAAATGACAAAATTTTGCCATAAAATATTAAAATATTTAAAAAAACTTTATCCAAAAAGTATGAAAATATTGTCAAGCAACAACATCTAGTTAGTTAGTTAAAAAAAGCAAAGTTCTATCATAAAAATAAATAAACCAAAACACATTCGGTCATATATGATCAAATAATGTTATAACATTAAATAAATTTCAGATTGAATCTAAATCCAACTAAAAACAATTATAAAGATTAAAATTTTATTTATAAAATGTTATAAATAGCTATAAACACTAAAATATTGTTGAAAAGCATCAAAACATAACATAAACTGTTTTATATAATTGTAAAAATAGTAAAAACCGGTTATAATATATCAGAATAATATCAGAAAGATTTAAAGTCCGGTCATAAACTGTTAAAAAGTTTAAAATTCTATTCATAGAGTATCAAAAATAGCAAAATTCAGCCATAAAGAATAAAAATATTGTACCAAAATTCACCATAAACTGTTAAAAACTGCAAAATTTTATTTATAAAAAATTAAGAATGGCAAAGTTCTGTTATAAAATATTAAAATACTTAAAAAAAAAAAACGAAAAACCGGCTAAAAACGGTTATTAAGTGCAAAATTTACAATCACATCTTAGATTAAGTATTTTTGACAGTTAATCATCTTTATTAGTTATATTTTAAAAGCTGCTATGTACATTATAGTAATTTTAGACATAATTATTTTTGACAGATAACATAAAGGATTAAGTACTTTTGACAGTTGATTATCTTAAATTTTGCATTTTTTGACAACTGCTATTTAAAAATTGGTAATTTATGACACAATAAATTTAGAAAAATATAATTATTTGTTAAAGTAAATTGCTTTTGTCGTTTTTCAAAATTTTTATTTTAGAAAGATGGTTATGTCTCCGAAATAAAATCGAGAACCTTAAATTTTCAAATGCTATAAAATTAAATTCTCTACTTTTTGTTAAAAATTTTGCAAAATTCTATCATATCAGTTTTGAAGCCTAGCATTTTTTAATTTAAATATTGAAGTTTAATATTTTTTTTTAAATAATGGTATCTTTTTTAAGAGATTTTGAAAGAATGTTGTAATGTACTATTTCCGAGATTGCATGGTTTATTTGATAAAAAAAAAATTATATATAAAATTTATTTTTGCAAACACTCGTAATGTGTACATAAATTCAAAAATATATTTATTGGTTAGGTTTAAATTACTATTTTCTATTAAACGTTTTTAGAGTGCAGCGTGTGCAAAGATTTAAGATATGTTTTTCAGTTTGTTACGTCAAATTTAAAGCTTAAGCTAATGTTTTTTTAGTATTTTGAATGTACAACTCTTTTCAAACAAATTTTAAGACTTCTAGAGTGATCTAAAATAGCTGTAAAACACACAATAAAAAAAAAAAAACATTAAACTTGTTAACACACTTGCTTTGGTCTAGTATTGTTGGAGTGTTTGCCAAGTTTTATTAATTTGACTGGTTGCAATTGGATGCTGTTGAACTTTAATTTAGATAGCAATGTTCAGCTCTAGTAATATTTTTGTCAGTTTGATAAATACGGATATTTCATTTTTGCATTTCAGCAAGTAAATCAAACTTAATGTGGACTTTATTTATTTTGCTTAGATTGTTTTTGTTAGAATAATAATTTTTGGTGCAACTAGTAAATAGTAAGGAATGGAATGACAACAATTATTAAAACCTGAAAGAAGAACTTGTAAAACTATAAACTTTAAATCTAAAGATACATAATTTTACATAAACAACCAAAAAATACTAATCAATTACATTGCATTTTTAAAAAGCTCAACAATAGCACAAGCGGCGCTAAAACAGTTTTTTGATCTACAAACTTTTACAAGTGCTAATAATCTACTTTAGTTTGAAACTCACCGTTTTGGATTTGCATTTTTACTAAAAAATGTTAAATTAGTTTGAAAACTTACAAGTTTTCATCCCGTTTGTTAAATTGAATTAATAGAATAAGTATGTCTTTTTAATTTATTTTTTGTTGTTGTTAAAGGAAACCTATGTGAGCTTTAAACTTTTGCTTTATTAGAACACCTCTTAATCCAGAGTTGATGGTTTGCCAAAGTATCTTTTTTAATTATTTACCTATCTACAAGCTATGATAAAAAATAAACCAATACCGCTACTTTTTGAAACTAATATAAAATTGAATTATGTCTTCACTTGCCTCCAAATTTTTGCATCCAGCAGGGTTGTTGTAGAAAAAACTGCGTTTTTTTAGAAATTACTATTGATGTTAATTAACTACAAAAATTGATAAAAAAATACTGATTTTTATTTAAAATAAACCGTAAAAAATATCAAACCTAAGCAAAAATATAAAAACAATTTTACATAAAAGTAGGTTTAATTGATAAAAATAAAGTTTTTAACAGAGAAAAACTGTTTAGTTTACAGTCTTCTACTTTTTTAGAGTTAACGGTCAACTGCCGTTTTAAAAAATGTTTTTTTTATTCAAAATTTTTTGGGGTTTAAAAAAAATACTAAAAATGTCAATGTCGAACTTAAGATAATAAAATCAAAATTTTTATTTTTTAGGTAAAACTAGTTTAAAAAAAATTGACATTAAATTAAAAAAAAAATAATGTTAGATTGTGAGTGAGTTGCTAAAAACTTTATTTTACAATATGACACATTTAAGCAAAATACAATTTTTAACGTGCGATTTTTTAAATGATTTTTAATTGTAGTAATATCAAAACCAATATAGTGCAATTTTGAAGAAAGTATAAATATATATTAATATTATTAAAAATGTTACCAAAATCTAATTAAAAAGATATTTTTAATTTTCTACAAATTTTATCAGTGATATTCATATTTATTCATATTCATATTTGTTGATATAAACATTTCATACATACATCTTTACATAAGTCACTAACAAATTTAAAACTATTAAAACACAAAACAGTATACAACTAATTAAAGTAATTTAAAAAAAAACCTCAATATACAATTTTAATAAATTAAAAATACGCACAATTATTATTCAAACAAAAATGAAATAAACTTCCTAATAAAGAATAAAATCAAAAGCAATTTAAAATTTACAAAATTTGTCAAATGTGTAAAACGAGCCATTTGTTGGGAAAGTTTTAAGCCTGTTTTTAAATAATGTTAATGTTAATTTACACTTATTTGGCAAACTATTAAAAATTTAACTTGCTGCACATTTGGCAATTTTTTAAAATTGAATTTTTTAAAGTGGGATAGTTAGATTTTGATATTTTTTTACTGTTACCAAAAAATTGCTGTTTCTAAAAACCAAAGATGCATAGTGTGTATATACATATAAGTTCAACAAATAGTAAAAAATTTGTTTTCCTTAAAAGTTTTCACTCCAATTTCTCTATAAGGGCAATTCCATTTCAAACGGACCAGAGCTAGGGGGGGGGGGTGCGTTGAGAAACTTGCTTATGTATTTTTTTTTAGTTTCTATAACTTATTAGTAGTCTTTTGATCGGTATATGAAGGTATAAAACCCATAAAAAAAAATTCTACGATTTTTTTAAGTATTTTTGACGTTTTTTGACTTAATCGCATTTTTTGTTTAAAAACCGCAATTTTAACTCAAAAAAATAAATTTACTGATGAAATCAATCAAAAATTTTCCGTAGAATCCAAATCTGGCGCCATTTTAAGTTTATACCTTGTCTATAAGCCGCAAAAGCCATAAAACCATGTTTTTGTTCTCAGTAGGCTGGGCAAAAAGGAGCATTTTTTAAATTTTTTTTAACCGCTAAAGTTGACGTGTTTTGATGTAAATTAATTAGATAATATAAATTTGTTCTGTGTATTTGGGTTTTAAGCGTCTAAAACTCAAAAAAACTGCAAAAATAAGCCTATTTTTCAACATAAACTTTTACAAATGCACATTCAACAGTTTTCAGAGAAACTATACACCAAATATTATTAAAAAATTTAGTTTTGCAAACAGTTCTACATAGAAAATAGTCAGTGTCGTGCTAATCTCGCAAAAAAAAATCCATCTAGAAAAAAAATTTTGTTCAAAATTTAATAAATTTTTTTGGGTTATATTTTTTTAAGTTAATTTCAGAAGTTTAACAAAGACATTTTTTGTCGCTTGAACCAATTTTTGGCCATTTTACTCTTTGTTTGATAGTTTTTGCGCCTGCGGCACAAATTTAGACTCTATCTATCGGCGCAAAAATTTAAAAATATTATTATTTTTGGCATTCAAACATAAATCTGCCTGTCGCTTGTTAAAATTTGTAAAAAAAAGTTTTAAACCACACTCTAGTGTGTTTATAATATTTTTTGTAAATAAAAAATAATAATTAATTTTTAACGCATTTTTTGCATAAAAATTTTGTAAACATTTTTTTCTAGATGGACTTTTCTATAGACAATGAGTACAACACTGACAATTTTTTATGTAAAATTGTCCCCAGAATTCAAATTTTTAATAATATTTGGTGTATTGTTCCTCTGAGCGCGGCTAAACGTGCATTTGTAAGAGTTTATGTTTAAGAGTAGGCCTACTTTGCAGATTTTTTGAGTTTTAGACGCTTAAAACCCAAATACACAGTACAAATTTATATTTTTCAATTAATTTACATCAAAATACGTCAACTATGGCGGTTAAAAAAAAATTAAAAAATGCTCCTTTTTGCACAGCCCACTAAGAACAAAAACATGGTTTTATGGCTGTTGCGGCTTATAGACAGGGTATAAACTTGAAATGGTGCCAGATTTGGATTCTACGAAAAATTTCTGATTGATTTCATTAGTAAATTTATTTTTTTGAGTTAAAATTGCGGTTTTTAAACAAAAAATGTGATTAAGTTAAAAAACGTCAAAAAAACTTAAAAAAATTGTAGAATTTTTTTTTATAGGTTTCATACTCTCATATATCGATCAAAAGACTACTAATAAGTTATAGAAACTAAAAAAAAATACATAAGCAAGTTTCTCAACGCACCCCCCCCTAGCTCTGGTCCGTTTGAAATGGAATTGCCCATAATCTAAATTAAAAATCTGTCTTATAATTCTTTTTTCTTTTTTATATCATGACTTTGCTTCCAGACTATTATATTTAAATTCCAATCGATAAACACTTCTAACACTTTTGTGCAGTTACACATGTTTAATATATTTAAAGAATTATCTTGTTTTAAGTTAATGTTAAAAAAAATAGAAGACGTTTTGAGCAAATTTACAATTAAATTGTTTGCCGCACACCTAGTATTAAATCTACTGATTATGTCATCAGTTTTAATAATAATAATAATAATAATAATAATAATAATAATAATAATAATAATAATAATAATAATAATAATAATAATAATAATAATAATAATAATAATAATAATAATAATAATAATAATAATAATAATTTATTAACTACAAAAACTATTACACAAGTCAGGTCACTTGGTTTGAATTATCAAATGGAACATACAATAAAAATATTTAAGTAAGAAAAATATGTTACAAAAATAAAAGTACAATAAAATTATAAAAAATACAGTAAAGATACAATACAAAGTAAGACAAAACAAATAAATTTAATTAAAAGTACTGCCAACAAAACCATCAATTGAATAAAAAGCCCCCTTTATTAGATAGTCTTTCACATAGTTCAAGAAAGCTTTCTTAAGAAGATTTCTAACATGGTTTGGACTTAAGTTGTAAAATTTAATGCAGTGGTAATTAAATCCCATTTGTGATTTTGACAATTTTAGCTAGTTTGGATAAATATCAACTTTATTCCTAGTGTTATGAGAATGATTGTTTTCATAAAGTTGGAATTTATTGAGGTTGCTTCGCATATATTTTATACACTCATATACAGGGAGGTAATAAATGAATGGGATTATGTAATCACTTTAAATATGCCATCTTTTTAAAATTGTTTACTATACTACATATGTTCATATGTTTGCTTGACAGCTGTCAAAGTTGATCTGTCAAAACAAATAATGTAGTGGACAATTTAAAAAAAAAGCGGCACATTTAAAGTGATTACATAATCCTATTCATTTATAAACTCCGTGTATATACAAACACGGAAATGTCATTAACTTTAATACACAAAATTGATTCAAACAGTCATCCCTATAACCAAGGCCTGATATTACCCTGATGGCTCTTTTTTGTAGAGAGAACATTCTGTTACGAATAGAAAAATGTCCCCATATCAATAAGCCGTACGTTAAATATGATTGACAGAGAGAAATGTAGGCCGTTTTTAAGACAAAGATAGAAACAGTACCGCTTAAATTTCTTAATAAGAAAATATTGCTGCATAACTTCTTTGCTAGTGCATCTTCATGCATTGACCATTTCAGATCTGGATCAATATGCAGACCTAAAAACTTTGTATTGTTACTAGTTTTCTGATGATTTCGTAACGAAAATGGAAGAGTGATGGATTTCTGAGAGTTTACAGTTAAAAGATCACTGCATTATGTCTATTCTTAGTTATATTGATGTCTTTATGCTTAAATGAGATGGTAGTATCATCCGCAAAAAAAAAAACAACATATTCATCTATAAAAAGTTGGGGAAGATCGTTGATATAGATAAGGAACAGCAATGGACCCAGTACTAAACTTTGTGGTACATCTGTAGTTAAAAAACCAAATTGCAAATGTGTTTCATTGTGGTAAACATGATGTTTCCTATTATGCAAATAGGACGACAGCAAACGACAGCTTTCTGGCTTAAAATTATACATATACAGCTCACGTAGTAAAATCTTGTGATCAACACAATCAAATGCCATTCACCATTTTCAAAACAATCAATTGTGTTGCTCACAAAGTTTAGTACAACTTGTGTTGTATACGTTCCTTTTTGAAATCCAAACTGACTATTAGAAAATAAATGTTTTATTTAAATTTTAGAAACAATTTGTAGCAGACTGATAGGTCTATAATTTGAAGGGTCTTTAATGTCGTCCTTTGTAAATAGGTTTTACATCAGCTAGTTTTAAACCGTCGGGAAATGTTTGACTATTAATATATTTATTGAACAATTTAGTAGTTTAGTAAGTGGAACTATTATAAAATGTGACACTTGCTGTATCATATCAGCAGTGATACCATAACAATAAAAACACTTACATTTTTTCAGAAGTTTGATTGTGTCTCTCATTTCAATAAAAGTTGATTCACAAAAATTAAAATAGTTTGGTACATTTACAATGTTTTACTTCACTACACATTAAAATAATAGGACCCACATCAGATTTAGATAGAGATCCTATTAAGGTAGACGGTATATTTAAAAAGAAATTATTAAAATCATTAGCACTAATATCGCAGGTTGTATCACAGTTTATAATAATTGGATTAATGATTTTTCACATAGCTTTTTGAGAGTTGCAATGACTACTTACATACTTATTGTTAACATTAAGCCGAGCATTTTTGATGGCTAAATTATATTTTGTTTTGTATGTTTTTTTAATTTGTTTTAACTGAGGATCATTTGATCTAAGTCAAACTTCGTTCATAAATTTTAAGTTTTTTCGCATTTAATTTAACTCTTCGTTAAACCAAATTATTTTATTTTGTTTACAGCTATTGCTTGGTTGCAGTTCTTTATGTGAAAAAGCATTTATAGCGTTGCTTGATAATATTTTCAAAAACAAATCTACTTTTACACTACGATTTATGTTTTCATTATCAAGAAATTGCCAATTAATATTTTCAATCAAAGAAAAGAATTTTCCCTCATTGAGTTACAGGTCGACATTGTCGTAGCTTAACTTGATAATTAGTACTATGTTTAAACGATAATTCAATTCAATTCAATAACCTCTTAATACCGTTAGGTGTCGAGGTGTCAGACACACCAAGCCACAGAGAAAACATGTATGGATGCTTATATGAGGTAACGGACCCATAATGGGAAGAACGCTACGCTCGGCATCACTTTGGGTTCACCCATCCTAGTTGTGAACAGAGCGGCCGTTGCTTAACATTTGTTAGCGCTGGTACATGTACATGCCTTCTCTGCCGTACTGCCGACTCAACGATAATTCAACTTCAATATGGTCGGAAAACCCAGTATCAATAGAATGCATAGATACTAGATTCTTTTGAACATTTGTGAAAATATTATCAATACTATTATCTAACCAGGTAGCGTAATTACTAAATATAATGCATTACAGCACACGGCACGCCCTACATTTTATAATCAACCACTGATTGGTCATTTCAAAATATACTCTAACTCAGCACACTGTTACTAAATCTAATGCGCTACAGCACGCGTTTCTCAATACTTTAAACTTGAAAAACTTTTTTATGTATAATGCTAGACAAATTTTAATCATATAACAAACAACACAATACATATATCATATACGAGCAATTGAATTTTTATTAATAGTTATAATAAAAATACTTTATTATTCTACATGAATGAATATTTATTACTAGCGTAAAGATTTCTTCAAAAGTAGTTATTAACAAATTAAAAATTAAAAATTGCATACTTGTATAACTTACAAGTTGTACATATATTTTAATAAAATCAGTAAACTAATGTGCTTAAAAATAAAGTTTATTTTATTTAGTACTAATTAAATTCTAGTACGACAAAAATATTCACTCTCTCAAATGATCTTTGTAGTTAAAATTCTAATTATCTTATATAAATGGTGCATGTGTTCAATTAATCCACTCTATCTTAAAAATACATGTACAATGATGATACATGTACTGAAAAAAAGTAAGAATATGACCAAACATTTTGTTAAAATTTGCTGATTTGTTTAATTGTTATTAATTATTATAGAGTAACGCATTTATGGTAAGATTTTGATGCAATAGTTTGATTGACAAAAATTATTTTAATTATTTGATCCTACTGTACTTCGAGTAATATAATATAAAACCATAATATTTCAAATATTAAACAATTAACCCTATTCTGTATGCATATTGCTAGCTAACAATATCGTTATCAAGCAAGGTTGCTTAGCAATTTAATAAAAAAAACGTAATAAATACTCAACATTGCTTAGCAACCTTCCTTGATAACGGTATTGTTAGCTAGAAATATGCATACAGAATAGGGCTAAATATATTTCTACCATGCAAATAAATGCATAACATAAACAATGATCACAAACGTGCTAGTGTTGCCTAGCAACGTAAACAAAACATGATATTTTTTATTTTGTTTGATTTGAATGTTAGTATGTGACTTAATGCCATAGATATAATGGATATTTTGCGGCGGCCATTTTGTGAGTGACTTGATAATACTAAATATGTATTAAAAACATCATACATTTTATCATTTTAGTTTTTTAAACATTTAAAACATGCATTATACGCTACTAACATTGTAAACTAACTATTAAAATGTTCCGGACAACAATTGGTTAATTGGATCCAAAGTTAAGACCAATAATGCGTTTGTGATAAAAATAGTACATTAAGTTACAACTTCATTAATATTTTAAAAAAATAATTGTTTAATACTTCAAATGTCAATGCTTCTTTTTTAAGTTAATGTTTAAATTGTCAAATATTGTTATGACGTAACCAAGAAGTCTTGTGATACAATCACTCTACACTAGATGTCAATAGTTCTGTCTTTTCTATATAATATTATCAAATCAATCAAATATTAAAAAATATTATTACTAAATCATGTAATAAATTAAATTAATTTTAATTTTTAATTAATAATATTTACTGTTAATTTAGTATAATTAAAATTAAGAACTATATTCAATAAAAATATTTTTTTTAACTAGCGCCATCTGTGTTTTAAAAGTAAAACCCTTAGCGGGAGACAAAGGATTTTACCTCCCTAGGGAGGGAAAGCTCACTTCCTTTCATAAAGTACGGGCGGAAAAACTGTTTTTCAGAGTGGACATGCAAAAAAATTTATATCTTCTAAACAAGTCTACCAACTTAAACCAAATTTTAAATCAACATTACTACACGTATTGATGACGTTTTACTATCATAGTTAAACCTCGAATAGAACAGGAACAACTAATAACGACCCGGCGAGAAAAAGGAATAAGCAACATCGGAAACCAAAAGCACTAAGAATCAGATGCTGGAAAGTAACATCCTTGAACAACAAAGACCAGGAAATTCTGTTTGAAATAGAAAAACACTAGATCAACATTTGTGCAATCACTAATCACTGAAACCAACAAAAAGGGGAAGAGAAACACCAAGTATGAAAACTACATACTTGTATACAGCGGCAAAGACAAAAACGAAAGAGCAACGTCTGGCGTTGGGATACTGCTACACGAGAAAATTGAGAATAATATCAGCAACTCAAAATACATCAACAACAGAATACTACAAGTAACAGTCAAACTCAAAGACCAAAAGTCTACACATATCATAAGCGTGTATGCTTCCGACACCCTTAAGCCAAGAGAAGAAATAAATATCTTCCACAAGCAGTGCTCGACGGGATCGGACCACAAGATGAAATAATAATTTTTGGAGATCTGAACGTCAGAATTGGAAGCAAATATATAACAGGAATAAAAAACAGACTCAACAAAAAAGTAAAAAATTAAAACGGCAAACAACTAATCTAATTATGCGCTCAAAACAAGCTACGAATAAACAACACCTTCTTCTCACACAAGTCACAACACAAATTTACATTTGGAAATACGCAAGGACAGAAATCCGGAATAGTCTACATAATTACAAACAAACATCCACCCATTCAGAATCCAAGACGTCAGAACTCTGACCTCAGCAAATGCCGGAACGGCTTAGTACTAACAAATATGGCAGCAACTCTGGAACAAAAAAAAAATTAACCGACAAAGGAAACTAACAAACCCAATGTGGAATTTCTATCTGATGCCTCCACAAGACACACAGTGCCAACGGAGACCGGAAAAAATGATGTAGAAACCGCCTGGCAAAAAATAAAATCAAACATAATAAAAGCTGCGGAAGAAGCACTAGGAAGAAGGCGCCGGACGGGGAGAAGAAATTCAAATACCAAATCCTGGTTTACTCAAGAATTCAAGACGCTGGCTGAGAAAAAACGAAAGTCTTACCTACAGTACAGATCAAAATCAATATCATACAACGAGTATAAGCTTGTAAGAAACAAATTCAGCAGCGAAATACAAGCAATAAAAACAGCATACTGGAAAAAATATTCTAAAGATATGGAACAAGACTTTTATAGAGAACAGAAAAAGATGTGGACAATGCTCAGAAAAATAAAAAAAACTATTAAACAAATACATACAAACCACAAAGGATTCAATCGAAGATTGAGAAAAACACTTTCGAGAGCTGTGCGCCGCAACCAAAGACAACACCAAACATGCTTTAACACAAACAGATGATAACACCCACCGACCATGAAACATTTCCCGGGAGAGAATAGAACAACTAGCTAGCAAACTGAAGAACAGAAAGTCGTCTGGGGAGGATGAGATATCCAACAAAATTATCAAATACAAGGGCAAATTACTATACGGGGCATTAGTGTGACGTCACACGACAGTGCGCTATTGGCGCCAACGCGGATTATCAAAACGTCTATTTTATACATAGGTAGAAATACTTGTTGGATTTAATTGTGTCGTTATAAGATATTTTTTTTGCAATCTAATGCACCAAAATGGATTAATATTATATTAAGACATATTTTGATGTACAATTTGTATATATTAGATGATACAATTTTAAATAAACACATATTGAAATTCGGAAATACAACATAACCTCACAAACATTATAAATATTTAATAAATACTTTTTGAATTCAATGTTAATTATACAGAAAATTTGATCAACTGCAACAAATTATTATTAAAGTTTAAATATTTATTTATCAAATTTTAATATTTGATAATTTTAGAAAAATTATTAACTAAGTAACTAAATATGTAAATATGTTAATATTAAACATAATATTAAATAATGAACCATCAAACAGTTTTTATAATTTTATAATAACATATATTTATGTTTTCAAATTTAATCATTATACGTTACATTTGTTAAAATCAATAAGTAAGCGATTTAAAAAAGCTTATCGGCAGAGATTATTTTGCTATTTAAAATATTTAATATATATATATATATATGTATATGTATATAATATATACACAATTATATTATTTTACATAATGAAAACAAACATAATCAATTAATTAAATTGTCTTAAGAATTTAATCGAGTAATAATTAATTTTGATTATCTATGTTCCGATTATGTGTAACAAAACTATGCATATATTGTTTTTGCAATTATATTTTATTTGATAATGCTTTTGTTTGTGTATTAACAATGAATTTTATGATCTGCCAATAATACAATCCGAAACTTAAATAATCAAAATTTACTCGACTAAAATCTTATTTGATTTGATAAAAAGTTTAGCTGTTTATTTTAATTTCATTAATAAAGTCAAGAACTAAAAATATATAAACTGTTACATATACAATTAATTAATAAACAAATAACAAAAATATCATCTTGGATAATCGAGGCAATTCTTTGAGTCAATTCTTGAGTAAAATACTGCCTATTATCATAAATTAGTTTTACTGAATGTACAATACTATAGATATAATAAAAAATATATTAATTAATTTAAATTTAACAAATGTATTTTAAAATTTAATTAAAACATTTTGTGAGGTTATATTGTAGTGAATGTTTTAATATGTGTTAATTTAAAATTGTGTTATTAATTATTTACATATTATACATAAAATATTACCTTGTTGAACAAATAATCACTGCACAAACACTGAGTTGCTGAAAAATATCTTATAAGGCCACAATTAAATCCAACAAGTATTTCTACCTATGAATATAATAGTTTTTTGATAATCCACATTGGCGCCAATGGAGCCACTGTCGTGTGACGTCACTACTAATGCCCCGTATTCGATCTGATCCATGTTCTTTTCAACAAGATACTAGAAGTTGCTGCCTCTGGGATATGCAAAGAACAACAAAGATTTAGAAAGAACAGGTCCGCAATATTTACCATACGCCAAATAACTGAGAAAGCTATAGAATTTAACAGACCTGCTTTTATGTGCTTTATCAACCTCATCCAAGCCTTTGACAGAGTGAGATTAACTGACATTGTGCCGCTTCTGCAGAAGAGAAATATACACTCCAGCATAATAACTATCATTGCCAAGCTAAACATCAATAAGTACACATCCATAAAATTAGCAGATAAGCTATCTAAGAAAATACCCGTAGCATCTGGAATAAGACAAGGAGACAGTTTAAACCATGTTCTATTCAACAGAGCAACGGCTTCTTTATAAGTCCGCGTCAAAATTCAATATGCAGATATCGACGAGCAAAACACAGTGTCTAACCGTAGCTAAGAAGCCGCGCAGATGCAAACTCGCCGTATACAAGAAGAGCGTACAACAAGTGATAAATTTCAAATACCTGGCCGCCGATATAACAAGCAGTAGAGACTTAGTGAAAAAAGTGAAAGCCCAAACAGTAAAAGCATCGTTAATATCGGGATATCTGAGGGATATAACATGGCAAAACAAATACATGTCTATCAAAAGCAAGACAAGAATATACAAGACCTGTGTAAAACCAATCATGACATACGCTATCAAAACCAGAGCAGAAGGCGCAACAACAAAACAACTTCTCAGAACAGCGGAGATGAAAACTTTGAGATTTATGACAGGGTGTAGTCTATAAGACCAGATTAGAAGCCACGACATCAGAACGCAGTGCGACATTCAAGATGTGGTGAGATGGGGCCGCAATAGAAGAAGAGAGTGAAGAGACCATGTTGACAGAATGGATAAGTCCAACCTTCCAAAAATTTCCAAAGAGGGACTTCCGACATCAAAAAGACCTCCTGGAAGACCCTAACAAAAGCTTAAGTTTGCCATCTCAACTACAGCTGTAATCGTTGAAGACAAACAGGATGCAATCTTATAACAAAAAAGAAGAAGAAGAAGATACATTATATGCATTATGTATATGATGATAACGTTACAGTTTTGTAAAAGTTTCAAGAAAATTGGTGTGTAAATAAATCAGTGGCGTGCAAAAGATCAAAATAAGATTTAAATTTCAGAATAATAATTTTTGATATTTTGCACGTTACTGTTTTATTAGCAGAACAATTATTTTAAAGTTTTCACAGAACTTCAACGTTATTACCATATACGTAATGCATATAATGTATACAATGTTAAAACTTATTTTAGTTGATAAATTACACTGGAAGAATTAATTCAGTATGCTGCGCATCTAAAACATCACTTCCATTGCAGATGGCACGCGCAGAAAGTCTACAAATAAAAATCTAATTACACCATGTAAATAAATAGCTTATATTTTGTGCTAATTTACGATTGTTGCAAGTTTTTGTACTATTGCTCATAAAAAAGTTGTGCAAGTTTACATTATTTAGAAATTTTTAGTTTTTTTTTTCATGTTACTGTACTGCAAAAACCACTTCGTATACAAAGTTTAATTATGATAATAAAACGTTAGTAATACGTGTAATAATGTTGTCCAAAAATTTGGCTTAAGTTGGTAAGTCAATTTAAAAGATATTAATTGTTTAATGTTAGTGTTAGTGTTTAACTTTGGATCAAATTAACCAATTATTGTCCGGATCATTTATATGGTTTCTTGTTACTGTGAGTGACATACAATGTATGCATTAAATGTATAGAACCCTAAAATAATAAAATACAAGATGTTTTTAATATTTACTTTGTATATATATTTATGCTTAATGCTAATGTTTGGTTATATTGTTACTTTTTTCAGTACATAAATCATCGTTGTATGTACATGTATTTTTAATTAATTGTTTCTGTAAAATAATATAAAATTAGTATATACAGCGTTGGGTAAATGGATGGAAACACCCGATGCATTTTTGATTTACGTAAAAAATTACCTTTATAAAAGTTTTTGTAAAAATTTAAATCTATATAATGATGTGTTTTGATTTTTAATATAAGCCGATATGACGTCATCATCAGTTTTTTTAACTGGAACTAATGGAACACCCTGTGTTTTCTTTTATTTTTAGAAAAAGAATTTTTCTATAATAATAATAATCATATGTAATTGTAGTTGACTTATTGCTTAAAATATTCACTTATATTTATTTTAAATTGTATTAAGTACAACGGAAAAACAATAATAGTTTTTACTTTTTACTTGTTGCTATGGTAATTGGAACATAAAATACTACATTTTGTTTTGTTATTTTAATGAATATCATTGTAATTGTTGAAAAATTCTCTTTCCAAAAATAAAAGAAAATACGAGGTGTTTTTTTTTGTAAACCGATGATGAAGTCATATCTCTTGAAACAATGCTTGTATTTAAAAACAAAATACATTAATATATAGATCAAAAATTCTACAAAAACTTTTATAAAGGTAATTTTTTACATAAACCCAAAATTCAGCCTATAATCGGGTGTTTCCATGCATTTATCCAACTCTGTACAATGACATGACAATTTAAGAAACTGCGCACATAATCCATTTATATAATAATAAGTATTTTAACTACAAAGAACATTCGCGAAACAGTAAAGCAAAAGTGAATATTTTTTTGTCACACTGAATTTAATTTTAAGAACGTGTATTTGGCATATAATGCATTAGTAGTAAATGAAATAAACTTTACTGTTATGTTTAAGCACATCAGTTTACTGATTTTATTAAAGTATATGTATTACTGGATTGTGCAAATAAAAATATATCTAGTTATCTATGCACAACTATAAAAACTTCAATTTTAAATTGGTTAATAATTACTCTTAAAGAAATTATTACTCGGTTAATAAATATTTATTTTTACACTAATGTTAAGCAAACAAAGTATATAAAGTATGCAGAATACTAAAGTTTATTATTATTATTATTAAAAATTTAATTGCACATACATGATTCATGTATTGTGCTGATTGTTTTACGATTAAAACTTGTCTAGCATTACACATAAAAAAGTTATTCAAGTTTAAAATACCGAGAACGCGTGCTGTATCACATTAGATTTAGTAACAGTGTGCTGAGTTCGAGTATATTTTGAAATGGCCAATCAGCGGCCGTTTAGGAAATGTAGGGCGTGCCGTGTGCTGTAATGCATTATATTTAGTAATTACGCAACCAGGTAGGACGGTTAAAGTTACTTATTAAGCCATACCCACTAAAAAAGTCAATTAGCCTAGGCCTATTAAGATCACTGCCATTAAATGAAACATTAAAATCACCTGTCAGAAATACCCTATTGTGAACAAAGTTGATTTTGTTGAAAGCACAGTACAAGACATTTAAAAACATATTAAAATCTCCTGTTGGAGAACGATAGACAGATACAAAAACGCATTTCATATTAATTAATTTTATAGCAGAAATTTTGCAATCTTTTTCTTTAGATAAATTATTTATGTCCATTGACATACAGTTAATATGTGGCTTAGCAAGTATCATAACACCACCACGCTTATAAATAACTTGTGAAAATTGCGAAACTACTGCCAAATCATTTAATTTTACTTGCAAAGCTTCATTGCAAGAAAGCAAATGTTTGCATATACATAAAAATAAATATTTATTCATGCGCTCTGATAAAAATGATTCCATTTAATGAATTTTATTACGCAAGCATTGTATGTTTAAATGTAAGACACATCTTATTTATTTGGTATGGTCCTGCGAGTCCGGATGAAAAAACGATCTATGGACGCTCCTTTAGGCCACAATTCTGGATCTTTGATGTTTTGAGTTGTTCAAACGGAACGGAAACCTTGAATGACGAATAATCGGATGGATGTTTTGATGCCAGCTTCTGACATAACACCGATATAAAATTGTTCTTCTTTAAATGCGTTATGACCATTTCTTCAATTGTAGTAGAAACTAATCTACACTGCGCGACAAAAGTCTGGGTTTACTAACAATTTTTCCGATTTTTCGTACAGAATTTTTTTTATCCAGCTAAAACAAAATGTTAATGCTTATTTATCAAAAAACAAGTTTAATGACGTAGTAGCCAAATGCATAGCCGTACAATTTTTAATATAGTGCATGTTTTCCTTCTAACGTGCCTTATTCAGATTTTTGAGATTTGGTTAACAATTAAGTAGGTGTTGTCAGGGATTTGTTTATCATGCTTCAAATGTTGCTGGCAAGTGTCAGTGTGTGCTGAAATTTAGTTTTGTGATCAAAATGCCGATATCTCCAGTAAGATGTGCACGGATAACTGCCCACATTGAAGAAGAACATAGCCAGAGAGAAGCAGGCCGTAGATATGGAGTTTCTCAAAACGGGGTCCGAAGGATTTGGCAGAGGTATGAGGAAGATGGTCTACTAACAGCCAGAGCACGGTCAGGAAGACCAAGAAAAACTAATGCTCAAGATGACCGATTTATGTTGTTACAATCTTTGAGAAATCGCACTGAAACTGCAACAATTACAGCTAATGAGCTTGCTGCAGTCAGAAATGTTCAAATATCGGCACGTACAGTTCAGCGACGACTTCGAGAAAATAATCTAAAGTCTTATCGGGCTGCCACTGGTCCAAAACTTACGGTTCGTCACAAACAAAACCGACTGAATTTTGCTAGAACTTATCAGAACTGGGGGGCTGCCGAGTGGCGACATGTCTTATGGACTGATGAATCCCGTTTTACGTTGGATGCTCCAGACGGTCGTACACGGGTATGGAGGAGACCAGGAGAACGATACGCAGCATGTACCATGGCTCCTAGATCCAATTTTTTCGGAGGCTCTGTAATGGTATGGGGAGGGATTTCTGTCGAGGCTCGTACAGAACTACATATTTGTGATAGAGCAGCCCTTAACGCAGATAGGTACATTAGGGATATTGTAGAGAAACATGTTGTACCATACAGTCACTTTATTGGAGAAAACTTTCAATTAATGCAGGATAATGCTCGCTCACATGTGGCGAACATTACCCTCCAATATTTTAACGAAGTCGGAATTAGGTGTTTGGATTGGCCTGCTTGTTTACCAGATCTGAACCCTATTGAGCACGTGTGGAACCAACTGGGAAGAGCCATTCGAGCTCGCCCTGATTGCCCTCGGACCTTAAGAGACCTTGCAGCATGTTTGGTTGAAGAGTGGGACAGACTGCCGCAAGAAAACATTGCAACGTTGATTAACAGCATGTCTAGACGTCTGGACTGTGTTATTAGGGCTCGTGGTGGAAACACCAGATATTGAAAGTTTCGTTCGTACCCATAGTTCGTGTTTTTCACTTTTTTTTATAAACACTATATTTCTTTAGTATCCTAAAATGTAAGTAAATAAAGATAAATTATTAATTTATCACCAAAGGTGGTTTTTCATTTTTGTTTTTTGATAAACAAACATTAACATTTTGGTTTATTTGAAAAATAAAAAATAGGACGAAAAATCGGAAAAATTGTTAGTGAACCCAGACTTTTGTCGCGGAGTGTATAAAAATGAATGTGTGCTTTTTTGTTCACTGCTTGCAGAATAGTATTTGTATTTTCTAGAGTGCTTTGTATTTTAGGTTTAGTTTTCTTACGGTTTGTGATTGATTTCCAGACGTTATTACCGGTGTCATTATTATTAGTTGGCAAATTACAATTATTTAAATGTTTTGTAGTGTTTGGTTGGTTTATGTCCGTAAGGCTAGTAGGGTTGCTTATAGATTCACTAGAAGTCTGAACTACTTGTTTAATAATTTTATTATTATTTGCATTGCTTTCAATAATATTGTCTTTTTGGTTGCCTACGTTAGATCTATTGTTTACATTATTTCTAATAACTACGTTAGCCATACTAACTACCGCTGAAGATTTAGGCGGGAACTTGTTTTACCTCTTTTAGTAGCAATTTGTTGTCTTCTTCGAGTCTTGCGACTTTTTTAACAAGTAGTTTACTATTCAACTTTAATTGTTTTATCAATTCATTAAAATAGACGTAAGATTCTTTTTCAAAGTCCAGTTCAGCATTTTCATTGGGGTTAAGTTCCATTCTGCAACAAGTTTTAACCCTTTTATAGCATAAATAATGATAAAAAGACTTGCATGCAATACACTGTATTCCCGACTTGGCAACACTACCACATGAACACATTTTTTTACTTAAATCACTAGATTTAGCTGCATTTTTTACAGCAATTGCAGCTTCATCGACTGTTTCATCCCCCATCACAGAGAGTTGCATGCATAAACTAAGTTTAAGATCTTTTGCTGTAGATGCTTTAATTGTTACCATTGTGCCATCTGCATACACTACAATACTGCATTATTATTATCTATAAAAAATTGAACTAACTATTGAACCAACTAATGAAGCTTGTGGCACCCCATAACCTATACTTTTACATGGTGATTAGTGTCTATTTGCTTTATCAACTATATTACGCTCATTTAAGTAAGATTTTACTCACTGTATAAAGCTCTTATACCTAGAATAGAATTTAGTTTTTCTGAACAAAAATTATAATTTATTACGTTAAAAGCTACTGTAAAGTCAAACACTAATGTATTACCCATTTTATATTATCTAATTGATTGTAGTTATTTTGTACAATTTGAAACATGGCGGTTCCGTAGATTTGTTTTTACAAAATTTATGTTGACAGCTATGAATGAAGTTGTTTTTATTTAACTTAAATTTTATTTAATTGTATTGTAAATGCTTTTTCAAAAACTTTAGAAAAAGTAAGGTAATTGGGCGATAACTTTCAATCTTCTTTAGATTGTTTTTTTATGTAACGGAATCATTAGTCCTGTTTTTAGCATTTATGAAAACTTTTCTAAGATAAATGACGGAAATTATTATGTTTATTTATTTAATTTTAACAAACTTATTGACATTTTGTCTAAACCTGTTCTTTTCTTATTTGCCATTTTTGCAATAATTGAACAAATTTTTACTTTACATCATTACAGAGTGCACGTACATAGAGTTAGAAGACATGTATATTATGCAGATGCATGCATGAAAATTTATAAAAAAATATTTTTACTTAAGACATTAATTTTGATGTTGTTATTATTTTTTTCTAAAACTAAAATGTTTTTGTTTTTGACTAAAATTATTATTTGCAATTTTCCAGATGAGTCAGGTGCATACTCATGGTTCTCAAGGAAAGCAATTAAGTACTTGCTAATTAGATTTTACGTGAAACTTTACATCAATATACTCAGTTTATTTTTTTTTAATTAACGTACTTTTATTATTTTAAATTTTGAACATAAAAGACTTTAAGTCTTAATTTGTAGCATTCTAGTAAAGTTTTTTTAAGTAAAGCAAGGGGTTTATTTTTAAAACTTCAAAAGCAGTGCGATACGTGTTCTTTTGATTCTTAAAGGCTGAAATTTGGCATAGCTTACTTTTGTTGCATAATGATTACTTTCTGAGGGCGCACACAAAGAAAATACAAAAAAAAAAATAATTTAAGAACCAGTCTAGTATGTATGTTCAAATTATGTTTTTTATAATGTGTCTTTTATATTTTTTATATTTTTAAATTATAGTTTTCATGTAAAATGACTTTTCACATACTGTATATTATATATATATATCTTGATTGTGTAAATTAATATGAATATAAATAAAATGAACATATTCGCATCAAATTTTTTATGTTTTATTACCAGTTGGCACCATAGAAACAATTTTGAAACTCCAGCTTTGACGTAAGAATACAATTGGCTACAAATTGTATGTCAATGAATAAATTTGAAAAATTCTTACAGTATTTTCATTGTAATGATAATTGCAAAATTCTCAAAACCAACCAGGATAAGCTTTACGAAGTAAAACCTTTATCAAATAATTTGGACAATCGACTAGAAGTATTGATAAAAGTATGATTAGATTCAAACGTTGAAGTTCTCTAAAGCAATATAATCCACATAAACCTATCAAACGTGGGTACAAGCTTTAGTGTATTGGTGACCAAAATGGGTTTGGAGTATACCAGAAGAAATCAGCGTGCAATGAACTCAAAAATATTATTTTAGTATGCACATAAAATGTCCACTGGTCGTTAAAAACTAAATAAACATTGGTAGAATTAATAAAACTGATCAACTGCAAAGGATTTATGGAATCAATTGTCGTTTGCAAGAAATGGTAGCACAGTTTATTATAGGAATTTGTTGACATTACTTTTGTCAACGCTTACGTCATTTATTATTTTTAGTTCCTGACGGTACTTATAAGTACCATGATTTCAAAAGCATCTAAAATGAAAAATAAAACAAAAAATAAGTTTTAAAATTATTTTTCCGGTTTCTTTTGGTTATAAAAATATAAACATATAATTAAATCTTGGTTTTTTTGTAAGATCCAACTTTGGGCACTAAAGAGTTAAATGTTAGAATAGTGTATTTATTTTATGTAACTGATCTAATTTAATATACAAAAAAATACAGTACATTTTATTATTGATTGTGTTAGCGTGGTGGGATATGTATATAATACATAATCTTTTAAAAGTAATTGTAGAATAAACAAATATTTTTTTATATATTTAATGTATTTTTTTAAATATTTGTAAATATACAAGAAATACACGTTTAATTGCCGGATAAAATTTAACCTATAATACACGTGTACTTTAATTGTCGAATATACAAATATTTTTATTATAAATAAACGCATATTTTACGTTAAATATACGTGTAATTTATACGTTTAAAATACATATAACAAGAACGTATATTACACACTACATATACAAGATTTGCCCGTTTAGTTGCCGGACATTTTTTCCTATAATATACTTAACAAATAAATAAATACATTTAGGTGTAAAACCAAAACTAAACGTATCTAAAACGTAACTGTGTTTGGGTTGTGTACCGATTACAAATGATCTGCAAAAGCGGTATTAAATTGTTGATTCTATAAGCGTGAAACTAAATACTGTTGAATTAATTTCAAAATTAAATTATGTACGCGCATAGTTTAAATTTTCTCAATTTTGTTTACAAAATGATAATAATTATGAACAGTAATAAATCAAATTGGATTTACTGTTAATTAAAATTTTACAAGTCATTTGCAGGTTTGTCTTTAGTGGTCGGTTATATGCAACTTTTTCTTTTTTTGAAATAATTTAAACTACATAAATTTAAAAAGTTTATGCCAAATTCTAAAAATAATAATATAATTTACAAATTTTTATAATCAATTTATGGGAAAAAGTTATAAATAATGCAAAAAAACATTTATTGAATGCATTTAAAAAAAAACTAATTGCGCATTAAAAATGTTAAGTAATGTAAAAACTAGAAATTAGATAGAAATTTATTTTATGGAGTAAAATACATCAAAAGCAGAAATAAATCTTGCTTGTATATAAAATTTACAAATAAATTCTTTTACTGCCTAAAAATGATCAAAAATTGGGACAGAAATAAATTTTTATAATTTTTTTAATAAAATAAAATTTACGGCACACACGTTTATTATAAATACATCATTTTTCAAATAATTTATCAGAAAACATTTAATAAAGTGAAATTAATAAGAAACATTATTTGAAAAAATGCATAAAAATTCTAGTTATCGGTAGACATTTTCAATTTTTAGAAAAAAATTCTAAAAAAAAAAACAATTTATCTTATAAGGTTTATTAAAACAGTTGCTACAATTCAATTTAATGCATAAATTAAATATAAATTGCATAAAAAACTAAAGAAAATAAATTACCATTTCTATATACTACAGAAAATCATATTATATTTTTATATCATATATTAAAAAAACAAAAATTTAGATTATTTTCTTTTTGAGACTTTTAACACTAACAATACTGCGTACATAATTTTACAAAACGTAAAGTTTAGTCACAACAATAATAAAAATAAAAATTTTACGGTTTTGTATTTCTTAATTACATAAACTACGGCAGTTTTTAAATCATTTTAATACTTTCAAAATTATTAAATCTTTTTTATCTATAGATTCTGAAACTGTGATTTTTATATTAAACATTAGTACTTAACTAAAACATATTGAATAAAATAAATATAAGTAAAATGAATAATTATACACAAAACAAGATACAATAGTGATTATTTGTGTGATTTAGGTTTTTTGCCTAAAAAATATGTAGTTTTACGTCCTGTAAAGATTGATATTGTATGTTAGAAATTGTATCGCTGGAATAAAACATGTTGGAATAATGTATTTGGTAAACTGTCAAAGAAAATAACTGTTTATCTAAAATTGCCTAATCCTAAATTATATTTTTGGCACTCATTTTGTTGCTCATCGGTGACATTGTTAATAATTTACATAACTCAAAACTGTTTGCATTATAATATTTTTGTTTCACGTTTCAATATAGCCCGTGGGCTATAATGAGGTTTGAGAACTATAAAACTTATGTTAAAGAAATTTGTATATAATTGTAAAACTTTGATACTGTCATTAAATGTTAATTAATTAGTTTTTTAATAATTTTGTTATAAAATACAATAATATAAGTTGGCAATGAGCTTTAATATATATTTATTTTTTTAAGTATTATGGTTAACTAAAATTAGCCATCTTTGACTGTTTTTGCATACATTTGGCAACATAATAAAAAAGATTCTGATATTCGCTTTAGTGTTTTTATTTCGCAAAATTGCTCATTTAAAATACATATAATTTTAATACCTTTTACATATATTGATAAATCTTTGGCATTAATAAAAATCCAATAAAAATTAACGCAATAAAAGATGGTCGTATATATTAAATGTCGATACATATTTTAGTACCCGGAGCGGTAACGAGACGTTTACGCCTTCTCATTTTTTCAATCATAACTTAAAACCAATTTAAAATATAAATGCGCATTATCAATCAGAGCTGTGGAGCAATTAAAAAATAAACTGCGAAACGCTATCGAAAATATAAATTGATTTAAATATAATCGCGAGTGAAGTCCATAATCAATGGCCAAGCATTGAGAGGTTGCGTGTTAATACTCGCACACAAATTTATAACCCGGCTCCATGAAGATGTCTTAAGTTTGCCCCCCAGGAGGCGGCCTGTGTGGTCGCGCACAACTTCATCAGAAGCAAACGACCAAACACATATCAATATTTTTTCAACACGTTTATTGCTGCATGCCATATATACGTAGCATAAACTTTTTTATAAACTCGCTAAAATATAATAAAAATGTCAACGAGTTAGTATATTTACATATTTTATAGTTCGATCAATTGAGCCTGTGTGAGTGTGTGTCTATATAAATATTAATGAGAATTTCGTTCTTAATTACTATAAACAAATATAAATGTCACTTTGCGTTTTTAATTGCAAACTTAAATATGTAAATTATTTCTCTTTGGATCATTATATAAAACGTATCAATAATATAACATCAACTTGATGGAAAATAAAAGTTTTGTTTCTCTTCATTTAATATCGGTGGTTGTTTACAAGACAGTATTACGACCCTACATAAACAATGAACAGAGCGTGCTAAAAAATAAACAATTTTAAATGCAATTCCAATGAAATGTAGGTTTAGTAAAATAAAGCATCACTCATTCACACTCTCTGTTTATAACTACACTGATTGACATGTGACTATTTGAGAATGAACAGACTTTCGATTAATTGTTTCACTTAATTTTAAACTGTTTATTTATTTTAATTATATGTTCACACCGTTCAGACGGATGCATATATATTATATACAGCGTGTCCGCAGATTAAGTACTCATGTTAAAATTTATATTATTCTATTTTAAAATCATAATTTTGAGAATAAGTACCGAAATACGGACATAAATTAACCTTTATCAGATTAATTAAAAGTTTATACTGTATTAACGTTAAGGAACATTGTATATTAATAGTACTACAAGAAAAAAATGTAATTTTGCAACTCAACTTGACTGCTTTTTTGTATAGTAGTTGACCTTAATGTTTCGGACCACAAAAGCATAATTTTTAATTCATCTACTAAAAACTATAACGACAATAATATAAAATATATATAAATATATAAAACCAAGATTATTCAACTGTAATAACTAATTTAACTAAATATTGTAATATAACATTATATTATTATATGTAATTCAACAAACTAATATATTCAAGTCACACAAAAATTGAAAGCAAAACAATAAATTAATGTTTCTTAATATTAAAAACAAATAAATTTGATACTGTAAAACAATCATTTAATGACTAAAAAACCTTAAAAATAAGCATTAATGTAAAAAAGTGCAAACAAAACGCTCAAAATAATTTAAAAATGATCTATTTTTTATTGACAACTTTTGGTAAAAGTAAAGTAAATTTTCATGTTAGTAATGCTTTAAACTGTGAACACCTTTTTACCTAATATTAGAACCACATTTTATAACAAAGTTTGTAAAAAGTAAAAAAAAAAAAATTAATTTCAAGGAGTGAAACTACTCTTGCTGAAACTATAACATTAAAGACTAGATTTATGCAGTCTGTGAACATTGATTTTGAATGTTTGTGGATTATAAGTCTTAGGAAATATTAAATTGAAAAGTTAATTCCACTTGTCAATAGTACGGTTAAAGAAATCTTTATTAAAAGTTTTGGTCTTACATCTCGAAACTGTCAGTAAATATTTGTTAAAATTTCTAGCAAGCCTTGTACTACGAGTAAATATTTGTTTAGTTGTAAAACTGTCTTGTATTTTGTTTGAACAATGTTCATTAAAATATTTATAGAAAATGCATCATTACACCTGTGTTGTAAAGTATCTAAGTCATTAGTCAATTTTAAATCGGCAATGATCCAAAAGCTCATTTCTGAATAGAGTTTAGAAAAGATAGTAGTTTTTAATGCTTTTCCTTATACTTTGAAACAATATTCAATACAAGAACAAATATAAGTTTTAAATATATGCAAAAGTTGAACAAAAGTAAAAAACTTTTCACATCTGTTAAGAAATCCTAGTTATCTAGATACTTTTAAAGCTATGTCGACAACATGGTCGTTCCAGAAAAGAGAATGTATCACATAGAAAACAAATTAAAGAAAATTTAAATATGGATTTGTTGTTAAGTTTATTATTTTGTACTAATGATACCTCGGATTTGGATTTTGGAACAGTAAGAAGTTGAGTTTTTTTTAGAGTTAAAAATTATACATTTTTTTAGTTATATATAATTCCAACAAATTTAAAATGTATTTGTATAGTATTTTTATATATAAAAAAATGCTTCAAATAATGGCAATTAAAAACCTAAAACTTTAATAAAAATATCTAAAAAAATTTAATTTAAAAAACATTTCAATCATTAAAAACATAAAAAAATAGTTTGCAAAAAATAAACTTAATTATTAATATTATCTTACTTTAGTGTGATAAATTACAACTTTTTAATAAAAAACTAAACTAACCTAATAAACTCCAAGTTAAGTCATATTTAAAAGATAGTTCTATTATTGTCAACTTTGATTGTAATTAATTTAAACAAGCAAATATAAAAATAAACGACTTAGGAATCATTAAAAAGTTTTCTAATATTTGTTTTATTTATAAACCATCTTTTTATTTGTGCAAATAGATTAGACAGTGTAATGTATCCAAATTACTTCTGTGAATTCGACAAAATTATGACAAAACCTAATTTGAGTTGTATTCAACAATCTAATAGTTGCTTTAAATTTATTCTAACATAACCATAAAAAATATTACCTTAAGTAATAAAGTTAAAATATGTAGTATTATATAGTCAAATTGACAAAACTAAATTTTGATGAAATTAGATATCACAGCTAAATATAATGTCTGCATAGTAGGTTTTTATATAAGTTATATTATATTAGTTAGCCAATGTAAAGAAATTCAAAGTGTGTTTGTTATGCAAAAACAAAATCTGAGAGTTTAAAAGCAAAATCTTCAATATGAAGGTCGGGAGTTTAAATCGCTCTGCCTCAGAAGGAAATTTAAGTATTAGTCAATGTACAAGTTGTTATATATGTGAGAAATTTACAAGTGAAGTCGTAGTCAAGTGCAAAATTTGTGATTTGAATTTTCATCGAATAAATGCAAGAGCAAACTTGGAATACAAACATGTACAAAAAGTGATAAGAATGGTGTCCAAAAGTGCACATTACAAGTCCTAATATCCTTAAAGTTAAGAATTGAAAAGCTCGAAAATAAAGTAAGTGAACAAACTACAATAATAAGTAAACAGAGTATTGAAATTAACAAATTAACTTCATTTATTAATAAATTAAGCAAAAAAATGTAAACATGAGAGACAACGATAGTGTTAGCCAAGAAACAAACCAAATAAATAAAAAGATTAAATCAAAGCTTGAAGAAAGTAACACAGATGAAAACACCGTTATTCAAAAACAACAAAATACATTTAAGCACACAAATGAAATAAATTCTAAGAGCGACGAAAACAAACGAATAACCACCGATGGATAGCCGATTGTATTCTTCTGTTACCACAAATGACAACAACACTATATTAACTTCACCCGCTACCGAAATTGATATTGATACAATTCATAATGCTTTTTTTCTACCATATAAACGCGCAGTTCCAAATTTTCAATCAAGTCACTTAAACGATCTTTAAAAATAACAAATTATAGTAAAAAAATAATGAATTTCACATTGTTTCACCAAAATGTGCAATCACTAAATCACTTGGGAACAGTTTCAACATAGTAGATGCAATTTCAGCTGAATTTAATTGCAATTTTATACATGTGACTGAACATTGGCAAGATACAGAACAAATAAAAAAAATTAAGATAAATAATTTCAATTTAAAATCTTATTTTTGTAGAGAACAGGGAGAGCATGGTGATACTGCCATATTTGTTAAATGTAATCAATTTAATAATTTAAAGAGTTTATCTGTGAAAGAGGTATTTGACTGTTGTAACATAACTCTTACTTTTAACCAACAAAAATATATAGTAGTGAGCCTATACAGGTCACTTAGTAGTGATACTGATTAATTCTTAGGTAAATTACATTCTATGTTGACTATTTTATTTCAAGAAAAATTCATATATTTTATTGGTTTAATATCGACATTTTAAATCCGGACACTAATTCCGCAAATTTTAAAAATATTCTGAGAAACTTTAATGCACATTTAGTTATACCTGAAGCTATGAGAGTAATAGATCATTCGAGTACATGTTTAGATAACATTATTACAAACTCAAAGGAGAATGTATACAGTACACATTTGTACATCAGATCATTTTGGTCAAATTTTGCGATGTGATATAGAAATTATTAATAAAACTCAAACTGTAAAGCTTAGTCAATTTGGTACACAAAATATTTCTAATTTTCAACAAAATTTAAAAAAATATTTTTTGGTCTTAAGTTTATTCTACACGAGTAGCAAATGATAGTTTTTCTTTTTTCCTGAAACAGTTTTTGAATTACTTTAACACAAATTTTCCATATAAATCTATACATTTAAATGAAAACACAAAATATAATTTAAACAACCAACAATTAAATGAAGTAAAAGAGCAATTACAAATGTATCAAATGTTATCAACTTTTAATCCGGAATACAAGATAATATATAACAAAGTTAAATTCAGATATAATATGTTATTAAAAGAAACAAAGAAAAATTATTACAGAAATAAAATCGGTAATGCAGTAAACAAATTCAAAAAATTTGGGAAAATTGTCAACGATTTATCAGATAATAACGGAACAAATCTTAAAACGATAAGTAGTGAAAATACTGCTGATGACTTTAATGCCTATTTTATCAATCAGTGATGGACTTAATACAACCGGCAACTCACATTTATCATGACAAATTAGAATACTAAGCTAATAGTTTATTTTTAAGTCTTGTAACCAAAAATAAAATTATATCGTTAGTAATGCGTATGAAAAATAAAAAAAGCACGGGTATTGATGGTATTCCAATAAACATTATTAAACATTGTATACATGAAATTGCAGCTCCTTTATGTTACATAATTAATTTGTTTTTTGAAACCGGAGTTTACTCAGATGAACTAAAAATATCTTTAGTAAAACCGTTACATAAAAAAAAGATTTAATCCAACTACAGACCTATTAGTTTGATAACTTGTTTTGCAATATTTGAATATTTAATGGCCAATTGAGTTACATGTTTCTTTAACAATTTTAAATTATTTAACACCAATCAACATGGATACTTAAAAAATAAGTCGATAGATACAGCTTTATTTGATTTTGTATCAGAAATAGTAAAAGTTTTTTCTTGTGGAATTTTTTTAGACCTTTCAAAAGCCTTTGATAGTTTGGATCATACTCTTATATTAAATAAACTTTTTAAATATGGTTTTTGTGAAAATGTGTATAATTGGTTTTTGTCATATCTGAGTGAACGTAAACAAATTGTAGAATTAGAAAACAATGGTACAAAAATGAGATCCAAAATGTTGAAAATGTCTGTGGGTGTTCCTCAAAGAAGTATCCTCGGTCCACTACTATTTATTATATTTACAAATGATATCATAAATGTAGTATCAAATTAAAACCAACATATAGTTAGCTATGCCGATAATACTAACTTACTGATCAAGGGAACAGAATACACGCAGACAGGTAACGAGTTAATGGGATCTGTAATTCAGTGAAAATAAGCTAAAGTTAAACAATAACAAAACAAATTTTATGTTTTTAAAAATAAATAATACTTTGGAAACGCCTTCATATATAACACTTAATAAGATACAAGCAAATTTCATAGATTCGACACGATTTCTAGAAGTGTATGTTGACCATACTTTATCTTGGAAAATACACATCCAAAATATATGTAGTAAATTATCTTCTACAACTTATGCGATTAGAGTACTCACAAATAACGTTCATAAAGATGTTACTTATATTACGCAAATTTTTACTCTAGTTTAAAATTTGGAATAATTACCTGGGGTAATTCACATAATTTATACAAAGTTTTTATATGTCAGAAGTGGGTTATACGACTCATTTACAAAATAGAATATTTTGAAACTTGTAGAGGGGTATTCAAGGCTAAGAAGTTATTGACAGTATCAGCAATATATATCTATGAATGCTTACAATTTGTTTTTAAAAATAAAAGTAAGTTTTATTTTTGTGTACAAAAACACTCATATCTCACAAGGTCTAAATTAGATTTAAACTATCCAATTCATAAAAAGAGTGTTTATGAAAGAGGAACATTTTATTCTTGTATAAAATTATTTAATCACTTACCAAAACCAAAAAACATTATTTAAATGTATTTGGAATAACCTTTGTGATATGGAACCGTACTGTATAAATAAATAACATAACTATTGTACTACAATTTAATGTTTAAATTAATATGTTTTTTTGTTGTGTTTTGTTTCACAGACTATTTGTTCTCTATTGAAATAAAATATTTACTTACTTACTTAAAAAAAATAATCTTGCAAAAATATTTTTGTTATATGTAACATTTTTACAATTAATATTTTTAAGTTATAAAACTTATGATCTTGAACCTCTCACATAAGATTTTTGTAAAATTTTTATTAGTTTGTTTCGGAAATATAATATAATATTGTATTCTAACATATATGGCCGGATTTTGGTGATTTCTGACAACTGTTTATATTTTTTAAATAAATTTAAATTATTCTGCATGTTTTAACCGTCAGATTTTGTTATTTTTATAATTATATATAATATAAATGCTATATTATAGCAATTTTAATATTATTTTGATAACAAAAATCAGTTCTCAACAGTTGGCCAGAACTTACTGCTTTTTGGGCATATTGTCATGTTTTGAGACCAAATTTATTTATTTTTAACATATTATAAATAAAATTTTACACTATTTAAGCGTCTTTCATCAAACATTAGTTTGAAAATATTTTAATAATTTTTATATTTTTTGACTATATTTTGTTTGTTTAAAATTTAGATTTACACTTTTAAACGTCATATTTATTACTAAAAAAGTGGATTTACACTGGTTTTACAGATTTAAAGGCTGGGTGTATAATTTAAAACCGGATTAACAGTTTGGCAATAGACCAAATACATTGGTGGCCAGATTTGAATATAGAAATACGGATTTACAATTAGTAGACCCGATTCACAATTTGAAAGACAGTTTAACACGTTGTTGCCAAATTTTTAGTTTAGAAGACCTGAGTTACATTTTTAAAAGATTGATTTATAATTTGATAGCCTGATTAACAGTTTGGCAATGAATTTTAATACTTTGAATGCCAAACTTACACTTTTAAAAACCGGATTCATAGTTCCTGTACTTTTTTGTTTCCTTAAAGCCAAATATTGTTAGCTAAACTGCTAGTTTTTAATAACAAATTTACATTTTTAATTGGCCGATTTACTGTTTTAAAGTATTGTCGTTGGTTTGTCAAACTTAGATTTTTAAAAGCCAAATTTACAGTTTTAAATATTGAATGTATAATTAAATAAAAAGATAACGGACAGATTTACAGTTTTAAATGCTAAATTTATAATTTTGAAACCAAATTAACAGTTTGATATTAGAATTTAATTCGTTACTGATTAGATTTTTATTTATGATGACCGCATTTACTCTTTCATAAGTCGGGTGGTTTAAAGACCGGATAAAATTTAACATGTAAGTTACCAAATTTATAGTTTAAATACCAAATTATCTGTTTGACAGTTAAATTTAATACTTTGAAAGCCTGATTGATACTTTTAACTGCTAACAAGCCGACTGATTCCTAGCGTTGTTAGGAAAATTTTTACAATTTAAGTTATTTGCTAATAAAAACTAAACTGTCTATTTAAAATTTTGTTTTCTCCAGAAATGCTTTTTAAAATTTTAAAATTTTAGTGTTTTAAACTTTGTTTTTATATATGATTATTATATAAATATAGAATTTTATATATAAATATATAACAATTTTATTGCACAAATAAAGTTACAAAGATAATTAATAAACATACATAGTAAATTAAACATAAATTGGTGTTTTGTACAATTGGCTATCAACCGTAGTCATTCGGCCAAAGAAATAAAATGTAATTGTTTAAACTTAAAAAAAAAAGTGATGCATAAAGTGTAAAGTATTATAATGACTAATGTAGCATGATATTGTCAGTCAGTCGTTGTTATTGGCAAGAGTCAGAATTTGTTGGTACAGAGACAGGGCCGGTTTTTTATATCTTGCAGAAATCCAAAGGTTTCTTGGAGTTGTGAGATTATTTAAAACATTTCTGTTATCTGTCTTATTTGCAAATTTAGTTTGAAGAACCTTGAGGAGTCTTACGGGAAGCGGGATAAGATTGTTGTTTTCATAAAAAAGGTCGTTTCAAGGGTTGTGGAGAGAATTATTGGGATGTGGAATTTTAGTAATGGTTTAGAGAGATGTTTTTTCAGCTATAAATAGATGATTAAGTGTAGGGTTGTTAGAATTTAAGAATATTATAGAAACGTAGTCAAAGATTGAGCGACATATAGTTGTGTAAATATGCGTAGCACATTTAGTATCAATTCCATTATTTTTATAGGTGAGAGATCGGAAGTGTTTTGCTCAAGTTTTAACTTTGGCTTTAATAGAGCTGGTATGAAATTTAAAACTTAGTTTTGGATCAAAATTAACTCTAAGTATTTACATATTTGGGATGAACCTAAAGATTGTTGGTTTGTTTAGATATTGGGGAAATTTTCATGGATTTTGTGATAGGGAATAAATAATTGGGTTTGGCAAAGATTGCAGTTTCTCCATTGCCTGCTTTAAAGATTTAGCATGGGAAACTAGTGTTGTATCGTCGGCGTATTGCAGGATGTAGGAATTTGGGTTTAAAGTGGGTTGGGTTAGAACTGTATATATTCGAGCAGAAAATATTGTACAAAAGAAAAGACAGCGGAGATCCTTGCGAAACACCTTGCTGGGAAATAAAGGAATTTGAATATGTATTACCTATTCGAACTTAAATGGTTTGGTCATTAAGAAAGCCAACTATTATTTTGATTAGATGATTAGGCACTTTTAGTACTGACAGTTTAAAAACAAAGACCTCTATGCCAGACAGAGTAAAATGCCTTATTTATGTCTATAAACAAGACGCCCGAGTGTCTTCCTTTAAAGTGAGATGTTTGGATATTGGATGTAAGGATGGTTAAAGGATGACTTGTACTTCTACTTTTTACAAAACAAAATTGTGTAATTGGCATTTTGTTGTGTAAATAAGTAAGGAGTTTGTTTTGCAATAAACATTCTAATATTTTACCAAGAACTGGAAGTATAGTGATTGGATGGTAGCTAGCTGGATAGGATAGGTTTGTATCATTTTTAGGGATACAGACTATTGTTCCCATTTTCCATTCATTTGGAAAATATTGGTTTGTAATAATTAAAGATTTGAATTATATAATCATGCACATTTTTATCAACTGTTTTAAAATTTTCTTAGTTAGTAGATTATACCCTGGTGCGGAATTTTTACTTTTATTTAATATATCGTAATAATTGTTTTCGTCTATTGTTTCGTCTAAAAGAGTTTCAAAAGTCTGTTTGCGAAATGAGTCGTACCACATATTTACTAATTTTAAATGAGTTCTGTCATTAAAGTGTCTTTGAAAAATATTTGCAATGTCAATGTCTAATGAAAAAGTATTGTTAGAAACTGGGTCTGTTATTAAATGTATATACGTTGTCCGCTTGTATTTTGTCAGTTTCTTAAGTTCTTGGAAATAGTTTTTTCTTTTCTTGTCTTTAATTTTGTTGCATTTTAATATGTATTTGTATTGTCTGTACTAAAAAACTAAGTCATGTATATTTTTAATCAAGTCATTAATTGTCTCTTTAATGTTCTGTCATTTGTAATTCTGAATTTGCATTATAGTTTTCTTTTATAATTAATAAACCTTAAGATGAATGGAGGAAGTGGATAATTATAATATAATTTTAATGTTTAAGGGGTATGTCTTTGAATTGATGATGCTAACAGTTTGAAAAATAGTAAAATAATGGTGGGTGATATATTTAATTAGGATAAAGCAAATGAAGAAAGTTTATGGTTTATTTTAAGTATATTACTCATGTTTAAATTGTAGACAAACTCTATAGGGGAGGGAAGTATTTTGATGTCAATACTGAATGTAATTGCTATATGGTCCGAATAAAGGAATAACATTAACGGAATGGATAAAAGGTTTTACACTAGACAAACAGAGAAGAATATTAGGTATTGTGCTCTGATTATCGTTCATAATAAACGTTGGTAGAGTGTTTATTCTAGAAAAATTCAAGTTTGATAGAAATTGTTGGAGTTGGCAGGATTTTCTTGAATTTAGGTTAAAGTCACCCACAATAATAGAGTGAGAATATAATGAAGCTTTAACAAAAATATTATCTTCGATAATGGAGATTGGATGGATACAAACAAGGAATATGTAGAGTCTTTTCTGAAGTAAAGGAATTGAAAAGTGGATGCAGTCATTAAGCAAATTATTAATGCTTGGAGGTTTTTTTCTCTCATTCCAATAGATGGCAGTGCCATAGACAAAAAACTACCTCTATAGTTTTGATTAACTATGTTTGCAGAATTTTGAATAATTGACCAATTTTAGAACAAAATGAGATTTGGACATTTGGTTTAAACAAACAAAACACAAGAAATGTTAGTACTCGGGAAAAAGTTTTTTATAATATAGGATTTTCGAGCAAAACTATTAATGTTGGAATAAAAGAAATTTAGGCTAAGCATTTTGGGTTTGAGTAATGGTGACTTGTACGGCTTCTATAAGGGAGGTGGGAGGAGCTTGATCTGGGTCAAAACGGTTTAGCATTACAATAAACATTCGGTTGTTAGAAAAAGATACAATTGTATCTATGTTGTGGGATTGAATAAATCTACTTTTCAATTTTTGAATTAGTGTTTGTCTGTCAGTAATTTTGAGGGAATTGATTTTACTTTCATATGTGTCGATGATATGATTGTGAACAGTAACTGGTGAATGAATTCTTGATGATTTGTTATTGTGTTATTTGGGGGTTTATTTATTTATTTATTTTTATTAGTTTATTTAAGGGATCATGCTTCGTGACTTTCTTCTTTACATGAGGAGCATTTTGGAGTGAGTTGGTAGTTGTGCAGCTAGATGATTTATAGCTACCTCCACATTTTTTTCATTTTGGAAGAGTTGTACATTTGTCCGTGGTATGTTCAAAAGAATTACATTTGCAACAGGAGACAGGAATTGGTGCTGAAGCAAAGCTTTCATATACAGCAAAATGTTTGTAGATAGGTTTGGTAAACTTGTACATCAGCAGTATGAATTCTCATTTTATATGTGGGAATGCCTGTGAGACTTGAGGTTATTTTCTTACAATAACAAATATTTAAATTATTTGTTTGAACATTATTTCTTGATCAACTGATGTGATAACAGCTAAGTACAATGGCAGAGGCGTTTTGTTAAGTGTTGTTTTTGTAGCAGTCGTTTTTTTAAATAATTTTAAAACTTAAGATAATTTAAGTTGTTGTAGCAAGTTCCAGGTAATTGTTTTGTTGTTGTTTGATTAAATAATAAATCCAGTTTTTGTTGAGAGAATTATATCTTTGCTGATATTGCTATTCTGACACCAGATGTCAGATAGTTGCGATCGTGAAAGTTGTTGTGATGATTCTAAGTAGTACGCTTGCTTGTAATTATTATTTATTGATTTAAACCTACTTGATATGTGCTGTTGTTTTCGTTGTTGTGGTTGATGCTTTAGAATGTTGCGGTTCGGATTGATGCTGTTGTTGTTGATGTTGTTGCAGCTGCTGCTAATGTTGTGTCTGTTGTTGGAATTGTTGCAATTGTTGTTGTTGCGGTTGTTGGTGTTGCTGTTGCGGTTGCGGTTGTTGTTGTTGTAGTTGTTGTTAGTGTTGTGGTTGCCGTGTATGCAGTTGCTGCTGGGGTTTTTTATCAGCTGATATATTAATGGCATTATTAGGATTAGTTGGTGTTTTAATATTATTTATAACAGTATTGTGTGGTATTTTAAAACCTGCATCTCCTTTTTCTTTTTTGTAGGGTTTTCCAGTTTTTTTAGGTCAACCTCTTTTTTTTGCTGAAATTTTTTATAATTATATGGAGTTTAACATAATAAACATGACAATAAGTTTAAACTGAGATAAAGATTTATTTTTAAATGTTAGACAAATAACAAGCAACCGAATGCGTTATAGGAAGGTGCGCAACTGATTCTGGATTAAAAAAAGAGTGAACAGTTTACACTTTTAATATGTTACCGGATTCAGTTCTAAAGTTTTAAAAACAGGATTGATAATTTGAAAGCCGAACAAACGGTTTTGCTTTGAAATCTATTACTTTTAAAAGTAAATTTACAGTTTTAAAGGTACAAATACTTTTTTTTAATAATAAATTAGCGCAATCCTACTTTTTTAAATTAAAACTAAATATTGTTAGTTGATTTTTTAGGTCTAAAAACCAAGTTTGCAAAATACCAGATTTACAGTAATATATAATACTTTGGTGGCCAATATTACATTTTTGAAAGTTGCGTTTACAGATTTAAAAACCGAATTGATAATTTAAAAACTAGGTTTATAATTAAGGAAACAACTTAACAATTTTGCAGTAAGTTTAATACTTTGAAGGCAGATAGGCGCTTCGGACACTGTCAATTTTTAGGATATCGAAAGTGCCAGAGAGAAATATACCTATACTGAAGTACTTCAAGATTTTTTATTTGCTGCAATTGTCTAGCGTTTGCACTGAAGTCGGAAAATTGCCAGGAGTAAACGCGAAGTTAAATTGACTTGCAGTTTGTGGCGTTGGTATATTTAAAATTACCTGTAGCAGCTTGTTAGGTTGTGATTGATTATGTTAAAAACAGGAGCAACTCAAAGCACATTTTTACTATATAGTTTCAAACACAAACTTATTGTATATTATTCAAACATTTATAAGGTCTGTTCCAACATACGATTTAGACAATTTGCAAACCGTTTAAACTATGCACACAAATAAATTACTGTGTAAAAAATATTGCATAAAGATGACAAATATTTGGTTGCGTGCACAGTTTGGACGGTTTGCAAATTGTATAAATCGTATGTTGGAACAGACCTATTGAATATTAAATTAATTCTAAACAAATAACTATATCAACATAATAATTAATTAAACCACCCTTCTACGATAAAGCTAAATTGATGCTTTCATGTTAGGGTTTCATTATAAATAAAAAAGTTGTTTAATTGAGATTATTAGAACTAAGATAAAGATTATTTTTTTTGTTATTTTAAATTTAAAATAGTAAAAAAAAAATTAATTTTAAAAAGATTATATGTTACTAAAAAAAAGTATTCTGGTCTGCCTGTTCTACGACTATTGCATTTCTACGGTCTACTCAAGCATATGCGTCTGGCGTGAAACAATAACAATCCACTTTAGATTTGACAAATCAACTGCAATAAAGTTGTAAATTATCGATATGAAATAAATTAATAATTTATTCAAAATTAGTCTAACAAATCACAGCGTAAATTGTATCAATTAATGCGGACATTTTAGTATTAAATTGCAACTAGATGGCGATATTAATCTTTCGTTTCATTATTTAAATTATCAATATATTTATTAGATTCTAAACACAAAGAATACAAAACATGGTAAACTGCAAAAAATGCAATAAAGTGCTACTTAGTGATAGCAACTATGTAAACTGTTAGCAATAGTAGTCTCCATTATGATTGCTCAATTGAAGAAAAAAAGTATTAAATAAATTAATTGGTTTAAAATCATTAATAAAGACTTTTGAGTAGCGAGAATTTCAAAAACATTATAAAAAAAATATACATTAAAAAAAATTAACTAATAAAATGATTTGGAAAAAGACTATAGAGTGAAAAACAGTGGAAAATCGCAACCAATAAGAGTTCAAAATTTTAAAAATTATATTAATATTGTTATAATTTAGAAATTCCAGCATTGCGCTTTGCTAGAAAGCAAAATCTAAATTAAGCAAAACGAGCTAGAAATATGTATGAGTGCAAAGTAAAAAGATTCTAAAGATTAAGAACTATTCATACTGGTTGCAAAAAACTTTTTGCTATATTTTTTAAATGTGTAAAACTAATTATGACAAAAAATTACTTATAAATATGAAAATAATTATTTTTTACAAAAATAAAAAACGCAGGCAATTCAAAAGCAATTAAATAACTATTTAATAAATTTAAATAGTTCCAGTGATCCACTAAATATTATTTTAATTGACACAATTCAAAGCACTTTTGAGAAACAAAGTAATCTGAACTAGATACATAAGAAAAAATTAATTAAATTTAACATTTTTAGTCCAGAGAAGTATTGATTGCCTTATACAAAACTTTAATTTTATCAAAACTATTCAAAAACAAAAACTCTATCCAATTAATCAAATTGTACAAAGTTTACTTTTGTCAAAATTAAGTAATAAAATTATTGATATCATTGAAAAACAAATAAAATTGCACCTTATAATATATTTGCTTTAAACGTACCTTATAATATGCTATTAGTAATCAGATTAAAAAAACCAGATAATTCAGATAGAGCATCATTATTGGTTACAGAAGAAGCAAATTTTCTTAAATTCAGTAAAGAACACAATCAAAATTTGCAACTTTAATTATAAATTACAAACTAAACAATTTAATAATAATAACCCGTTTTACAAAGCAACTCTTCAACAATTTGCAAAATCTAATCCGTATCGTTCACATTTTAATTATCTAACATTGAACACCAATATTTAACATCAAAACAACAGTATTCCTCAACCAGTACTAAACAAATGTACAGTACAATTAAAAAAAAAGTTGCTTTCATTTGCTGGCAAATATATTAGACCTTGCTTTTTTGGTAAAAAAATCATTATTTATACTAATCACATATCTTTTGTTTGCTCTTTAATTTGAAAAAACCTATCAGCATACTCGTTGTATGTAAATAGTAAACAAATAATAAACATAGAAAAAAAAATACCTTGGAGTAATATTTGAAGCAAAGGAATGAAATAAACATATTAAAGAAGCGGTAAAATTAACAAAAAAAATGGAAGAAATGCTTAGTAGGCTTATGCCAAACATGGGAAGACTATAAGAAGAGGCCAGAAGGTTAATAGCAACTGCGGCTAGAAGTAAACTATTTATGCCGCAGAAACATGGGGAGAAGCTTTGAAGACAAAAAATAAAACGAAAAAAAGTAAGAGGAGCTATGAGAGCAAATTTGTTAAGGATCTGCAAGACCTACAAAACGGTGTGAAAATGGTAAATAAAAGAACTAGTAAGCAAGAAACAAAGAGACAAGCAAAAGAAAATATGATAGAAAGATGGAAAAACAGTGAAAAGAAGGAGAAAAGGAAGAATAGACAAGGGAATTAATACCAGAAATAAAAAAATGAGTAGAGAAAAAACCGGAGACGTGTTACTATACAACACAACTACTTATCGGACATGGAGCCTTTGGAAAGTACTTACAAAAAATAAATAAGGTATAGAAAAAAAAAAAGATATATTTTGTCAAGAAGACAAGCATAACGACGCAGAACATACGCTAGCAGAGTGCAAAGCGTGGAAAGAAGATAAGAAAACGCTTGAAAAAGTATTAGAAAACAAAGTAGACAAATCTACAGTTTTTAAAATATGCCCGAATGACGAAAACAAAACACTAAGAATCTACGCAACGACAATACTGAAGGAAAAGTTAAAGAAGTTTGAAGCTTTGAGATTTAGGTAAACCAAATTAGAAAAAAACACACAAATTAAAAGCCACAGAAGACAATGGAAGGAAGAGCAAAAAGCTGAATGGAAGCAAAAAAAAATATAGAAAAAAGTAAAAAAGATGAAAGATACAAAGAAAGTCAAAACAACTATGCCTGCCAAGCAATGAAAGATAAACAGAGAGACAAGAAAAACATATACTGAAACATTAGTACCAACAGAAATTGCAGAAATAGGGAGAAAAAGGAGAAAACTACTCAAGGAAAATAAGTTGACGGAATTGACTAAACAATTTCCAAACGGAAGATACGCCATTTTGAGGTTGACAGAAAATGCAATTTTTAAAATGGTTAGAGTATATCTGGTAATAAGGGGACACAAAGAACTAACCTCAAATAAAAATTCAAGAATCTCACTAGAAATTTAACTGGCAAATGTAAGACTATCAAAAGGGATGCACTTAATAAAGCTGCACAAAATATTTATAAAAGAAAAAGGATACAAAAAAGTTAATAAAGATATAGAAAAAATTAAAAAAAAAACATAAGAACAATGCAAATTTCTAGGCTGAATAACACAAGAATGGGAGAAAAGAGAAGAGAATGCAGTGTAAAAATAGGGGCAGAAAAATAGGGTACAGGGAAAGATGGGCCGGGGACAGCATGTGTTGTCGCAGCAGACTGAGTGAATTCCGCAAGACTAAAACCAGCCAACCTCAAACTAGTACCACATTAGAGAATAAAATTACGCAGAAAAGAAAACCGAAAGGTATTGCCATGCATAAGTTATTTTCAAGGGCCATATTCAGATACATGTTTTAAAAACTAAAAATGTTATAAATAATCTAAGCAAAGTCAATCTTAAGATGTTAGAATATTTACAAATTTACCTAAAAAAAAATTTAAACAAGAAATAATCAAAATTAGTTTGATAAAATAAATGTTTAAGAAGATATCTAAATTTGACAATTTTTTAATATACCACAAATTACTGAAGAAACGTTAGCTATAGTTTATTCAAGTAGTAAGCAGGAAAATTTTTAATAATGATATTCTGATTTTAAGAGAAAGTATTAATGATAAACCTTATCAAATAATGATATCTAACAATTTAAACAATAAACTTAAAAATTAAAATTTCAGAAATATTACAAATAAAATTAATCATAACCAATCTACGTTGGAATTCAAAATTAATAAAGAATTTATAAAAACTCAAAATTTAATATACTCACCTAATCTTATTCTAAATTAAAATCAAATTTCAATTTATTTATGATACTCTTGATAACCTAAATGTGGTATATAATTTTCAAAAATAAATACATTACATAACATTATATAGTCCAGTCAAAGAAGCTTCTTACCACTAAAAAATGTCAAAAGTTTTGAAACTTTTCACACTGATTTATAGGTACTCAGTGAAGGATATACTAAAAGTCCTGACAAATATGACACGAGCTCTAGCGACAATCACCAAAAACAGGACACTTTTTTTGGTTTTTTGTTATTATTTTGAAAACTGCAGGTCGGAGGTAAAAGTTAACTATATACACAATGAAAGCTGATAACATTTGCAATAAAGATGATTATATACATTTTTTTAGCATTTCTAGCGGTTACAGAGTTATAGAGCGTTAATTATTGCGTTTTAAAAAAAAAAAAAAGTTATCATGGCACAATATGTAATTTATTGAAGGTGCCAAAGCAAGAAAAAATAAGTGTACTTTTTACCAACATTTATTAGACAATGTTTTGCCTACACTTTTGGATACGTTGGTTCTATGTAGAAAGAGGGGGTTACACATTTGCGAGAAATACGATTGAAGGCTGCCTCAGGTTCTGCTGCGTCTTCTATAGATACCCCAATCAACCGGCAAGCTTAAATTTCCAACACCACTGTTCTGGAAAAAGTTTATTTCTTAGCTCAACTTGGATTTAGTGGTATACACAAAAAGCATGCTGCATTTCTGCTCCTTTTGTGGGCAACAGCGCAGAGAGGTTTGGTTCAGCATTCAAAACTGATTAGGTAAAAACCTTGTAACAATGCATGTTAAGAGAAGTTTGCTTGTGAAGTGCATTGCACCATGCCAAGAATATTTTGTTTCCAGCTTCAGAGTTATTACATCAGTAATACTTTGCAATGTAGCTCGCTTTTTAAACAAATTAAATCAAACAAGTTTCTTTTTTCGATATGCAGCGGAAGTCGTATTACATCCGCTGAATGTACGCACAAAAATTACGCAGTTTTTTATTCTTATAGTTTGCAATTGTTGACTCGAATATACTATCCTTTCTACTACGTAACTTGGTTTAACCAATAATATTGTGACAAGTTAGGCCACCCCATGTACATTTTTATTTAAAATAATACTCTCATATAATAAATTTATACTAACCTATCAGGTCAGGTCAAATTCTTTTGATAAGATCGAAAGGAATTTATCTTTCCTGGTTCTTTTACTGCTGATCTTCATCCAGAACACATGTGCCTACAACAATAATTCTGCCGCTTTCTGGGCCTTTTCATAAATTAACACAATTTATGTCATTACCTGCGTAGGTGAGTTAAATATAAACTACATTATCTAATTGGATTTAGTTTATTAATTGTTTAAATATTTATATAATCATTTTTACATTTACATGGTGGTAAGGTTAAAAATAACATGTGTTTATTTTATTTGTAGTTATTTATTGTTTATGGACAAGTGTGAGTCCCTTGATACCATACATATTATATTAATGATAATTAATAAAGGATATACATTCACATTACCCGATGTAATTTATTTCCCGGAGTTGGTAGAACCGCTGACCAAAAACCCTGAGATATATTGTTTCGCCACAACTTGGCATCCAAGCGAGGGACCATCTCTGGAATAATAATACAAGATATTAATTATTATAAAATAATGGAACGTACACCAAAAACAACACCGATCACAGTATTTCACTCGAGCAAGGAGGAACCAGGAGTTAACCGTCTCAACATCAGATATTGGTGGAGCCTCATTCATTATGACTACATCAACATCTACAAATGGAATAGCAGATAAGATATATACTAATACTAATAATATAATTAATTTACCTGTTAATATATCTAATTCCGATGTTGTCTCGGATCACTCGGTTACTTCATCGGGGGGCATATTTTTAAATAACCCTGCAGGTACCATACCTGCTAAATCATTTAATGTAATTAGTAATGTGCAAGCAGAGTATAATTTAGATAATTTACCTGTAGATTTAAACCCAAATTCTCAGATATATCAGCACTCGGTTAATACATCGGGGGGCATCTTAAATGACCCAATAGGTACCATGTCTACAATGCCAGTAAATGTAATTAATAATGCACAAATGGAATCTAATTTAAATAATTTACCTGTACTATTCAATAGGAATCCATCATCTGATATAGCAAGCCACTCGGGCTATACATCAGAGAGCAATAAATTAAATAAACCAACGGGTACCATTCCTAAAAGATTATTTAATGTAATTAATTCACAATGGGAATTAAGACAAAATAACTTACCTGGGCAATTTGAGGGGACTTCCTAACCATTTGTAAGGAGTCACTCTAGTGGTACATTGGGGGACATGGTTAATAGTTCCACAGGTGCAATTCCTATTTCATTAAATGTAGTTAATAAGAATAATGATGCACAATTAAATAAAAATAAAATACCTGATCAATATGCAGCAAAAGCTTTGAAGAATGTTCAATATTCACTTGAACAAATAAATAATTCTTTCTCACTGTCAAACACAAGCACAAACTTGTTGTCAACAAATAATCATGAAGTTGGCAATGCATATGCAAGTTTAAACCCGCTTTACACTGCACCAAAAGGGTTAAATCCTTATTACACGGGACAATATTCCAAATTAGGGGATATTGGAATTACAAATACTAATTCTTATTCTCCGTATTATGTACACAGTAACATGTTAACAAAAAATGTAACATCAACAGCATCACACGGTATCCCAAGTCTGTTGACCACTACTCCCAAACCGCCTATGGGACAAGTAGTAAATGCGGTTTATCAACCTTTTTATATGGGAAATACCCAACCGCATACTGCTGTTTCTGTTGCAAACAATAATGTTAACCGATATGATTACGCTATATCATCAACAGATGATGGCGTAAATGATAATTTAGGTGATCGCTATGTAGCGTCAACACCTTATATTAATAATATTAATCTTAACAAGATATGTAAAACCTTACCAACATTTGACGGGATTAATTTACATCCAGTTCTATTTTTCAACCAATTAGAAAGTGTAGTAGAACTTTATAATGTTTCATTTTCGCAATTAAAATGATGGGGTCATCAATTATTTAAAAATAGCGCTTATGATTGGTTTATAGCCATTTCATACATGAGTCAAGATTTTGATGATTTCAAGCACCTTTTTTACGAACAATATTGGGGTTTATTTAAACAACATGAGGTTCGCGGTCGCTTAGAATCGGGTCGTTATCGCGCAGTGGATGGCACGTTTTCCAATTATATGTTAAAATTGATAACCGAAGTTCAATTTTTGGTACTATCTTACGAAGATAAACATTTAATCCATCTTATTGCTCGGCACTTTTCGCTTCACATCGCAACTTGTTTAATTGGGACTTCAAATATTCGGCAGGCGTTGTCGGTATTGCGTAGTGTGGAATTCATTTTACAAAATCAAACTTTTAGCAACGTTTTAAGTTCTCCATCTGTTCGGCCTAGCCTGAACTATCAAACTCAACAACGCCTAAGATTTTCCCATCTCAATAATATTGAAAGACCACCTCATACCAACGCAATTGCTAATCTAGCTCTTGACGACAATAAATACATTGAACAGATGGATCAGGAAAACTACAACGACACTACCGTTTAGACTCGGACGTTGGTGTCATAAAACGAGTCAACCATTTTGACAATCAAAATCCAGGAGAGGCCTTATTTGTTGAAGATTGTGAATTCGATCACGGGGAAGCACCGATTCACTCTCCGGTGTTAACCATTGCTTTTGAAAAGTTTCAATTTCCCGCACTGGTAGATACAGGAAGTGAAATTTCGTGCATCACTTATGAAGTCTTTCAACAAATAATTGCCGTGTTGGTGAATGTTGTTGTTCTGCCTGTTCAAGGTATTAAAGTCAAAGGGGCTTTTAAAACCAAATTAAGCCGGGTAACTATCAATTATTAATGCCTTTTGCAATTAATAATTTTATTTCTACTTTTGAATTTTTAGTCGTTCCAAATTTATGTTACCCTGTTATTCTAGGGGTAGATTTTTTAAGATATTTACACGCAAATGTCAGTTTTCGGGAAAAGCGAGCACTGGTCACGTTTTTACTTGGTGATAAACTTTTGGAGGTTCCAGAAACGATTGTGAAACATAATTTAATTTCGCCTGTAACTTCTCATCTGCGCATTTGTGCAATCGACCAATCACAACCCCAAGCCATTTTATCTGAATATTCTAATGCTGAGGTAATGGATGTTAGTCCAGAAATAAATTTATCATTTGAGCAAAAAACAATATTTACTTCTCTTCTCCAAAAACACTCAACAACCTTTTCAGATTGCCCGGGTTTAACTGTAGAATACGAACATCAAATTAATTTAATAGATCCCACTCCTTTCACAGTTAAACAGTATCCTATTTCCGTGGCATATAAAACGGCTGTTCAGGCTGAGATTGAGAGAATGGACACCCCATATGCTAGTCCGCTACTTACTATCGCTAAGAAAGATGGCACTGTTTGCGTTTGTTTAGATGCGAGACGACTGAACTTACTCACTAAGTCGGAAACCAAACTACCGCGGTCAATTGAGGACCTGAAGGTTAATCTATCTGAGGTAAACTTTATTTCTAGTTTAGATTTGACTACTTTATACTAGCAGATGCCCATTAAACATGAACATCGTCAGTAGACCGAATTTAGGGTCGGCACTCGAGCCTACCATTTTACAGTTTTACCTTTTGGATTAAAAACGGCAGTCAGTTCTTTTACCAGATGCATTGACTAGGTGTTGGGAGTAGAGTGCGAAAAGTTTGTGCATCCCTATGTGGACGATCTTCTTATAACGTCGCGGACGTTTGAAGAACACATCGAACATTTAGAGCAAGTGTTATCTCGATTGAGACAAGCCGGATTTACTTTGCGTCTGGCTAAATGTAAGTTTTTTTGTCAAGAAGTGAATTTCTTGGGCTATATTCTCAGCTCCCAGGGTTGTCGACCTGACCCAAAACGGGTACAAGCTTTAACCGATTTCCCTGTACCAAAATCGGTAAAACAATTACAAGGTTTTCTTGGCTTAGTAAATTTTGACCGTTTGTTTGTAAACCATTTTTCAATTATGGTGGCGCCATTAACGCAATTATTAAGAAAAGCGGTAAAATTTAATTGGAAAGCTGAGCATGATGAGGCTTTCAAACGCATTAAATACGAGTTATCACGTGATGTTCTCCTTTATCATCCCCGGCATGACCTTCCTTTTATTGTGCAATGTGACGCAAGCGATGTCGGAATTGGTGGTGTCTTGTATCAGGTGGTTGATAAAAAACGGCATGTGATCGAGAGACTAAATATTTTACGTCCGAAAAGGAGCTCTTGAGCGTGGTGTTTGCCTTGCGCAAATGGCGTGTTCTTTTGCTGGGTAACAAATTTGTTGAATTAACTGACCATCGTGCGCGTACTTACCTCAATTCTTGTAGACTATTATCACCTCGTCTATCACGTTGGGTTTTGTCAATACAAGAATACGAATTTGATATTCAGCACATCCCGGGTCGTGATAATTTAATAGCCGATATCTTGTCTCGCCATTCCCCCAGACGACTACCAACACCACAAGATCGAGAATTCCGTATATTTGCGATGAAAACAGGTCCTGATATTAGGTTACTTTTGCAAAAAGTACCCGAATTTCAACGAACGGATAACAAACTTTCAGGTATAATCAATTCTCCTTCTTCGGGTCATCCTAAATTTTTCTTACATAAAAATATGCTGTTTTTGCGCCGCGAAGCTGATGCATCCGCCTATTTGTGTATTCCAAGATGAATGGTACCTGATTTTATTCGGTTGTATCACCAGTTCTTTGGACATTTTGGGATATACAAAACCTGGTGTGCGTTGCGTCGAGATCTTTGGTGGCCCAGCATGTTTCGCAGCATTAAACGGGAACTCAAAAATTGTGAAAGTTGCCAGAGATCAAAGTATTCGGCGCTACCAAAGCATTCATTTGAGTACTGGTGGAGTAACTTATATTTTTGTTGTGCTAGACGTTGTGCTAGACGTTTTTTCGAAGTATGTCACGTTATACCTGGTGAAAAAAGCAACCACTGCAGCAATCATCAATCGATTGCAGAAACATTATTTTGAACGCGTTGGAAAACCCGCGCGCATACTCGGTGACCAGGGAACGCAGTTTACATCTAAACGTGGGTCAAGCTTTCTAAATGATAACTCGATTTAGAGTATTTTTTCCTCTGTACGTCACCCTCAGGGAAACCCCGTGGAAAGAGTAATGCGAGAGCTTCGTCGTCTTTTTAGATCTTACTGCCATGATAATCACAGTGCCTGGGCTAAAGAAATGCCTAAGTTAATTGGGTTTTTAAATAATGTAACTAATGAGTCAACCAGATTTTCTCCGGTTGAGCTTCAATTTGGTTGCAGGGTTACGTCACCGCTTTCAGAATTTGGTTTGCTCCCTAAGCATATCATTGATCGAGATGCAAATTGTGTTCTAGCCTTAGAGAATACGAAAAAACGTTCTCAAAAACGTATCTTAGGAGGTCCTTCCGACTCTCCCGGGATAATTTTTGAAGAAGTCGATATGGTGTTATTACGAGCTAATCCCGTCTCCTCTGCGTTGAGCCGGGAAACAAATTTTTTTTTTATCCTTTTGAGGGTCCATATTTGATTGGAAAACGTATTGCCACCAAAACCTATGTGCTGCTACACCCAGATTCTAAGACAAAGCGTGGGACTTTTCACGGCTGTCATCTTAAGCGCTTCATTCCTTGTTCTGGGAAGTGCAGGTTGCCTCCACAGCTTCCTGGACTCCCCAGAATGGGGGCAGTTGTGACAAGTTAGGCCACCCCATGTACAATTTTATTTAAAATAATTTTCTCATATAATAAATTTATACTTACCTATCAAGTCAGGTCAAATTCTTTTGATAAGATCATAAAGAATTTATCCTTCCTGGTTCTTTTGCTGCTGATCTTCATCCATAACACATGTGCCAACAACAATAATTCTGCCGCTTTCTGGGCCTTTTCATAAATTAACACAATTTATGTCATTATCTGCGTAGGTGAGTTAAATATAAACTACATTTTCTAATTGGTTTTAATTTATTAATTGTTTAAATATTTATATAATCATTTTTTACATTTACATGGTGGTAAGGTTAAAAATAACATGTGTTTATTTTATTTGTAGTTATTTATTGTTTATGGACAAGTGTGAGTCCCTTGATACCATACATATTATATTAATGATAATTAATAAAGGATATACATTCACATTACCCGATGTAATTTATTTCCCGGAGTTGGTAGAACCGCTGACAAAAAACCCTGAAATATATTGTTTCGCCACAATATCTGTCTTTCAGATGGGGTTATATAAATAGCCATCAAACGCAACGGTACAGCTCTTGCCAGCATAATGCTTGAGAATATAGGCAATATATCATTGGCAAATTGTTGTGATTGAGGATTTTTGAGCCACACTGTCTTGTGTAACAGTAATCCTCTATCCAAAACGATAGCAAAATTAAGAAGATTGGCTTCTTTTTGTAGTACAGGAAAAGTATCGTAAAAAGCGGATTTGTTTGTTTTCTGCATTTTAGTTTTCTCAAACATAGATAAAGGGTAAGGAGCAAGCTTATGTTATAAGTAGTTGTTTGATTCCTTATTATTCTGCTTGTTAATAACTATCTTTAGAAACATCGTTAAAGAGTTGATTGCTACCTTTCTCCATGAACAACGAAGGTAAAAGAGAGACCGCACTAACACTACAATTTGACGCGTATGCCACGCGTAAGGAAGGGCAGATAGTTGGGAGAGAGCGGGAGAACCAACAAAATGAACGGAGGACCAAACAAAAGAGACCGGCTTCTTGGCTCGTAACAATACAAACAAAAAAATTAAATTCTTTAGCGCCCTATAACTCTGTAACCGCTAGGATTGTGTGATCATTTTTATTGCAAATTTTATCAGCTTTCATTATGTATATAGTCAACTTTTACCTCCTACTTACAGTTCTTGAGGTATTAACAAAAAACCAAAAAAATGCTTTGTTTTCAGTCATTACCGCTAAAACTTGTGTCATATTTGTCAAGACTTTTAGTATATTTTTCATTAGGTACAAAATTTTAAAACATTAGAAATTTTTCAGAAGTGAGATCAATATTTGGGCATATTTGAGTGGACTAATAATAAAGCCTGATGTAATGCTAATAGAATTAAATATGATTAAGGATAGCATAAAAATAATTATAATTTAACTTTTATTCAAGCTAGTAATCAAAAATGTTTTATACTTTGATAAAATAATTGAATAAAAACTACATAAAAAAAAAACAACTTCTAACACTTCAATCTTTTACTAATTTTGTTTCGGGTCGATTTCCAGTCACACCTAAACACAGAATATTTTATGTAAACCAACCGTTTAAAATAATTATTAATACTTAGCTTTATAACTGGAGTTCCTTTTATGTTGCCCACCTTGGTTCGATGTTGTTTGGGTTGCTGTCCGATGTTGGGTTCAGCTGAAACAATTATTTTTGTGTTTAATTATTATTTTCTGTAAATTAATTTTTTGTGACTTGTTATATCAGTCAAAAATTATTGGTTAATTTTTAATAATATAGAATTAAGTATTACAAATGAAGAGTAATTAAAAATTAAGCAAAATATCTACTATAATCAAATTGAACGTTGTTGATAACGATATAAGAAATTTACTTACGGTTATGGTTGCTCCTGAGGCTGTATAAGCAATGCCTCTATGAATTGTAATCCTTTTCATATTTCCTCATCCCTGCCCATTCTCAATTATGGGTTTTCTGGCTTTTAATTAATTACTGGTAATACACAGGCATCTGACAGTTGGCTAACCTAAAAGTTGAGACAATCAGTAAACTTATTTATTATATATAGTCGGGGTTTTCGTTCATGAATTGATTAAGTAATTTACTAATTAATTAATTACTGGACTTACCATTTAATGTATATTTCTTTAACTCGAGTATTGTATATTTTGTCACTATTGTCACATACTTCACTTTTACAGGATCGGTTACCGGCAATTACAGTGTTGCCAATGTTCTTTGTTTCACGTATAACGCGGGTAAATTTTAATTTGAATCTTAATGTTAAGCTACGTTTTAATTATAGTTTAGCTAATTGCGGTTTGTTAATTATTGTGTAGTCTTGTGTATTATAATTTGAATATTGACCTTCTGTCCTTATTTGTTCTCCCCCTTTTACCTTAAGTCCTTTTATTTTTCTTGCTTTGGTAAGGCCATGCGCAATATAATTAATTTTTAAGTAGGTCTCTCAAGGACCTTAATTTGATCCTTTTACCGGTGAACCTATGTTGGACGGAGATCGCATACTTGCGGATATAGAATCGTTATAATACTCAACCAGGAGGCAGCGGCACACCAGATCAAGGTAATTCAAACAGGGACTTGTTTACTCTTGAACATGTGCGAAAGTGGGAGATTAGTTTTTCAGGCGACCATAACTATGAGAGTTTGAATGGGTTTTTAGAAAGAGTTGAGGAATTAAGCGAGGCAAGAGGTATTAGTAAGATACTTTTGTTTAAAAGTGCCATAGAGTTATTAAAAGGTACGGCCTTAATTTGGTTTAGGGCAAACAAACAGACATTGCAAGACTGGGATGGATTGTGCGCAGGGTTACGAGAGGAATTTTTGCCTCGTGATTACAACACTAAGCTTTGACAACAGATACAAAGTAGAACTCAAGGCTCCGACGAGTCCATTGGGATCTACATCGCCTATATGAATAATCTGTTTACAAGAATGATTTGCCCAATTTCAAATGAAATGCGATTAAAAATCATTCGCAAAAACTTACATCCAATGTATCAGTCCAAACTAGTTTTGGAACAAATTGACTCAGAGTCGAAATTAATTCACTTATGTAGGAAAATTGAGGAAGCGAGAGCTTTGGTAGCCGATTATAACCCGCCTACACGAGGTAATTCCAAACTAAATCTTAAACATAATTTATCATATGTTAGTAAAGGGGGTAAAGTTGTGAGCGATATATATTGCAGAAGTGAATACGTCGACGATGACGATTTTGAGGATGACGATTGGGCCAGGTCTCAGTCACGAAATCGAAATCATAGTTTTAGTGGTTCGGTAGCCGGAAATAGTAGTGGTAGTAGTAGTAGTCGGTTTGTACCGCGAAACAGCCATACCCGTGTCAGGTGTCAAGCCATAGATAAAGGGGCACATCAAAATTTTAGTAGTCAGTTTAGAAATAAAGTTTCCTTTCAGCAAAAGGAAGGAGATAAAATTTCAAAATCTTCAGTCACTAACAATCCGGAAATTGTTTGTTGGCGTTGTAATAAACAGGGTCATTTTGCCCGAGATTGCCACGATAAAGTAGTAAAATGTTTTGGATGCGGTAACTTAGGTTATATTAGACCTAACTGCCCTAAATGCAAGGGAAATGGTTGACGGAGCCAATAAATGGCTAACTGGCTCCGTTAGCTTTAGAGGCCAATTCGTCCAAAAAATTAATATTGGATTTTATATTGAGTCAGTCGGGCAATAATGAATGTCCGTATATGTCTGTGAATGTTTATGGGATGCCATTGCTGGGTTTGTTGGATTCAGGTGCGAATGGGATATTTTTAGGTATGAATGGTTGAGAAAAGTTGCAGTCATTGGGTGTAAGAATGACTCCTGGAATGACTGATTGTACGGTAGCGAATGACGGAAAAATGCAGTGTATAGGAGTAGTTCAAGTTCCGATAGAACTGAAAAGTAGAATGCAAATTTTTGATGTGTATGTTGTGCCGGAATTACGCCACTCGTTAGTTTTGGGTGTAAATTTCTGGGTACAAATGGATATTATCCCTAATTTACGTTCTGGGGAATGGGTTTTCGGAAATAGTCACGATATGTTAGAAAAAGACAAGTTGCTGGAATTAAATTTGTTGAAAAATTCTGATGATTTGACGGGAGATGAGCGAGCGGCATTGTCAGAAATTGTCCTATTTTGGCAAGATAGAGTTGGTAAAATTAGGCTGTGCTACGGGAATTGCACAAAGAATCATCACAAAGAGCTCACCAATAAAATCTAGGTATTACCCTGTCAGCCCATATATGCAGAAACTCATCGATGCTAAAGTCAGCAAAATGCTGGAGATGGGTGTGATAGAGCGTAGTAAGAGCGGGTGGAGCTCACCGATTTTAATGGTGCCGAAGAAAGATGGCTCTTATCGGTTTTGTTTTGATTACCGAAAACTAAATGCAGTTTCGGAACCGAGCGCCTATCCGCTTCTCTACATCAACTCTATCTTGACAAAATTAGGCAATTCGCGGTATTTGTCGAGTTTAGACATAAAAAGCGCCTACTGGCAAATTCCGATGTCCGAGGAAAGTAAGGAACTGACGGCATTTACAATCCCTGGTCGCGGTTTGTTTCAGTTTTGTCGCATGCCGTTTGGTTTAAGCGGAGCACCAGCAACTTTTCAGTCCTTTATTGACCAAGTGTTTGAGGCAGAGTTGGAACCTTATTTATTTACATATTAAGATAATGTCATCATTACAACCCCGGACTTCGAAACACACAAGAAAATTCTCGAAATTGTTTTTAAAATCGGGATTAACGTTAAGTAAGGACAAATGTGTATTTTGTCGCGACGAACTGAAATACCTAGGCTATATCGTAAACAGAGCCGGTCTTAACGTTGACCCAGACAAGGTAAAAGCCATTGTAGACATGCCAGTCCCTAAGTGTGTGCGAAAAGTTCGGAGAGTCATCGGCATGGCATCGTGGTACCGAAAATTTATCCCCAAGTACTCAGATGTAATTGAACCTCTTACGAGACTTTTGAGAAAGAATCAGAAGTTTGAATGGACAAATGATTGTGCAAATGCGTTGATGAATTTGAAAGAGTCGTTAGTGAGCCCCCCGATTTTTGCGTGTCCAAATTTTGATCATCCTTTCACGTTACAGTGCGACGCCAGTTCTTATGGGTTAGGCGCCGTCCTTACACAGAACTTTGATGGCGAAGAACAGGTGATATGTTATTTGTCTCCCTCACTAACGAAGAGTGAAAGAGTTTTCCACATAACTGAAAAGGAATGCTTGAGTGTGATATGGAGTGTGGAGAAGGTGCGTTGCTACTTGGAGGGTGCTAAATTCACTGTAATTACGGATCACCACAGCTTAGTGTGGTTGGACAATCTGAAAGATCCGCAGGGTCGATTAGGGCGATGGGCACTGCGTATGCAGCAGTATAATTTCAATATTGTACATAGAAAAGGTAAGGACCACGTAGTTCCAGACTGCCTGTCTAGAGCCATCCCCGAGTCGTTCTGTCAACTAACCGTGAATAGTATGTCAGCTTCCGCCGGCACAGTAGTGACGGTGATGGATAAGTGGTATTTGGGAATGCGTGAGAGGGTGATAGCCAAACCTTTGGAGTATATGAGTTGGAGAGTGGTTGATGGTAAATTATACCGGTGTGTAGAAAAGAATATTGGAAGCGAGATAGATAACGAGGGAGATTGGTGGAAGGTTGTGGTTCCTAAGGAAGAACGCAAAGAACTATTAAGAGCGTACCATGATGATCCTACGGCGGGACATCTGGGCATATACAAAACCTATCATAGGTTTTATTGGCCTAAACTAAAAACCGATGTGGCTAGGTACGTGAACGGTTGCCATACCTGTGCTAAACAAAAACCTGAACAACAAAAGCCAGCAGGGTTAATGGGAAGTAGACCAGTGGTTTCCCAGTGTTGGCAAATGATTAACACAGATTTGGTAGGTCCATTTCCAAGAAGCTCTAAAGGAAATTCCTATGTGCTGGTGGTCACCGACCACCTCAGTAAATTTGCGTTATTCTTCCTTTTAAAGAAGGCAACCACTCAGAATATATGTCGTGTGCTTGAGGATAGTGTGTTTTTGTTGTTTGGTGTGCCAGAAATTTTAATCACGGACAATGGCGTCCAATATAAGAGTAGAGAGTTTGCTAAACTCATGCAAGAATATGGTATACACGTTATTCATAACGCTGTTTACCACCCACAAGCTAACCCTTGCGAGCGCGTCAACTGAGTTTTAAAAACCATGTTAGCATCCTACATCAAAGAGGACCAACGTAAATGGGATACGAATTTATTTAAGTTGGGTTGTGCTATACGAACTGCCCAACACGAAATAACTGGAAAGACTTCCTACAGTGTTAATTTTGGTACAGAAATGGTTATAAATGGTTACGAGTATGACGAGAAAAGGGTCAAATATCGTATCGCCACCGAGACCAGGGATGGGCCAAATAAACCTAATAAAAGTGATGTGCTAAAAGAGTTGAAAGAAGTTATAAAAGTAAAGTTGCAACAATCGCAAGCAAAAAAGTAGGGATAGGTACAATTTGCGTAGAAGGGAAGTACAATTATGCGTTGGGGACAAGGTGTGGAAGAGAGAATACAAGTTGTCTGACGCTAGCAAATCATTCAATGCTAAGTTAGGGGGAAAATATTCAGGGCCTTATCAAGTTAAAAATAAGTACGGCATAAATGTATATGAGTTGGAAGATGATTTGGGTAGATCTAAGGGAAAATGGCATATCCAAGACTTGAAACTTTTGAAAGGTAGCTACGATATGGATTAAGTAATTAGAGTCTACAATTTCTAGGATTTGTGTTGTTTTGTTAGTTATTTAATTTTATTAGTATATTTGTTTAGTTAGTTATTTTTATCTTAATGGTTATCTAGAATCAATTAAATTTATTTATTTGGTATTTTTGTTTACGTAAAAGTTACATACTATAAGTATAGTAAAAAGTAATCAATGATTTCTTTTTTTTTGGGGGAACGGGGAAGTTGTTACGGGTCGATTTCCAGTCACACCTAAAACACAGAATATTTTATGTAAACCAACCGTTTAAAATAATTATTAATACTTAGTTTTATAACTGGAGTTCCTTTTATGTTGCCCACCTTGGTTCGATGTTGTTTGGGTTGCTGTCCGATGTTGGGTTCAGCTGAAACAATTATTTTTGTGTTTAATTATTATTTTCTGTAAATTAATTTTTTGTGACTTGTTATATCAGTCAAAAATTATTGGTTAAGGTTTAATAATATAGAATTAAGTATTACAAATGAAGAGTAATTAAAAATTAAGCAAAATATCTACTATAATCAAATTGAGCGTTGTTGATAACGATATAAGAAATTTACTTACGGTTATGGTTGCTCCTGAGGCTGTATAAGCAATGCCTCTATGAATTGTAATCCTTTCCATTTTTCCTCATCCCTGCCCATTCTCAATTATGGGTTTTCTGGCTTTTAATTAATTACTGGTAATACACAGGCATCTGACAGTTGGCTAACCTAAAAGTTGAGATAATCAGTAAACTTATTTATTATATATAGTCGGGGTTTTCGTTCATGAATTAAATAAGTAATTTACTAATTAATTAATTACTGGACTTACCATTTAATGTATATTCCTTTAATTTGAGTATTGTATATTTCGTCACTATTGTCATTTATTTCACTTTTACAGGATCGGTTACCGGCAATTACAGTGTTGCCAATGTTCCTTGTTTCACGTATAACGCGGGTAAATTTTAATTTGAATCTTAATGTTAAGCCACGGTTTAATTTTAGTTTAGCTAATTGCGGTTTGTTAATTGTTGTGTAGTCTTGTGTATTATAATTTGAATATTGACCTTCTGTCCTTATTTGTTCTCCCCCTTTTACCTTAAGTCCTTTTATTTTTCTTGCTTTGGTAAGGCCATGCGCAATAGAATTAATTCTTAAGTAGGTCTCTCAAGGACCCTAATTCGATTCTTTTACCGGTGAACCTCCGTTGGACGGAGATCGCATACTTGCGGATATAGAGTCGTTATAATACTCGTTTTTTTTATCAACGGATCATTGAAACTATAACGATCTCACCGAGTAATTTTTAAGTACATGCTTAATTCTATTGTGCATCGCTGTCCCTGGTAAGTTTTTATTCTATTTTATTTTCCATGCCATCAATTTCATTACCCGACCCTCCCTTTAATTGCTTTTCAGGTCCTGGCAGACCCCATGTGTTTAGTAATTATATTGTATACTAGAATTGAGTTGCAATTCTTGCACATATGCCACATGGCAATTAGAATAACATTTAATACACTGCAGAGTAAATGTTTAAACCTCGTATTATTTCGAGACGTCCAAGTATCGAGTTGGAGAAGCCCTCCAAATTAAAATCAGCAGTAACAACGTGCAAGTTAATAATTACCACCTTTATCTTGTCATCAACCTGGGAGAAGTTCAACATCATATTACCCTGAAACCACCACGTGGACTTGATTTTGATATAGTCTCTTTCCCTAACATTATATATATATATATATATATAAGTTTGTCTATGTTATCAAGAGAACTCCTGATTATTATTATAATTTAAGTAATTGGTATGACTGGTGTGTGTTTGTGTTATTACGATACGATATGACTAATTATTTATTCTTATTTTATGTGCTTTAATTTCATTTTTTTTTATTACGCAATATTAAACTTTATTGTTCAATCTGGGGACGTTGGCATTTTCCATACCCTCTCTTGTTCCCTCCCTAAAACTTTTTTATTTCAGCAGTATTATTGCTTATACAGCTGCTAATCAAGGAGAGAGAGAGAGAGAGATAGAACGAGTATTCCTAAGCAATTGGAGCCCGTTATATTAGTTGGAATTTAGTTAAGGATCATATCAGGTGAGTCTTAAATTTTGCTTTTTTTTAAGTTTTATACTTTTCATTTGTTTTTTTTTTTATTCTTATTTGAATTATTTTGTTTAACCGTATTTGAACTGTTTCGTGTGAATCCCCCCCTTTTCATATATATATAAAATCTTGATATTACACAATCAAAATCAAAATACCTTTCTTTATATGAGTAGAAATATTTTATACAGTTAAAAAATGTAAAAAGTAACATAAAAAAAAATTCTTTGCAGTAACGAAAATCCAATAGAAATTAACAAATTATTGCCGTGTGAGTTTTAGATGTTGAAATTAAACAATGTTTTTAAGTACCTCAAAGTAAAAAACATCAAATATGAGATATTAAAAATTTTCGAATGAATGCTCATCATTCCCAAGACGGTAGCAGCGTAGAGATGTAATCATAACAAACAAAAGTAATGTATAGTGTAGCTCATTAGTAGTTTTCTTAAAAGTTTATTAAATAAGTACTTAACAATCTCTCATCTTTTAAACCTGAACGGAATTGGCTATTAAACTGATACATAGATGCTATAATAGCAGAGGTTGTATTAAAATTGTTCTTACATTTTTTTGTGAACAGTTTGGTGATATTGCGTTTATTTTTGTTTATAATCTATGTCTTTTCTTGCTGTATTTTTTTCATTAAAATAGCATATTAATTTTAAATAATGTGGAGACTGTGAAATAGACCTTCATCTAATGTAGAACTTATTAAAATTAGCAATGAAGTGGCAGCTACATTCAAACAAATTACAACCCACTCACGCACACATTTGCCCATAGATGGAAAGGAAGTAGTGCTTATTGTTTACAATTAGGTTACTAAAGCAGATAGAAATGTTAGGGCGTATGCAAAAATGACTGTAGTTAAACATATTTTATACCACTCTAAATAGTATTATGCCAAGACAAATTAGAAAAGACTCACTAGACACACTAAAAGTATTTTAATTTATATAATATTATTGATAAGCATTAATGGAGTTCACACGCATATCTGCTTGGACATATAATTATTAAAATAAAATTGAAAAACTTTGCAAAGAAAATGTACAAATAATAAATTTAGATAAAACCTGGTATGACACTCACAATACGATAAAAAAAGAATGGAACGATGAAACTATGAAATGTAATATTTGATCTACCTTTTATTCGTGGAAAACGTGTAATAATTTTATTCGCAGGCTCTCAAAGTGGTTTTGTGAAAATTTTACTGTTATTTTTGGCAAAACTGGTTAAAGATGCTGCATTAGATTACCACGATAACATGATGGAAAATATATTCGAGAAATGGTTTAAAAAACAATTATTACCAAATTTGCCATCTCATTGTGCAATTGTGTTGGACAATGCATGTTACCATTTTGTCCAATAAAATACCAACTTTGGCTTTGAAAAAAGAGAATAATAAAAAGTTTTAATATTTTAACAAGATTTATAATAACAAAAAGTTCAAAACAATTAAATTAGATTTAATAAATCTAAATTATTCAATAAATCTAAATTAAATTATTATGCAAAATGATTTGAATATTCAAAATTATAATAATGACTGAATTACAAACGGGAATATATCTATAACTTTGTATTGATAGAACAATTATTGTATGTAATATATAATAATGGTTGTCTGTTATATGCTATAAAGATGTTCCAAAAAAACAAAATTGATGCCAAAACCTGATGACCAGCTCAAAAACCAAATAATTATCTATTTTTTTATTGTTATCGTAAACGAGATTCTAAGGATGGAGAAGTTACGTGCCTTATCTAAGGTATAATATACAGACATTTTTCTAACACCCAAAATTAAAACTTTACATTATGTAATGTTATTAAAACTTCAGTTCTTTTTTACGTAATAATGTTATTTTATTAAATTTTCAGTTTTATATGATATAAGAACAAGTTCTTAAATACCTGTGTTCATATTTTTATGTTTTAATATAAAATATGTTTGTTTTTATTTTTATATTATAAGTCTCATGTACAAGTAAAAGCTCTTTATTGTTTTATAAATATATTATAATTACAACATGATTACCACGTCAGCATAAAACAATTAATGCAATCAATATAAAAATATAAAGCTATTGCCAGTCATTCATGTATACTATTAAAATTTGTTTTGTACGGATATTAGAGTCTGCATGCAACATTATTTTATTATTTTAATTAATAATGTTGATAATTCAATTCATAATAATATTTTTTTAAATATTTTTTTTAAATTTTATTATTTGATATTTAGGACTTACTTAATATGTCCAAACAACATAAAAATACCTTTGACTTTCAACGGGTTAAAATTATCACATTGAAGACTAGATTTAAGCAGAATGTCAACATTGACCTTAAACATTTATAGCTTGAAAAATACTGAATATGAAAGTTTATTCCATGTTCATAGTACGGTTAAAAAAATCTTTCTTAAAAGTTTCGGTTCTACATCTCTGATCTGTCAGCGAATATTTGTTAGAATTTATAGCAAGCCTGTACTACGAGTAAATATTTGTTCAGATGGCAATATGAATTTTATTTTGTTTAAACAATGTTTATAAATATATTTATAAAAAATTCAAAAATCTGCGACATTACGCCTCCGTTGTATCTAAGTTAAACAGCTCGTTTTTAAATAGAGTTTAAAAAAAATAGTGTAATTTCCGATGCTCTTCTCCATACTTGAGAACAATGTTCAAGACAAAAACAAATAAATTTTATATATATGCAAAAGTTGAACAAAAGTATTTTTTTTACATCTATTAAGAAATCCTAATTTTAAAGATATTTTCAAAGCTATGTGAACAACAATTGAAGAAGATTTAGCTGTGGATTCGTTGTTTAGTTTAATATTTGGTACTAATGATACTTCAAATTTCAATTTTTAAACAATTAGAAGTTAATTTTTTTTAGAGTTAAAATTGACTATGTTGAGAGAGTTTTATTCAGATATTGTTTTAAGGTTTCTAGCTGCTACAGATTCTAACCTAGAAGATTTAAGACGCTTTGCCATATTTTTTGTGAAAAAACTCAAGGATAACAAATGGTAATAGAGTTTTATTAATACAACTAAATCAATTTTATCTGCTTTCTATCAATGGTGAAGAATATTGAAAAGTACAGTACAAGCAATATAAATCAATTCATAAGAAAGGTTATGTTTTAACAAAAAAAAATTGATTCTTTAATACTTAATGCAAAAAATAAAACAATAATTTGTCAGGACTTTATTAAAAATAACGGATAAAAAAATAAAACCACAAAAAGATATTTCTTTTCAGAAATTATAGATGTTCTTCAAACTGCAAGTAATTTTTTTAATAAATATTTTAATATAGTTACAATAAGTAATAATGTGAAAAATCAATATACTACCAACAATTACACTTTGTTGAATTATTATAATAAATCTATTTTTATTGAGTCAGTAATCCCACATGATGTGTGTGATATTATGGCAAAATTAGAAAACTCTAAATTCTTAGGCTTAGATAATTTTTGTAGTTTTTTACTAAAACAGTGTATTGACATCATATGTATACCTCTAAGTTAAATAATAATTCATTTCTTATTATCTGGAATATTTTCGAATCAACTAAAATTATCTAAAATTAAACGACTATATAAAAAAGGCAATTTTGCATCAGTAGAAAATTATAGACCAATTTCTTTTTTACGAGCTATTTCAAAAGTGTTTAAAAAAGTCATGGCAACTTAAATAACAAAATGATTGACAAAAAATAAATAAATTCATCTCAAACTCTTAATTTGGTTTTAGAAAAGGCTTAAGTGATGCAATAGTAGGATTTTCAACATTATTATACAATTGTATAGAATCAGCAAAAGTTTTGTTTTTTTTTATATTGTTGTTTATTATAATATATTTACATATTTATAGTTTATATTTCATTTTGTTTTCTCCCCACTTGCTGCTCTACACCGTCTCCATATGGATGGCTGCAGAACTTCGTATTCGGGGCACCATTTTATGTTGTAATTCTTCTTATTTGTTATTTATGTTGTTTGTATTATCTACTTTTTTCATTTCTTTGTTTTAATCTTTTTAATATATAGTGTTCTTTTATTTTGAATTCATAATAGCTCTTTATTTTCTTAATACTTTGAGGCAGTTGATTGTACGTGACTAGTCTATTGCCTAGTATTGTTTGTTTTTGCCTTTTTCTTCTTTGTTGTGTGTACATGTATATTGTTTCTTTTTCTAGTGTTATGTTCGTGAATTTCTTTGTTGGTTTTTATTTGGAGGTTGGTATTTAATTTTGTTAATTTTAATTTTGTATATTAGTTTGCATTTTTCTATTTGTATTTTTTTGTTTATCTTTGTTTCGTTAATTATTTTGTATACTTCTTTTGTTGGTGTTTTAGTAGTTTGTGTATTATTTTTTGAATTTTGTTATAATGTTTTTGTCTTTTTTGTATGTTTGTTTTTGATGTTTCTCCCCAAATGTTTATTAAATAATTAATTTTTAGTATAAATGTGAATGGTAGATACTTAATGCAGTTTCTTTTGTTATGCATTCTCTGGCTCTTTATACAGCTCCTATTGTTGCTGCGCTTTCTTTTATTATTTTGTTAATTTATGTATCCCAGGTGAGTTTCTCAGTTAATATTATTCCTAAGTATTTTGTCTGTTTTGTTCTAGTAACTGGTATGTTATTTATTTCAATTTTTATGTCAATATCTTTTGTGTTTTTTTGTCTTAATATCATATAAGTTGTTTTTTCTTCATTTATTGTTTGTATGTTTTTGTCGTACCATTTAGTTAGTTTTTTAATGTCTTCATTTATGTTTTTTTCTATTGCTTTTTTAATTTTCCGTAATATGTAAAACATGTGTATGAATATATATTATCAGTCAAATTTATATTATATATATATCATTTATGTATAATATATATAGTGTTGGTGCCAGCACTCTACCTTGTGGTACCACATGTTCTGCTTCCGTTGTTTTACTAAATATGTTGTTTATTTGTGTTTGTTGTGTTCTGCTTTTAATATATGTTTTTAACAGTTTTAAATTTGTGTTTCTTATTTCTAATAACTCTATTTTTTGAATCAATTTGTTTTTGTCGATGGTATCAAAAGTTTTCCTCATGTCTATAAATATTGGTATAACATACTGTTTCTCGTCCAGCTTTCCTGCTATATGTTGTATTATATCGGGATGTTATGCCCATTGATTTTTTTGGAATGCGTATTGCTTTTTATTTATAATATTATGTTTGTTTATGTGTGTCATTAGTCCGTTATATATTGCCTTTCCTGAAATTTTGATAAGAACTGATATAAGTGATATTGTTCTATAATTTTGAGATTTTGATTTCCTTTTTTGTATATTAGTTTTATAGTTTGCTTTTTAAGTATTTGTGGGTGTTTCTATCATTTTATTTATGAGTTTTTTCAATATTGGTGTTACTTCTTTTATTATGACTTTTATCACTTTATGGGTTATTTGATCTTCTCCTGGCGCGCTTCTTATTTTTAGTTGTTGGATTATATCATCTATTTCTTCTTCTGATGTTTGTTAAATGAATTAGTTTAAGATATTATAATTTATATAACAATTTTTTATTTAAGTATGTATTATAAAAGAATTAGCAACAGATATAGTTTTATACATTTATTCAAAACAATATAATTACATCAAAAATGTAAAACAAATTTAATAATTCTAAAATGTAAATAATTCAAAATTCATTAATATTGAGGCAACTATTACATGTTACAACTTTACTGCTGTGCTCTGTAAACGCAAATAATAAACATATTTTGCATATTACGCAATACTTGCGATCTTGCTTGCGTAAACATAATAAACACCTACCACTAGTAGCTTCGGGAGCAAGTACTTTTTTGTGTTTTTAAAGTAGATACAACAGTTACCATATTAAATTTTATTTTATTATATGTTTCCTTATTAACTATTTTCCTAAACTTAGAAAAATTTACGACAAGCATCTATATACTCTTTTAACCAATTAAAAAATTTGATCTTCCATATTGCATATGAATTGATACCCGCAATATCAATCATATGACCAAACAAAAGCATTGACTACCTATATGTCTTTTTCTTAGCAGTATATTCTTTTGCCATTTTATCTATGGTAACTGCACTTTTAGTACGTTTATATTGAAGTATTAGTTCAGGTATAGATTCAACATCTATATTAATTTCATCAATACAATGTTTGGACAATAATAATATTACAGCTCTTTTATTCTCACTTGAGTACAATACACAGTCTTTGCGTGGTAGAATTTTTAATGGTATGAACGTCTTATTTTTACGCACAGTTCCGCAAAATGTTAAATTCTTAAAAACTTATTTGATAAAAACTAAGATGTAAAAAAAAAAATGTTGTTATTTTGTAACCTGATTCTAGATGATTTACCATGTTTAATACCATTCGTTTTCCCTAAATTTTTTCTGAAGCATTATTTTGCTTACCAAGGTATATTTGAAGATTATGACTATATGCATTCTCGCAGTCAGCTAGGGCACAAATCTTTAATCCATATTGGTCAGGTTTACTTTTTACGTAAACTCACAATGGTGCCATTTCCCTAAGCCCGACAAACTGTTTAATTACAGCTAAATGAGGCCCTGAGTGCATCATTTTTTTTACAATTTTCTACAAATTTGTCAAAAATCAATCTTATAGGAGCTAGCTTATCAAGTAGTCTACGATCAACTGTAGTTTGTATATTGTCAAAACGTAAGAATGTTGTTACGTTTTTGAATCTGGTTGTAGACATTGTTGCTGAAAAAATTGGTTTTAAATAACATGGATTATTTGACCACAACATTTCCAGCAGTTCCTTAAGTGATTTCAACGCGTCCATTATTATAGGAAGACCCATGTACGTTTTTACTTCTACGGCATCTGCTGGCATCTATTCTTTAGCTTTTTCAGAATATGCTGTATTCCATTTTTTATATTTTTGATTTGCTTTATTATTTGTTTCTTGAACTATATTTTTAATAAGTTTATTGTTTATTAAAAGCAAAGATAATTTAAAATTTGTAAAAAACTGTGTCAGACCTAATTTTTGTATTATATTTTTTTGCAAATTTGGTAACTCAAAATGAACAATTATTCTAGATTGTTTTATCCTTTGCTTTATAAGTTGGCTCTTTATTTTCACTTCCGCATTTGCTTGGATTTTGTAATTCAGAGAATTCTAAATCATCACTGAGTTTATCTACTGTTTTCTGTTTCAGTCTCTTCACAAGAGAAATCAAATTCTTTACCTAAGTTAAATTTGTCGTTGGCTGCTAGCTTCATTTATTCTAATGTAAGTTCATTTGGATTTCTCGGTTTTCTTTTAAAAATATCCAGTATTGTATAAAACATTACACAATAATTTACACTATACTGTGAAAAATAATATGATTTACTATAAATTGTAAAACACTAAATTTCCTGAAACTAATCCAGTCTGTTCAGACTTGCAAACTTCGCACATATAATTGTTACACTAGGGACCACATGGAGTAATTCATAACTCCGGCCAATATTTTTGCATTTTATTGCACTATATATTACATTTTAAAAAGAAATCATAATGTATTCAACTCGTAGAAAGTGTCTATTTATTCTTAGAAGCAAGTTATTGAATATAAAAGTTATTAAAAAAAAAAAGTTGCTGGGGTACAAAAATACCCCACTCGGCTTTACAAAGATTAAAGTATTAGTTTTTGTACAGATATTAGAGTCTGCAGGCTACATTACATTATTATTTGAATTAATAATGTTGATAATTCAATTCAGTATAATATTTAATTTGATATCAGCAGTTCTTAGTTACACACAAATAGTTTTAAATTTACAGGTAAGTTTTGATTTAATTTTGAAATATAATACGGGCATGCTAAATATTTATCATTATCACCTCTCTAGAACTTCCGGAAGACTTGGCAGTAAATTTGTATTGTATGTAAAATGTATTACCACACATTAAAAAAATTATAAAATATTTGTACTATTTATTTCTATAATTGCAGATTTAGTTTCTGTGTATTTTTGAAACGTGTATTGCCTTTCATGTAATAAAAATAAAATAAAATAAAAAATATTGTAATGAATGAAAATTTTTTTTTGTCAGAATACGCTCAAAAGCTTAGATTTTTATTGATTGCAGCAACTGTCCATACCTCAGTGGTAAATTTACGTTGTCTAACAGTTGACGTAATCCTTGGATTGTTCTCTAAATAAACAATATATGTCAGTAATGTCAACTATATTGTAAAATAATGCTAGTGCCCAACAATTTGTTCTACGTTTTACTGTGTATTTAGAAAGCATTTTATTTACCGTTTTGACACCTCCTTATTATAATGAAATAATAATTAATATTTTTTGGTTTTCCAGCAACACTTGGTAAAGTTTTAAGTCTACTTTTAGATGGCTGCATATACTTCCTAGGTAAGAGGCGTTTATTTTTTCTTACAGTTTTTATTAAAATTAAATTTTATGAGTTTAACGTATACGGCCAGATAAAGACTTGATCTGTAATTTTTTTTGTTTTAAATAAATCGAGAACTGTATTCTGACAAAATTAAGTTAACGTTTATTTTCTGGTAATTGTCCAGTATAAAGTTTATTTTGTAATGGATTAGCATTTACTGCATGTTTAGCTGGTTTAGAGTAAAAGTATACTGAATATACTTTCTATGTCTTCTATAACTAAATAACTGTTCAATTAAATTAACTGCCAAAAGATTTATTTTCTATACAGTTAATAATTCAATAAAAAATAAAAGTAAAAAGAAAACACTAATAAACTCTGGTACTGAGGATAATAAAAACAATTGTAATATCCAATTAAACATTGTTCACCAAAATATATGTTGTGCATATAACAAAATTGATGATCTACAAGCAAAAATTTATTATAATATAGAAATATAAAGAAATAATCATACTACATCAACAAAATATCAGGCTGCTGCTTCAAACCTAAAATGGTGGATACATGAAAAGTGATTATTTAAATGACGAATTAAACAAACTAATAAAAATGAGGTTCCAATAATTACATGGATTCCGTGAAAACCCGTTGCTATGTAAAAAGATGATCCGTAAACAGCATCAGAAATTGAAAATGACTCTTCTATATATTCATATCCTTGAAGAATTGAGAAGTAAATTCCTAAAATAACAGTAATAAAGAGTCTTTGTGATGTTTGCTTGAAATTATTTTCTATTAATCTATGATAAGCTCAAGTAACTGTTAATCCGGATGATATTAAAATTAATGTATTAAGAAGAGGAATTTGAATAGGATTAAATGTTTCAATTCCCTTAGGGGGTCAAATTATTCCTAATTCAATGTTATTTGTTTCCAAAAAACTTAGAGCAAAGAATATAATAGCCAATACATAAATAAAAAAGGATATCACAAAATTGCATACAAAAATTCAACTCAAAACGCAGATATATTTATTGAAATATAGTTAGTACAACAAATAAATTTAAGACATATTTTGTGCAAAAACAACATTTTTTAGGTTTTCATACAGATGCAATTCAATTATTACTTAAACTAAATTTTATAAAAATAATAGATAAAGTAGTAATTATATTTTAAAGACATGTTTATAAATATGTAATTATTTGAAAAAACTGAACTATTAAAGCTAAAAATAATTTAAAAAATTTAAACATTAAATTATTTTTTGTTGCTAACTGCAAGTATTACACATAAAAACATTAAAAAAATAAATTAGAAAATAAAAAGAACAAAGCTAAAAGCTTTTTTAAAGAACAAATACAATAAAAATTATCTTATAAAACTAGTTATTTTTTTGTTTTGAGTTTTTAATTTATTAGATTCAAAATGTTTCAAAATACACGTTAAATAGCTTCATTACAATATCTAATAACGTTTTTTTAATTATGAACGCAAAATATTGATATATAATCACATACATATAAAACAACATAAATATAAATATTTAGTCAATAACACAAATGTGTACTTAATTAAACAAGTTTTCAATTTTACATAAAAGTTTATATAATAGGAGTTTTTGATGTTGATTATTATTTTGTTAAACAATTAAAACATTCTATTACAGCATATAGTACAAAATAAGTAACTATGGATGGTGTTCTAAAATATACTAATGTACACCATGATTTTGAACAAATTGATATGTTTATAGTTCAACATAATCAGACCTTTGCATGTATATTTTAACCCAAACATTAATTCTAGTGTACATTTTGTGATGTAAATAAATTAATAGTATGTGAACAGCTACCATAAAATATTAAATAAGTTTATTTAGGTGCAACTTAGAAGTTGCATAATAAAATGTGTTTAAGGTTCTTGTGTTGACAACAATTTTTTTTTTCTAATTTTACTGAATTTGATGTTTGGTACAAATTTATATTAATTTTATTGATAGTATTTTTTTCTTTAAACAATTTAAGGTCTATAAGTAGCTTAAAAACCTAATTATCTGACAATTGTTAGTTTAAGTGTTTTAGAGAAATATTTCAACAAGATTATTGGTATATAGTTAGATAAAAAATTACAACTACATTTTTTTGTGGATTTGGTTCTAAACTGTAGAAAAACTGTTCTTAAAAAATAACTTTTACATCTTAAATAGTAAAACTTAAATACACAATATAAAACCTTTTTGATTGTAATTAATTTATCATTAATTAATATAATTTGTATTTGATTTAAATTGGTGCCATATCTTTAAAATGAATCAATAATTCAGAAATTCAAATTCTATGTAAAGTTTAATTTAATTTTGCGATTTTATCAACCTAGAACAATTTGATTATAAACCATTATTTTTATTATCGTTTACCAATAGCTTCATTTCATTACTGTTTTATCTTTGATAAAATGTTTCAAACAATTCTTAAACTAATTATTGTTGCAGTTATTCACTTCAATGTATCTCATAAATTAATATTAAATTAGTTTAAATTTTATTCTGTATATTTAATTCAAATTTACAAATTGTTTGGTACATTTAGTTCTAACTATTTCAATAATAAATGCAATTGACGAAACCACCAATCCAATTACTAGAAACTGATAAGCAAATTGAAAGTGTTTAAATGATAAAGGCACAGCAGCGTTATCATTAATTTCTAAGGCACTAGGCAAATTTATAAACTGGTTTCTTAAAAGTCCCATTTCAAACATATTCTGAATGTTTCTTTGTATAATTTTTCCATATGGGTTGCCTATAGCAGTCACTGCAAAACGATTCATTCCATAAACTTTAATAATATGCAATTTTGATAAAGTAGGTACAGGAAGTGCGTGAGCATTTAATGCATCAGTAGTCAGAAAAAATGCATTTTTTTTATTCTTAGAAATACCATCTATTATTGCTCTATTGGTCTGAAGTCTTATTTTTTTTGGATTTCGCATATAATTGTCTACAGTAGTATTGGCTGAAAAAAATCTATTAAGTTCTTGTTCATTTCCGTAAAGCAATAAGCTTGCATCCATAATATCCTGAAAACTATCAATTTGTTTTTCTTGAATAGTTTTAAATAATAATGAATAATATACACCGGAGAATGCTGAAGTTAAAACTAATGTCATTAGTACCCATACTATAAATATTATTTTCATGGATGTATTTTGAGGTGTCTTTGTTCCTTGAAATATTAATATAGCATAAATTATAAACATTGTTTCAACCGCATTTAATTGATCAAATTCTGATAATTTGCTTAGTATAAAATAAACAACAACTGTCAACAATGTTGTTATTGCTATTCTACACCACACGCTTTGTTTAAAAACAAGTTTTACATATTTCCAAACTGCAATAGTTTCTGCTTTGGGCACTATTATTATATAATATTTTTTATTAGAAGTAAATGCAAATCTTGTATAGTGCAAATCATAAACTTCTAATCTAAAATCAAAATTTATTTCCAGTGGACCAATATTGTAATCAATCTTAGAATCAACCAAAAAGTTATGAAACTTCCCGATGTCTTTAAATATCTCTATTTTACCATTGACAGAATTAATATTAAGTGGAACTTTGCAACCTTTAAAATCTTCAATTGTATCTGTGTAAAATGTTTTGATATCGTTAATATTTAGGTTACTACATTTATTTAGAAATATTTGATTAAAATTGCTTCCGCAATGATCTGTAAAGTTTTGGATTTTGTATATATTTCCAAGTCTATCCAAAACAATTGTTTTTAGCATTAATTGACTACCAACAAAATTAAACAGTTTGTTAATATTTTCATTTCCTGTGTAAATAATAAAGTAGTACGCAGTATAATTCATTTCGGAACCCCAGAAAGGGCATACAATGTCAGAGCAGTGTTTTGTATAATTTACAATTTGTGATATTTTATCCAAAAACATAAATACAATTTCCGGTTGTATAAACGTTTCATAATTTGACGAACGATCTTGTGTACCTATGGTAACTTGTTTCATATACATTGACTTTAAAAATGTATCAATTATCCATTCATTATTGATATCAAAAACCAAAGATGTTCTGAGCTTGCTAAAATCCTTTTGAATATTTACAACGCATTCCACAATTCCAAATACATCTTCATTCTAGTTGAAAATAAATAAATTAACAAAATAAACAGCATATTTATACTTTCTTTAATTGCAAATATAAAGTATCTATAACCGTTGAGTAAAAGATTATTAGAAAAAGCAGAAACGTTGATATATTTTTGCGTTTACTTCTATACAAAAAAGAAACCTATCTATCCTGATAACAAATATTCGCTTTTTAGAATTTTGAAATAAATTCAGACCGATTTTCTTGATTTAGAGATTGTTGCTTAATTGTGTGTTTGGCAGAACATACATATTTTTAGTATAGCGGTACACACAAGTACGCAAAAAATATACTAGATTTTTTGTCTAATTTTTATTTACTTAACGCTATTACTGTTGACTGATAAAATAATATTTATTAGATTTGAGGGTACTTATGTATGCTGTTTTTTTTCCATAAAAATTAAAGAAAATTTACATACAAAAGTAGATTCAAACATATTCCAGTGTTTTATTAATATTTTATTGTTCAACGCTACTACTTTTTTTTGGTTGCAAAGTCCGGTATCTGGCCTACCCACGCTTTTATATTTAATGTAAGTATGATTAAGTTATAAATTTAAGATTATTAGGTTGTCAAGTTTAACTAAGATACAAACCGTGGGTCTAAAGTTATTAATTAAATAATATAATAGATTGTGTAAGTATTAAATTATAAAACAAAATAAAAATAACACAATCAAGTGTAAAAAAAGCGTAAGACTTTTTTTTTAAATTTTATGTAAAAGCATAAATCCAATTTATAAAATGTTAAATTTGCCAAATTGTTAATTATAAATTTAGCTTTTAAATTTGTAAATACAGTTTTAAAAGTATAAATGAAGTCTTTAAAAATAAAAATATGGCTATCTACGTGGTTAATCTAACTCTAAATTATTAATCCGAGCTCTAATTTGTTGTATCCAATTGATTATCGTGACAATATTTAGGTTTTGTACAAAGTTTTTTACGTGTCTCTGCGGGACTAGTTTAGTTTGGCTAGGAAAGAAGAAAATTACCGGTTGGAGTCTACTGTTACATATGGAAAAATTTTTTTTTGAAGGGTATGTTTGTTTCAATTGACTTATTGGTTGGAGGCATTTTTAATATCAATTAAGATAACTGCTACTAATGTCAGGTTTTAGAAAAAAAAGGACAGAATTTTGTTGGTTTTATAAAATTCGGCCGTAAACTGATGAAAAGTTTACAATTCTTTATTGATACCTAAAAAGGCTATGTATGTAATACGTATTTATATAATTATTGCAAAACAAATATTTTTCAAGTAGTATAAATTTTTAATCAGAGTATAGTGCAAAATATGTAACTTTTATACAGAATAGACAAAGTCAAAGTTATGTATCCAAATTTTTTATTGTAAATTATACTACTTTTAAAAAAAAATACTTCAACAATTCATTTAGATATGTAGAAATACTTTTAAGCCAGTAACTCATAATACTAAAACTACATAATTGTCATTTAACTGCAATAGAAACAGAAAACAACTTTAAAACAAAGCAGAAATTTGCTGGTAACTAAGGCCAATTTTTATGTGTTAAGTTGTTAAGTTATTCACATTTGCCTTATAATATCATTATTTGGGGTAAAACAGTAAATGTTAATCGATTATATAAGACTGATTTATGGTTTAAATCATAAATTTTTTTGTAATAATAATACGTTTATTTCTTGCCTTGAAAATTATATTTACAAATACATTTACAACTTTCCAAAATAATAAAACTTAATCCTTATAAAAATAACACAATTAAAAATATTATCTTTTCTGTTTGTCTACTTTTTTTTTTGTTTTTTAATTGCCTCCATCCATTCTACCCCGTTTTTCGTCTCTTTATTATATCTCATTTTTACCATCTGTTTTTCTCTCATTTCGTTACACTCTTCAACATATGTTTCATTTTTGTAAAATTTTACATTCGTGTCTCTGTCTCATTCTTTCTTTATACTTCATTGCTTTTTTTTCTGCTTCTACTCCTAACTTATTTTTTTTTTACTTACTTACAATATATGCTGAAGTTTCCCTATTTGAACCTAGCACCCATCTTCAATATTTTACATGAATTGCTTCTAATTTTTCTTGTTCTTTCCATTCCCATACTTCTGACCAATACAATATCATACTCCTAACTAAACTATCAAACATAAATCCTTTTATTTTCATACATTTACATACAAATTTTATTTTACTTATTCCCCAAACATGTCCCACTACTTTATTTGTTTTTCAAGCCATCTCTTTAATGTGCTCGCTGTTGGTGTTACTCGTACAAAAAGCATACCCCAAATATTTAATAGATTTTACTTTCGTAATACCTTGCCCATTCCATTTCTAGTCTTCCACTTTAATTTTCCCACTCCTCATTCTGAACACTATAATATTTGTTTTTTCTACATTAACTTCTAAATTTTGTTTTCTAAAATATTTTTCTAAACTTTTCATCATCTTTTTTATTTCCTTTGCTTATTTTCCTAGTATTACCATGTCGTCTGCATATGCTTTTAACCACACCTTTTCTCTACCAACTACTACCCCTCCTGCTTGAGCTAACCTCAATGGACTCTTACTCCTTCCGTTGTCTAAAATCTTTCACTCATTTTTCAGTTAACCCATACCCTACTTGCTGTCTCCTCATACACGTCTTTCATTCTTCTTACTAGGAACTTGCTAATTCGCTTTTATACACTTCTACAGTTTTTCTATATCCACACTATCAAATGCCGCCTTTTGATTCAGGAATAACGCATATACTTTCCCCCCCTTTATTCTGCTATTATCTTTTCCACAATATGATGTAAAATATATACGTTATCCATGGTACCTCTTCTTTTCCTGAAGCCGGCTTGCCCATCTAGAATGATCTCATTCATATTTAGTTTCTTATTCAACTTTTCTTCTAATATCATGGCGTAGATCTTAGATCTTGTATGCCGTATGCAGTAGCTTTATTCCCATTGTAGTTATTTACTAGGTTTTTGGTTCCACTTTTGTGTATAAGGCAAACAAAACCTTTTCTCCATTGACTGGAAAACCCTTCTCCTTTCCATACTCTGTTTATTAACTCACTCAATTTCTCAATTAGCACTTCCGTACTATACAACCACGCTTCATTCTGTATCCCATCCATACCTGGCGCTTTTCTTTTCTCTAATTTTTTTATTTTTTCCCATATTTTCTCTTTTCACATTTTTTTTTGGTTGGTGGATTGGCTCTTGTCTGTCTAGTTTTTTTTCTTTATTTTTTTCTGCTTCAAACAAACTTGAAAAGTGTTCCATTCATGCTTCCGTTAGTATTGCCTCAATATCTCCCTGTTTTCTTCTTATTTCTTTGTTTATGTATTTCCATGCTTCTGCTTCTGTCTTTATTTTTTTAATTTTTATTTCTTCTTTTTTTATAAATTCACTTTTAGCTTTTATATACTGATTTTTGTATGCCTTCTATTTTTTCATATGTTCTTCTTTTGTGCTTTTGTTGTTTCTCCATTGCTTTAACATTTATCAGGCTTTTAGATTTTTCTTAGTACATTTGCTGTTCTACCATTTGCTCTTTTTCATTTTTTTATATGTTTTTTTATTACCGCTTTTCTGATTGGTTCCTCTAATTCCCTCATTATCTCTTCGACATTTCTTTTGTTTTATCTAATTCCTCTTAGATTTTTTTTGTACTTTATCACACTTTCTTTCGTCCTAATATCCTTTCTTCACTTTTTTTTTCATTTTCCTGTCTTCTCACAGTTTCCCAGTTGAGTTGAGTTCAAATGGCTGGTGGTCTGATTCAACTCTTTTTCCTACTTTAAAATTGTCTATCTTTTCCCACGTTTCTTAATTCACAACGACATACTCTATTACTGATTGTCCGTTTGTCCTTATATAAGAAAATTTTCCTTTTCATCTTCTGTGATGTTTTTATTTATAATGTTTTAATTCTCTCTTTTATTATTTCTATCATTTTTTTTCCTTCTCTATTTTCTGTGGCATCTTTTGATTCTCTGTTTTTTGTGTCTTTCTGTTTGATTTTTTTTTCCTTTTTTCTAATTTTTTCTTCTCCTATAATCAATTTTTTTCCTTCAGTTTCTGGTATTAGCGTATCTAACGTTTGCCTAGTGTTTTTCATGCCTCTACTATATACTGTTATTGCTTTATATTTTTACCTCCTCACAAAAAATTTTGTTTTTGTATTCCCTCCTTTTTAATAACCTTATCTTCTTGATCTTATTTCTTTTTTATGCCGGAAATTATGCCTCCTTTAACTCTTCTTTTTTTTTTTCTCTTTTATAGCTGGTTGGCATTTCCAGATGTATTCGGCTGGCATGTGAATCTTTAACTTTTTCAATTTCTTGTCATCTATCCACGTCTCTACCATTCCAATTATGTCAAAAGTTTGTATGTACTCCCAGAACTCGTGATCTTTGTTGTCTATCCCAGCTACGCTCCAAAACAAAATTCGGTTTATCTGTTTTTTCCACTGTCTTTATTTTTTACTAATTTTTGATTTTTTTCTATCTCCCTTATCTAAATCATGTCCTTGGTTCTTGCATGCGTTGTCTCCTTTTTTTGTGTTGATGCTACTAATTACTTTTTTAATTTGCGTTCGCTCTCTTTTGAAACTCCTTGATCTTAATTATTCCAATTGTATATCTCTACATCTATTTCTAATTTTCTGTACCGTACCCATTTTCTTTTGCCCTTTGACTTTTTGTCCCGTGCTATATCTCTTAATTCTTTCTGAACTCGTCTATCTTCCAACGTCAAGTCATTTTTAATGTATATGTTTGTGCCTCTCAGTTTGTTTTTGTTCTTTATAATATTTTTGTACCCATAATTCTGTTTCTGCTATTATTGTTTGTTTTTAGTAAGCAGAAATTATTTTCGTCTCTATTTTTAAGTTTAATTTTTTCTATGGTTTTTTTGTCTTTTCCTACCTGTACCTCTACTCCTTTTACTACTTTTTTTACTCTTTAGTTTTTTTTATCATCTCCTCCGTCATATTTCTCATTTCCATTTTTATTTCTTCTGTGTTTTTTTTAATTTCCACTATCATCTGTTGCATCATTTCTTTTACTTCCTCCATTTCCTTATCTTTTTCGGAACAATGTTTTTCTGGCTCGTTAGTGCTTCCTTTTCTTGTCACTTCTATTTTTCTTTGCTCCGGTGATATGAGGACTTTCTTGCTTCTTTGGAATATTTCCGGTTTTTCAGCACTATTTCTATTTCTTTTTCCTTTGTCCATTTAATTTATATGTATTAAATTAACTAATTAAATTAAATAATTAAATTAAATTACACTTTTTAAATTTAAAATCACAAAAAAAAAATTTGTAGTTAGCGGGGCTTGAAGCTACGACGCAACTTGCCGGTTGTTGAGTTCACGCGCACTGTTCAGTACACCACGGAGCACTGTCTCTTTATTAGCTCTTACGTTTGTTTCTTTTTTACTATTGTTTTAGTTTATTATTAATCCTTGATAGATTTGTTAGGTTAATGTGCACAATATATAAATTGATATAACTGCCCGTTTTTCATACACCATTTATTCCGCAGCTATACTGCACTTTTCGCACACATAAAAATCACTGTTTAAATACGCAAAATAAGTACAAACTGTTTGCTGTTTCTATCTCTCTTTTTCTTTTTTAGAGAATCTTGTAGAAACATTTTTAAACAAAACCGTATTCTGACTCTAACATCAATTAAAATAAATGTGCAGTCTATACCTAATATAACATTTCTAATTTTAATAGAGTTTGAGATAATCACAATTATGCAACAAAAAATAAAGACAGTTTAAGAATTCCAAATCATAACACAATTTTTTTGAAAATGCTCCTATTCATGCTTGCTATGCTGTTTATAACAAACTTCCATTGTATTTAAAAATAATGCTATTATTAAAATTTAAACAAGAGCTTAAACTTAATTTAATAAAAAAATGTTCTTGTAGCTTTTAAATAATAATTTGTGATCTATAATTTTGTTTATTTTAATGTTTATTGTATTTTATTAAATTAACCACTATTTATAATTATGTAATTTATTATTTCTATTTCTTATATATTTTGTAATTAAGTAAAGGTTAAAAAAAATGAACATGACAAGTTTTTTAAACTTTTGTGAGTTAAATAAATTATTATTATTATTATTATTATTATGCCTACGGGTTTTAAATTAATGGAGAGCTTTACTCTTTATCAACGAGTTCAGGTTTTGCCTACATTTACTACAAAAAAAAACGAGTTAGAGAAAAAATTGGGTTTATTGAAAAAAGTTTTTTAAAAGCACAACAATCTGTTATAAAGGTTTTAGAAAATTTTGTAGTGCTCTTTTTCTCACTAATTGGATATGACTTTGTCTTGATGCAAGTAATCCCAAATATTGAGAAACAACTTACAAATAGTTTTTTCTTAATAAAAGTTAAAAAAAACTACTTAACAAAAAACAAAATAACGAAGAAGAATGAGTAGATGACGGGCAAAATAATACACCTGATGGAAGAAAAAAAATACAAATTTACAAATATTGATAGATATAAAAAATTATATAAGAAAATTATCAAAAAAACCCACGAAGCAAATAAAAAATAGTCAAATGAAAAATGTAAAAAACTAGAAAGTTTGCAAGTGTAATACTAGTTAAATGGACATTAACTATATATTACACTAACGTCCTAAATCATTAAATGCCATAAATTATTTTTTTTTTTTGCTGCGCTCAAGCTTGCGACAAATTATACATTGAAGTATGAGTTAGGCGCTTCACCCAACTGAGCCACATTCCGGTGATAATATCCCTGCAGAAACCCTTAAACTTATTCAAAGCAAATTTAAGTGTTAGTAGATTTATATAACATTGGTAACATACTATCAGAATGGCTCTTATCAACTTTTGTAACAATCTCCAAAAAACTAAATTGATTACAAAAAAATTGAAAAAATGAAAACGGTGCGATGTTACCGTGTTGGTAGCTAGTAATATAAAAAACTTGCGTAAAATTACAAAAACGCGTCTAATAAATCAATAAACGTTTACAGAATCAGAATAAATTTTAACAAAACCAAATTTATGTTGATAAGCAAACACGCAGCTAAAGCTAACGGTTATTCAATAATATAGTCAAAAGAGTCCGTAAGTAAAAATACTTGGGTACATGGGTAAACAAAAACAATGACTTTAACCTAGAAATAAAAAACACGATTGCCCGAAGCACTTTTATTAAATCAAAACCATTTTTTTGCAGTAAATATCTTAGTATTTTTTTGAAGATTAGAATTGTACACATTATCTTCTACGCTTAAACAACACTTAACAAACAAAACAAAGGCATTTAAGATGTGGAACAAATAAACTTGAAAATACTCAACAAAGTTACTAACAAAGAGGTGTTAAGTAAAACAAAAAAAAAATATCAACATCTAATATGAGAGTGTGGGTAGACCAGATACTAGGCTTTGACAATATCTACAGCGCCATCATTCTCTCAATTAACGGGTGCAATAATATATATTTGTATGTTTAAATTCCAGGTATATATTCAAAGCTAGTTTGTGTGGTAGTAGCATAAGCGTAAGCCTTAAAATATAAGCCCTTGCAAAGAAAAAAAAAAACAACAAATAAGATTAGAAAGTACCTTAGTCACGTTAGAAAATGTGCTCAATACAAACTTTTAATTTAAGAGAAAATAACTGGCAAGAAAAGTATTGTGAAAAAAAGAATATTGTAGTTACTCAATTTCCAAGATTAGTTTAGATGCACCTCAAACCAACTATTAAAAGCAGCGGTAAACAGTTCAAATTGTCATGATGTTAGCCAACCTTTCTTAAAGACGACAGACAAAAAGAAAAAGAAGTACTTCCATCAATTTAACATAAAAATACACTTTCTTAAATAAAACAATAACAAATAACACAGTTCAAACCCAACCAAAAGAAACCTTTACGCAAAAAAAAAAATTATAAGACACATGCTGAGTACTACAGACAATATTGAAACGGAAAACAAAACAAAAGTATGTACTTTTTGAGTTTTATTTGGTTTATGCAATAAAAAAAGCACAGAAAATAAAATAAAAATTACATCTACTTAACATTGGACACTTTCAAAATTAACTGCGTAAAATTTAAAAAGTTTGTTGACGTAGATTTATTATTTATAAAACTACTTTGTTGTATAACTGATCATATTTTTTACATAATTCTATATGGTTTCAAAAATTATTAACTAAAACAAATAAAACAAAAAAAATTGGAAATAAAAATTCAACAATAATTGTTAACATCATAGATTTATCCGTTTCACATACGTTAAAAATATAATTTAAAAAAGCAATACAAAATACAATATTTTGCAATTATCCTTTTTTGCCCTCTTATAGAATTTAAAACTTAATAAATTGTATTTAAACTAAAATTTGAAAAAAGATAAGGTGCATTATGGAACTTAACAGCGCTTTTAAAATATATTAAAAATAATGTACAATGGCTAGTTTTACCTTTTTCTTTATTAACAATATTAGTTCCTGTGCAAATGTTGGGGCAAATGACATTTTTTGTTAAGAAACACATTAAAAAATATAGTGCCTGAATGCGTGACTTTTTTTGTATCTGCTAAGATATGGTAATACAAAATAAGTTTAAATGTATGCGTTGTCCTTAGGTATGAGATTAAAATTTAATTATAAATGAGTTAGTTTACATTTTTGGCATATTAGCCTAAAAAAACTAATAATCCTAATATTTTATTCTAATTATAAAAAGTGTAAAATAATATTATTTAAAAATGAATAAAAGAATGACAAAAATTAAAGAAACTTTCAAAGTAGCAAAAATGATTAAAAAACAGTATTTGAAAAATAAAATGTAAAATCACACAATTTTCATCTAACATCTTACATTAATAATAATGTTTTAAATGTTTGTGTCGAAGACATAAGACAAGAAAAACTAAAAGAACTTGATTTAAATTACAACAATTAGTGACCGACAAAACACGATTTTCAGCAGAAACCAAAACCGAATATTCGGTTTCTCTTATAATTTCGGCCGATACCGAAACCGAAACTTTTATTCTTTTTCTAATTTTGTAACAGATTATTTAATTAAATTAAAATTAAATAAAAAACTATTAATTATATAATAATTCATTAAGAAATCGCTGTATTTTTAGAATCAATGTAGGTACTTACTTTTATACTTATTTAGAATCAAAATCAATACTTCTACGTCTATCAAAACACAATCAAATACAAATAAATAGTCTATTCAAAATGTATTTGTTATTGTTACAGGTTTTTAAATAAAAATAAGTTACAGCAAAAACACTTTAATTGTTTAATAAATTTAGTAGCTCTACGATAATGCCAAAGTTTGCAGAAAATGTAAAGCAAAACACAAATTACGTTATGTAAATCGCTTTATTGCTTTTCAAAGTTTAGTTTTTAATATCAGTTATAGTTTTGGCTGTGATTTACTAAGTTATGTCATATTAAATATCAAAATAAAATTTCTATATTTAAAAAAAAATTCAAAAAAATTAATTGAAAATGACCTCTCAACAAGATTTAATTTATCTCTTCTTTAAATTTTATATAATTTTGCATCCGATAAAACCAATCTTCAAAACAAATTTTCCACTCTGAGCAAGGTACCTCCAAAACAAGTGATTTAAATACGTTAGCGCCTCTTAGGCGATGAAAAACGCATTTTACTTTTGATATATTAAAATAAGAAAAATTCGGCGATAAATCAAACAAATTTGGGCAATGAGTCATTAACTGGAAGTTATTACTGGTCAAAAACTCTCCAGTTTGTCGTGCTGTGTGAGCGCTTGCATTGTCATGATGAACAATGATTTGCCGGTTTATGTTGTTCCTTCTGATTTCAGCAATAACTTCCGGCAAACAAATTAAAGTATTGCAGTCAGCATTAACTGTTCTTCGATCCTCTAATGCAACAATTGCAACATGACCCGTTTTTCCTAAGAAAAAAACAATCATTCTTTTCGAGACGCTTTGTGAACGCACCATTTTTGTGTGTTTAGGTTCATTTTGAAACATTCATTTACTCGATTGCTGTTTAGTTTCAGGCTCATATGAATATATCCAAGATTTGTCATTACAATGTTATATACTGAACTTAAACAACCCCCTTTGAATTTCTTTAGCATTTTTTTGCACTATTTGACACGTACCAGTTTTTGTTCTTCTTTCAAATTGTGTGGAATCCAACGACTGCAAAGCTTCCTAACATGCAAATGATCGTGCAAAATCGTATGTATTTGTTTTTCTGCAATGCCCAAAGATGCCTCAATCTCACCATAGGTTACATGCCAATCTGACAAAATTATTTCACGCTCAGCATCAATATGTTTTGCGACAATAAAAGTGCATAGACGACCTTCGCAAAGATCGTCATCAAACGTTGGTCTTCTACGCTTGAACTCTGCAAACCATTTGTAAACTATAGTTTCGGATAGTGCTTCATCCCTAAACAACGAACTTTTTTCACACATTGCTGCGGTGTTAAAGCGTATCAAAAATCATAAAAAATCATCACTTGGAAGTCACGATTAAAAATTTCAATTTTTTACACAATTATTACTCTCGTAAAATTTTGTTGAATTAAAACCGAGCAGTTTGAAATCAAACTGTCAACTGAATTATAAGTGAAAAACGTGAAATTTTACAAATATGACAATCGCAGAACGCTGTCAATACAGGCAGTACTTGATTCCGCAAACTTTAGCAGTGCTCTTTGTAGTAAATATAATTAAAAAATCTTATATTGTAAGCTAAGATAAAAAGTTTTTCCGCATTTTCAATCAATTACTTTGACGATTTCCGTAAATATGTCCAGTGGCTACTCAAAAAACGGCATGCGGCATAGACGTATGAATTCGTTCAGACCGATTTCGATCCGACGTGAACGCTTGTTTCAGCGGAGCCGGAGGTTTGGCCAATTTTTGGCCAAAACCAAAACTGCGGCCGAACCAGGACTTTGGCTGAAACTGGCCAAAATTAAAACCAAATCTTTCGGTTGGTCACTAATAACAATAGTTTAGAAACTTTGAAAAATTAAAGATATGGTTCTGATTTTGCAAATTTTTTAAAAGAATTATTTGCAAAACAAAGAAGATTGATTTTATTTATTGTGTCACGTTGTCGTCTTATTTAGATTTACTCTAAAGATAAAAAAACCGGTCATTTTCTTTAGCTATATTACAAATCAACATCTAAATCAGGCATAAGTACAAAAAATGTTTGGTTTCAGACAGACTTATATTGTGAGCCTTGTTGCTATTTTCTGACATTAATAGGCAACAAAGATAATAATAATAATAATAATATTTAAACATACAAACATTTTACAAGACTTAAAATAATACTTAAAATTACACTTACTGTAGATTAACACATAATACAACTGTTATGCATCTATGGCACGACGAGCTCAATCTTCTACGATTTAAAGATGATGCAAAGTTAAGATTGTCGCAGTATCTGTTTACAATGTTACAAATTTTTACAAGCGGACTATATAAGAGATACGATGTTTGACTAAACGGAACGTGTAAAAGTAAAGAATAACGTGTTCTATAATTTGGTACGTTTAAAGAAAAGCATTCAAGGCAATCGGTAAAATTGATCAACTTATTGAAAATTTTAAAAGCAAAACATATATTATAATATTCTCGCCTTTTTAAAAGATTAACTAAGTTGACGTATACCCCAGTTTGTTGCAACGTTAGTATTATATTTTGACATTGCAGTTTGTATTTTTATTTTTTAAAAATTTGCGTTGTACAGACTCAAGCATAATTACAAAACCTTCAAAATGTAATGACCATATCACACAGCAGTGCTCCAAAATGGAGCGTACTAATGTAATAAATAACACGATTAGACTCTGAATGTTTGTAAAATCCTTTGTGATACGTTTAATAAAACCAAGCATTTTATTTGCTTTGGAATTAACAGTTTCTATATAGTAAGAAAAAGAAAACTTTTTGTCAAAATATACACCAAGATCTCAAACAGTGTCTACATAGACTAGTTTGATATTGACTAAATCATAATCAAATCTGTAGTTATCAAGTTTTTTACTGAACAGCATTTATCAACATTAAGAATTATATCATTATTAATGCACCAACCGTTAATTGTATTGAGATCTGATTGCAAAATTTTGGAATCATTGAGCGACAAAATTTGTCTAAATGATTTAACGTCGTCTGCAAATAATAGTATTAGGGACCTCAAACCAATATAAATATGGTTTATAAATATATTAAAAAAAAGTGGTCCTAAATAAGATCCCTGAAGGAAGGTCACCAGATGTTACGTAATATATTTCTGAAAAGAAACTGTCTATGCGAACTTGCTGCGTGCGATTTGTTAAATAAGATGATATCCATTTTAAAAGTAACCCGCAAACACTTATAACATTCTAGTTTAGCTATCAATAGTTTAATATTAACCTTATCAAAGCCTTACTGAAGTCCATATACACCGAGTGAACATCAGCACCCTCATCAAAAGATTTCATAATATAATTTGTGTATAAGAAAAGATTCGTATTAGTAGATCGTCCACTTATAAATCCATGCTGTTGGAGTATAATAATCTATTTAAATGAGTTTCTCATAATACTTGCAATAAGTGATTCAAAAACTTTAGGAATCGAAGAATACAAATTGGTCTATAGTTTTTAACGTCGTTTTTGCTTCCTGATTTCAAAATAGGTTGAACAAAAGACAATTTCCACATTGATAAAAATTTACCTTGAGCTAATGATAAAGAAAATAAAATATGCAATGGAATATATAAAGTAGAGTTACACAAATTAAGTACTAGAGGTGGTATTCTGTCCAGCCCTGCTCCACCTTTCACGTCTATGTTTAGCAGTGCTGTCTGGACTTCAATAGGAAAAATATTTAATTGAAATAGTTAAAAATTTGAATCAATTTTTAGATGGCAAAGAAAATTCCGTTGGCTATAGTAAACTAAAAAAAAGTATGATGCAAATGTATTAGCAATTACGCTACCGCCATTAAGTTGAAAATTATCAAAAAACATAGACAATGGTAGTTTATTTGATCCAGATTTTGACTTAACAAATTTCCAAAAATTACTAGGGTTTTTAAGTACCGATTGTTCAGTTTGTGTTACATAAATATCATAACAAAGCTTGGTAAAAGTCCGACAACGTTTTTTAAGGTCTGCAAATATTAAGTAATTAAAGTGCTGGTTTGATAATTTATATTTTTTATGAAAATACCGCTTTTGGGTAACCAGTGTTCAAGGCTCTGTATTAAACCAGACTGGAAACTTGAGTTCGTGTAATATTTTTGTTGGTACAAATTCTTGAAAACAGTCATACAATATATTATAAAATATTGAAGTTGCAGTATCAATATTTATATATAATAATATAATATATTAGTAGAACATAACTTTAACCAATTTATTGACATAAAGTTATTATTTATTAAAACAAAAGGCGCATGCTTAAAATCAAATACAACAGATAAGTCGGATTTAAAGTGCTCATCATCTGTGCATAAACATTCAGCTTCTAAAGATGGGTGATACGCATCACAAGGTATTAAGAAGTCGCATTTTAAAACATTTGTTACTATAAACGACGCAAAACACAAATCCAGTACAACACTATAACCATTAACAATACTATTAAATTGTGATTAACCATAAGATGCTGCATAACAGTCACAAACTAAACTTTCAATTACATTTTTTATTTCAGAACTATTTTTAACTTAACTGGATAAAGCCCTACGTAATCATCCATGTCAATCCAAAAAAAATCCGGAATGTTGAAGTCACCCATCACTATAATTTTGGACCCACTATGATGAGCACAAATTGCAGACATTGATTCTACATGAGATTCATATATCTCTATTGAAGATTTTGACGGTATGTTAACACATCCCAAAATATAGGATTCATTATTAATAAATAGTTTTATCCACGTTTTCTCTGTACTGTTGTTAGTAGGAATGGCATATGATTTCAACGTATTAATGACAGCTATGAGAGCACCGTCTCACTGAAGTTTTGAACTATTTGCAGCAGAATGATCCGTGCAATACACTGTATATCTATCATCAAATAATTCAGCGTCTACAAAACTAGGCTCGAGCCATGTCTCGGTAAAAAATATAATGGGATATTCTTTGACGATCACAAAACAATAAAAAAATTTTAACTTTGTTCGTAGGCCCCTAACGTTTTGATAGTAAACAACAAAACTGTTTAATTCTTATGAATTGGTTTGTTCGGTTTGGAAAAATTTCCAGTTGCAGTTGGTTTAGGCCCACGACAAAGAAAAAATTCTTTAACAGCAAGAACAACAGGCCATAGCGTAGGGTCTAAAAGACTTTTGACCAACTCCTAATTTATAGGAACAAATATCTTTGTTCCTCATAAGTTCAAAACATTTTACATCGATGATATTTAGAACATTTTGAACATAGTCCATAACTGATTCAGCTGACGAATCAAGACTACAGCTTCAAATGTAAATCCACTGACGCTTCTCAACAGATATAAATTTGTTTGTATCTGCCCCTGCATTAACATTGCAATTTCCCATGATAAATTTGTTCTGTTGTTGAATAACTTTTTATTAATAATTTTTTTAACCGGACCGGAATTAGAAATAATTTCATTAGTAACTCTAGAGCTGAAATTTGATGACAATTTATTGTTCATATTATCAGGTTTGTTGGATGTTATTACGGCTTCTTCGTATGGTAAAATGTATGTATTAGGAACTTCAGATTGAGAAGGATTATTTAAAGAAACAATTGTAGAATCGTTTTTCTTGTTATTAAGAATGCTAAGAATAGAGTTCAATAACAACGTATGTTCATCCACTTTAATTCTCAAATAACGCTTTACAAACAGTTTAAATTTGCACATTTTGTGCCATGAAATGCTACTCCGATACATATCTAGAATTAATGATTGGCAAAGTTAATCTAAAAAAAAGTTAATGTAAAATCAGATGTTTATTGAAACAAAAAGATTAACTTGTCACTAATGGAAGAGGAAAAAATAGTCAAGAAAAGAATATACAATAAAACTTTAGTACTAACCGAAATTGCAAAAACAAGGAAACAGAACTGACCAAAGAATTTCCAAATGGTAGATACGCCATTTTGATGTTGACTGACAATGTAACCTTTGAAATGGTCAAAGTTTATTTGGCAATAACAATAGAATGGCAGAAAGGAGAGATGAACGTCAGTATAGGCAGACAACAAATAGGGTCTAGGGAGAGATGAGCCGGGGACATCATGTGTTGCCGCAGCAGTCTGTGTGAATCCTACAAGGCCAAAACCAGTTCATCTCAAACTAATAATAGACTAGAGACAGACATGATCAGGACAAAATGACAGAACAGAATTAACGTAGAAAAGAAAACCAAAAAGTATTGCCTGCGTTAGTTAATCTCAAGGGCCACTTACTGAGGCCAACACCTCACTACGTCCGATTAACCAAAATAATATCAAAGTTAGCAAAAAGTTGTAATGTATTGCAAAGTTATTAAGATATTTTAAAAACGTTATCAAAATTTTTTTTTTAAATACTAAAAAAGATGAACAAGACAAATTTGTCCCTAATCAACGTAATATCAAAACTGTTGCACTCTATTAATATTGATTTTATAAAAGCGTTTAAATAAAACAATGTTGTAAAAAGTTTAATTATTAGTGTTTTTTTTTAAAGCAAGAATTGTTGCAATAAATTGAAATGTACAAGCAAAAAGTTGAAAAATACAAAGTTCAGTTGATCATCGGTTTAGTATTAGACCAAAAATTATAAGAATAAACGTATTTTTTAAACTTATTGACATTATTATGTATATTAACTTGAAATTTGCATCGTATTTAAGATTTTCTGCAACACGTAATGTAAATAGATCTGCAAAAGCAAATGTAGCCATCACCAATTTTTAATTGCATTAAGGCGCAATGAAATAATAACATTGTTTTTCGATCCTTTCACCATGATTTTCAATTGATCGACTTAAGCAAGATTTGTACCAAAAAACATCTTTATCTTAAATTTATTAAGAGAAAACGCCAAGTCAGAACACTTGTAAATGTGACAATAAAAAATTAAACATTTTCCTGTACAGGTTCTTTTCCAAGATAAAAAAAAAAGTTAGCGAGTTTTCTACAAAGGTTGCAAGGTTGCCTCAAAGACGGCGGAATACTTGCATGTGCTGCCTTTATGATAAAATTAGTAACGTTTATTTGTCAATAGTAGCTTGAACATTATAATCAAACACTTAAACAAAAATATTAAACTAAATAAATATTGAAAATTGGTCACTATCATTAAGATATTTTGAGACTTTTCAAACTAACAATGCTGCAATACTTAGAGAATAATTTATAGGCTACACAAAAGTAAATATTCTTACTTTTAATTCAAATAACTAAATTCATTTCTAAAAATGGATTACGACATTGCACATTAGTTTGACTTAAGTCTTAAATAGTGCTAAAAAATCACATATAAAGAGAAATAAGAACAAAAGTTAAGTTGTTCAAGTAATTAATCAATAAATGATCAAAACTAATCTAATCTGAATTAGTCCAGTGTTGATGCGGAGTTTTTTACTGAAAACAATATTTGCATCTACAAAAGTTAGAAGCCGTTATTACTCCAAAAGGCACCTAACACAATCAATAATACTGTCAATATTCTAAAATATTGACAGTATTATTGATCAGTACTAGATGAAATGATGAAAATACTGATGTATTTCCGAATATTCCGTAATCCAAGAATCAGTTTTTTTTAATTTTACGGCTACGCCCACAAAGTGTTAGAGATACTGATAGTAATACTGATAGTATAAGGTCATTTCACATTAGTACTTTAGTACATTCCGATATAAATTTTAGTTAAGTTTGTCCAAATTATCTTAAATTTAAAAAAAAGCAACAGAAGGTGCTACATTAATGTGTAAGAATATATAAACGTTTCTTATTTTTAATATCAACTATCCAGCATTTAAAATAAGTGAAATATTTATAATTATTAGCATTTTTTTTTTGTGCAAACAATACTTTCATCAAGCATTTAAAATTGTTATTCAAAATTAATTATTTTATCTGGCGTATAATATAATATTTTGGAACTATAATATTAAATTGAACTATTGTACCCATGTAAAGTAATAAATTACTTTCATATAATTCTGTAAAACATATATAAGCGCTTCACATAAAAAAATTAAATACTTTCCTGTAGCATGGTATCTTAGCTAAAATACATGTTCTCATATTTGTATCTTGCCTTTGCAAGAAAGGCTGTAACAATGTTAACAACTTCTTTCACAGACTGTTATTTATACAAAAATAATTCATGTAATCGTCTGCATCTGTCTTTTAAGAGTGTGTGAGTACTGCTCACGCAATTTTTTATTCATCGCTTGCGCACTACTATGCGTTTTGTACTATAAGCGAGAATTATTGCAAGGTACGCTTTTTTCGGTTATTCATACTAAACTACTGTCAATTTAGAAAGACTGTCTACGGTGAACAAAATACTGATGCCGGATTTTGTGATACTGTCAGTATTTTGAAATGTCTGTATTATTGATTGTGTAAGGTGCCTTTATAACTATGTTGAACATTAAAGTAAAATAATATAATAAAATAAAAATATAATAAAATAATAAATAAAAAATAGATAAAATTTTAATTGTAAAAATTACATTATGCTTTTTAAAGGCATTTATTTCTAAAATTAATTTTTAAATTATATATATTTTTAATTTATTTAAAATTTCTAAAATTTACATTTAATGTAATGTTTCACTCTAGTGACTGTACTAGTTTCTGCAATATATTTAATACCACCATCTATTTTATTGCAAAACAAGATACGCTAGTATACTAGTTAAAACTTTTTAGTTCATAAACACAAAATATATAAATTAAAAAAAAAATTACATATAAAACATAACAATTAACAACAATTGTTACATCAGAACTAGTTGAAATTATACTGAGTTTGTTTTTAACAAAATTTGTACTGTACTGATCCTGACAATAAACTTTTTATAATATTTATTGATTCTTAAACGTTTTTGACCTTGCTTCAACACCCTATTATTTCCACTAAAATAAACAATATGCCTACAAATAGAACTGGTATAAGTTTGAAAAAAATTTTTAACAATATAATCTAAACATAATTCACCTTTGTTGCAAATTGCAATTCTCGCAAAAGAGTACAGGTTGCTATATGTAGATACGGATTCAGACTCTCGCATGCAAAATATAGGCTGCATAATCTGCGTGTGAAAAGAGCCGTATAATTTTTGGATAAATGCACTAGTTGCACTCAATGTACCTTTATTCAAATAGATTATTTTTGACTTGCAATATTTATGTAAATTTACATTAATCTTGTGATATATATTTGAAATGTTAGTTATAAATTGACAAATCTATTAATAAATTCTAATAATAATTATATGCGACTTTCAAAAGTTTTGTTAGTAGTGATGATATATAACTTTCAAGTTAATGGTTATATGATGAAATAGCGCTTATAGAAGCAAAATAATACAATAATAAACAAACCAATACGCTCAATAAATTTCTTTTCAGAATTCCGGTCAAAAAACACATGTCAATTTTATAACATTATTGTTTGAAATTACAATTATACTATCTAATAATCAAAAAAACTCTTATAAGTTGTAGTTAGCTACAAAACCAAAAGTTTATTGTAGAAGCCAAAGAGTTATTATGTTGCAGCTTTTTTTAATGATGTTTACTCTAATATTGTAATTAAAAAAAAAATGTTTTCATGCGTATATTTTTTCTTCCGACCTAGTTTTTTAACTTGTAGTTGGCAGTTAACGTGTTAAGTATACAATTTAATAAGTACAAATACAACTAAAATTGAACATAAATTCAAAGTATTAAACGCTTTCTGAAACAGATTGATTCACCAATATTACAAGCCAAAACAACGAATCGCACTACAAGAATGTATACAATACTATACAATCAAATTTGTAGCAGACAATAAGAAATGTATTGTTAAATATAGTTTTATTGTTGTAAAATTTGTTAAAAACATATTATAAGGACCTAAGACAATTTGTACAACAAATAAATGAGTTCAAGTTATAAGTATAGTTTTATTTTAGATTTAACCTAATAATAGTCGCAATTGCGTATATATATATATATTTAATTGAAAAACATAATTTTATAAGTTTCAAGTACTAATAGTAAATAAGTTTATTTCATATGGTCAAATTAAGAATGAATTATAATTTACTTGTTAAACTTGCTATATAATAATTGTTATAGCAATTTAAATTTTACATAAATTTAAAAAATAATTATTTATATTCTTGATAAAAACTAGCATGCTGAACATGAACAAAAAAAATATATATTTTAAAAATTATATTAAAACTTACCGTTAATTTTGAAATTAAATGTGTACTTAAAACCATAGATATCACAATAGATATCACTATAAATTGATTAATCGCCATTATTAACTGCAGTAATAAAATATTGCTGCATACAGAGCCTAATTTCTGCACAAAATAACATTTATGTATTGCAGTAGTTATGACATGAATAACAGTGAATAGCTTTATATTTTATATTGATCATAATATTATATATTGGCTTAATGGTCATGTTGTAATATTTAGACAATGCTTTATTTATAAAAGAACAAAAAACCTTTTATTATTCACCTAAATAATGTGACCATGAAAAGTAAATTTATTTAAAAATATTGAAAATTATCAAAAAGGTATTTCGTAATAACATGTTAAAATTGCTAGTAGCAGATGATTAGTCTGAATTAAGACGTAAGGGTTGGATAGTAAAATGTTTATAGTGTTTATGGAAAATAGTTTTAGTAGTAGTGTTTCACACATACATAACCATAATGTAACTATTTCTGGCTTTTATATTCTATAATAAATTAATGTCAGTAAAAAATTTATTAAGACAAAAATTTTTTTTTGACCAATTAGAAAACAACATTGTGAATATTGGCGACATTGCCAAATCTATTCGGATCCTAGCAAAGACGTCGCAAGCTTTTTACTTTCTCTTTTTGTATTAGTATAATCAAATCTCAAGACATTTAGCAAAAAAAGCAATTTTTAGTCATCACCGGTTGATAAATATCTCTACCTAAACTATCAGTTGCAAAAAGTATATTTACGTTTTCATGGTTAGATTTGAATACCGCAGAAAAGTATAGTAAACTTGTAAATGCTTTTAGTTCAATAATATCTAATTCTTTAACAAGATGGGGATACCCCTCATAATGCCAGAATAAATGTTGATTGGATAAACGCAAAATTTGTTAGAAAGTGGATAGGCACGTATATTATGTTTTGTAGTTTTTTTTTCAATAAAATATTTCAGTATTTACGATTGTTTTTCTTGCACATTTCATAAAAAATATTTCCGTCTACAAATAAATAAATAATTTACACTGCTGTATGTAGAATTTTACCCTGAATCAAAATATGTGAAAATATACAAAGTGTTCTATTTAAAATAACAATGATGGATATCGTTACTCGAAACAGGTATAATATATTTACAAACTGAGAACGTCAAAAGATAGCGTATTTCATGCCATTAAAAAATATATAGTTTGTTGGGTCTAAAATTTTAAATAAGAAAATTATAGCTTTCGGCCTTTTTTAGGAAACAGCCTGTATATAATACAACGTACTTACTACAATGCGGTCAAATTGATCGGAATGGATAAAAAATTACAATATCTCCAAATCATCCAAATGTAAGAAAAAATTGTTTTTATTAAAACAAAAACTTAAAAATGTATATAATTATTTTTATTGCAAATTTTATCAGTTTTTATTATGTATATAATTCTTTGACATACAGTTCTCGAAATATTAACAAATTAACAAAAAAAGTGCTTTGTTTTTGGTTATTGCCGCTCGTGTCATATTTGTCAGGACTTTTAGTATATTTTTTATTAGGTACCTATTAATCAGTGTAAAAAGTTTCAAAACTTTTGGATTTTTCCAGGAGTGAGATTAATTTTTGAGCATATTTGTTTGGACTATGTTCAATAATGTTGTAAATTACTTGTACAATAAAAATGTCATATGTAAACTATATTAATAATAAAAGCAAAATATTTGTAAAAATAAATTAAAAATTAAAACAAACAAACAAAAAACATAAAAAATAAGTTTAGATAGATTGTGAGAACAAAAATAACAAATAGTATAAACATAAATACATTTAGTAATTTAGATTGCCAATAGCATATCCCAACAATTGAGTCTAAAAACAAAGTAGTTATTAAATATATCAAAATTATTTTTATTAATTATTACACCTGCGCATAAAACGATCTAATGGATTGTAAAAAGTAAAATTTGTTCTATGCCGATTGCATCTAACCAAGTGTCGCGTACATTTTTTCATACAAAAATTAAAGTTTAGCATACTTAATATATCAGGACAGTTAATATTGCCCGTTACAAATTTATTTAAGAAATATTGATTATTTCCGTTGTTTTTGGTCTAATATTTTGAACTACTGGCAACTGTAAGTATTTAATAAACTTATTTTGAATTGCTTCACATTAATCAGTGTTTTCCAATTGATACGATGACCATTAAGGGCCGAAATTACAATAGTGGTTTAACTCACACATACGTGGATTAATGCTAACTGTGGATTAAAACATCTGGATAGCTAACTGACGGAAATGGGCGATTAACGTTTTAACTAGCAATTTAAATAACCTTAAATTATGTGAGTTATGACAGTTATTACTTATAAGAAATGAGTGTATTATATTAATAGTGATTACTGAAAACTTATTATTGTTTATAAGGATCTATCCGTATTTATTAATTTGCAATTTTGTTGTTGTTAGATATTTAATATATTTATTAAATAAAATTTTAATGTCAATTTTTTGACACGTCAATTTATAGGTTAAGATTTTCAATATTTTGTTGACATAAAATATAAGGACGATTGTAATACGCGTTCCCACTAACTAGCGATTTAAATTTGAACTAGCAGTTAGTAAACTTGCAGTTTAAACCACTATTGTAATATTGGCCCTAAAAGATTTTCCCAAAACATTTTTTATTTTTACACATTAGCTTCTTACTAAAAAACTGTGCAACCAGTTCACTACATTATTGTTAAAACTTTGAGTTTAAAAATTAATAATAATAATAATAATAATAATAATAATAATATTTTATTAATTCTGTTGACTCATTCACTGAGTATAGAACATGTCAAATTTACATGAAAATACAACATATATATATATATATATATATATATATATATATATATATAAATTTAAAATTACAAAAAATAAAATACAATAAAAAACAATATACATAAGTTATTGCACAAGTTAAAATAGTAGACTTAAAAGAACAATTACAGTTAAAAAGTTAAAATATTATAAAAAACACGTCATATCTACTTCATTGTACTCTTCCACAGAATATAAACATAAATTTAAAAGACATTTTTTCACAGTTTTCTTAAAGATGGAATACTCTAAATCTCTTGTTGATTCTGGTAGTTTATTAAATACTTTTATTCCCATACAAAGCGGAGATTTTGCAAACATTGAAGTTTTATGTTTAGGAACTTCAAACAAGTGTCCATGTCTAGTAGGGTATCCGTGTTTGCTACCGTTTTGATTATAGTTCAGAATATGTTTTTTTGTATACATTGAAAGACGATAAATATATATTGTAGGTATAGGCATAATGTTTTGTTCTTTAAAATGTATTCTACATGATTCATGATATCTAATACCTACAATACTACGTAAAATTAGCAGTTGTAGTTAGCACATTATAGTTTACTCTATAAAAAGCTTTTGCAAAATTTCTGTATGTTAATAAATTTGTTGACGTTGAACGGCCTGACACAAACTTATGCTGAGTATTGTGTATAACATGTTTTGTAAACTACTATAATTGCTCTACCACAATATAATCTAATATTTTTTAGAATAAAAGATTGGTTACAAACAGCTCTATTGTTGCATATATTGTTTTTAAGATCTACTTTTAAAAATTGATTTAATGTAGCTTTTCTCCAAAACTGGGAAAATATTGACCTGGTAATTGACATATTATAAAGCATATGTAACAATACAACATTTTAAAAATATGGTTGGTATACCATCAGGACTTATCATAGAATTATCAAAACTAATAATTTTATTAAAACTATTAATGCAAAGTTTTGACTAACTTATACATTTACCTTTAAACTATTGTTACTTGTATAGACAGTTATAAAATAGAACGCAAACATATTAATTCCAAAAAGATTTTGGATTGTTACAGATCTTTTGACTAAATTTAGTACAACAAGCATTGTAAAGGGTATTCCAATAAGAAGTTTCATTTTGAATAGCAGGTTATTTGGGCAGCTGTCAATTTTGAAGCTATTATCTGTTGACATTTGACAAGTAAAAACTACGCCATTATTAAAAATAGAACGATAAACGATTCAACAACGCATTGAAGTTATTAAAAATCACTACAAAAATGGTGACATTTTTCAGTCACAGTTCGCAAAACTGTCGTTTGGTCGTCGTAAAGCACCTTCTCGGCCGGCAATAGTAAACCTGGTGAAAAAATTTGAGCTGCTGGGACAAGTTTGTAATGTAAAGAATCAAAACAATGTGCATCGCTCAAGAACACATGAGAATATTACTGATGTAGCGCGTAGTGTTGAAGAAATCCCAGGTTTACATAAAACAAAACGTAGGTTCTACTAAACCCTTGTGCTAACCGGCTAAGCTTTTTGAGACAACTTATAACATTTTAAATTTATATAAAGTTTTAAACTATTCCATACCATGGTGATGCAAGGAGTTAGAACAACAGCAAAGATACTTTTAACAAAACAATAAATTAAAAAACGCAATCAAACTGGACGTCTGAAGGTCCAGAAAAACTACAATACTAATACGTCAACAACAGAAAAAAAACTTAAAGATGTTTTTATGAAGATGTTGAAAATAACTTGGTTGCTTAAAACGTACGGATAACAAATACACAGACAATCTATCAAAATGATGTCACCGTGTTTTTACTTTAGCAACCTGTAGAAATATTATCAAGCAAATTTAGTTTAAAAAAAAAACAAAATGGGTAACATTGAGGCGGACGGACTGTAAACCTAAACCCTGGACCGCTTTTTAACTCAAAAACTTAAATAATCTACTAACAATTAATTCACACAACGCACTGAGAAAGCATTAAATACAACTCCGGACTGCAGACAGGCAAAGGAAGCATTCACTGTCTTAAACGCAAAAACAGCCGATTATTTCTTGCGACTGTCCAGAAAAAAACTTGTAAATTATGACAGGAATTTTGACAGGACACTGCAAACTAAGAAAACACATGCACACGATTAGTATTGGAAAAAATTAAACGTGTAGAAGATGTGACATAGATGACGAGTCAATCAAGCACGAGCTATGTGCTTGGTCCTCTCATACAAAAAAAAGGCTATATTTGAGAGTTACTGGTTTGACATGGCCAGTATAAGAGGAACCTTTTTAAACGTTGTACTTGCATACATCAGCCACATAAGATGGTTGAATGGCAGGACAACCGAAAGAGGTTACCACCTGAGGAAGTACAAAAATCCAGAATTTAGAAGCAACACACTATAGTTCACTACAAGGACAAATTTCTAGAAAAAAAAACACAAAAACTTATAACAAAACATATAAAGATATAAAGATATAAGAAAAACAAAAACAAAAACTAGAAGAATTAAAATTTAATATTGGGCAACCTACACAGCCAATATAGAAAAAATCCGGCAAGCAAAAAAAGTCAGAGAAAAGAGATAACAGCGCGCATAGAACTAAACCTTAATAAAAAACTCACAGGTAATTTAAAAAAATAAGTTGTTCCAAAACATTATAATAGGCACAGGAAGAATTCCAGTCAAATACATAGAAAATACTACAATTACGGTATTTAAGTACTGGAACAAAAAGCAACCCAAAATTTTTTTCAGCGTAGTAATAAAAAAACAACAAGAACTTTTGAAAGAACAGATCTACTACAGACGTCATGTTTGTATATATACACCAAATCGCAGAAAAAGCAACTGAATTTGCTAAACTATGCCGGTGTGTATACATGCCACATGTGCTTTATAGCATTTAACTGAGTCTGGAAAGTACCTAAACAAAACCATCAAAATAAGTTCTAAAATTTACTTAATTATTTATCAACATTTCGACTAACAATATTCTAATATTAACAAGCCTAATGCAGAGGGATTGTCTAAGCCCGCAACTATTTACCTTTATTATAGACAAAATAATAAGTTAAGTAAAATATCTAAGACTTGAAAGCACATTTTTTAATTTAATCTTTTGCTTTGCGTAGACGCGGTCATAATAACTAAAAACAAAGATAAATTGCAAAAACTGCTATATAATTTTGTTCTGACAGTTATAAAATACAACATGATAATCTCTTTGCAAAAAACTGATAAAATACTGGTGGTGGCAAAAGATACTACCAGATACTAACTAGCCGTCAACCATGTAAGAGTGAAAGAGGTAAAAAAAAAATTACATCGAAGTAGAAATATCAGCCAACCAAGAAAAACTATTCAAAATACAAAGCCAAGACAACAAAACTTTAAGACAATCGAGGTGCCTAAAAATTTTATATTAAAAAACCATTACTTGAACCAAGATGCTAAGATAAGAATAAGCCGCTGAGTCTAAAACTAAACTAAAACCAGTAAAACTAAAAACATAAACAAACAAACAAAATAAAAATACTCAAAAACATAACAAAAAACTCTTAAAACAGAATCTGCAACACTAAGATAAAAAGACGCTGCAGCAACATAAACATAAACGCCGAGCATCGACACTTACAACAGAGCTAAAAAAACAATTATATGAAATAATTTTGTTAGAATAATATACATAAAAACAACTAGAGTAAATTGAATAAAAACTTTTTTATTGAGATGTATCTAGCAAAAGTTTACAAGAATTGACAGCTTTTTGAAAAAAAAATTGTTGAAAGTGTTTTCCTTATACTAAATATCAAACGGGTTAATACTTTGATATTTGTCTTTTTACAATTCAGATCCAGAGAACAAAAGAAAATTAAAACATTGGTAATTTGTAACATTTTCTCTAAATGTATACAAAATTACCAAAAATCACGTTTCTGCAAAAATTGTAACTAATGACAAAATATTTCCTTTTTTTTCAAAAAAACAAAAACTTTTAAGAACTATACATAACAGTTGTGAATTTATCGTTTTGCTCTCGTTTATACAAAAATGAATTACGGAAATCCATGCTGCAACTAAACTACATAAGTTTTTATTTGTTTGCAACAAACCAAGTGCAATAGTAAACAAAATGCTTTAAAAGTAACATAATATTCTTGACGACAAAGTACTAAACTAAATTTAATATTAAATTGTTTAAAAAGTAACATGTACATAGATAATGATTTGACCTGAGATGAAAAAGCAATTCAAATAAGTATACAAAAATAATTTAATGGAATACGAAACAACGCCAAAAAGCGTGCAAATAGTAGGTTTTAAATTAAAAAAAAAACATTTTAGAAAAAATAGATAATGGTAAAAAAAAGCACTACAAATAAGATGATGTAAATTAATTTGTCAACCAGCAGTGAAAAAAAAAGTAGAGAAAAAGGAATAATTACGGAAATACATAGAAAAATGACACAAAAAAACATAAAGCAGATAAAAACGGGTTAACAAAACAATTTTTTTTGCTTGTAAAAAAACTTCAAATCGGTTACAATGTATATCATAAAAATCAAAATATTAAAAAAAACACCTTAAGGGGGCAGTTTGATGAGTGTCATAAAACTATTAGCAGAACTCACGCAATTTAACTTCTTTTTAAAATTGGTTTTTTGCAACGTGTAGAGAACGAAATTTCCAATCTAATAAAATATAAAAAAATCCAAAACCTTCAATTGTCTATTAAATTTTGAAGTTAATTTGTCATTTTTTTGTCGAAATATTTGCTTAAACTTTAATACTTCATTGAACGTTAAACTTAAGAGACTTTTTATTGTGCTATAAGTTATTTTTCATAAATAACAATTGTTACAGTTCTGCCCATAGTTGTAAATGTATGATAAAATGTGAAATTTAAAATTCAAACCTGTATTAATTTTTCTAACAGTTTAGTACTGTGGCACAAAAAATTTAAAAAATTACAATGGACCTTAAACGTATATAACGCAAGAGATAAGTCGGGCAGTATACATACGTAGAAACAAATAGTTAATTGGTTATTAACTACGTGATAGTAAATGAACAAACGTAGCAGGGAATATAGTGATTCAAAGTAAGAGTAAAATCAAATTACTAATTATTGGAAGTACGTTTAGCAAGCAACACAAAAATAAAACAATAACAAAATAATATAAATTAAAATTACAACAGAAATTTTGAAAAAAATAAACTTTACAGAAAACGATGTAAAAAGATAAACATAAAAAATAGAAAAAATATGTAATTAAAATAGTGGCAGTAAAAAAGTTATATGTATACAAAAAAAAAAAACTAGAAGCTGATGGTGGGATAAGGAATGCATGCAGACACAGAGAGTAGCAAGGAAAACGCTATGAAAATGAAAAAACAACAAAACAATCAAGCAAGATTACCAAAAAACGTAAAAAACATATAAATACAATTGCAAAAAATAAGAAAACATACAAATAGAAAGAATAAATAAAAATAAAATCAACACAATCAGAAGAAGAAGCATGGAAGTACATAAATTAAAAAAAACAGTTAGATAAAAACTAAACCAAACAATAACTATAGTTATAGAAACAGCAAAAACATTTTTAAATACAATTATGATAAAACCGACATAAAAAAAAACAATACAAAAACAATTAAAAAAATAAAAAAAAATCAAAGACAAATGGAACACAGAATATAGCAAAAATGTATGTATCAAAAAAAATAATTGAAAAAAGTAATAAACGAAGTATGTTAGAAAGAAAGATTTACTAGCAAATGGAAAGTGGATTTTGTATGCCTAGTATACAAAAAAGAAAAAAAAAACTAATTAAAACCTATCAAGAAATTACATTAATTAATACGGCATACAAAATATTCGCCATGACAATTGAGAAAAAACCAACTGAACAATTAAAGATAACAGTATATAGCAGATGCATGAAAATCACTAGGCAAAAGTTAGAAACGCTAATACCAAAAACTGAAAAAAGAAAATTGATTATAAGAGGTTACTTCAACGCAAGAATTGGAAGAAAAAGGGATAAAATGAAACGAGATGGCACAAGAAACAGAGAATCAAAGGAAACCACAGAAAATAGAAAAGGAAGGGAAATGATAGAAATGAAGGGAGAATTTACTTATATAAGGATAAATGGACAATCCGTAATAGACTATGTAGTTGTAAATGAGGAGGCGTGGAAAGAGATAGACAATTTTTAAATAGGAATAAGAGTTGAACCAGACCACCAGTCATTAGAACTGACAGGTGTTACTTATATTGACAAATACTACCAGGTGACAGAATTTTGATAGCTGACAATAATATAACTAATAACAATAACCTAACCAATGATATTAGTATAAGTAGTTAACAGTTGAACTAACTAATAGACGATAAAGATTTGTTTGATATAGATTAAAGTTTGTCAAAAGTGGGATTATTGACAGTCGGCAATAGTGTGACATATGACAATAGTTTGAAAGTTGACGCAAATTTGACAGATAATAATAGTATGACAGATAAAAATTGTTAAATATAATCAAATTTTAACAAGAAGCAATATAGAAAATGATTTACAATATATATTTTTTAAAAAGTTGGCAACAATGTCAATTAGTGATGGCCGCCACAATAAATGTAAAATGGGCGCCACAAATACATTTTTCCGTAAACCACACGATAAGTGGTTATTTTGTCTAAAAAAGAATAATTAAATCTATTCTCTAAACTTTTGACAAAGTTAGTTAGTAAAAATATATAAAAACTCAAACAAAAAATAATTGCCAAATAAAATAAATTAAAGCAATAATTTTAGTTTTTTAATTGCCAGTTTTGCATTAAATTTAATTAACTCAAAACTGGTTTCAAAAATTAATCATTATATATTTTAGTTATAAATGCCAAAATATTGAAAAATTCTTTTAAACTTGTTACGGACTATATAAACCAAAATAAAAATAATAAAATTAGTAATGCTTACAATATTAGTTATGATTAGATAAAAAGAATATTTTTATAAAGATAAACTGATTCTATATAAAAATTGATAGTGGCACAAAATTTATTATAAAATATTAGGCAAAAATATTAGTTGTACATTCAGTTAACTTAAAAATTAATTAATTAACTATTTTTTTTTTTTTATAATAGCGTAACTAGCAAATTATATTTTATTGTAACTAACCTATGTTTTTAAAATTGTTTAAATAGAAAAGTTGATTATCAATATTTATTAATTAATATCAAAACTTACCTTTAAATTTAAAATTACATCATTATAACTTAAAACTACTGATATCACAATAGATATTAGTAAAAGTTGAATTAACAACATTATCAATTTAAATGATAAATTAATGCTGCATTCAAAACCTGCACAAACACTCTTACGTGTCTTAGTAGTTATGATCGTAAATATCTGATAAAATATATATATATTTTTATATTGATTATATTATTATACACTGACATAATGTTTTATTTATAAAACAACTAACCTTATAGTTTTATATTATCTATATCAGTGGTTCTTAACCAGGGTGTTACAGCATTTTTTGTTATTAAAAATAAATATTAAACATTTTGCAAAAATTAGAAAAAGTTGAGTTTTTTCATAAATAATAAAAAAAACATTATAAACTTGTGCTTGTGCTAACATGTTCAATTTTAAACGCTACTTGAATTTAACATAAATTTTGTGTTAATAATTTATTTAAACAACTTAGGAAACAAATAAAATCTTTTCTTGTCCAATTAAATGATTTCCTTTGTTTTGATAATCATTTTTTTTACTATAGTCAAAAATCAATCTAATTAAAAATCAGAATAAATCAAAAAGAATTAAAAAAAAATCCTTATTCCCGAAACAATACGCTAAGAAATTTCAGTTTTTAAGGTTGATTCTTCAATTATTTATTTTTTACCTTTTCTTTCCATTTCATGACAAAATTTTTTGTTACTATTTCTAATTTTGAATTGTTAAACCATATTTATTGTTTAAACTTTTTACTTATAAAATAATTTTAGTTCAATTTAATACGAGGCTCAAGCGGTGAGCAAGGGTCCGAGCTTAGAACATATTTTCCTGTTCTATATAGAGCTCGGATTCGATGATCGGAGCTAAGATTGCCGTTGTGTCCACACCCTTAAGGTGCTTTAAGAACTCTAAAAAAATTTAGACCTCTAAGAAGTATTCAGAAGCTTCAACAACTTTCTGGTTTGTCCGCAAACAAAACTGCTGAAACTAAAAAACTAACCTAAACTCTAAAGAAGTCATAAAAATATGTAATAGTGCGTACACACTTGTAACAAAGTGCCGCACTATAAAAGCTTCTTTTTTTGTCTGCTAAAGTTTGTATTAGTTAAATAAATTGTTAATGCTAGAAAAAGTCAGATATTCCAAAACTAGACAAATTCTTGAATAAATGAACTGAGCATCAACTAAAAATAAATTTTTGTCAACAATTATTAGTCTGTTAGCTAAATAACATTTACCTAAAAAAATTCAATTAATGTTGTCTACATCTAATGTATTTATAAAACAATTTAGTTTTTTTGCCACAATTTTATTATATTTTGTAGTACAAAAAAAGTTGAGAACCATTGATCTAAATGATGATATAAAAGTAAACATATATTGTCGTCATTGTGTAAATGCATATTATATTTAAAATTGTTTTATGTGAGATACTAAGTGCAGTAATACAAATTGCTAAAGTGCAATCAGTTTGGGTTGATATACTTTATATTAAATATTGCCATTTATTCAAGTGTTGTAAACAATCAAATTTAATTAATTTTTATGTTGGTGTGGATTAAATGTGTTTTTAATTTTGTTTACTACTTCTTTAGTTAACAAATCTTCATTGGTGGCCGAGTGCTTAGGTCACTCGCATTTGAAATAAAAACTACGACTTTTATTCTGCTAGAATACTATTGTATTTTTTTAATCAGTTTATATGATTCAAAAACCGTTTAAAATGTTTTTTGAGTATTATTATGGCAGGTACACACATGTATGTTTTTATTTTTAGTATAGTTGATATGGTAACTAACATTTTTTTTTTTTAAAAGCACCATACATTTTTTTTTTTAAATCTCTATGATATTCGTAATACAATCAAGTAAAATAATATTATACTTTTATAATAAATTTTTTTGTCAAATTTAAAGAACATAAGAATTGATTTTTATTTAAATTTATTGTAATTGAATAGATGGCATTGAAAATAAATAATGTTTATTTTTTGGGGTGTTTTTATGTAAGTATGCATAACATAGTAACATAAAAATTGACAAATTTAAAATTTATAAAAAATAATTTATTTAACTTTTAATAGTATTTTTTGAATTTAATAAAATCTGTTTTAAATCTAATTTTCTCAATATTTTTTCAAATAAATAAACCAATTATTTTTATAATAATTATAATAATATTTATTTCAAAAAATACCAAAAGGTGTAGAAATACATAGTACATAATACAAAATTTAATACACAAACAAAACATTTTTAAAGCTTATATAATATAACTAGTCTATTTTAAAAATTAATAGTAAAATAATATTAGTGATCTTTGTTAAAATATTCAGATAAAGAATAAAAAGAGTTTTCTATCAGATAACGTTTAAGTACTTTTAAAAAACTAATTATTAATTTTATCTGTTTCATGTCTTCAGGGAGTTTATTAAAAATGTTTTTTGAAACAATATAAAACGATGTTTTTACATATTTATTTGCGGGAATATTAGTTAATAAAAACTGGTTTCGTGTGTTGTGGTTAGGTATGTCTTTGATTGTAGTGAGGTCTGCTTTGTTAGAAAAAATGTACTTTGATGCATGGTAAATATAAATTGATGAAACCGTCAAAATACTTAGACTTTCAAAATATGATCTCTAAAACCTATGTTTGCTAAAATTCGAATAGCTTTTATCTGTGTCTTAAGGACGTCTTTAAGATTTAACTAGTTTCCTCACAATAGAATTCCATACTCAACTATTGAGTTAAAATAGGAAAAAAACTATTCGTAGTGTAGATTTACTGCAATAATGTCTTAAAGTTCTTATAAAATAAATGCTTTTATTTAATTTTACAGACATATTACATACATGACTTTTAAACTTTAAATCACTATCAAAAGTCACACCTAATGATTTAAAACTTAATGTAAGTGATATTAGTCCACTATTAACACGAACATTTAGTTCTTGAATTTTGTTCGGTGAGAAAACCATAATTTGCGATTTGTTCACTTTTATTGCAAGTTTATTACAGTTAAACCAATGCGATATAGAAACTAAGGCTTCTCTTACTCTTCATTTAAATTGTCTTTATTATCGGCATATATACAAATAGTTGTATCGTCGGCATAACATGTCACATCAAAATTCATATTTAATGATAAGTTATTAATGAAAATATTTAAGAGTAGAGGTCCAAAAATTAATCCTTGTGGAACCCCAAATTTAATATTAGTTCTAATAGAATTGTGGCTTGTTATTTCGTTGTAATTGTTTGAGTAATTAATGCGAACGTATTGTTTTCTATTTGTTAAAAATAATTTAATCATATCAAAAGCTTTACCTCTAATTCCGTAATAATCAATTTTTTTTAAAAGTAACAAGTGGTTAACAACATCAAAAGCCTTTGATAAATCGATCCCAACAGCTGCCACCAATTTATTAGTAATAATCTTTAAGTATATTTTATAACCTGTTTCACACAGAGCTGTTGCAGTAGATTTATTTGTTGTGAACCCGTGTTAACGAAAAGAAAATAGTTTTTTTTTATCATAAAATCTTCTATTTGTAATTTTAATACAGTCTCTAATATTTTAAAAATACAAGGCAAAATTGATATTGGACGATAATTATTTATGTCAGACTTAGATTTGCCTTTATGTAGAGGAATAATTGTTGCAATCTTAAACTCACCGGAAAATTATCAATTTTCAAGGCATGTATTAAATAAATTAGTGAGTGGCAGTTTTGAGAACTCAATTGCATGTTTTACTATATGTATTGGAATACTATCAAACCTTGTAGCAATTGTATGTTTTAATTTTTTTAACAAAATTCAATATTTCATTTTCGTCTACCGGTTTTAAAAATAAGCTCGATGAATTGTTAAGTTTGGCTCTATTCAACATATTAAGCGAGTCGGTGTCGTTAAAAACGTAATTTTTTTTAATTAAATTTGTTGAGATTTCACTGAAGTAGTGACTAAAAGAGTTTACTATTACTTGCGGGTCAACTACAAGTTCATTATTTATAAGTAAATAACTGTTGTCGGACGGTTTGTTTTGTAGAACGTCCTTAAAAGACAATTTTATATACGACCTTACTTATTGGTATTGTCTAAATAATTAATATAACTTTCAGAATTTAAATTACTTAAATTTAAAAAAATACGCTTTCAAGTTGGTCAAAATTTCTTATTATAAACATTTTTTTTTTTACAAATTGTTTATGGAAGACAATTTTACATATAAATTTACTTATTAGTTTTGTATAAATAATGAATGTAATTTTTAAATCTTCAATTTCTTGAATTTAATAAAAAAACAAAATAAAACTGTTTTAATCCAATTTTTTTAATTTTTTTTTTCAAATCAATTTTGTTGTTTATAAAAAATATTTCTAAAAGACAATTGTTCATATAAACCTACTAATTGATATTATTTAAATAATCAATTTAACTAAGAAACTAAACAATATTTTTTTATCTCTGCATACGTTAGTAGTAAATAATAATAACCAATCTTTTAATAACTAACACTTAAGTAAGTAGGCAAAAACTCCAGTTAAAACTACTTGTTAGTAATTGTGCTCTGCAGTTTCCGCTATCTAGTACAATTGTTTTATCAAAAAATTAAAAGTTTTTCTTACTTATAAGCATTAGAAATCTTTTTGTTTAAGAAGAAAACAGTGATTTTTAATTTTTTTGACAACCCACACTTGGGCGGGTAAGTGGATCACTCCAAATCATAATTAACAGCTAGTAGTTCAAATTGGTGTGCCCATTTACTCGCCTAAATATTTGTTATCAACTCTTCTTTGCAAGTGTTAGAAACATTTTAGCCAGATAAAGAGGAGGTAATATTTAACTTCATGATAATCAAAATTTATACAAGGTTGTTTTGGCACTTGAAATTATAATGACTATCAAGTAGATTAAACTAGAGTGACTAAACACCTTCCAAACAAAAAAGTTTCTTCATTTTGTAAGCGTTAGAAATTTTTATGTTACTTGTTATTACCTGTGTAGTTGGTTAGGCTAATCCTGATTATAATTACTATTGTGTAATTTAAACTTATTTACTTAATTGTTTCTTATTAAAAAAACTGAAAAATTCTTCTTTTTGAAAGTGTGAATTTTTTTAGTCAAAGATAAAATAAATTCTAATCTCTTAATGATTAACGATTAAGCGGGTAGGTAGGTCATTTTAAATCATGATTACTATTGAGCAGTTTAAACTAAAGTGTGCATCCATCTGCCCAATAGTTTGTATTACAGAAATTGGAAGTTTTTTCTCATTTTAAAGTTTAAAAAGTTTATTTTTAGCTTAATGGCTTAATCAATACACAAAATATGCTTTATTGAACAGCAACAAACCCACGTGTGTTTCAAGAAACTCTATTGCATCTTTAAAAAATGACCTGTGGTGTGGATTTTATGCCGGAGGTGTGATTAGGCTGTATTTTTTGTGGATAAAAATAATTGTTATATATGAGTTTAATATCATTCCATATTGCAAGACTATCTTTAACCAGATTTTGATAATTTTAACTTTGGTAATATGTGGTTTTAACAAGATGACGCCACATGCCACACAGCTGGTCAAACAATTTATCTAATAAAAGAGAAGTTTAGTAATCGTGTAATCTTCAGAAATGGTTTTGTTGAATGACCACTTTGCTCATGCGTTTTAATGCAGTTAAATTTTAATTATGAGTGAGTTGTTGCTTTATACCAACAAGCCAACAACTTTAAAAGAACTCAGAAACAATACAAACGCAAAATTGCCAACGTTCTAGCAAGTTTGAAATGTTTTAATTGCAAATTTGTAATATTAATTGGTAAATTATTTCTAAAAATGAGTGCATAGTGAGAAACGTTAGTTCTAATTTTGGTTATTTTGCTTTAGTATTATTTTTAAACCGAGTTTATTATTTTAATTTTAGCAAAGTTATTTTCATAACGTTTTACATGTAATAAGCATTCAAGAATGTAGAGAGATAGGAATGTAAGGATTTGAAAATCCTTGAATTTCCTTTTAACTAAATCTTGAAAATTTTGTTTGCATGTAGAAAATGTCCCTATGCTAGTATTGTGATTATTATGGTTTTAGACATGTGTTAAACATGATAATCCCGCTTTAATGTTGGGTCTATGTGTACTCCTAAAAATTTGATTTAATTTTCAAGAAATTTTTTATGTCAGAGTAAAATACATATGTGCTGATTTACTGTTATTTAAGTAAAGCTTATTTGCTGTAAACCAATTATTCTTTTTGTATTTCAGTCATATTTGTGATTAAAGTATTCTTATCATTGTGCCGACTGATAATTGTAGTGTCATCTGCAAGTTGTATTTGTTATTGCTTCTACTATGTCATTTACATAAACTTAAAACAATAAATGCCCAAGCAAGGCTCCATACGGATCACCACAACAACTTTAGACTAGTTCTACTTGTAACGTAGAAAGTAGCTTTTTTAATAAATATATTAGGAAGTACGCAGTCAAAGGTTTTGCTAAGATCACAAAACATAAACCAATATGCTGTTTCTCTTCAAGACTCGCAACTACGCACTCTACAAATGTTTTAGGGTGAGGTTAACATAGGTGAAATGCCTCCCATCACGAATATTCAAATTATCACAAAAATTTTACGTGACAAAAAACGAGTGAAACTTTTTTTTTCATATTTTTAAATGTTAGGTTTGTATTCCTGACATCAAAATTAGTCAGTAAACTTTTTTACAATTTTAAGACTTTGGCTCTAAAAAATCAAAACTCAAAAACGGTAATTTATAATATAATAATAATAATAGTAATAATATATATTTATTCTCACAGAAGCAACTTTCAATTACAGGAATATACAATTCGACATAAAATATAAAATAAAATTAATAATAAAGTAACATAAATGTAAATGTTGTTTATACAAATTTAACAAAAGTTAACAATTAAAAAGAAAAAAAAATAATATTAGAGATAACTAATTAAATCAATAATAATTAATTAAGTAGGTGTAATTACTAATATATAACAAAGATATAACAAAACGCATAAAACATAAAAGACATACAAGATTACTTCATAAATATATCATTATAAAGCTTATTAGCATTACTACATATGTGGGTCAAAGGTGCTTTATAGTAAATATTTGTTCTTGCGATTTTATTTATAAATGAATAAGAATATCTTGACAATGGACGTGGGACATAAAAATTTACTTTTGCAAGTAAATTTGGACAATCGTAAACATTATTTAATAATTTATGCATAATTTGTGCACTGCAAGCTTCCCTTCTTGTAGAAAGCGATAAGATATCGTGACGCTGTACTATACTTTGATAATCCGCATTTTGCTCTGGATATACGTTATCAGTTTTAAACGTCAAATATTTAAAAAAACATTTTTGGACACTCTCAATAGTCAAGGATTGATTCATATATGTTGGGTACCATATTAAGGAGGCATATTCTAATTTATTTCGTACCAGGGAGTAATATAACAATTTCACTAGAGAAACATCAGTAAAAAAATTTGATGTACGCATGATAAAACCAAGCATCTTCATAGCAGATGTGGCAGTGCGACTAACATGAACATCAAAACGAAGATTATTATTAAACCAAACACCAAGATCTTGAACTTTGGTTTTACGTCTCAATGCGATACCATTAATAAGGTATTCCGAGTGTAATGGATAACGCCGGCGACAGAATGAGACTGTATGACATTTGTTTTCATTTAAATGAAGGCTATTGGCACAACACCAGTTTACAAGTTTTTAAAGATTTTGATTAAGGACAGCTAAATCATCATTGTTTTAAATATTCTGAAACAGTTTTATATCATCCGCATAAGCAAGTACGGGACAAGTAGAAGAGAATATTAATATATATCACAAAGAGTAAGGGACCTAGATTAGAACCTTGTGGTTTACCAGAAGTTGACAAATACTTGCATGATTTAAAACTATTATTATAAACATAGTTGAAACTATTATCTTAGTATGTAAAGATAAGTTTTATAAGGTTATCTGTAAGTCCGTAAAATTCAAGTTTATTAAGTAAAACGCAATGATTAATGGTGTCAAACGCACTCCTAAAATATGTATAGATTACATCAGTGACTCGGACAGATGTTGCGTTATGACAGCCAAGTTAGTGACTATAGAACGACCCGAAAGAAAACCGTGTTGATGAGGAGAAACATATTTACTGACATGGTTGTAAATTTTACTATGCAATATATGCTCAAATACGTTTCTGAAATTTGGTAATAAAGCAATCGGCCTGTAGTTGTTTATTATTGTAACGTCACTTTTTTTATCTACTAAATTTGAAATTAATTTTGTATAAGTAGTACTAGAATGAGTTATGTCATATGTTTTTGAAAATAAAGTTGCAAAAGCGTTAATTATGTCTTGTGGGGTCTCAAAGGTTTCATCACCACAGTATAAATTTTCTGGAATTATAGTAGTTCTCTTTTTTATGCGAATAAAATCCCAAATCCCTTTGGGATTAATTTTTAATTTTTGTTCAATGTCATACATGTAATTTTTATATGCATCACTTATCTGACATTTAGTTAAAGCACGCAACCTCTCAAACTCAACACGATAAAATGTTGTCTTAAAAGATTTCTATTTCCGATGATAGTAAAACTTTTGTTTGATATTAAGTTTTATGTCTTGAGTAAACCATGGTGGATAATGATTAGTTGTACGACGTATTTACAAGGTACGTTAGTATCAAAATAAGAATAAAGAACGTTGTAAAAAGCTTTGACAGCGGCATTAACATCTGTATATGTTTCTAAAAAAATCCATTCAGTTTCAAGCAGGTTTTGATATAACGTTAAAAAGTTAGCTCTACAAAAATTGTATGATTTGTTGATATTTTTTGGAAACAAAAGCGGTTTACTGCATGTACGAATTGACGTGTTGACATAATTAAATTCAAAGTTGCATAATATTAAATTCCATCCGAGTTAGTAACATTATTTTATTGTTGCAATTGAAGTGTGTTAAAAAAATTTATTAGTCAAGATGTTTTATAACAACGTGATATGGTTGACACATTACGGAAGCAAGGTGTGTTAAAATCTCCAATAATCAAAACAGGTTTGTTTAAAATAATAATTGCAAGAGCTTCAAAGAAAGACTTACGTGTGTCTACAGGGGTATCTGGGGGTTTGTAAACAACTACAGAATAAAATAGAAATGAATTAAAATTACATTCCGAAACAACACATTCAATTAAGGGCACTAACAAATTTAATAGTGTAGTATTTAACATTTTACATAATACATTTTTAGAAAAGACTAAAAGCACTCCCCCTCCAGTAGAACGATGGATAGTGGAAAACGCTCTATTTATGCCAAGTACAGTATAAGATTGATCAAAAAGCTCAGAATTATGAATAGAGTACAATTAGTACAATTTGTGTAAATCATATGCGATTTAAAACAAAGTCCTCGAGTATTTTGATAATATATATGTAGAAAGTTATTTCTGTGGCAATCTAATTTTTCGAATTTTCAGTTACAATAGTCGGAATTCCAGAAATGTCGCAAATTCTCAATCCTAATTGTCCAGCCGACGTACGACGTAAAAGATCTTGTTTCACTTCACGATAATACTGGGTTTGCATAGTCGTATTATCACAAAAAATGTTGAGGTTTTTATATTTTTCCATATTTCAACTTTTTAATGTTCTTAAACAGATTATTCATATTAGTATCACTAAAAAAACTTTAAGAGACGTGAATTTTTGATGCGGGTAGGATCATGTTTTCCCAATCTGATCGGTTTTAGCTCGCTATGCTCAACCTCAAGAACTTTTAAAATATTGCGTAATAATACAGAATCGATATGTAAGTTGGTTAGTTCCAGCATCTTTGGAGTGAAGTTGATTTAATTCAGCACAAAGCTTAATATTTTCAGATTCTACGGCAACAATACGTGAGTTTATAATTTTATGTTGGTCGGTAACAGGATTTAGAACATCTAATTTAATTTTCTCAGAATTTTGGCATAATAGTTTATTCAGTAACTGTTCAAACTTAGGTATTGCAGAGGAATCAGTATTATCATCAGAATCATCATGCGGTACATCATGTGGTACAGGTTTCACACATCCAAGTATCAGTCCTATTATCACTGTTTGCTTCATCTACGTAGTAATTGGCTCTAATTACATCTAAGTCTGCAAATGATATGTGAAACTATTTTGCACAACCTTCAACACACTTAATTGCTTTGGATCGAAGACTAATATTTTTTAAACAAATCCCGCAAGATGAGACCATTTTTCACAATAAATATAAAAACACGCATAAACAAATAAAATTAAATATGATAAATTAGGATAGGTATATGGAAAAACTCTTCACATCACCCGGTTTGTTGTGAAGACCACGGAAAGGTAAAAAGTTATTGATAACATGAAATTAGTAATAAGCAAGTTAAATTTAATAATACAATAATTTATCAAATTGAAATGTATGATTAAATAATTAATTATATATTATGAAAATCAAAGCTGATTCAATATTTATTTTTATAAAAATAATAATAATAATTTTAATATAACATGTAAGTAGTGTAAATATTGTAATATTTATTTTTTTTTTAAAGCATTCTATTGTTTTTATATTGTTAATTTTTTGCTCAAAATGAAAATAAATAAAATGTGAGTGGAATTTACCAGATTTAAAAATATGTCTATATAAGGAAATACTTTAAATAACACTACTTACAATAAAGTATTATCATTGATAATTATAACACTTAAAGCACAGTATTAACAACAACACATTTGACAAATATGATTAATTTCCGCAATAATTTAACCACTTATAACAACAACTATTGAGGAGCACATGCGTAAGCGTTCACGTCTTATAATTTATAATATGAATAAAAATTAAAAATGATAATAATACAAAATTGTAAACAAGTTTATGCTACAAATTACATTCTATTTCAAGGTCATACATCATTGAGAAATCTTGAAAAAGTAAAAAAACCTTAAACAAAATAAGTAAACATAAGAAGTTACGTATGAGTGCTTAGACATGGTTAGAACTTAAAAATGATGAAAAATTATTAAATATAAAAAAAGGATATATTTTTTCTTTTATGTATATGTGCTGTTAGAGCCAGTATGGTTTTGACTCTTCGAAAAAACAGAACAAAATAGAGAGTGTATTATATAATAAGTTAAAGTCTGATCATTTAATACCCTTAAAATAAAAAGTTTAGCGTATGAAACGCTACTTATTCATAGTTGAGTATGAATATAAAAAAACAATTTAAACCATAATTTTATTAATTAAAATGTTAGTAATATAATAAATTAATTTAAGACATATTTTAAGACAAACAAAATTGTAATTGACATCTGATTTCAATTTATAGACTTTCAGAAACTGCTTGTATTAATTATATGACTTGATTAACACACTAAATTTATTGTGCAATAAATTTGAAAACAAAACGAAAATTATACACTATTTTTTCAATTACAAACTATTCTAATAGCATGACTTGATCAACAGTAAAATCAATGTGCAATAAATTTAAAAGAAAATACATTAATTATTTTTTTTAATACAAGCTATAAGAAAATATAAATCAATTTAAATCGGAAAATAACTAACTATAATTATTACTCTATATAAAACAAATTCAATAATCATTTTATTTTGAAATTGTACAAACACAATAAAATATTTAAAAAACAATGTTGTTATACAATGCATGTTTCCTCAAAGTAAATACTACTATCATTTATTTTTCTGTCACTGTTTAGACATATTACGTATATATCTGAATATATTTTATTTTAAACTTTATTTCTGTTAGTTTTTTAAAAGACTCATAATTCAAGTTTATATATATATGGTTTAACTTAATTAATTAAACCAATAAATAATATTTTAAAAAACAAGAAATTGAATAAGTTTAGGTTTTTCTTTTTAACTCAAAACTAATGTTTTCAAAAACAAATATAACTGACGAAACCGCTAGTCCAATTGCAAGAAATTGATAAGAAAATATAAAACGTTTGAATGATAAAGGCAAAACAGGATCGTCATTTTTTTCTGAATCAACTGAAAAGTTTTTGATCCATTTTTTTAGTAAACCTACTTCAAACATGCTCTGAATGTTTTTCTTCAAGATTTTTCCATACGGATTGCAGTTAGTAGTTGCTACAAAATTATCTCTGTCAATAAGTTTGATAATATGCAATTGTGACAAGTTCCTAGTAGAAAATGCATGTGCACGAAGTGCGGTATTAGTTGTTAAAAGCGCTATTTTATCGTGATTGGAAATACTTTGTATTACCTCTATAGTATTAAACCAACGTGAAGTGTTTGTGTTTCTCAAATAGTTATCTAAAGAATTATTTGCTGAAAAAAAATCTTTAATCAGATAGTATTCTCCATAAATAGATAGGCCATTATCCATAATATCCTGAAGACTAACAATTTGTTTTTCTTAAATATTTTTAAATAAAAATGAGTAATATAATCCAGAGAATGCTGAAGTTAATATTAAAGTCATTAGCACCCAAAATATGAATATTATTTTCATCGATATATTTTGAGGCATCTTTGTTCCTTGAAATATTAAAACTGCATAAATAATAAATATTGCTTCAATAGCACTCAATTGTTTAGTATTTAAAAATTTGCTTAAATTAAAATAAACAACAACGGTCAGTAATGTTGTTATTGCTATTCCTTACCACACGGTTTGTTCAAATATAAACTTTACATACTTCCAAATTGCAATAGTGTTTGCTTTGGGCACTAATATAATATGAGAAATCTTATTAGAAGTATAAGTAATATCAACATAATGTACAGGCATATTGCCGTTAAAATTATTTATTATATCTAAGAGGCCAAAACCAAAAAAAATATTCTCAGAATTTACTAGCGAAATGTTATGAAAATTTCCAATGTATTCAAAAAAATGTTTGTTTTCAACAAAACTAGATGGAACTTTGCAACCTTTGAAATAAATAATTGAATCTGAATAAAAAGTTTTAATTTCATTGATATTTATATTATTACATTTGCTTAAAAATATTTTATTATATTCCTGTCCGCAATTATCTGTAAAACTTTGAATTTTATACAAATTTCCAAATCTATCCAAAACAATTGTTTTTAACATCAATTGATTGCCAACAAAGCTAAAAAGTTTATCAATACCTCCAAAATCGTAACCTGTGTAAATAATAAAGTGGTAAGCAGTATAGTTTACTGCAAATTCAGAAAAACAGTTAACATTATTGCTTTGTTTCAAATAATCTTTTACTCTTGATAGTTGATTCACAATTATAATCACAAATTCTGGAAGTACAAAATTTCTTGGTTTACGTATTTGCGTACCTATAGTGATTGTTTGCTTCATATACATTTTCTTCAAAAGCTTATCGTATATCCAATTATTGCTGCTGGCAAAAACCACAGATGTTCTGAGTTTGCTAAATTTTTTTTGAATATTTAAGGCACATTCAATTATTCCTAATCCGTCTTCATTCTAAGCAAAAAATAAATTATATTAATTAAAATATATTTACAGTGTACAACATATTGGTGTAATAAAACTAAAACACATTCTAATATAATTTTTTTAATTGATTACAATATTATTTAAGTTAATTTAGTATTAAAAAAACTCATATTGTTTATTTAATTTGTAATTATAAGTTATTTAATTAATTAATATATAATAATGATTTTATACAATCTAATCCAAATAATAAGTTTTTTGTATAGATGTACTTGATGTCTGGCTTGCGTTTACAAAGTGAGTCAATTTTTACTGTTTAAAACATTATTTGTAATACAAACAATTTCACGGACCAAACCATATTAAAAAAGTTTGTAAAGACTAATTTTGTACATAAATTTTTAGCTTACATGACGCATCTATTTCAAGTATTGTAGAGAAAGCAGCTACTTTGGCGTCATTTCTATTTTCACATATAATTTGATAATCAAATTATTTTTTTACTTGTACATTCAAAAAGGATTAAACTATATTTGTTCAGAGTATTTTAGTAAAATTTTATTTCTAAATTGCATTAAAATGCATTTAAAAGTACTTAAAAACGCATTTATTTCTATATTTGAACACATTTTTTGGCTATTTTCAGTTATTATTTGACTAATATACTCTGAACAAATATAGTTTAATTTTTTTTTAATGCTGTGACAAAAAAAATTTATTATTAAATAATGTGTAGAAATAGGAATGACGCCAAAGTAGTTTCAACTACGTTACTAGAAACCAAGGTAGCGGTCGGTATGCTCTTAACAGCAAGTAGTTTAAATCGGAATGCCCATCGCCCAAGTATTTGTTATAAAAAAATTGAAAGTTTTTTAATTTTGCAAGTGTTAGAAGTTTTTTAGCCACATGAAGAAGAGGTGATATTCAATTTCTTAATGAACAACACTTCAGCAGGTAGTTTTGTCATTTTGATTCATGATTACAATTGGGTAGAGTTTTTATGTTAGAACTAAAAGTATCTATAAACGCATTTATTTTTATATTTAGATTTATTTTTTGGTTACTTCCAATAATTATTTGAATAAAATATTTTGGCCAAATATAGTTTAATCCTTTTGGAAAACCTGTTAAAAAATTAATTGATTATCAAATTAGGTATATGTAGAAATAAGAATGACGCCAAAATAACTGTTTTCACTAAAATACTGGAAATCAAAGTATAGTTTGGTATGCTCTTAAATGTAGTTTTTCTTTATCTAAAATAATATATTATCTAATTTGATTTTTGGTTATTTTAATAAATGTAATTGACAATTATTATTTTACTGATTTCTATTTAATGCAGATAAAACGTTTAGTTTGTGAACTAGACGGAATTGGCTTGGATAAAATATAGGTTTACAAATTGCATGAATTTTATTTCAGGGGGGAAGGGGGTGCATTATTGAGAAATTTGCTTTAGTATTTTTATAACATAGTAGTCTATTAATCGGTTTATGAGGGTATGAAACGCTTAAAAAAAATTCTATTATTAGTTTTTTAACTTAATCGCATTTTTTTGTTTAAAAATCGCAAATTTAACTAAAAAAAATTAAATTTACTAGTGAAATCAATCAGAAATTTTTTGTAGAGTTCAAATCTCTCACCATTTCAAGTCTATACCTTGTTATTGTTCTCAGTGAGCTGGGCAGAAAGGATCATTTTTTAATTTTTTTTAAACGTCAAAGTTGATGCATTTTGAAATTAATTAATTGGAAATTATAAATTTGTTATTAGTGTATTTGGGTTTTAAGGGTCTAAAACTCGAAAAATCTGCAAATTCAAAAATTTTGAATTCTGGAGACAATTTAACCAATAATTACCAAAAATAATAATATTCTCAAATTTTGGCGCTGATAGATTGAGTCTAAATTTGTGCCGCAAGCGCAAAAACTATCAAACAAAGAATAAAATAGCCCTAAATTGGTTCAAACAATAAAATATGTTTTTGTAAACTTCTGAAATGAGCTTAAAAAAATTTATGCCAAATAATCTTAAAAAAATGTTTAAGTAAAGAAAAAAAATTGTTTTTTCTAGATAGGCTTTTCTACGCCAGATAAGCACGACACTAACTATTTTCTATGTAGAAATGATTGCAAAACTCAATTTTTAATATTATTTGGTGTATAGTTCCTCTGAAAACTGCTAAACTGTATTTGTAAAAGTTTAAGTTGAATAATCGGCTTGTTTTTCCAGTTTTTTTTTTTAGTTTTAGACCCCTAAAACTCAAACACACAAAACAAATTTATATTTTCCAATCAATTTACATCAAAATACGTCAACTTTGGCAGTTAATTTTTTTTTAATGCTCGTTTTTACCTAGCCCTCTGAGAACAAAAACGTGGTTTTATGGCTTTTGCGGCTTAAAGACAGACTTGAAATGGCGCCAGATTTGGATTCTACGGAAAATTTCTGATTGATTTCACTAGCAAATTTTTTTTAGTTAAATTTGCGATTTTTAAACAAATTTCTCAATGCACCCCTCTCTGCTCTGGTTCGTTTAAAATAGAATTCCCATACCAGAACATTAAAAAAAATATTTAACGCTATGTCCGGACTGAAAATAATAAAATACAAACAGAAAAGCAAAGGCGTCAGAACACAAATTTATCAAACTAAATATGTGGGACATACTAAACAGAAGTATGAAAAAAAAAAAGAATATACCTACATAATAGACGACGTAAAAGTAAATGAAAAAGCGTAGCAAAAAATAGACAATTTTAAGGTTGGAGAAAGAGTAAAAGTCAGACTATCAGCTACTAAAATTGTATGTAAATAGGATCATAAAAAAGCAAAAAAATATAACAAAAACAGTATAGGCACAAGAAAGCGTAGAAATGTTTAGGCAATATTTATAAAAATTATTAAAAAAAAAAACGTAAAAAATGACAGCAGTAAAAAACATACTCGCTGACGCAACAATAAAAAAAAAAACGTTTACACAAACAAAAGAAACATTTGTAAAAAGCAAATGGTAAAACACAGAATGAACATAGAAAATGAAAAGCTAAAAAAGTACTTTGAAAATTAGAAAAAACCACAAGACATCTAAACAACAAATAGCTCAAAAGGTATACAAAGAAATATGCAAAAATTTGCCTTAACATTGTATAAAAAAATACGATTAAAGAAAAATGCATAAAAATACATAAACAAAGAAGAAAAAATAAAAAAAATAAAACAAATTTAAATAGAAGACTGGAGGATACATTTCTTTAAACTTTATAAAGAATTAGATAAAAAAACTGAGAGATAACCAAAAACAGCACAAAAATTGAAACAAATAAAATGACTAAAGAAACAAAAAACGCCAAGTGAAAATAAAATATAAAATAAAGCATAGATGTATGGTAATAAAGATTTGATTGAGAGATTGAGTAAGATAATAAATAAATTATAGAAGGAAAACGGATTTTCTAATCAATTCTCATACACAAAAAAAAAATAGCTTGAAAAAAAATATAGAAGTATAACGTTACTAAGTACAACATACAAAATCTACAATATTGTACTAAAAAAAACTAGAAAAAAACTAGAAATGAATGGGATGTTGCCAGACGGACAATCCAGGCTTAGAAAAAGATAGAAAACTATGAATACGTATACATACTACATCGTATAGTAGAATAAAAAACGCAAATAGAAAGAAAAGTTGTATGCAAATAATTGAGCACCTAGTGAAAAGAATAAAAGAAGTATATGTGGAAACAATTAAAAAGTGTACATAGTCAAATGAGAAATAAGTTTTAGACTACAAAAGGTTTAAGACAGAGATGCCTACTTATCTTTATTTTGTTTACAGCAAAATATCGAACAGTAATAAAAATGAACAAAAATTACAAAAAAAGCTAAAAAAACGGTAAGACAAATAAGTAGAATTGGTAATAAAACATTTGAATGTATGAGAATAAAAGAAATTATAATTGGTGGTGCAAATAGTTGTAGCTCCATCATGTTGCTTCAACCAAAGAATCAAAATCATTGATAAAACTTCAGTATCACAACTGGCAACCAAATTGCAATGTCTAAAGAGGTAGACAATCAAATATAGTTTAATGAAATACAAAGGTTTAAAATCAATTACCCAAACTCAATCTCTCTCTTACCATGTAAAATATAATTCTACAGATATACTATAACACAATACACTTTCACTTACAGAAAATATATGTTGTATATAAACAGAATAAACATTATTTTTTGCACTCTCACATGTGAATGTTGACACTTATATGTATCTTATGATTAGAGTGCGGAAAAAAAATCATTTATTTTTCTAAAATAAGAGCTTATAATAAGCATTAAAAATGTTAAAAAAAGATGCAAAAATGCGAAAAAGCAAGAAAAAAAAAGGATTGTTTGATAAATTATATTATAAATTAAACAACATTGCAAACTTCAATAAAAACTTCCATTATGCTTTTGAAAACTACGTCAAGTTAAATCGATGTTCTTTTTACACAAACAAAACATGATGCAAAACATAATGTAAAAGATAGAGATAAATAATTAAATCAATTCAAAAAACTAACAAAAAAGTACAAACATGAAAGTTAGGCAAAAAAGTACAACAAACCTCAAAAAAAAGCAGCAACTAAGCATTTAAAGCACTTATGTCAAAATCAAGCAAAATAAACAAAATAAGAATAGAGTTTTACTGTTGTATTTTTTTGTGAAACGTATATATCTAAAAGGATTTTGTTCTGCAATTAATATTTACTAATAAGCAAATGCCATAAATCCGCACTCTACTTATGATGATTAATTTACTATATTTTGTTTAGAATTATTTTTGTTAAGAATTTCTTAAGTAAATAAACTTCACTGCTTACTGTGTTGCCAATTGAAGAAGACATCTGTTGTTGGTGTGAATTTGTGATTACTGGATTGTTTTTACCTTTTTTAATACAGCTTAGGTAATTAACTTAATAACATTTTACAAATGTAATACAGTCACAAGCAATGTGTTTAGTTTTATAATGCTTATAAGCACAAAGCACTTTATTTTTTACCAAATTAGAAGCAGTTTTATGTTCTACATAACATCACATTCTACCATGTTGCTTTGACTGTATTTTTGTTTAAATTTATGTAATTATTAATTTTAAATTTTTGAACGGTTTTTGACCGATTTTTGGTGCATGCTGTCATATGTTAAAAATTTTAAACCCTATTTGCTATTTTTGTCTAAATTTTGTATTTTTTTATGTTTAAATGTTCTATGACTAAATTTTGCTATTTCTGACATTTTATAAAAATAATTTTACACTTTTTAACAGTTTATAGCTAAATTTTATTGACCGGATTTTGCTATTTACAAAGTTTTATAAACAGAATTTTAAAGTTTTGTAACCGGTTTTGTCCAGATTTTTTTATGTTTTAATATTTTTTGACCAGACTTTGTTATTTTTGACATTTTATCAATTATTTTAATATTGAATAGCCAGATAAAACTATTTTTAAAATTAAAAAAAAAAATGTTTATTTTCAGCAGATTATGAATAGATTTTGGTATTTTCTGAAAATATTTTGATGATTCATTGGTGGATTGTATTATTTTTTACGTTTTATGAATTAAATATTGCATTTTTAATTGTTTATGACCGAATTAAAAAAGTTACAACATTTTGTGTGTTTTTTTTAACTATTTTTGATATTGATAACACTACTTATTTCCTTCTAATTTTATTTAATCTTCAAAATATAATATTTGTATTAAAAACGCCTTTTTTGGATGTTACAATTCTAGTTGAGTAAAGACAGGGACAGTTAATTTCTACTCACTTCTTTATTTATTTATCTATCGAGAATAACTTAAATTTGAAGAGATCTAAAACCAATCCGCAGTTTAAATTCTTTTTGTTAAGAAACTGCAGTTTCTATATTGCGCGTTTCATATTTATTATTTCATACTAAATAGACTTACTATTTTATAATTATACAATTTTAAAGTTATACAAAATACGTTTAATAAGATTTGCACAATTTGTATGCATATTTCTCCCACAACCTGTAACAAAATTTGATTGTTAATTAAGTTTTTTAATCGCACTCAAACTAAGCACATTTCTTGAGTAATTTGTTTACATTTTATTCTTTTTAAAGTTAACAAAAAACATATTTTTGGATTGAACTTTTCAGATTTTTGACTTCAGGATCTGATGATTTTTTTTAATTTGTCTTCTATCTGTAATTTTTTTAATTTTAAACTTTTTTGCAATAATTGATGAAGATGTTTTTTGTTTGCATACAATAGCCTTAAATTCTTTTATTATATTACGGTCTACATCATTAATAAGGCTATTTTATCAAATTGTCCAGATTGAATGAACTGTAGTTTTTTTTTTATTTTGCAAAAATAATTCTGTGTTATACAACTTTTATGCTCACCGAAAATGAGCGCAATCTGATTTTTTTTTAATAAAGTATTTTTGTACATTTATACATACGGTTTATTAGTATTTTTTTAATTGACAACTCGTAACTTAATAACAAAAAAATAACGGCTAAATAATAATATAAAACAAAATAATACATGGGCAATTCCATTTCAAACGGACCCTTAAAACTCAAATACACAGAACAAATTTATATTTTCCAATTAATTCACATCAAAATACGTCAACTTTGGCGGTTACAAAAAATTTAAAAAATGCTAGTTTTTGCCTAGCCTACTGAACAAAAACATGGTTTTATGGCTTTTGCGGCTTATAGACAGGATATAGACTTGAAATGGCTACAGATTTGGATTCTATAAAAAAATTCTGATTGATTTCATTAGTAAATTTATATTTCTTTTGAGTTAAAATTGCGGTTTTTAAACAAAAAATGCGATAAAAAAAAAAATTGTAGAATTTTTTTTATGGGTTTCATACCCTCATATATCGATCAAAGGACTACTAATAAGTTATAAAAACTAAAAAAAATACATAATCAAGTTTCTCAATAATGCACCCCCCCTAGCACTGGTCCGTTTAAAATAGAATTGCCCACTTACCTTAACAAATTTCTAACAAAAATAATGTGTAACTTACCCAACATTCCAGTTTTGAATTTTTTAAATTTCTTCTACGTTTATTGTTTATGATAAATATAAATTCATTGGCAATTAACAAAGCAACAGTTAAAACATTAATACTTGTCAAAAAAACAACCAATTCTTATTAAATATAAAAAGTGTAAACTAACAAATAAATTACTGTTTAAAATGTCAAAATGTTTATGAACTCTTTATTAGATCTTTCAAAAAGATGCCACCTTAACTGTTAAAATAGTTAAAACTAACCTAACGATAACTTACTGTCAAAATGAATGAAACTAACCTAACAATAACTAACTGTCAAAATTATCAGAAAGTAATAAGTATCAAAAACTGATTACATTGTTGTTACCAAAGCTGTGCAAAAAATCAAAATGTCAATATTTGTTAAGAAAAAACTGCTAATAAATAATCACAAAAAACGTAAACGTAAACATTTTATTAGACTTTTTAATAAATTTTACTTTAATTGTCACAATGAATAACATTAACCTAAGAACAAATAATTGTCAATATGTTTAGGAAGTAATAAAAGTTTGTAAATGTTAAAAACAGATCACTTTAATTCTTAAAATGTTAATAATCCTTTTTTTTAATACGACCATCTAATAATAAATATTGAAGAAAATGATAAATTGTCAAATAAATTATCATTTGATCAAACGTCAAAATGTTTTTAACATTTTATTAGATCTCTTAAACACTTGAACTGTCTCTTAATCACTTGAACTGTCAAAATAATTAAAACTAACTTAATAATAATAATCAAATGTCAAAATGTTTAAGAAGTGATAAAAGTGTATAAAAGTCTAGCTGATAATTTTAATTGTCATAATGTTAACCTAACCTAACCAAAATATAACCAACTGTCAAAATGTTTAAAAAATAATAAAAGTATATAAAAGTAAAAAATTAATTACTTTAACTGTTAAAATGTTAACCTAACCTTACCTAACCTAACCTAAGAAAAATTATCAATTAAAAAAGAATTTAACATAACTACTAGCATTTAAAAAGTACAAAAACCTTAAAAAACAAAAAAAATAAACTATTAGCTGTCAAATAAAGAAATTTTAAAATAATTATTAAATGTTAAAAAAACAAAAATTTGTAACTGTTAATTATAAAAAATAAATATTAGTTTTTAAACTAACAAAAAATGTAAAAATATTTAAATTAAACAAAAAAATTAAAGGTATCTAGGGATACTTTTAATTTCATTCAATTAAAAAAATATCAAAATAATTATTAACTGTTAAAGAAAAAAATATTAAAACTATTGAGTGCCAAACAATAATATAACGTCAAATTATTTACTAAACAAACAAAAATTTTAACATTATTTCTGTTAAACTACACAAATAAAAAAAAACTATTACATGTCAAAAAAAAAGTCAAATTAATAATAAAATAATAAATTAGTATAAAATACGATAATAATTAAACAAAATTGTAAACACGTTTATGCTACAAATTACATTCTATGTTTAGGTAATAATACATCATTGAGAGATTTAGAAAATGTAAACAAATCTTAAACTTGATAGGTAAACATAAGAAGTTATTAGTGCTTAGACATAGTTAGAACTTAGAAATTATGAAAAATTATTAAATATAAAAAAAAGAGTATTTAATTTTCTTTTATGTATATGTGCTGTTGGATCTAGTATGGTTTTGACTCTTGAAAAAAGCAAAACAAATTACAGAGTGTATCATATAATTAGTTAAAGTGTGATAATTTAATAATTGCGGATAATCATAAAAAAACAATTTAAACTATTATTTTATTTATTGAAATGTTAGTAATATAACAAATTAATTTAAGACATATTTTAAGACACACAAAATTGTAATTGACATCTGATTTAAGTTTATAGACTTTCAAAAAATTCTTGTATTAATATGACTTGATTAACACACTCAATTTATTGTGCAATAAATTAGAAAAAAAAAATGTATACACTAATTTTTCAATTACAAACTATTCTAATAGCATGACTTGATTAACAATAAAATCAATGTACAATAAATTTAAAAGAAAATACATTAATTATTTTTTTAATACAAGCTATAAGAAAAATGTAAATCAATTTTGAATCGGAAAATAACTAACTAGAATTATTACTCTATATAAAACAAACTCAATCATTTTATTTTGAAATTGAACAAACAGAATATTTAAAAAACAATGTTGTTATACAATGCATGTAAAGTAACAATACATATTTATTAAAAATGTTGTTGCTTCCTCAAAGTAAATATAATTTATTGTTCTGTCATTGTTTAGTAATATGCCTAAACAATGACAGAACAATACTATCTGAATATATTTTATTTTAAACTTTAATTCTAATTTTTTAAAAGACTCATAACTCATGTTTATATATATATGGTTTAACCTCGAGTTTAACTATATTAATTAAACCAATAAATAATATTTTAAAAAACAAGAAATTGAATAAGTTTAGGTTTTTCTTTTTAACTCAAAACAAATGTTTTCAAAAACAAATATAACTGACGAAACCGTTAGTCCAATTGCAAGAAATTGATAAGAAAATATAAAATGTTTGAATGATAAAGGCAAAACAGGATCGTCATTTTTCTCTGAAACAACTGAAAAGTTTTTGATCCATTTTTTTAGTAATCCTACTTCAAACATGGTCTGAATGTTTTTTTGCAAGATTTTTCCATATGGATTGCCCTTACTAGTTGCTACAAAATTATCTCTGTCAATAAGTTTAATAATATGCAATTGTGACAAGTTTCTAGAAGAAAATGCATGTGCACGAAGTGCGGTATTAGTTGTTAAAAGCGCTATCTTTTCGTGATTGGAAATATTTTCTATTACCTCTATAGTATCAAACCAACGTGAAGTGTTTGTGTTTCTCAAATAGTTATCTAAAGAATTATTTGCAGAAAAAAAATCTTTAATCAGATAGTATTCTCCATAAATAGAAAGGCCATTATCCATAATATCCTGAAGACTATCAATTTGTTTTTCTTGAATATTTTTAAATAAAAATGAGTAATATAATCCAGAAAATGCTGAAGTTAATATTAAAGTCATTAGCACCCAAAATATGAATATTATTTTCATCGATATATTTTGAGGCATCTTTGTTCCTTGAAATATTAATATTGCATAAATAATAAATATTGCTTCAATAGCACTCAATTGTTCAATATTTGAAAATTTGCTTAAAATAAAATAGGCAACAACGGTCAGTAGTGTTGATATTGCTATTCCGTACCACACGGTTTGTTCAAATATAAACTTTACATACTTCCAAATTGCAATAATGTTGGCTTTGGGCACTAATATAATATAAGAAATTTTGTTAGAAGTAAATGAAATATCAACATATTGTACACATCGTTCGTTGTCAAATCTACTGTATATGTCTAGGAGGTCCAAACCAAAAAAATTATTCGCAGAATCTAGCGAAATGTTATGAAAATTTCCTATGTATTCAAAAAAATGTTTATTTTTAACAAAACTAGGTGGAACTTTGCAACCTTTAAAGTCAATAATTGAATTTGAATAAAATGTTTTAATGTCACTGATATTAATATTATTACACGTGCTTAAAAATATTTTATTATATTCTTGTCCGCAGTTATCTGTAAAACTTTGAATTTTGTATAAATTTCCAAATCTATCTAATACAATTGTTTTTAACATCAATGAATTGCCAACAAAGCTAAAAAGTTTGTCAATACCTCCAAAATTGTAACCGGTGTAAATAATAAAGTGGTAAGCAGTATAATTTACTGCAGATCCAGAAAGACACACAAAATTGGATTCTCCCAAATAATCTTGTATTTCAGATAGTTGATCCACAATCATAAACACAAATTCTGGAGGTATAAACTTTTTAAGTCCACGTTCTTGCGTACCTATAGTGATTGTTTGCTTCATATACATTGTTTTCAAAAGCTTATCGTATATCCATTTATTTCTGCTGTCAAGAACCACAGATGTCCTGAGCTTGCTAAAATCTTTTTGAATATTTAAAGCGCAGTCAATAATTGCAAATCCGTCTTCATTCTAAGAAAAAATTAAATTATATTAATTAAATAAAATTTACAAAGTACAACATGTTAGAGTAACTTTTTAAGTGTGTAATGAAACTATTACAATTTCGAAAAAATAGTCTTTTTATATCTTACACATTCTAATTTTTTTTGATTGAACCATAATATCATGTTTATTTTATTTTTAATTATATTATAATTATAATAATGATTTCATAAAATCTAATCTAAATAATGCGTTTTTGTATAGATGTACTTGATCTGGCTTGCGTTTAAAAAGTGAGTCAAATTTTACTGTTTAAATCATTTTTTTGTGGGACAATTAATATTATATTATAAATAATAACCACTTGACAGAGAAAACAATATTAAAAAGTTTGTAGACAGTATTTTTACACTAATTTTGTATATATTTTTTTTAACTTATATGACGCATCTATATAAAAACAAATTGTTTGTCTTTCATTTTCAAAACCATTAAAGAAAAGAAATAAACACAAATATTATGACATCTGGGCACTGATATTTTCATCAATAATAAAAAATAGAACATGGAAGAACTAAAAAGTAATTAAAAAAAAAAATAGAAAACGGGATAGATAAAATTAAGATAGCCCAAGGTGAAGTAGAAATTAAAAAAAAACTATAACACAATAAGAATTGAAAAATTAACAGAAGAAATTGTTGGGTACAAAAAATCAAAAATAGAAAAAAATCCATAAGCAACACAAAAAAATAATACTAAAATTATCAATAAGTGCAAAGAATTAGATAAAATAGATGAATTTTTATTTTATTTATTCAGCTTTTTACGGCTATTTTACATTGCTTCAGTAAGTCTATGACTTGTTTAAAAGAGGTTGATAAGACTCTTCGGCTTATTAAGAATCTTCCGAATCACCACGGTGAATGAAGAGTAAATTCATAATTGATCATGGTCATAGATTGCTCGAACTATAAGCAAGTGCCCTACCATTGAGCTATCACAATATGGTGCATAACAAAGTTATTTAAATAAATAAAATATTAAAAAAAAAACGGCATAGAATTAGAAGACTAGCACAAAAAAATACACTGTGCAAAAATAAGCCACTCAAAAAATTAAGTAATTAACCACTTTTTTAAATATTTTTTGTTTTAATTAAATAAAACAATTAGTACGCATACTGGAAAGACAGGTAAACAGTAGAATCAACTTCACAAAACAGAAAAAACCCAGTCATAAAATTGTAAAGTACTCTTTAAACACGTTTATTAGAATCGATATTTTTACGAGCTAAATTTATGCTTGTGTGTAGATAAGTAATAAGTTTTAAACTTATCTTAGTACTACACAGGCCTTTGTAAAGTACAATGTAGTCTGTGATAATAGATAAAAAATATTAAAAAACTGTGCAGACAGTAACATTGCTGGAAAGTAGAGTAAGTCAACGGGATGTGGCAAATCAATTAAATGTTAGTTGTTGCAATGTGCAAAGAACACACTAACGGTTTTTTTGCAACTGGCTTACCAATAACCTGGTATTAGTGTTAAAAGAACAAACCGCTAGAATGCTGTTTGACAAAGGTTAATATAATGGTTTAACAATTTGCTGTCCAACTACAAGACCTTTGTTTATTGCAATTCATAAAAGACTTGTTTTTGCCCTAAAACACATTAATTGTACAATGGACAACTGGAAACACAGTTGCTTTTAGATGTGGTTTACTAACGTTTTGGGCAAGAATTTTTTTTAAAGCACACACAAATCTTGTTTTGTTGACAAAGGCGCATTAACAGCACGACGATACATAGCATAGAAAAAAAACCTGTGATTTATGATGAATTTGTTGACGGTAGTTTTTTGTTGATGCAAGACCATACACGCCAAGACTTGTAACACAGTACCTTGGAGAAGCGGGTATTCCAAAAATAGACTGAATTGCTTAAAGCACAAATCTTAGAATAGAAGATGAGTCAATTTCCTATAAAAAATTTGCCTCAAGTTTTTGCGCTTCTTTTAGCTCTTGGAAAGAAACATTAAGTTTGTAAAACGGTCGCCTAGCGGCGCCAAGTTAATTTTTCGTCAATAAAGACGCTATTTTTAAAACTTACCATTTTTCCTCCTCTTTTTGTGCAACAATTTACATTGTGTAAACTAAAAAAAAGCTGATGCTTCAAAATGATCGGAACAAAAATAATTTGTTTCACTACTTGAATTTATATTTATGCCACCTGCTTTGTTGACAATGTTAAACTAAAGTTCCCTTTAAGGATTTTTAGAAAAACATTTAATTTTTTTTTATAACTGGTATCAGTTATAACTATAATATACGTTTATGCAAAATAACACATTACATTTATATTTATAAATAAACCTGGTCGTGACATTTTAAAGCTTGTGAGGTGATCTATACTACTAACAATAATAACATCCGGCACTTATGGCATGTTGCGTTGTGCGCATGAAATCGTTTGTTTAAAGTTTAAATAGCTGTTTGACTTTGACAGACATAAAATAAAACCAGTATTTAAACCACTGCTATTTTCCTGGGTCAATCAGTGTAGTTTGTGAATTATCAATAGCCATATTTGCTATACATATTGATACTCCTAGGCTTAAATCCAAAATCTTAATTTTATTGAGCATATTTGGGTCTAGCTCAAACACGTGTAGTATAAGACAACGCATACCTGCTCCAACAACACGTGGTAAGCATCGATTGGCCTCTATTGAAGAATATAACAACTTTCTCCAAGCAAGCATATACGACGTGCTGATCTCTATACCAAATCAAATGAAAAGTGTCATCCAAAATAAAAGTGGCAATACGCTATATTTTTATTTAGTTGATTTTGAAGAATCCCAAACTGTTAACGTGCTAAGCTAGCGTTTAATCTTTGACAGTTGACTGTACTAACTCAAAAAACTCAATTTAAATCAAAAACTTTAAAATAGCATATATTTTTACAAAAGATTAGTAAATATCATTAGTAGTCTACCTACGACCAACACTTTACAGATATTACAAATTTGTCAGTTATGAGAACATTGACAAATAGCAATAACTTTTTATTATTTTGAAAATTGTAATTAGATTGTAAACAAAAATGTTTGACAACTGACAGTACTTTGATTTTAAAAGATAACAACAGTGTTGTTTAGTCATTATTTTTATTTATTTAAATTTAAAAACATAGTCAATTAATAAATTTTTCAGATTGCAGTAGTTTAAAATCAAATGTGGTAGTTTTAGACTATTTGATTATTAGCTTCATAGCAAAAATAAGCTTTTGTTAAATAAATAAATTAAAACAAAATAATTAACATTAAAAAATTTGACAAGTGGTACTAATATTGACAAATACTATACGGTGACAATATTTTGATAGGTGACAATAATATAACTAATTACAATAACTTAACCATTGATAGTAGTTAACAGTTAGTTTAACAGACGATAGTGATTTGTTTGATAAATATTAAAGTTTGTCAAAAGTAGAATTATTGACAGTTGCCAATAGTGTGACATATAACAATAGTTTGACAGTTGACGCAAATTTGATAGATATTAATAGTATGACAGATAAGAATAGTTAAATATAATAAAATTTTAACAAGAAGCAATAATTGGTATAGAAGATGCTTTACAGTAAATATTTTTTTTAAATATCAATTAGTGATGGCCGCCATACAATAAATGTAAAATGGGCGCCACAAATATATTTTTCCGTAAACCACACAATGGGTGTTTATTTTGTCTAAAAAAAAATAATTAAATCTCATCTCTAAACTTTTGACAAAATTTTAGTAAAAATATATAAAAACTCAAACAAAAAATAATTGCTAAATAAAATAAATTAAAACAACTTTAATAAACAATTTTAGTTTTTTAATTGCCAATTTTCCATTAAATTTAATTAACTTAAAACTGGTTTCAAAAATTAATTATTATATTTAGTAATAAATGCCAAAGTATTGCAAATGCTTTTAAACTTGTTACGGACTATATAAACCAAAATAAGAATAATTAATTAGTAATGCTTACAATATTAGTAATGTTTAGATAAAAAAATATTTTTATAAAGATAAACTGATTCTATATAAAAATTGATATATTTATATATTTATTATAAAATATTAGGCAAAAATATTAGTTGTACATTCAGTTAACTTAAAAATTAATTTATTAACTATTTCTTCTTTTATATAAGAGCATAACTAGCCAATTATAACTTAATTGTAACTAATCTTTGTTTTTCAAATTGTTTAAATAAAAAAGCTGATTATCAATATTTAGTAATTAGTATCAAAACTTACCTTTAAGTTTAAAATTACATCATTATAACTTAAAACTACTGATATCACAACAGATATTAGTAAAAGTTGAATTAACAACATTATCAATTTAAATGAAAAATAAATGCTGCATACAGAACCTGCAGAAACACACTTACGTGTTGTAAATATCTGATAAAAATATTTTTTTTTTATATTGATTATATTATTATACACTGACATAATGTTTTATTTATAAAACAATAAACCTTATACTTTTATATTATCTATATCAGTGGTTCTCAACCAGGGTGCTGCGAGGGCATGATAAGAGCGTCGTAAGTTAAAGAATTTATTTTAGAAATAATTTTGTGCATAAGAAATATTAAATATTTTGCAAAAATTAGAAAAAGTTGAGTTTTTTTATAAATAATAAAAAAACATGATATTGTGCTTGTGCTAATATGTTCAATTTTGAACGCTACTTGACTTTAACATATATAATTTTGTGTTCATAATTTACTTAAACAACTTAAGAAGCAAATAAAATCTTTTTTTGTCTAACATAGAGTTTTTTAATTAAATGATTTGATTTGTTTTGATAATCATTTTTTTTTACTACTGTCAAAAATCACTTGAGTTTTTTTGTAAATAAATTAATGATACTTTGCCAAATTGCTAGTTGCTTCTAAATAAATTATAACTAACTTTTTAAAAACAAGTAAAGCAAAACCAGATGTTTTGTACTTGTATTGCACTGTTAATCTATTTAAAAATCAAAATAAATCAAAAAGAATAACAAAATTCATTTTTTAACTTTTGTTTCAATATCATGACTAAAAATTTTTTGTTACTATTTTTAATTTTAAATTGTTGAACCATATTAACACAGAATAAAATTTTCTGTGTACTACAACATCTTTGTTTTAAGTGTGTTTTTTTGTCTGCTGTAATAGTTGTATAAATTGTTATCTTGAATAAATAAACTGAGCATCAACTAAGAATAATTTTTGTCAACAATTATTAATCTGTTTGCTAAATAACATTTACCTAAAAAAAGTTAATAAATGTTGTCTACATCTAATGTATTTATAAAGCAATTTAAATTTTATGCTGCAATTTTATTATATTTTGTAGTACAAAAAAAGTTGAGAACCATTGATTTAAATGATGATATAAAAGTAAACATATATTGTCGTCATTGTGTAAATGCATATCATATTTGAAATTGTTTTATGTGAGATATTAAGTGCAGTAATACAAATTGCTAAAGTGCAATCAGTTTGGGTTGATATACTCTATATTAAATATTGCAATTTATTCAAGTGTTGTAAACAATCCAATTTAACTTAATTCTATATTTACAAATCGACATTGGTCACTCGCATTTGAAATAAAAACTACGAATTTGATTCCGCTAGAATACTCTTGCATATTTTTAAAGTATTTAAAAAATTATTATCACTTACAATTTATGCTGAGGTTTACAATTTTCTCGTCCATGTTAGTCGACACAGATGAACTCTTGTTGTGAAGCATTGCATAATTGTCTATTATTTGTTTGTTGTTGCATTTCAATCGTATTATTTTAATTTAAGTTACTATATAAATAAAAAAATAAATTGTCAATTTATTGTTTATATTGTAATAAATCGATTCTTCCATTTAAGTATATGTAATCTTTAAACCGCACCACTTGTAACTTATGAGTAAAGAGCCGATTAAAAAGCATTAAAAATACGAAAAAAAGCGCTTAAAAAGGCATAAAAATGTTACTAAAAAAGCATAAAATAGCACCAAACATGTAAAAAATCATTAAAAGGGCTTAAAACAATTGAACAAATAAGAAAACTTAAAAAATCCAAAACTATAAAATATTTTAATAAAGGTTTTATAACATTTATATTTACAACAGTTTGAGTGATGATATTTTTCACACACATTTTAAGTAATATAAAAAAACTTTTAAATAACTAAAAAAATTATCTACGAAAACAGTTAATAATTAAATGTTGCTCTAAGTGTTCAACTGTAAAATTCTTCGATCACTTAAAATGTTTTTGAAGGCGAAAAAACATGTTTAAATTTTGCTTTAAAAGCTGGATTCATATCGAAATCTGGAACATTCTCTCCACTCAAAATTTAGTTTATTTTATATAATGTAGATAAACCTCCATTTTTCATAAATACATCTACGGATTTTGATTTTACTGTTTGCCTAATACAGCCTACTTTTAAAATTGCATCTTGAAATTATACTTCCATTTAACGTATTTTCCTGTTTTTATAGCAATTTTATGGCATGACCCAAAACCGAAAGCTAAATTATTTTGAAATTTCTAATTTTTTAGAACTGCTTGGCAGTTTTTCACTGATTTACTTGCAGGATCCGAAATTGTATTATAACGTAAAGTATTAATAAAGCAAAAAAATCGTAAAAAACTTAGTGCTAAATAATTACACTCTTCACAATTTGTGCATATATTTAGACTATTTAGCGTAAGCATATTAATCCGCTCTCTACTTATGAGTGTTTATTCAATGCGTTTCAATAAATAATGGAGAAGTGACAAAATTATAAATCTCTAGTTGCTAATCTAATGTAGTAGCATTGGAATTTTTATTTAAAACTTATTTTAATTTATTTGAATATAAATTTATGCAAATATTTCATGACATTGACACAAAACTGACTAATATTGGTAATAGAGTTACTTTATTAGAAACTAAAAACGCTGAATTTAAATCACAATTAAAACAACTAAAAAATAAAAAATATAAAAAAAAATTAAAAAGCTTTTTTAATAATTTTTTTATGTTGGCCATCCGCAATTTGACAAAACCTCAACAAGTAAAAATAGTTTTTAAATATTTTAAATAATTAAAGAATGTCAATTGCTTGGATGTAACAAAAACGTAGTATATTTGTTTCAAATCTAATTGGATTAAAATTTCTTAAAAAAAATTTTTATACAAAATGTCTTATTACCAAAATCTACAAATGAATCTACTTATTAGTTTTTTTTTTTAATAATTTATTTAACCTTTAATAGTATTTTTTGAATTTAATAAAATTACTGCGTAAAGTTTTTCAAATCCAATTTTCTCAAATTTTCTTCAAATAAACTAATTATTTTTGTTCTGTAGAACGTTTTTAAAAGACAATTTAATATACGACTTCACTTAATTGTCTAAATAATTAATATAACCTTCAGAATTTAAATTATTTAAAGAGGGTAGAGGGATAAGATGGGTGTGGCGGCCCCCGCACGATTTCTGTTGCAAATATGCAAACCTTGTTTAAAATTAAAAAAAAAAACAAAATTTGCATGCTCATCAACTTTTTTTTTTGACTTGTGCCATAACTGTAGTAAAAAATGCGTTTCTTTAAAACTATCTCACTATTTATTTTTGTGTGTTTCTTTTCGGTTAGTTGTATGATCGGATTTGAATGATTTGATTGTATTACACTCAAACATAGAGCGTATAATTTTGTTCAAAATTTTAACGGGTCTTAGAACCTCAATAACTCTATGCAAACAGTTAAAAAACATGAAAAAAAGTTCTTATGACCGTAGAAAAACGTACTAAATAGCATAAGTAGCCTTCTAAATCAGCTTCATTTTCCGCTTAGCCTGTAAGCATGTAAATATTTTTATTTGTTTGCGCGACAACTCAAATTAAATTTAAAAAAAATTCTATTATTTGGTAACAAAAATATAATTACGCAAATTATTGACTAAATATGACTCGTATGTATATATATTTTTTTAATAAAAACAATGTAATGGATTTACATATGTTAGATAGCGTAAAGAAACCTTAATTGTCTTCGTTTTGTACTTAAAATATGAGTCCCAACAACACTGCAATATTTAAATTTGGCGCGATGTCGGTAAAAAAGATTACTGTAAGCGGCGCTTGAATTCCTGTAGCGCGCATTTGAGGTTAGAGCTACCCCATGTTTGGCAGTGTCAACAAACATCGTAGTGGATAAATGTCATCCAAAACTTGAGCAGTTCAGGTAATGTTAACAGTACAACTTCTAATTCTTGTTTGATATCATTCTAGTTTATTTTTATAATGCATAACCTGGAAATCAAATTATTTTAAAATATGTTTTGCAATATCTTAGTTTAACAATCATTTAACATTTATAATTAACAATCGTTAAAACATTACCGACAATTACTTTGATTTGCAGTATTTCAACAAAAATAGAAACTTTGGCGTCATTCCTGTTATTACATATAAGATAATCGATTTATTTTTTTTACCAGTATATTCAGAAAGGATTAAACTATTATAAGTCAAAGTGTTTTTTGTCAAATTATATTTGCAAAGAGCATCAAAATGCATTCAAAAAACTATTATTTGACTTAAACACTCCGACATACCACAGTTTGATTCTTTCTAAATGTACCAGTGAAAAAATAAATTGATGATCAAATTATATGTAGCAAAGTTGCCGTTTTTGTTAAAATACTACAAATCAAGGTAGCGGTCGGAATAGTCTTAATGATTAAAAAATAAGAATTAATTCATGAGTTCATTTAAATAATTAACATTTTCATTAGCCAAAAAATGATCGCTAATTGATGTTGTTTGACATTGTTGCAGGTTGTTAGTTTATGAGTAAATAATGTCACTAAAAAAGCAAAAAATTGAACTATTGACAACCTGAAGCTTCGTCTGACACTGCTAGATTTTGCAGTGTTAGAAAATGCACCTAAAGAAGATTTGGACACTGCATCACAAATGTTATTGGTGACGGACACTCCGGAAACAGATTCACAAGCATCAGTAAAGACGTCGGAGTCATCTCAATCAACAGTGGATCCATCGTATAATTTTTGTATCAGAAACATTCCTGTGGTAGAGATGGTTGAAATGCCCTTTCAGCGATTGATTTTGAGTCATAAATGTTGCTGTGTGTGTTTGTCTGAGCCGAATTCATTAGTCGTTGTTTTGCTCAAAGCGCACTCTGCAAGTTTTTCCAGACAGTCATATATTCGTATCGTTGCTGTACACATTATTTGATTAATCAACGTTTTTATGGCGACGATCTCAAAGAGCTAAAAGTTTATTCACCATCAAGTTACATCGATAAATCTCAGTTGGTCTTGTTCTTGAACGTAGTGTAAATCAAGCTCTTTTTGTATTTTTTTTAAGTTAAAAACTAGAAATTCTAACAGCGAGACAGCGTTGATTTTTGAATTGAAAGTTTCGGATTATTGCGAATCTGTTTAGAAGTATTTTAAGGTTGATGTTTTACCAACACACCTCGGCGTACTAGCTTGTTCTCGTGAAGATTTAATATTAAACCATACGTTGCCCTACGTAAAACAGTTGCATGGGTAGAAAGAACAATTAGTTTTGATAGCGGATGGTACATATCTGCTACATAAAAAGAGTACTAACAACTACTACTAACAAAAATCATATTTGGGTAAAAAAATGCACCGTTATGTAAACCGTTTACAGTTTGCAACTCAGATGGTTTTATAGTCGATACATTTGGGCTATATCTGAGTACTATGAAAGACGCGGAAATATTGCGAGTAAAGACAAAAATAAATTGTCAAAGCTTTTGAGGGAAAGTGACGTCTTCATTCTTGATAGAGGTTTTAGAAATATGAAGAACGTGTTGGAATCTAAAAGATACATTGTGCTGATGCCAGCTTTAAAAGGCAAAAGAAAAAACAATTATCTACTAAAGAAGCTAATGATAGCTGGTTTGTAAATAAACTTAAATGGGTTGTAGAAGCAGTGCATGGGGTCATTACATCGAAGTTTAAACTTTTGCACAACCAACTAGATAATAAACTATTACTTGTTGCTCAAGTGTACTGCAGAATTGTTTTTTTTCTGGTTAATACTTTTGGAAAACGCTTAAACTCCGATGCAAGTATGCAAGATGAAGTTGCCACCATCATGCTTACAAAACAAAGTGACAGCAATGCATTAGCAAAAGAAATGGAAGAGGGTAACTGAAACAAAATAAAAAAGTCATTCTAACTTTTAAAATTGCCAGATGTTCAAAATTTTCCCGAGATGACAGAAAAATACTTTAAAATTCTGTTCACTAGTACCTATCAGTTAACCCAAAGTATATCCTACTTAGCAGAGCAATATACAAAGAGGAGGATTTATAAATGAATTATTTAGTTGAAGATAACACGGTGCAAAAATGCGAGATACAGTCGCGGCATATTAACAGTAAAATATACAAATGCTATGTTCACTATCAACCCAACACGATCGAGTATGGTGGTATTAAGCGTTACGTATGCAACTGCCCTAATGGGCTTCGAACGGTCGGCTGTTGTTCGCACGTTGCTATCATCATATATATTATTTACTACATGCAAGATATTTATCAAAAATAGTACGTCCTGCATAAATATTGTCAACATTATTCGAAGTGCAAAGAATTCAGCCGGTGATTAACGAAGATAGCGACAACAAAGACTGAGTTTTAGATGTATGATTTTTGTATAAAGTTTTGATATGTATTTTAACATTTGTATTGGATATTTGTGAATCAATAACAATGTATTTTCTTCCAATACGTAATTATTGTATACTTCACAATCAAAAAATATTTTCATAGGACCAATTGTATTTGTACTCATAGTATTAAGAAAAAAGTTATGAAACTTTCCAATGTCTCCAAAAGCTTTTATAATATTTTTACAATTTGAACTAAATGAAACTTTGCAACCTTTAAAATTGCTTATTGATTGTGTATAAAAACGTTTAATTTTGTTGATGTTTATATAGTCAAAAGTGCTTGAAAATATTTTATTAAATTTTAGTCCGCAATGTTCTACAAAAGTTTGAATTTTGAATAAGTTTCCATATTTGTCTAAAACAATTGTTTTCAACATCAATTGACTGCCAACAAAATTAAATAAAGTGTTTATATTTTTGTTTCCTGTATAAATTATAAAATAATAAGCAGTGTAATTTATTGCAACTCCATGGTAAGGGCAAAACAATTCATTGCATTGCCCTAAGTACTTAATCATTTTTGTTATTTAGTCCAAAAATAAAAATAGAAACTCCCGAGGTATAAGTAATTTATTTACCAAATAAAGTGGTTGCGTAGCAATAGTGACTGCTTGCTTTATATACATTGCTTTTAGAAGATCATCACTTATCCAACTGAAATTGCTATCAAAAACCAAAGATGTTCTGAGATTGCTAAAACCTTTATGAATCTTGATGGCGCATTTTACTATCCCAAATAAATCTTGGTATTATAAGTAATTAATAAATATATTATTTAAAAATATGACAATTTTATTATTTACAGTAACATTATACCAAATAACATTGTTATAATGTGTAAGATTTGCTTATTTTTATTATTACTAGTTTCGATTTGCAAATTTTAAATATAATTCAATTTATTTTTGATGGAATAAAAAATAAAAACTTATACAATTTAATGCAAAATGTGAGTTTTTTGCATGAATATACTACATACTGGGCTTGCGTTTATACAAAGATCATACATTGTGTTTTGCAAAAAGTTGAGGTAAGCAGCGCCTGTTAATCGGTTTAGTAAAACAACAGAACCAAAAAACCTGTTGCCTACAATACCCATCTAAATGTGTCTGATGTGTACATTCAATTACAGCATACAAATTTTTGTCGGCCCAACAATGTGCATTATTAAAATTAACAACTCCATTTCGTGTGAATCCGGCTTCATCCGTAAATAAAATTTTGGTAAGAAACTGCGGGTCTTAAGCATCCTTGCGTAGAAACCAGCGACAAAAAACTAAACGAGTCTGATGATCAGTTAAATTTAAGGCCTGTCCTTGTTGTACATGGTATTGATAAAGCAGCTGCTCGTAGAGGGTTCTCCAAACAAGAGTAGCACCAATTCTTACCTTGGCTGATATTTTCCGCATACTTGTTCTTGGATTATTCTCTATTTGTGCTATAAGTTCTTGTTCTGCTCTATGAGTAGATACCAATCTTGTGTTTTTAAATTGAACCGGTATCTCTCAATATTTAGTAATTTTTTTCAAACATACTATGTGAAATAATCTGGTAATTTGGATAAGCTGCTACATAAAGACGTCGCGTTTTGGTAGCAATCCCATTAGCACAACTATACATGAAATGCATGTCGGCTAGTTCTGCATTAGAGTAATCTATGGCAGATTACTGAAATGAATGTAATGAAAACTTGTACACTAACAACAATTGTCAAATACTGAATGTTCATTTTACAAAACATCAGCCAACTATGATAAAAAAATGCAAGTTTTTGCAAAATTAAAAATTGAGTGAAAACGAATAATAAAAATAAATCATGTTCTATGTCTCTAAAATTTAAACAAAACAGGCAGCATTAACAAAAAAATTGTAAATTTTTTTAATGTAGATTGTTATAATATTGTGGTTTTTGAAGTACATTCATTTAAAATATTTGAAACTTAAATCATTTGCGTATGTAAAATATGTTTCTTTAATATCGTCGAAACTTGCATATCATTTTTTTATACTCAAACTCTTTTTTAAGTTCTTAAGCGGCATTTATTATTCACTCAGACTTTGTATGACATACAAAGTTTCTACTAATACATATAAAAACAGATAAAAAATCGAGTATTTTACAATGGCGATTGAAAAAGTGATAAATAAAGTAAAAAAAATATTTATTGAAAAAAGGAGGCAAAATATATTATTGAGAAAGCTCAAAGCGTTTGTGACACTCTAGTGAAATAGTAAATTCAAGTTCGGTGTGCGTAAATAAAGTTGATATGTCAAAACAAAGTAAATAGTTTAATGCACAATTTTAAAAAGGCGGCATTTTTAAAGTGATTACTTAATCTCAGACATTTATAAAAACCCTGTAGTAGTTAGCAAACCGCGCGCAACATTTGCAGACCTGTTAAAACAAACAAGAATATAGATAAATAGATTTAAATTCAAGAAAATTGAAAAAAAGAAAATAAATTGTTGCTAATAGTAACAAAATGAAAGGTTACAATGTGTTAAAAACTAAAAACAAATTCACCGAAAAACTAGTAATGATCAAAAACTAGGAAAAAACTTTTGAAAAAAATTATGAACAAGTTAAATATAAAAAGAAGTACAATAAAATCCAAAAAAAGCTGTTATAGTCAAAAATCAGCGGAACAAATGATAAAAAAAAATAAATAAAGATTTTAACTCACAATTTCTAAGATAAGGAAGTATTTACAAACACACAAACAAAAATAATACAAGAGGACAGAAGAGAAGGTAGATAAAACGTAAAAAAATAGACAGAGAGAAAATACACAGAGCCATAGTAACAGAAGAAATGACAGAAATTGAAAACATAAAGAAGAGATGCAAAAATTGTTGGAAAAAGCAATTTTCAAGTACATAAAGTGCAAAAAATAAGAAATGAAAAAACAAAACAAAAAAGCAATACAGGTTTGGTCATTATAATACATTGTAGCTGAAAAAGCATTCGTTTTTCTAGATTGAATGGCACATCTCCAAAAATGTTTTGAATTCTCGGTACTTTACGTACTGCTTGTAAAGACGTGAAGTTTTGAAAATTAAAACCGTTTATGTGCTATTTGTTTCAACTTAATTTCTTGCTAGACCAAATAAAAAAATTGTTGTGACTTCACATTTTTTCATGTACATATACAACAATTATTTGTATATAGTCCAGTAACTTTGTTGTTTAAAGATGGGTAGTAGAAATAATGATGGAGTTGCGCAATGTCTTGAAATACCTTGTAGAAAAAGTATTAAAACTAAAATACATCTGTATTGCATTTTTCCATTTTGGGGCGTAAACAAATACGGTGCATACACGCTACTTTTATTCTTTTTTTTTTAAGTAATGTGTTGGTTTCAGCAGTAGCTCTTGAGAAGGCAATATCTTTTTTTTTACTGCATTAGTTTTGCTGTTATTTTGTCTTTGTAATTGTCACTAATGTGGTATTAGTTTGAGTTGAGGTGGTTTTGGTTTTGCAAAATTCACCCAGTCTATTGCGGCAACACTTGCTGTCTCTGGCTCATCTCTTTCTTCTTATACCTTATTTTTCTGTCTTACTTTTTACACTGACATCTATCTTTTGCATTGACTTTAGGTACCTTTTTTGTTTTTCTTTATCTTTATTAGCTTTTTCCTTGTCGTATCCTCTCTCTTTCATAAATATTGTGTGCAGTTTTTTTTAGCTATGTTTTTTTTGGTAGTCTTAGATTTGCTAGTTTTATTTCTAGAGAGAGATTCTTGAATCTACTTTTGAGGTTAGGTTAGGTTAGATTCTTAAATCTTTATTTGAGGTGAGTTTTTTGTGTCGTTTGGTTGCCAGATATACTCTGACCATTTTGAAAGTTGCATTGTTTGACAGCCTTGAGATGGTATATCTACCGTTTGGAAATTGCTTAGTTAATTTTGTCAATTTGGTATTCTTGAGCTGTTTGTTTCTTTTTAATTTATTTTTCCATGTTTGATTGGTGCTAATGTTTCAGTAAATGTTTTTCTTTTGTCTATCTTTTTACATTTTATTCCTTATAGTCATAATTGTTTTGGTCTTTATTGTTTTCTTCCTTTTCTATCATATTTGCATTACAACAATCTAAGTTGCAATATGCAAAATATGCCTCACCCAAGTGCAGAGGACGCATTTGACCAGAACGTGAACTATTGACGCTCTGACTGTAGCGATGTTTTAGTTTTTTTTACGGAATTTTAAACCAGGTGGTTTTTAAAATTTGCAGAACCCGTTTTCCTTAAATTTTGATTTTTTTCAAAATTGTTTTTTGATCAGGAACACTTTAGGTTTGATTTAAATCGAAGCACGTGCAAAATGCGTTGCAATTACAAAGCGTGTTTAAAATAAGCCTCCACGATAAAACCCCCGTGTTTATCTGACTACGGCATATTGAATACTGAAACCTTATTGTCTACCCCACCTAACGGGTTCAACCGCGCCGCTTTATTTGGCTAGGTCAGAAGGACTTTTATGCTATAATCTTTGATGTTATCAGAACTTTATTGTTTTTCAATGAGTATTCTGTATGGATCCGAACCGAATTTAAGTTTAAACTTTTTGTTAATATAAAAGAAACAGATGCAACGCTCGTTATGAGCTATCCAACGGTGCGGCAAGATAACTCTAGCTCTGAAGCTGATTGGAGTCCCAGGCGGGTGTGCGTGGTTTCGTTTAAGAGCGGGGATAATAATATTTTGTTAACTTGTGTTTTCGTCGTCATCATGCGTTAGAGTAACGAGCAGCTTGCGTTTGCTTTGAAGGTTCATTTATTCAACGGCCGTTTGATGGTTTCAACCCAGCGCGCATGCCTAAATCGCTTCAAAATTGCACCATTGGGTCCTGTCCTGGACCGGAAATCATTTTTTTCTGCATCACAACGATTGGGGAAACAGGTTTTGTGCAGAAAAGAAGAACTGGAGACGCACGTTTTATCAGAACACCTGAGAACATCGAAGCAGTAAAGGTTTCAGTTTTGCTCTGCGGCGTTTGGCGCGCAAACATGAGCCTGCTCTTAAAATTTCTGATTGTTTTGTGAAACAAATTCTGCACTATGAACTTCATTTTACCTATCTGTGACTTTTTTTGTAGAGTATTTGAAACCCCGAGTTTATACCAACCGCACACAGACTCTGGACAACCTTAAAAGAAACATTCAGGAAGAAACGGCCAACATACTCATCAATATGCTGGAGAAAGTGATAAGATACACCAGAATTTGGTTTAACCAGTGCATTGTGCGTTACTTACCCGTTATAATTTTTAAAACGATGTAACCGCAACTTTAAATGTTAAAATTAAAAACATATTTTTTTATTGATGTTTGATGATCTAGTTTTAAGGTAATTAATACACGACGTTGATGCACGGTGTGATGGTTGAGAGGTTCAGCTTACGTTGCGTCAGTTATATAAAAATTTAATTTTAAAACTGGGCGTAACGGTATAGATTTCTTTTTGTTACTTTTATCCAATTGTAGTTTTTCGATATTTCTATACTGTAAAATTTAGTTAGTAGTAGCAATTATTTTTGTTTTCACTAATCAATGATAATAATAATTATTACTCTTATAAAACATTAGATTAATTTAAATTAGTTGTAGGTCAAAAAATTAAACAAGGTGATTACCACTGCTCAGTTGTGGAAGAGGTTACAAGCAGAAACAAACATTAATCCGACATTTAACAAATTATTTAAATTCGAAGATTCATAATTAGTTTTTACAATAGTTTGACGCTTGTATTTATAGCAATTTTGATGTTGTTTTTGATTAATTACGCGATTACATTTTTACAACAAATTATCATGTTTGATCTAAAATTGTTTACATTTATATTATTACGCATTCCACTTTACATGACATTGATTTTGTTGATGAAAACACTGATTTTAGTTCATTTAAATTAGTTTCCATTAGCTATATTACATATTACAATTCTAGTATCATATTGTAGCAAACTTTGTCTACTTTAAAATCGTCCTAGAAAAGTTTTTTCAAAAACTAGTCCTTTAGGGTTATAATCGCCAAAATTGAAAAAAAAAAAAAACGATTTTTTCGCGGTTTTTTCGATTTTTGACAAAGTTGCGTTCGGCGCTCGAGGTCACAAACTTGGATTATTCATTAGACCAACATCATAAACAAGTCTGCAAAAAATTAATACCATTAATAGTAAATCATAAATCTAAAAATTTACCTTTACTATTTGGTATACTTATATATTGAACGCAATTTAAAAACCCAAACGGGTTAGCAACTAAGTGTGCAGGGTAATTTTCGGTACAAGTAACTCCCATTTTAAACTTTTCAATTAACCACGATGCTTCATGTAAATTTTATTTTTTTTGTAGAATAAATTTAATGTACTATTAAAAAAAACATTGGCAAAAAATTTGACAAAGTAGTAATAGATGGCATATTTATTGATAACTGAACGAGGAAGTATACAAATTGCATCAATTAACTAATTGTACCAATTGTAAATAAAAATGCTGCAAACAGCGTAGATGTTGCAATAATAATTAAAGGGTAATTATTAACAACAATGCAAAACAAGAGTATTGCTACTATAAACAATTAATAAACATAAAATAATAACAACACAGATACAGTGACATTATTAGGTAAAGAATTAACGTATTATTTTTTTAAATTTTTTAGTGGGGTAAAGAGCGGTTTAGCCGATTGCGTTTTATGTATTACTTTTTATTTTGTATGTATTTGTATTTAGTTATTTAATTATAGAATTGTTATTAGAATATGTTTTGTACTGTTGGATAATAAACTTTATTATTTCTTTTTTATTATTATTATTATTATTATTATTATTATTATTATTATTTATTATTATAATAAATATTATACACATATGAACAAGTAATAAGGGTTTAAAATTAACAACATAAAACACAGAGTTATTGGCTTAATGAACTAATAATAGAGGAACGGATAAGATACTATATGTAGATGAAGTGATAACCATAGAGAAAAAAATCAAATACCTCTGAAATGACACATGGAAACCAAATAAAATATAGAAAAAGTTTAGTGTAGACTTCTGCCACACAAAGGAGCTCCAGAAAAAGAAGCCATATAGTTAATAGCAACGGCAACAAAAAGGAAAATATATCCCAAAAACATGGAAAGAAGCCAAAAGAAAACAAAAAACAAAAATATAATCAAAAAAGCTACAAAAGCAAGCTTGGTTAAGATCAGTATGGCTTGCAAATTTACAAAAAAAAACATTCAAAATAAAATAAAAGTAAGAGCAAGCAAAAATACGATTGATAGATGGCAAAGACAGTAAAGTTATGAAGCAAATAGAGAACAACAAGAAAACTAACTACGGAAATAAAAAAATAAAAAATAAATTATACAACACAAATACTGACTTAGTACAAAGCTAAAAAACTCCTGCAAAAAAATTAAAAAATTAAAGGAGAGAAATATGTGTAATTTGTCAAGAAAAAACACATAATAATAGATAGAACGCATTTTAGTAGAATGCGCTGTATGAAAAGAAGATGAAAAAAAAACCTAGAAAATATATATAAAAGATAAAACAACAATCATTAAGAAAAGCTTAAAAGATAAAAATAAATAACGGGCGCTAAACATTTTGCAATAAAAGTTTGAAATTAGAAAAACATAAATAAATAAAAAATAAAAACAAACACACAAAAGTTTATAGAAAAAAAAGAGAAAACGACAAAGGAAACAAAAAACAAGAAAAAAAACTTAAAAAAAAGACAAGACAATTAGAAATACAAAAAAAAAACATTTACAGAGAGTACTATACTAAATAAAATTGCAGAAATTAACAGAAAGAAATAAAAATGTTTAACAAAAGCAGAATAATATAAATAACAAGACAAATGCCAAATGGTAGATACGCAAAGTTGACGGATAATGCAGATTATACCTGGCAACGAAAGAACACAAAGAAGTAATCCTAGATGGAGAGAAAAATTAAAAAAATTAAAATTTACAGATAGCGACTTACTTTTGTAGGTATTTCTGGTAATGATAAATTAAAACAATATTTAAGATTTTACCTTAAAAACTTAAATATTGTTTTATTTCATTATGATTAAGGATTACATAGTAAAAGTTCCAACCATCTTTTGTAATTCTGGTCGTTCGGATTTTTTTTTATTAGACTTTAACTAGTAATATTTTTTTAAAAGTATTATGAATATATTTGTACAATCTCAGCCAAATATTCTGCCATAGGCAAAAATTTAGACTTACTACGTAAATCTATCAAAACTAACAAAAAAAAAACTAAAAAATAGATTAAACTTGTGAATAAAGATTCATCTTTACCAACTTGTAAAAGTTTAAAATTAATGTATAAACAAAAATGGTCTATGTGAAAGAGTAATTGCAACAGTGTAGAGTAATATTTAATAGTGCATAACAGATTTATTATGTACTTCAAAATTATTTAAGGTTATTCTAATCAACATGCCACCGTTAATATCAAACAATATATTTACTTATGGGCAAAACATAAATTAGTTAAAGTAAGAATAATATGCATTTTTTTTTTTTACGAAGCAACAAATTAACTTTAAACTAAACTATAAAAAACTGAATTAAATTAAATGCTATCAACAACAACGTTCATATTAATTAGTGAAGTTTTAATTTAAAAAAATATTGTTTTTTAAAACATAAATTTTTGTTGTTGTAAAGTAAGTAATTAAAAGCAATATTTACATGCATAATTTTTGAAATATATATTTAAAATTATTATCAATATTTACCTTTAAATTTGAAATCAACTGCGTATAACTTGTCACTACTGATATCACAAAAGATATTAGTATAAATTGAATTAACATCATTATCAACTGAAGTGATGAATTAATTTTGCATACAGAGCTTATTTCTTCAAATGAGTAAATAGGTACATGTACGTATTTTAGTAGTTATAAACGTGTAACTGATCAAAATGAATAATTTTATATTTTAATATTGATTATTATATTATATACTCAATACCACTCATATTATAATGTTGCTTTATTTATTAAACAAAAAACCTTTTACTTTTCTCTTACATAATGTTGACAACATACAAAATAAACATATTAAAAGAAAAAATGAAATACATATTTAAAGTAAATTATTGAAAGAGTTAGAGCAAAAAAAGTTTTTTTTTAATTCTGTAAAACGGTACAGTTTTTTTATTAAAATAAATTAAATTAAAACTTAACTTAGAATTTTATAAGTAAAATCATTATAATCGAAAAATGCAAATTTTTGTATAAAAATCAAATTTAGTTCTAATATATTTAATAACTTAATTTAAAGTGACCGTAAAAATAACATACAACTTGCTGAAATACATTGAATAAATATCAACGGAACAGAAAAGAAAAAAAGAAAAAACAGTAATGATAGTGACTAGACAAAATACTGAAAATATAGTCAAGATTGTAACTAAAAGTGTAAAAGTAAAGGAAAGGTGAAAAATTTAGATTAAAATAAAGTGTATTAAAACATAACCTCAAAGAGAGCAAAGAGAACAAAACAAAATTATAACTAAAAGTGTAACAGTAAAGGAAAGGTGGAAAATTTAGATTAAAATAAATTGTATTAAAACATTACCTCAAAGAGAGCAAAGAGAACAAAACAAAATTATAACTAAAAGTGTAAAAGTAAAGGAAAGGTGGAAAATTTAGATTAAAATAAAGTGTATTAAAACATAACCTCAAAGAGAGCAAAGAGAACAAAACAAAATTATAAATAAAATTTTAAGTAAATATCAGAATCCTATCAAAATAAAATCTCTGTGGCGCACTCAAAGAGTTCTAACTACAGATTCCAAGCTGCCGTTTAAACAATATATAAGCAGCGTCCATTTCTCATCTCCGTTTTTGTCGCACCATGACGTTTATCTATCAACTACAACGTATAGCCGCTCGATCAGTGGTAGAAAGAGGGAGAAAGTATAGTGTTGTGGGACAAGAACAGAAATATTAAGATTGTACGGCAGAACGCTGGCTTGGATCTCTAGTTATAGAACTCTTTGGGCGCACAGCGAAGAGCCACGGGAAATAGTATATTGCAACACACAGACGCGGGTTTGAAGCTCAAATAAGTAAAACTTTTTTATACTCTAATTATAATTTAAACTAAATAATAAATATATTAACATATAAAATAAATCAACAACAAAATAATTAAAAAAATCAAAAAATCAAAAAAAAAAATAATAATAATCAAATAAAAATGCCACCAAAACAAATAAGGAATAACGAAGACAATGGAATAAAAACTAGTCTGAAAGAACTAACAAAGACAATGGAGTTTATGTCAGCAAAATTTGAGAAAGAAAGAAAAGAAAATGAGGAAATAAAAAAACTTTTAAAAATATAAGAAAGGAAAATACTTAAATAAAAACAAATAAAAAACCTGGAAGAAAAGTTAACAAATATGAACAAGATAAAACAAAAAATAATATTGTGATAGCAGGAATTCGAAAACAACATCAAAAAGAAAACATAAAAGAAACAGTAGCAAAACTATTCACAAATATAAATATTAAAATTTTAACTAATAATATTATAGAAGCCTATAGAATAAACAATAAGAGTTTGGATGCACCAATACTGGTTAAAATCAAATCAGAAGAAGAAAAAAAAATATTGGAGAAGAAAAAATAATGAGTCAATCAAAGCCGATGAATGTGAATTAAAAAGAAAAAAAAAAGATATACATACACATTACGGCATTACAGCTTACATACGAAAACAACAACATATTTTATGAAGCCAGGAAACTAGAAAAGCAAGGATACAAATGGGTATGATATAAAAAGGAAGAATACTCGTAAGAAAAGCAAAAAAAAAAACAAATAAATACTTTTTTTTTACTATTGTTTGATTGACAAAAAAAAACAAAAAAAATTGAAAATTGTAAAAAATTACAAAATTTCAAATAATGATTTTTTGTTTTGTTTGGTTAAAAAAAATTAAAAAAAATACAAAAAATTGTCGTTCTTGTTAGATAATAACAAAATTACTATCTAGCAATATCTTCTTTATTGCGCGTTTTACAGCTGTTTTACATCGCCCCAGAAATCATACGACAAAAAGGGTTGATGGGACAACGACTCATTAGGTAACTTTCAAATCACACCGGTGGATAAAAAGTTATTATTTTAGTCATATTCGGGGATCAAACCCCAGACTGTTGGCGTGCTACGCTAACGCTATATAACTAAGCTTACCGTTCAATATCCATAGAGAATTAGTCAGAATATCTAATAAATTAAATTATCAGATTATAAATATATGAATTATATGCATTATACATACTTTATTTAAATTAATAATTACTTTTATTTCATACGTAAATAATAATTTTAAATTAAGTAGTAGTAACAGAAACGGAACGAACACAAAACACGCATTCAAATGTAACATCGGATCATGCCGATGCAACCACTTCAGTCTACTTTAGAACTCGTTCTCTTTTCAGGCGGTCGTCTCACGAGCGCTCGCCAGATTTCGGTACTCTCATTTTAACGCGACCATTCAGTAACTTTTAAAACATTGATTTAACCTGGCGGCGTAGTCTTTAGAAGCCTAATTGGAATTTTTATTAAAGATTTAGTAAAGTACTAAATATTTTAATACTTTTACTTTAGTAAATGTTAAGAAAAAGGTATCATCTATTTATAAAAACATTGGCATGAAGATTTTCTGTTCTCAAAATACGGCAGCTTTGTCAGTTTACATAATCTCCAACATAAAAATGCGTCTCGTCAACATTTAGTTTGTTTAAAACCCACGGAGCAAAGCAAAAACGGGCACCAACGTCGGCTATTTTAATTTATTAAACAAGTTGCACTTTGTACGCAAACATACTGAGGTCTTAGTAAAGAATTCGCCTCAAAGTGGTTTGCCAAATATCGAGTTGCTAACTTCTGAGCCGTGTTGATGTTTTTGAGTGCATGCGTACTCTTTGAGCCACAGAAACAACAATTTTGGCAAAACGCTTTAAATGAGCTAGCTTAATGCGCGCATTGTCTACCAGCATTCCAGTTTGACGCACTTTTTTACAACAATTTTGTATTCCTTTGATCAATGGCATTTCATTTCTTCCAACAACGAATGCAGTTTTTGCGCTGTTGCAGACAAATAAGTCTCATTTTCATAATAAATTTTTAATACTTCAAAACGTTGTTCCAAAGCAAAACGATGCATCTTCTGTCTACGGAGGTATCTAACGACACTTTTCTTATGTGACGCAAAAAATGACAGCGTCGGTATAAACATGTAATTCAAAATTCAACTAAAACATGGCCTACCTTTTATAATAATAATGTTGATTTTTTCACCTTATAATTTGTGATATTTAATATTCATATAATTACTATTTTTTGAGTATATGTATTACCATTTTGTAAAGTTTAAAACTTGCAATGTCGTTTAATTTATAACAAACTTTTTTCTGTTTTTTTTTTATTTGTATTTTTTTTTTCTCCTAAATTCACAGTTGCTGATTTTTTTTTGTTTTTTTTTGACAGCAATGTTTTTTTATTGTTATTTATTATAATATATTTACATATTTATAGTTTATATTTCATTTTGTTTTTTTCCCACTTGCTGCTCTACACCGTCTCCATATGGATGGCTGCAGACCTTCGTTTATATATTATAAGCGCTTATTTCATAAATTGCTTATTTATCCACACTCTAGTTATAACAAACATAAAAGATAACAACAGAAAAATAAAAGTTAAAAAACTCACATTATAAGATCATAATACGGTAATCACAGAATGGAACGTAATGTGTAAAGAAATAAATTTAAAAAAGTACTAAAAAATAAAATAAACTATGAAAAACTAAGAAAAAAATTAAAAACATAGATAATAAAACAGTACCTGATTTTGACACTCTAACAACAATATTACAAAACAGAATAGAAAGAAATACAAAAATAACGGAAATAAAAAGAAAAGAAAACAATGCGTGGATAAATATGGAATTAATAAAAATGAAAAAAATAGAAACAAAACACTAAAGAAATAAATCAAAAATTCAAACAATGATGTCATTAAAAAAATATTAAAGAGAAAAGAAAAAAGAAGTAGAGAATAAAATTAAGGAAAGAAAATGCAAATGGAAATCAAGCTAAACAATGGTCGGAAATAAAAGTATGACAAAGAAAAAAACAAAACAAGAAATAACTGAAATTATAACAAATCACGGACAAAAAAAAACAAAGAAATTTGACATATCGGACGAACTGAACAACTACTTTGCACCAGTGGGAAAAAACTTGGCAAACAAAATTAAGAACAATGATGGCAAAGAAACAATAACAACTGTAAGATTAGAAAAAGAAGCTACCCAGTAAACACAGTTACGTTTAAGATACGTTTATTTTTGGTATTACTCCTAAGTGTGATATTTGTTTATTTGTTAAGTATATTATTCGGAAAAATGTCCGGCGACTAAACGGATATATCTCGTATATTTAGTGTGTAATATACGTATAGGTTATATGTATTTTAAACGTGTAATTTACACGTATTATCAACGTAAAAAAATGCGTTAAAATATAATAAATATATTTGTAATTTTTTCAATTGAAATACACGTGTATTATAGGTTAAACTTTATGACATGTGTATGTTTGGATGCCTATACGAGATAACGGACTTATATTGGGAAGAATTGGGTCACCCATCCAAGTCGAGACCGGAGCGGACGTTGCTTAACTTTTGTTAACGCTGGTATTTGTACATACCCTCTCTGCCGTACTGCCTACTTTCTCAGATATATAATAATGTAAAATATGTATACCATTTTAACATAAAATACAAAGTATTACATCTAAATAAATAAAACATTATAACATAGATATTAAAGAACATTACAATTAAATTAAAAATTCATTTTGATTTTTCAACCAGTCTTTTGGTGACATCTGAAAAATATACTGTGTGTATTTCCACAACCTCATATGACACACATATGGTAATCTTTATTTTAAATAACTTGACTAGATTGCTATTTGTATTTATAATACTATATATAACAATAGCAATTAATATTATTAAATTTAAATAAAAAAAAAAAAAAAAAAAATCGATGAATTGATATTAATGTTATTGTAATGGCTATAAAAACAAGTTATTTGAAACAAAAATGTCATTGCATATTTTCAGACTTAGCACAAATTAGGTATTTCATATTAGTACTCCTAAACCTGCGCTTCCAGTTCAATTAAACAACACTTCAGCACTGTTGTCAAACAACTTAAAACTGTATCGGATATTGCAACTAATAGCAAGTGCACATTATGGTTAATAAAAAATAAAAAAAAAGATAAATCATGCATCTCAACATAATACACTTTGCAAACTATATTCACGCGCTCGGGTAGCCTCGGACGTACGAATATCCAAGACAACATTGATCGGCAAACTAAACCCAGAAATAATAAACGTTAAATATACGTAGATATATTATGCAGGTTAATTATACAAGTATTCTAATGGATAATATACGTATATTAATGAACGGTAGAAAAAAAAGAAAATATTAACGTATAATAAACAGATATACATATCTTACGTGTACAAGAAATGTATATTATACGAATACACATATACCATATACGCTTTTTACACCATATATACGTGTAATAAACTTATATTATCTAAACTTTTGTTTACTGGGTACGTTTAACAAACAACAGAAGATATAATCAAACACCTAAAAATAAGAAGCGTGCTCGGAAAATATCAAATAACCTATGACGTAATAAAAGCTATAAAAAAGTAGCACCAATACTGTAAAAAATAATAAATAAAATAATACAAAGAGGAAAATATCCACAAACACTTAACGCTACAACACACACGGTCTCCGCCGTCGTACAATGCGCACTGTCTATAATGTGGCTGCCGTAGCCGATAATGTGCGACTCAGTCCTAGAACATCGCCATCGATCTCAACAACTCAACATTTTACGCACCATCCTAATGCAAATTTTGCACAAATACCTCGCATTACTTGCTTATAAGATCCAATTGACTCAACAATTGAAGAAACAACAATCCGGTATGTTATTGCTTCTCAGTTTGGGTCTTAGAGCAGCTAGAAATGGACAACATATTTGCTCAAAAAATTATTTTTTTTGACAAAGCGCATTTTTATCTCGGCGGCTTAAGAGCGGCAAATTGTTGAATATAACTAAAAACTCGCTTATCTCAAATAATAATAGAGATAATTAAGTTCTGTTTTTGGAATTATGATACATATACTTACAAGGCCGCATTTATTGAAAATTGTAAAAATATAATTATAAATAAAAAAACTTAATTAATTTAAAAAAAATATAATTATTTTTTGTTGTTTTACATAATTGATACATGTATTTAAAAATTATTGGCGTTGAAATTTTTTCAATTCTATGTTTTTGTTGCTTATAAATTGGTATGAAAAATTAGAGCATTTTAAGGAGTTGAAGTTTAAGCCCGCCAAGGCTCCGCCTATCTCGTGCCTCTTGCCCCGCGTTTTCCCTAAGCGAGTCGGCCGACTTGTCTGAGTTTCGGCTAAAATGCATTTATTATTCTTTTACAGCGTTTACAGCGCAAGAGCTAGATGCAATCAACGCTTGTTGAATTGTATTTTAACTTTCTATAAACAATACATAACATATAAATAAATGATTATCAATAATATTAAAAATTAGTATTGTATTAAATAAAAATATATTACATTAAAATATATATTTGAATATAAATTAATAATTACTTTTCTTTTTTGAATCGGCCAATTTTATTGTTTCCAGAATGTATGCAGGGTTTTGGCATTTTTGTTGTTTTTCAATGCGATTTAGAATTTTTTTTTTGGTACAATACAATATGTGTAAAATTTAATTAGGTGCTCCAACATATTATTTAACCAAAACTCCTTATTGTTTCAACGTACAGTGGTACTTCGTTGTTTACAAAAACAACGAAATAACATTTACTCCTGTTTGTGCATTCTAACTGATCTTGAATCTAAAATTTGTATTATTTCATATTTTTAAATAAAAATTAATATATAAATGTATATTTATATATAAACTTCTATTTGTTTACGCTTATTACTTGTATTTTACATACCTGGTAAAAGTTGTTATGGTTACGTTTTAATTTTAATGTTCCATCAAATTGTTTTGAAAGGCAAGTATAATCTACAAAGTAGCATTTATTAGTCATTTTTTGGACAGTTTGTAAAAACATTTTATTTCAACTAAAAAATCGTTGCCAATTAAACCTAAAACATGAAGTTTAAACAATATTATTTTTATTTTAGATAATAATTTTAATACTAACCATGTGGTAAAGCTGCAAGAAAGTTATTCACTGGGTGAATGTACAATCCAGCCTCGTCGATGGGAGTATTTATTTCAAAAGAAAATTTGTCTTCAGCAACAGGTTCAAAAATTTTGTCATATTCCAACGAAGTAGACTGCGGATTTGAAGAATGAAATATTTGCTTTACCAAAGAATGACAAGGAGTGGTTTTTTTTTTCTTTTGCAAACTTGTCCAAACACTGATGCCGATAACAGTTATTAAAGAAATGTTTTGAATTTTATCTTGACAGACCTTAAAAACAGTATTGTAAAATTTATTTTTTTTTATTAAATTCAATTAATTACTTTTAATGATTCCAAAATTTGTTCACTAGCATTAGTTTTTCGCTGCTTTCAAAATTCAGCTTTGTTCTTTTTTCTTATTTTTTAGTAATTCCACATTTTCTGGATAAGCTGTATCTTCTTTTTGATTCAATTTAATTTTTAAAATATTTGCCTAGATTTTTGTTTCTGGCTTTTTTCTATGGACCATAAAACCAAGAAAAGCTGTTATTATAACGAAATGCAGATAATGAGCATATGGCAACTAAATTCAATCGTATCCCCATATTAAACCTTGCCAATATATTCATAAACATTTCTGCTCAATGACAATTAACATGCTTTTTTCTTTATAAGAAGTTCTAATGCACCTACAAAAATGATTATTTAAATCAAAATGTAATGTTTAATTTTTGGGTAACATACCAAAAATATAGCCATATAATCCAGAAGTTCTATCCTCTGACAACAAACTATTTGTATCAATTGTTTCAACAGATTTACAATAGTGCTCACAGCATTTATTGTAGTCTCCAAAAACATGATATATTGAATCAATTAGATCTTTCCTCAACTGTTCTACAGATCAATGACTATTTTGATAAATAGCTCTTTTGGCTGCATTCGTTTTTAAGCAGTTTCCTTAAAACCAATTAAATGTTTTTCTTATCATTTTTGATTGTATGCAAACGTTTTCCATAATTTTTGATTGCGTGATTTGAACACTCAATTTTAATTACTTGTTAAAAAAAATATATTATTCGATTATAAACGATTAAACAAATTATATTTAAAATAATTTTATCAATATATTTACCACATGTCCGAAGGAAACGTTTTTTTTTTTTAATTTTGCTGACGACACTAGAATCTCAATCAACAATGAAAAATTTATAGCAAACTTCATGCATGTTTTCACTGCAATTAAAATTCCCCACTATAATGTCAGCTTCCATGGCGGATGTGGAAGAATTCTTCCAGTTTTTAAAGCATTGATAAGGTTTCACGTCACTGTTTTTATTGGAAGCGGCGGCGCAGATAGAACAGTATTTATTTCGAATTCCGATAAATAAAACTTTGCAAGTTTCTTTTCCAATAATAACCGCTTAAATCATTTTGATAATTTTATTTATTGCACAATAATATATTACTTACAACTCCAGAATTTGCATCAAAACTGTGACCATATGATATTTTTGACCAACCTTCATCCAGATATACGGAGATGAATGGAATTCCTTTTGAATCTACATTATTTTTTTCATTTGCAATTGATTTTTCCATGTTTCCCGCCTCTTCCGTGTTAAGCCAAAGTGAGTCGTGCCAAACCTTAACAATAAAGAAAGATTAGTTCAATGTTTTAATTGTATTATAGTTTCATATTTACGTTTCCCAACTTAATTTCCATTTTATAAAAAATGAATTTGAAGGCGTTAGTATATCCATCACATTTTTGACAATGTCCGTAAGTACTCCCAGTTGCAAGAATGCCCCAAACAAAAGCTTTATTGATATAATCATATATTCTCTGCCGCATTTGTGGCAGTTAAATGAAAAGTTGCTAATTAACCCTTTTCTGTACTCGTTGTTAGAAAATAAATAACCTGGACATATTTTATTGTGGTTTTGTTGGAGGTGTAATGCCCATGACAAAAGGTGTCCTATATTTACTATCCTATTTCCTTCAATGTTACTTACTGCCTGCAACATTTGAATCTTCTTCAAATTGTATAATTGATAGTGGCAATGAACAATTTGTTATAGAATTGTTCATTGGATGTGAAGATGATAAACTACTTCATACTCGTTGTTGGTCTATGCTAGTATCATAATTACTTAAAAAAATAATATTAGACATTATTAATTTGCATTAAATTTCAAACCAATGTAGAAGAAATTTTACTAAATATAGCTATATTGTAAGTACTTACGTTTCTTGTTTATTAACATTTGAAGATATGTTTTTCCTAATTAATGCTTCTTTACGCCTCTTATTAACATTATTTTAGGCTTTTGCAGCTTTATTTCGTTTTCTGGGCCTATATTGTCTTGATGGTTGTTGCTTCCAAGTTTTTTACCCATGTTTATATAATACTTATTCAAGTGAACAAAATATCAATAATGTATTATTTTGCCCAATGTTCTATTTTTGAGTCATTTGAGCAAAGTAAGTAGAGGGGATTATCATTACTCGAGTAGCGATTGGACTATGACCAAATATTAAAAACATGCTGAGATATAATCAGATTTACTATAATAGAATTATAATTAACAAAAACTACATCAATGTGGACGTCAAAGACATTTCAAGTTCAAGTTAATCGTCTCGGTTTAATATCAAAAGCATGCTGCGATATCATTAGTTATATCCTAATTACTATTAGCCTTAAAAGGCTAATTTGTATATAATGGATTGAATGTCAAAGACATGCTGCAATGCTTTTTTAGATTAAACTAAGAAACATTTTACATTAAAAATTTATAAAATAAATTGACATAGCGTCGAAATAATAGATGACAAATTGAAATTTAAAAATATATTATTTTTTTAAATGTTTTATGTAAATAAATATAAGTTAACATTTTTGAACCAATCAACAATCTAAATTTTAGAAGGTAATACTTTAAGCAAAACAGCACTACAAACGATAGTAGAGTAGTTTCCAAACAAAAATCGTTATTTTAAATGTTACAGAGTTAGTTAAATTAGCAAAGTTAGGCAGAATTTCTAGAAAAACGTCATGCTATTTCTAAATTTCTTTTTAAATAATTCAAAACGCTCATGGTAGCTATTTTAAGAACTTATTAACGTAATATTGTTTTGTTTGTTGTTACAAATGTTTATTTTACTTAAATTTTGCTAAATAAAAAGTTTTCTAAATTAACAAAATTAGAATTTACAAAAAATACATTAATGTGGAAGTAAAAGACATTTTAAAATAATCCTTAATCATTAGTTAAATTCTAATTACTAATTATTATTAGCGTTAACAAGAAAGTAATTATTACTGTCTTTTGGAAGGCTATTTTTTACATAAATTGGATAAACATGTAAACATTTTACATTAAAAAAATCTAAGTAGTCATTTAGAAACTATTTATTTATGTATAATATAGTAGTAATGTGTATACAATTGAAGACGCAAGTGGATAAAGGGTTTATGTAACAATTTCTTAAAAAATGAGATTGTTCAATAGATACAGGTTTTAAGTCAATGGAATTTTTTTGGGCTATGTTTCATTTGTCTATTGTAAGAAAAATAGAAGTTAATAGTTGCTAAAGGGTGTATAGACAACTATTTTTTTAATGCATAAGACAAAATAATTGTTTTTTTAAATGCATAAGTTTGTTTCCTATTTTATGCATCTAGATATAATTCTACAATAAATGTTTATTTAACTCCACTAAACTTGTTTTACTAAATCTAACCCCAAAACACTGCGGATAAAAAAACTTTAAACGGCAATATCTCCGAATAAAGTCTATGCTACATGAACCCATTATCCACTTGCGTCTTCAATTGTTTTTAATAAATAAATATTGTAAAATGCCAACGTCGTATGCTAAATAAATAGTAAATTACCTTGACTTTTTTTATTAATTTGCAAGGGCCGATACTTTAGAGCTTACGTTTATGCTACTATCACACAAACTGCTTTTGAATATATACCTGGAATTAAACACACAAATATATACTATTCCACCCGTTGCATATATGGCCATGTATGAGTCAAGTGTACGGAATGAACTTTTTTTTGCTCAAACCATTGAAAACATAAATTCTAATTATGTGAATTTTTTTAAGTATATACCTGGAATTTATTTCCAAGTAATAAGCAATCTAAATTTGAAAAAAATAATAATTTACATTTTTTGATCGTTTCGACTTTTTTTTAAATTGTTCAAAAAATCATTTTTCACAACCAAAGTCTTTTTCATGGAATTTCAAAAAAAATTTAGAACATTAAAAAACAGTTTTTCTTAAAAAAAGATGACAGGAATTTTTTTTTTCTCAAATTTGGATAAGAACGTGTTTCTATATGTGCAAAAAGTGTCGTGACCTACGCTCCGAGATATCTGACAATGTATCCACAAAAATACTTAAAAGCCATCAAAATGGTTTAAATTTTATTTCAAGTAAATATTGTATTTATTTATTATTTGTAAGTATTAAAATATTTTATTTGATGTTTAATTTATTATTTTAATTTATTACATTATATAATAACAACCACTAAAGAAAAAGGAATTTCTCTTCGAAATAAATGATTTCATATTTACTTTTAATTTTTATATACCGATGACTGAACTTCCAATACTTACATTGATAATTTTTTTTTATTAAACTTTTATACAGTTAATATTACATGAAATGATGTATTATATTTGATTATTCTATATTTTCTGTAAAATGACTTATAAATAAAATCAGCTATTTTTTATTATATAGGCTACAAACAATTATACATATATTTTAAAAGATCGTATTTAATGCATTAAGTGAACCGGTTTGTATTGATGGGTTTCGGGGTACCTGTAACGTTTTATTATAGAGAATAAACCTGGGATTTTAAAATTGTATTTGTTTGGCCAGTTAAAATAATAAACCCCTACGCCGTTCACTGTCTTAGAGTGACGATAATATGCAATGCTTTGATTGGGGGATGAGCGTTGTTTCTCTGATTGATATTTCTTGTTGAATTATGCGCTCTTTGCGGCAAACTACCGGTACTATTAAGACAATTCCTATCTTAACAAGCAAAACTCTTGCATCTGAGGATCCGAAAACCCGAATGTTATTGTGGAAAAGCCAATGCATTCTCAGAGAGTGACAGTTTCGTGCGGATATTGGAGCGGTGGCATCATTAGTTCATTTTTTTTAATGCTACTAGAAACGCCATTTCGTTTAACGCTACAGAGACATGATAAATATTGTGACCGGAAATTGAAGAAATGAACTTCAAACAATCTTTGGTTTTAGCAAGATGGCGCGCCATGCGATACAACCCATGCCACAATCAATTTTTTGCGCGCCAAGTTTGGTAATTATGTTATCAGCCGTCTTGGCAATGTCAATTGGCCACCTCAGATCTTTGATTTGACGCCGTTAGACTTTTTTTGTGGGTGCTGTAAAGAACCGGTGTTGTGCAAACAATCCATTAACGATTCCGGCTCTTAAGGCAAATATTGAGCAAACCATTCGTAAAATAGAACCAGAAACCGTCAACTCGTTTTGGAAAACTGGGTTAACAGGATGCGCTACTGCAAAGCTAGCTAAAGTAGCCACATGAATAAATTTGTGTTCCATAAATAATGGGAATGTTTGTTTTTTCAAATAAACCAATAATATACCAAACAAAAAAATGTTTGTTTATTTTTTGAATTTTTAAAAAAGGACAACTAAATAGACTACCCATTATATGACATGCCCGTAGAAATCTAAAGAATAAATATATTAAATTAAATTAAATCATGTCTCAGACGTAATCATTCGGTGTTACGTCTGGTGATTCAGAGCTGTACTTGGTGTAAGTACCGCCATATTTTTGATGAAATATGCAATTTAGTATTCTTTGCATAAAAGCACTAATACTGCTACTAATACATTATTGATGTAACAATGTGCAAGATAAACACAAGTAGTAATCATTCACTAATACATATAGCACTCCAAACCATAAAACCAATTGTTAATGTTGTGTGACTTTTTTTTTGTTTTTAATACCGGATTTAACTACAAAAAAACTGCATTTATTACTAACGACAATTTAATTTCATTAATACCCCAGCCTTGCCGCTCTTAAAACTATACAATCCTGAAAACATTGGAAGCGTTGATTTATTCGGTACAAATAAAAATTAAAAGAAGAAATGCTTTTATAAATTGTTACTATTGACTCAGGCAATTAAAAGCTTTGTTCTCTCTACAGCAATGGATTCTGTTGTTTGAAACTGATGTCGTGTGACCATACGTCTAAGAAATCAATCTTTACAAAATATTGCTGTTTTTAGCTGGACTACGTTAGTGTATACATTCCTCAGTCTAAGCAGACCACATTTTAGTAAGTTTAGCCTACAAAAATATTTCACATATGTATTTAAGTACCACATCGCAGACAAGTGTAGTTATTTAGTTTTGCATAATGTATTTACTTCATATTTATTAAAACAATAAAAACTAACAGTAATTATGTTAAACATCCACGGAAGCATAACACACTTTTATTTGAAATCTTGTTTATTATTGCAACACTTTATTTGATTTGTATATTATTGTCTTCAACTTACCATCTATTTCTACCATATATAGTTACAATAAAGATAAATATTTTTGTATCATCTCTTTTGAAATATTTTACTGCATATATACATCTATTTTCCAAATATTTTTTTGTTAAAATGAAAAATCTAATCTAAACTTTTCTTACCTGGTATAAAACCACAGTGTACACATCAAATACGCCCAGTCGTGTTTTACACATAGTTTATTTAGCACTATTTATAAAACACTTTTTTTGGGAGAGTTAACAAACTAATATAATCTTGCATTCATTTTAACAATGACCGCACTTGTCCAAACATCCAGCAATTTTGATGTACTTGGAGACAAAATAACCGCTCATTCTGCCAAATCTTTATTTTATCTGTACTATTTCTATAAGTTCTAGTTTAAATAATGTTAAAAATAAAACTATTTTAAAACTGTACACATATTATATTAAGTATTTAAAACGATAAACTAAAGATTTTCTTTATTTTTTTTTAGAAAAAAATAATATGCTAACAAAGTAAAGTAGCATCAAGCAATTATTAATTTTTTTTTTAATTTTTAATTTTTTGTAGTGCAGGACTCATCTTAAAGATGTAATACAGTATTGAGTTAATTTTTACTAAACTGATTTTTTTGTATATTTATTTGTTTTCATTGATTAAGTTAATGTTGAAGTGTAGTTTAAAACACTGGACTTCTTTACAACTTTGGTTATATTAGGTTAGTTATTTATTTTAAATTTGACATTCTCTTACATTTTTAGTAAAACAATATTTTACTTAAAAATTAAAAAAAACAGAAATTAAAACAACACAAAATTTATTTAAAATGCAATTTATTTTATTAAGTTTTCTGTAAATAAAATATTAAAAAAATTAATTTATGAAAAAATTATCCTAAACTAAAAACATTCATATACGCGTTTCGAGGTTTTACCTCTAATCAGTATGACTTTATTTATTTAAACTTAATAATTGATTTGTAACTTACTTTGTCAACATCGTTCACCACCACTACATATGTCGTTGTGGCATTCGTATATATTTACCTTTATAAACTGTCTCATTAGACATTGCATCTCTTCTTTATATATTTTATACATAATAAAAAATAATTACATTACAGCGATAATATTCATTAAAGTCTAAGTAGAAATACAATAATAAAACAAAATTTTATTTAAAAACGATTGCCATATCTCACAAATAAACAGTATTTTGTGCAATAACATTTAAACAATTAATTTTAAAAACTAATTCTAATTATATGTTAAGTAAATAATTCAATGTGCAAAAGATTATACATCTCTATTAATAAAACCAAAAACAATCAAAAATCACACAAGATATTTTATGTTATCATTTGTATGATTAATAAATAAATTTATAAACTAATATAATGTTAAAATGACACAAATAAAAAAAAGTGCATTCAAAGTTAATAAGATATTTAAACAACAAATTAATGACTTATCCTAAACTTGTACATAAATTAACAATAAACGTTTTTTAAATTTATTTAATTTTAGTTTTGATTGCTTTCTTTATAAAAATCATAATATTATGTTTTTTTTTTTTAATTAGGACTTCTATTACTGACATATATATATAATAGTGTTTGTGAATAATATCTATTCTTTTAAATAATTATCAAATTTAGTACAAAACTAAGTTTAGTAACATTTTTAAGTTGGCTCAATATTTATGTTGCATTGCATCAATCATATTAATATACTTCAAATTAGTTTTTTAATTATATATCTTATTTTATAGATTTAATACAAATAAATACACTTTTTGGTATATTCAAAACAAATTTTTTCAACAATAAAAATACCTGATGAAATTGATAGTCCAATTATAAGAAGTTGATAAGCAAATTGAAAGTGTTTAAATGATAAAGGCAAAACATTATTTTCATAACTTTCTGAAATTGTTGAAAAATTTGGAATCCATTTTTTTAGTAGTCCCATTTCAAACATGGTTTTTATGTTCTTATGCAATATTTTTCCGTATGGGTTGCCTTTACCAGTCGCTACAAAGCGATCAACACTGATAAGTTTGATGACATGTAATTTTGATAGAATACGTCTAGAAAGTGAGTGTCCAAAGAGTGCTCTATCAGTCATAAAAAGCGCGTTCTTTTTGTTTTTAACCATAATTATTAGTGTTAATGGAGAAAAAAACCTATTTTTTTGATTTGTATTTCGCAAATATTTATCTAAGGTAGTGTTCTCTGAAAAAAAACTGTTTATCCTACTAGAATCTCCATAAAGAGGTAAACCAGCATCCATAATATCCTGAAGATTATTAATTTGTTTCTCTTTGATATTTTTAAATAAAAATGAATAATATACTCCGGAGAATGCTGAAGTTATTATTAATGTTACTAGCACCCAAAATATAAATATAATTTTCATTGATGCATTTTTAGGTGTTTTTGTTTCTTGAAATATTAATATTGCATAAATAATAAAGATTGCTTCATCAGCATTTAATTGATCAGATTTTGACAATTTGCTTAAAATATAATAGACAACAACTGTCAGTAATGTTGTTAATGCTATTCCGCACCATACACTTTGTTCGAATATGAATTTTGCGTTATTCCAAACTGCAATAGTTTGTGCTTTGGGCACTATTATTATAAATGAAACCTTATAAGAAGTAAATGTTAAATCTAAATAAAGTGGATAAAAACTACGTACTTCACATTGAAAAACTGTTTCTAGCCGTCCAACTGGACTAGTAATCATAGCATTAAACAAAAAGTTATGATACTTTCCAATGTCTCCAAAAACTTTTATATTATTATTAATAGAATAAGAATAAAATGGAACTTTGCAACTTTTAAAATTGCTAATTGAGTGTGTATAAAAACTTTTGATATCCTTCATTTTTAAATTGCTACAATTGTTTAAAAATATTTTATTAAATTTTAGTCCGCAATGATCTGTAAAATTTTGCATTTTGTATAAAAATCCAAATCTATCTAAAACAATTGTTTTCAACATCAATTGATTGCCAACAAAATTAAATAAAGTATTAATGTCTTCGTTTCCTGTATAAATTATAAAATAATAAGCAGTGTAATTCATTGCAACTCCACTGTAAAGGCAAACATAATCATTGCAGTATCCTGTGTACTCAATCATTTTAGCTATTTGATCTAAAATTATAAATACAAACTCCGGAGGTATGAATAATTCTTTTACCCTGGAACGTGGTTGCGTACCAATGGTGACTGCTTGCTTCGTATGCATTACTTTAAGAAGATCATCACGTATCCAATTGTTATCACTAGCAAAAACCAAAGATGTTCTGAGATTGCTAAAGCCTTTATGAATCTTGATGGCGCATTTTACTATCCCAAATTGATCATCATCCTAATTGAAAACAATAAATTAATTTAATTAAATTATTTTTATAATGTACATATTGGTATTATAGATAAATAATAAATATGTCATCTACAGTAACAATAAGAAATAATAAAATTTAAATAATTCAACATTATCTTTGGTTTCTTTGTAATTATTAATTTTGATTGCTAATTCAAATAAAATTCAGTTTATTTTTAATAAAATAAAAAAATAAAAATATAATTAATTTAATGCAAAATTCGTTTTTGCATAAATTTACTAGATACCGGGCTTGCGTTTAATGCGTTTATATGATAAAGCAGATTACGTTATAACGACATATTGAAAGGTGCAATTTTTTTTAAAAGGTAAAATATAATATAAAAGAAAGATATAAATTATGTAACAAATAATTAATAATATTTGTACAACCAACAGACTGTTACTCATGACCAAAGATTTAAATTTCTATTAACAATGTTTGGAAACAGTATAATAACAGTGTTTTACATATTTTTTTATTATACTTTGTAGTAGTATAATGGTTTTTAGGGTACAATAGTTTAAGTTTTTAAAAATATGAACAGTATTTTTTTTTAAATAGATAAAAACATGTTTTTATAAATGCAAAAGAAAATTTTAAGAAGTGCCGTGAGCTACGTTCCGAGATATCTTACAATGTATCCACAAAAATACTCAAAAATAGCAAAAAAATGCTTACATTTTAAATTTAATTTTTTGATTGTTTGTAAATTCTTAAGGTTGCATTTTTAATATAACAAACTTTTTTCTTCAAATTTGACTACAAAATAAATTTTCAGAGACAAAAATGTTGCAGCCCTTAACTGAGGAGATGGTTTTATAGTAACCCCCACCCCATCTAGAAATGCCTATATAAATGTTTCTGCTTATCAGAACGCGTTGCGCATTCCAGTAAAATGGACTCATAAAAATAGACCAAAATTGCTCAATGTTAAAATTATAGAATTTGAGGCGTTTTTAGGTTTGTTACTTCTGAGTAGTATTAGCAAATCTGGTCATGAAGCTCTTTAAAGCCTATTTGCAACTAATGGTTATGGACGTGATATTTTTTGTTGTTCAATGTCAAAGAAACAATTTTTTACTCTTTTCTTGTGCCTAAGGTTTGATGACAAAACTACACGAGATATGAGAAGACAAACAGATCCAACTGCACCCATTAGTGAGATATTTTATGAATTTATTGAAAACTGTCAAAGGCTTTATTGTATGGGAGATAATGCATGTATTGATAAAATGTAGGTAGATGCAAATTTAAAGTTTACATGCCAAATAAACCGAATTAGTATGGTCTTAAAGTTATGTGTCCAACCGATGCGCAAACACATTATTTGTACAATGCCTACTTATATCATGGAACAAATAGCGATGGCATTGGTTTATCAAATAATAAAAAACATTTCAAAATTCCTACGCAATCAGTGCTACGACTGTGCAAACCAATTGAAAAGTCTCTCAGGAAGATCACAGCTGACAATTGGTTTTCGTCTATAGAATTGGTTACTGAATTAACAAAAAAAGGATTGACATATGTTGGTACTCTTCGAAAATCGAAATAAGAAAATCCACCTGAGTTTAAGGCCCTTACTAAAGATTGTACATTAGTATCATATGTGCCTAAAAAATCAAAAGCGGTTATTTTGATCTCATTACAACATCATAATGACAAATGCGACCATGCTACTGGTAAACCAGATATTATTCTATTTTATAACTCGACTAAAGATGAAGTGGACACCTTAGACCAAAAATGTTCTAATTGTTCATTGAATAGAAAAACACGGCGTTGGCCTATGGCAATTATTTATACTATATTACATTAGTTCTTCAAACAGTCATGTTTTGTATAACTGCACCGAAGCAAGAACTGAAATGTCAAAATTTAAATTTATAAAAAAAAAACAGCAGATGGTTTCGTAAAACCTTATATGCAGCAAAGGATGGCAAAGTAAAAAATAAATCACTAGTTGAAAAGCACATTCGGGAGAATTCTAGAAGAGAAAAATTGCCACCACCTCCATTTCAACCCCCTCAAGTAACCAACAAACAAAAGAGGTGTTATTTATGTCTAAGAAATAAAGATAAAAAAAGCATCTATTTTGTGTTATGTTTGTAAAAATCCAGTTTGTTCAGCTTGTGCGCAAATTATGTGCAACGATTGCGCAAATTAACAAGTGTTTTTTAAAAGTTGTCATTTTTTTTTCTGTTTTGTGAATTTAATTTTTTTTGTGCAATATGTTAAATATAGTATAGTTAAAATATATTTTATGCCAAATAACTTTTATTTAAAACAAACACATTTTTTTCTATGTTTGAAAATGTTTTTTTAATTTATTTCATATTTTGTTTATAATAAATATATGATCAGTTATAAATAATCAAACGAAAGACTGGTTTGCCATCTAGTTGCAATTTTTAATACTAAAATGTCCGCATTAATCGGTATCATTTTTGCATTTATGCAATTGGCAGTCATTTCGCGGCTATAACGATTTTGAATCGCCAATAAATTATGAAATGAATTAATAATTTATTCAAAATCAGTCAATCGAATCACAGCGGCCAAGGGTCAAGCATAGACAATTGTTTCGGTTCTACAAACCTCGTCAGTATGCCTTGTACGACCACGGCATCGCATGATAGCGAAGACAATTTTGAATAAATATTTCTGTGCTTATGAACACAATTGATATTATAAATAATCAAACGAAAGACTGGTTTGCCATCTAGTTGCAATTTTCAATACTAAAATGTCCGCATTAATCGGTATCATTTTTGCATTTATGCAATTGGCAGTCATTTCGCGGCTATAACGATTTTGAATCGCCAATAAATTATGAAATGAATTAATAATTTATTCAAAATCAGTCAATCGAATCACAGCGGCCAAGGGTCAAGCATAGACAATTGTTTCGGTTCTACAAACCTCGTCAGTATGCCTTGTACGACCACGGCATCGCATGATAGCGAAGACAATTTTGAATAAATATTTCTGTGCTTATGAACACAATTGATATTATAAATAATCAAACGAAAGACTGGTTTGCCATCTAGTTGCAATTTTTAATACTAAATATTAATAATAATATCAATTGTGTTCATAAGCACAGAAATATTTATTCAAAATTGTCTTCGCTATCATGCGATGCCGTGGTCGTACAAGGCATACTGACGAGGTTTGTAGAACCGAAACAATTGTCTATGCTTGACCCTTGGCCGCTGTGATTCGATTGACTGATTTTGAATAAATTATTAATTCATTTCATAATTTATTGGCGATTCAAAATCGTTATAGCCGCGAAATGACTGCCAATTGCATAAATGCAAAAATGATACCGATTAATGCGGACATTTTAGTATTAAAAATTGCAACTAGATGGCAAACCAGTCTTTCGTTTGATTATTTATAATATCAATTGTGTTCATAAGCACAGAAATATTTATTCAAAATTGTCTTCGCTATCATGCGATGCCGTGGTCGTACAAGGCATACTGACGAGGTTTGTAGAACCGAAACAATTGTCTATGCTTGACCCTTGGCCGCTGTGATTCGATTGACTGATTTTGAATAAATTATTAATTCATTTCATAATTTATTGGCGATTCAAAATCGTTATAGCCGCGAAATGACTGCCAATTGCATAAATGCAAAAATGATACCGATTAATGCGGACATTTTAGTATTAAAAATTGCAACTAGATGGCAAACCAGTCTTTCGTTTGATTATTTATAATATCAATTGTGTTCATAAGCACAGAAATATTTATTCAAAATTGTCTTCGCTATCATGCGATGCCGTGGTCGTACAAGGCATACTGACGAGGTTTGTAGAACCGAAACAATTGTCTATGCTTGACCCTTGGCCGCTGTGATTCGATTGACTGATTTTGAATAAATTATTAATTCATTTCATAATTTATTGGCGATTCAAAATCGTTATAGCCGCGAAATGACTGCCAATTGCATAAATGCAAAAATGATACCGATTAATGCGGACATTTTAGTATTAAAAATTGCAACTAGATGGCAAACCAGTCTTTCGTTTGATTATTTATAATATCAATTGTGTTCATAAGCACAGAAATATTTATTCAAAATTGTCTTCGCTATCATGCGATGCCGTGGTCGTACAAGGCATACTGACGAGGTTTGTAGAACCGAAACAATTGTCTATGCTTGACCCTTGGCCGCTGTGATTCGATTGACTGATTTTGAATAAATTATTAATTCATTTCATAATTTATTGGCGATTCAAAATCGTTATAGCCGCGAAATGACTGCCAATTGCATAAATGCAAAAATGATACCGATTAATGCGGACATTTTAGTATTAAAAATTGCAACTAGATGGCAAACCAGTCTTTCGTTTGATTATTTATAATATCAATTGTGTTCATAAGCACAGAAATATTTATTCAAAATTGTCTTCGCTATCATGCGATGCCGTGGTCGTACAAGGCATACTGACGAGGTTTGTAGAACCGAAACAATTGTCTATGCTTGACCCTTGGCCGCTGTGATTCGATTGACTGATTTTGAATAAATTATTAATTCATTTCATATGATCAGTTGTTTTTGCAATTAATGGTATTAAAATAATACATGAATCTAATAAAAATGCATGACTTCCATTAATCCTTCCAAAACAATTACATAAATATATAACATGGCTGGGGTCATGAAGACCCCACATGACTTGTAGTGTAAAAATAAATCACCTGCCTAGTTAAGGGTTAAGAAAAAAATATAACAATTTTTTTTCTTCAAATTTGTCTACAGAATAAGTTTTCAAAGACAAAAATTTTGCAGAATTTTAAAACAGTTTTTTTTTTAAATAAATGATGGGTTTTTTCTTTTTTTTTAAAGTGGATAAAAACGTGCTTTTATATGTATTTAGACAATTTTGAAAAAAAAAATTGTTATATTTTTTTGAAAAGTTATCATCAATCAAAAAAATAATTTTAAAGATTTCTTTTGCACATATAAAAGCACGTTTTTTTAAAATTCCGCAAAATTTTCAAAACTCATTTTTTTTAATGCAGTCTTGAGAAATTACAAACGATCAAAAAATGTAAAAAAAAACTCAAAAACCTCAGTTTTTTCAAATTTTTAACCATCCGCGTAGATTCTAATCGTATCAATTACCTAGCTCTGCTCATTTTGTTCATGTGTGCAGACGTTGAAGAGTTTTTGAAATACGAAAAAGAGTGACATGTTATGTGTTTGCGTTCCTAACAGAAGTGTTTTTTTAACAGCCTCTTTTAGAAGAGTTTAGCCCTCCCTGCAGTGTTAAAGTCTAACTGCATTTAGAAGCAAAGCGTATTGGTTGAGAGGCGGCAAGCAGATTGTTGGCAGTTGGTGGCATTGGTTGCAGCGGCTGTAATAGATGATCGCGTCTGCGTCCGTGTAGGTAAACTTTTTATTTGTTGCAAAGTGTTTTTTGTCTTCTCATTTTAAAATTAAGAAAACCTTTAGCTATATTTAACAAATTAGTATTAAAATAATTTTTTTATTAAGTTTTCTAAATTTTTGCATAAAACTACAAAACTCCGTTTTTTTTGTTGCAGGATAGTTTCTGTGGGTTAAAACAGAAGGATTCTTCTGAGTTTTATAAAAAAAATTGTTTAGATTTAATTCTAGTTAGTTGAAAAGAACCCATATCTGAAACCATCTTGATGATTTGGCATTAGGTTTATAGCTTCTGTGTGATTTAGTTTAAAATAAGAAAACATCTCTTACTTTAGACGGCCAAACCAATTTAAAAATTAAAGCAGAATCAGTACGCTGTAGACAATATCTTACTTTTTTGTGTATTCTTTTTAAGTGGTACAAATCTAAGTTTTGGTCGTAGAACAGCGCGCATTGAAGTTGTCAGCAAACAATTTGGCCTTGTTTTCAAAGTATATTTAAAACTTCTTTGTCATAAATAAAAGGAAGCGGTGTTTGCTTATTTTCACACATTAGATTATTATCTTTGTTGGAGAAATCAAAAGCGGATTTTCAGCATTAATTTTTGTACTTTTTTATTGCTTTCTATATCTTACCATTGAGTTAGTTTAGATTGTTGGCTAATCAATCTAAATTGAACAGATTTAGTTTGTTTTGGTCTATTGGGTTATGAAATTTTGCTATTTAAAGTTAAATCAGCTCTCTGGTTTTCTGTTGAAACCCAATCTATTTAATTTTTGGCAAAACTTGTAGACTTTTCCATTGCTAGAGAGATGAGTCTAGTAAAGTTAAAAGATAACGCTGTTAACTCTTTTAACTGTTTGAATATAGGTAGGGATGTGATGCTCTGTTCTAGAGTGTGAAAGAAAAACAACTAGTCGGTCTTATACACTGACTCTTAACCTTCTGTTCACTCCTCCCATAAAGATTTGAGACTATTGGGCTATGGTCTGTGCTAATATAATAGTAGTTTAAATTAAGAGGTTTTTGAGTAAAGCAATGTTATATACATCTTATTTTTTACTTAACAAATTATAAGTATTGATATAATAACCAATCATAAACGTAATATTTAGAAATTACTTTGTATGCCACAACAACAATTAGGTATTGTATAGATTTTTTTTACAATGATTTATATATAGCATTAGAATACTAACATTAAATTATTTATTTAAAACTATTATGTGCTAAATTACTTATATTCAACAACTACATTTATTAAAATATTTGTCCGACTGATTTTCTAATATTTTATGCGACTCAATAGCGAAAAAGTTAGCAACATTGTTGGGCGTCAAATAAACTGTGCACAATATAAACATATGCAATTAGGCTTTGCAATATCCGTGTTGTCTCGTAGGGCTCGCATAACCTGACAAATGTATACCAAATAAATTTTTATATAAACTTACCCCTTGCATATCCGATATAATTATATTCATTAGAGTAAATTTGAAAAATATACAGCAAATTTGTTTTTTTTAAGGCCGGGCTTCTGGTGGCCTGTAGTGTGTACAGAGCGTTGCATCATCCGCGAGGTGTATATATTTATAAATTTATATTTTAATTTCAAAATGTTATATTTAGGAATTACATAATATGCCACATCAACATAAAAATGCCTTTGATGTTTAACGAGTGAAACCATTTACGCCGAAACTATAAAATTAAGGACTAGATTTAAGCAGTCTGTGAACATTGATTTTGAATATTTATGGGTTATAAGTTTTAAGAAATACTGAATTTGTACGGTTGAAAAAATCTTTCTTATAAGTTTCAGTCCTAGATCTCTGAACTGTCAGTGAATATTTGATAAAATTCCTAGCAAACTTTGTAATACGAGTAGTTATTTGTTTAGCTAGCCTTGTATTTCGTTTGAACAATGTCTATTAAAATATCTAAAAAAAATATTAGGATCTGCAACATTGCAACATTACATTATTATAACCGTTTATTTAACATACCTACATGTTAAAATTTATGTGGGTTTATATCATTATTGTGATCAAACTTTTTTTTCAGTTCTTGAGTTCTCTACTCAAAATAGACAAAGAATCGGATCTTCTACAATAACCAAATAAGCACCCATAGTTAACCGGTGACGTCCTAGTTACGTTACATAAATAGTGACGTGAAGACTCAGAGACTCTGTCAAATTATTAACCTTGTACCAACCTGTTTTTTTTTAAACAAAAATTTTACTTTTGAAAGCTTTCTTTATATATTTTAAAACCCATTTAAAAAAAAATATTTGTAAATTTTTACTTTTGCCTTTATTTATACGAACAATTAAGCAACTTATTATAAAAAAAACAAAACTAATAATAATTTTTTTTTGAAAAACTGCAACACATAAAGTTGTTACAAATAAAAAACAAAAAAAATGTAATTTTTTTCTTAAAACGCATTGTCTACACATTTTGTGACTTTATGTTAGACAAATTGGTTTTTTACAATCAAATCACAAATTTGCAAACTTGCAGCTGTTCTATTTCTACAGAAACCACCGTTTTAATGCAAATGATGCGCATTATGCAACTTGAATTTTCTTTTCATATGTATTCTAAAAAGCTAAATGCCAATTCTATCATATTTTTTTTTTTTTAATTTTTATTGTTTTTTATAACATTTGAACATAATAGCATGGAGTCTCACTGACTCCAAAACGCTGTTTACGCAAAATCGATTAATCAAACATTGTCACTCAATACACGTATGTCTACATTTTCAACATTTAAGAAGGTTCTAAAAAAAACGGGGTAATTAACTGTTTGCTTAACAGTTACACCAAAACATATTTTAGTAAGAGTCCGGAAGATTCCACGTCACCGATTAATCATATGTGAAAATAAAAAAAAAAACTATACAAAACAATTGTGGGAATAATATACATAATTAAACAAAGGTATAAAACCACAAAGAAAACTATAAACATGTTAATAATAACAAAAAAAGTTATAAACAAAATAAAGAAATTAAATATTAAAAAAATATCTATAATTGATACCGACAGAAATAGCGTCAGGAAGCACAAAACAATATGAAGAAAAGAAAGAAGATCTAAAACTAGTATGAGACAGCGCAAAAAAATTTACATTTAAAGATATAAAAAAATAAACAAAGAAGAAATTAGAAAAGTTACACAGAGGAATAAGACAAAACAAAAATTTAAAAAAATAAACAAGAAAGAATAAACATAAGACTTATAAGATGCAGAGTAGAAAAAGTAACACCAAAAAAATAATTCAAACATTTGATTACAGTACATGTGAGAGCAGAATGCAAAAAAGAAGATATTATTGCTGTGTAAACAATGCGGAAAAAATAACACCAGGTTGCCAAATGCAGGAACAAAAAACATTATTGCATTATTTGCATTAATTGCAAAACAATAGAAAAAAGAACGGAAGAAAGAAGATGCTTGGCTACAAAAAAAAAAACAAGAAAAGAAAGAAGAATATAAAGAAGAAATAACCATGATAACTGCAATCAACACGAGGAGCAGATAATTAACCAAAATGAATAAGTTTATAGAAACAAATATAAAGAGGAAAAAAAAGCTCACATTATATTAAAATAACAGCGGGGAGGAAGGAAATAAACCTAGTAATAGTGAGTAAACCAAATAAAAACGAACATAAAGAAATAGATTCTGGCGGTTATTTTAGTTAGGTGTCTGGCAAGCGCTTGTGAAACAACCGCCCAAAGAGAGAACGAACGAACGATGGAAGAGATTCTAGAGTAGACAGAGGTGATCGCATTTTTTTAATTTTTTTTAAATCTAACAAATTAAAAAATCAATTTTTTTAAATTTAAAACAAACAAACAAACAAAAAATCATATTTTTTAACTTTTTTTTGCTTTTTAAAATTATAACTTAATTTATTTTTCAAATTACAAAACTAAATTTTTTTTTTTTTAATTAAAATCTGTTTTATAGAGCTGCAGTAGATTTTAGCGCCCTTGCTTGCATTGCTAGCAAGAAACGTAAAAAAAAATAGTTAGCAATATATATCTTGCTTACTTTTGGCAATGTGCATAGAGAATGGGCGAATAACATTATTGTTTACTATAATATTATTATAATAAGACTATACACGTTTCATTAAAAAATTAAATTTATGAAAAAATATTTTAAACTAAAATCATTCATAGACGCGTTTCGAGGTTTACCTCTCATCAGTATGGCTTTATTTATTTAAACTTAATAATTGATTTTTAACTTACTTCGTCAACATTGTTCACCACCTACATATGTCGTTGTGGCATTCGTATAAATTTACCTATTTAACTAGGCTTTATTCGAAACTATTGCTTTTACAACTGTCTTATTTGAGGACATTGCGTCTCTTCTTTATATATTTTATATATACACGTTTCAATAACGCATTGATATTATTAAAATTCACTACAAAATTAGTGAACGCTTTTCAGTCACAGTTTGCAAAACTACTTTTTGGTCGTAAAGCAACTTCTCGGCAATAGTAAACCTGGTAGAAAAATTTGAGCTTTTGGAACAAGTTTGTGATGTGACGAATTAAAACCGTGTGCATTGCTCAAGAACATAAAAGAATATTGTTGATGTAGCCCGTAGTGTGAAAGAAAACCAAGGTTTGTCGATTCCTCGTTGATATTTCGTATTTTGAATAGAGACCTAAGTCGTAAAGCTTTTAAAGTTCAGTTAACACAAGAACTCAAGCCAGTCGATTACCATAAACGTCGTATCTTCGCTGATTGGGTCCTTCAAATGCATCAAAATAATCCGGAATTTCATAAAAAAATTATCTTCAAATTTTCACCTCCGGAGGCTACGTTAATAAGCTGAATTGTTGCATTTGGTGCTCATAAAACCAAAAATTATTGTTGAAAAGTTTTTGCATCCTCAACTTGTTACTGTTTGGTGCGGTTATTGGGCTGGCGGTGCGATTGGACCCTACTTTTTTGAAAATGAGGCTGGTGCAACTGTTACGGTGAATAGATGGCGCTACCGAGCTATAAATAATGATTTTTTATAGCCGAAAATGGAAAATATTGATGTGGACGACGGTTATTTTCAGCAAGACGGCGCTACGTGCCACACAAGCTAAACAATTGCAAAATTTGCAAGAAAAGTTTCCTGACCGTGTTATTTTTCAAAGAGGTGATCACAATTGGCCACCGAGATTTTGTGTTTTAACACCTCTAGATTTTTTTCTTAAGGGCCACGTAAAAGATAAGGTTTATGCCAATGCTTCACAATCGATTCAAGACCTTAAAGATGGAATTCGTAAAGTTATCGAGGACATACAGCCGCAAATGTGCAACCTGTTATGAAAAATTTCTTGAAAAGAATACGGTACTGCAACCGTAACCGTGGCGGCCATTTGACTGATATCGTTTTCTAATGTTAATCGCATACATTCTTCTTTACAATGAAATAAACATTTATTAATGTGGCAGCAGTACCAAACTGTTAGAAAAATTAATACTCGCGGGATTTTCAAATTTCACATTTTATCCTACATTCACAACTACGAGCAGAACTGTAACAATTTTTATTTAAGAAAAATAACTTATAACACAATAAAAAGACTACTAAGTTTGCTACAAACTTTAGATGTAATGGATTGTTAGTCCATCCGGCATTACTCAATGGAGATAGGGGGGGGGGGGGGGGGGGTGTACACATATATAAATATTTTTCAGTAACTTATCGATTGTGTGATTTGACAGAAATATACAGAAGTTATAAATCGACTCACCCGTGATCCAAAATTCTATGCTGATATTTACTTGGGCTCCAATTGCTTTGTCACGTGATTGGTCTTCCTTCTTCCTTGACTGGATAGCGAAAAGCAATAAATAGCTATGGGGAAGGGATGTAAGGGAACAAGTAGAACAATGTAAAACAAACTTAATTTCCCAAACAAATATAATTAATATAACCAACCAAAACATATAGTTGAATCCAACAAATTCGTAAAACAAATGCGTCAGCAAAAAAAAAGGAACACAGAGCGTAAATGCATGTATAATACGATAAACAAAAATAATAATAATAGTAATATTCCCTTGTCACGCATTCAACTTTCACACTTATAAAACTACAAAATAGTAATTGCAATTCAAACAATATATATATATGAATAGAATTTACAAATAACGGATAATAATTAGCAAAATTAGAAAAAGTAATTCGGGTTCTGATATCACACGTGGTCCTCTCGTCGTCAATCACAAAATTAAGGGCAGCGTGCTGGTTAATTATTTGCATCCAGTAACTGGATTTACAATTTAAATTCTTGCACGTATTGTGCATAAACAACAACAAATTATTGCTATTACCTTTATAAAATTGTTTAATGGCAAAGTAAGTTTGTTCAGTGTAACTATAATCGGGGTCTAAGACCTGGCAATTAGCACACGCACCTCGAAAAGAATTTAATTTAGCAGTGAATGGAGTTGATTTGCTCATCCGTGAAAACACGTGTATGTAAGAATAAAACATCAAACACCCAAAAAAAAAATCCGTTATAACAAACGTCCAGCCGATATGCTGTTCACCGGTAAAAGGATCGTTTTCAGCCCAAGGCAGATCCTCCTGAAGGAGTCCTTTCCAGTGCGCATGTACTACTTTGCCAACCAAGTAAAATTAAAAAGGAAGGTAGAAGAAAACAAGGGAAATATAAATGGAAAAGTAATAATGATAATAAAAACAAAAGGAATTAATTATAGGGATCATCAATATAATTTAAAACTAACTAGTAAGTTTGAATGTAAACGAACCTTACCGAACGATGTTCACGTTGGTGCCAGATGAATGAATCAATTATGAATGAAGTGCAAAGTGACAGCTAAAAGTGACGTGAGTTAAAAAAGAATAAATTAAATAATTATTGGTAAGTAATATTAACAGTTGTTAATTGAATAGATACAGCATATTGCTAGTAATTATAAATGAAATAATTTTAATTTACTATAATTAAATTATATTTGACAGGGAAACATTTTTGGTTAATGAAAATCAAATCAAAACAAACAGTTGAGATGAGCAGCAAAGATGATGGTATGGATATACAAATGGATAAACAAATGGATATAAGGTTGATAAACAAATGGATAATCAAATCAAATATAAATTAACAGGATACAGTATGGCAGTGAATAATTTGTCGAGGAAGACCAAACATCGTAACCGTAAGTAGCATTTAGTTAAATTGTAGTTAGTTGCCTGGGCCAACAAGTCTCTCACAACTTCCTCACATTCCTGCCCTATCACACAAGTAATTCCACATCACAATTTATTAACAAAATTAGCTTAAACAATATAAAAATATTTATATATGTGTGTATCTATAGGAATCCATTTTTTAATATTTTAATGAAGCAACCCGATGTACATTACGACTAATATGATGCCTATGATAAAACAAGATAAGTTGCAATTTAATATATTCAAACCAAATAAATATATCTTTCTGTTTCAGATTCTTAAATTATTTCAGAACGTAACAACTTCACCCTCCCTCGGTTAAAAAAAAAATGGAATGCAGTGACATTTTTTTTTTTTTTTTAAAACATAAACATTTATAAATAAATGAATTAATATACTCTGTAAAAAAAAAATAACATATAAGATGCAAAAATAAACTCAAATTGTAACCGTAAGTGTAATTTTAAAATCATTGTACACCCGATACATGACTAACACCACGACAACATAAAACAAACCAATTTCATAACAAATCCAATATACATTCTTTTACTGGCTTAAGGTCCTTGATGTGCCAACAACCTTTAGATTGACCGCTCTCATCTTCCAGCTCGTAAACGTTAATTCCTTTTTTCTTCTTTACTTTATACGGGCCAGAAAACTTGTCGCCTAGCTTTGCACTAAAGTATTTATTGGCATCTGAAAGACGATATTCCTTTTTCCAAACATTATCACCTACATTTAGTCTAACTTCACGCCTACGTAAGTTATACCTAATCTTACTCTTTTCTTGAGCATTTAGTAGTTTAGTTTTAACTAATTCTCTTAGTTTTTGCAGCAACATATTTTTCGTAGGAAGAGATTCACCATCATTCATGCCTTTAACGATTTGTTCCTTAATCCTTCTCTCAGAATAGTCATCACCATCTATTACCATCTCGCACCCAAAGTTTACGTAATATGGGGTGTGGCCAGTAACCTCATGCTGTGCCGTTCTGAGTGCACAACCGATTTGAAACAACTTATCATCCCATCTTCGATGATCATCCTCCACATAAGACGATATCATTGTTTTAAGGACTCTATTTACGCGCTCGCAAGGGTTCGCCTGAGGATGGTATACGGCGTTATATATAGGCCTAACATTATACTGACTCATTAGTTTTGTAAATTTTAAGCTCTTGTACTGTACCCCATTGTCTGCTATCAACAACTCTGGCACCCCAAACATTAAAAACACATTCTCCTCCAGAATTTTACAAACACTGGCACTAGTGGCCTTGCGTAGTGGGAATACTAACGTAAATTTACTAAAAAAATCACTGACAACTAACACATAACAGTTACCCTTGCGGCTTCTGGGCAATGGGCCTACCAAGTCGGTGCTTATCATTTGCCAACATTTTGACACCACTGGCCTACTACCCATTAAGCCTGCGGGCTTCAGTTGCTCGGGTTTATGTGTTGCACAGATCTTGCACGCACCCACATAACGAGCAACGTCCGCCTTCAGCTTGGGCCAGTAATATCGAGAAGCAATTCGATGATATGTTTTATATAACCCTAAGTGACCAGCTTTAGGCTCGTCATGATAAGATTGTAGATAAGCTTTCCGATTTTCCTTAGGCACCACTAATTTCCACCAATCCCCATCATACTCGTGGCCTGCACCATGCTCCACACAACGGTATAGACGACCTTTCACTACTCTCCAATTAATAAAATTTAGAGGTTTTTCCGCTACTCTCTCCAGCATCCTAATATACCACATATCATGGACCGTCAAGGAAGCTGTATCAGCTGCAGGTTGCTGATGTTATTTAAAGATATCCAGGACGCTTCGGGAATGGCACGTGACAAACAGTCAGGGACTACATAATCTTTCCCTTTCCTGTGCACAACTGTGAAGTGATATTGCTGCATGCGCAGCGCCCATCTCCCTAATCGTCCCTGGGGATCTTTTAAGTTGTCCAGCCATAACAAGCTGTAATGGTCTGTTATGACTGTAAACTTCGCACCTTCAAAATAACACCTAAGCTTCTCGACGCTCCAGAGAACGCACAAGCATTCCTTTTCGGTGACATGATAATTAGCCTCGCACTTAGTCAGAGAACGAGAAAGGTAGCAGATCACTTTCTCTTGGCCGTCGATACACTGTGTCAAAACAGCGCCTAACCCATACGAACTAGCGTCGCACTGCAGGGTAAATGGCTCCTCAAAATTGGGGCATGCTAAAATGGGGGGATGAACTAACGCTTCCTTAATGTTAATTAGCGCTTGGGAACACTGTTCCGACCACACAAACTTTGCATTCTTTTTCTGCAATGACGTCATTGGTAAAGCAATATCCGAGAAGTTTGGGATGAACTTCCTATACCACGACGCCATACAGATGATGCGTTTTATGTCACGCGCGCATTTAGGGGTGGGCATGTCCACAATCGCACTCACTTTTTCCGGGTCCAAATTAAGCCCAAACCGGTTTACGATATACCCTAAGTATCGGAGCTCATCTCTACAAAAAATACACTTATCTTTGTTAAGTGTTAACCCCGCTTTTGTTAGCCTGGACAATACTTCCTCAACAATTTTGACGTGAGTAAGAAAGTCTGGAGTAGTAATAACAACATCATCCAAGTAAGTGAACAGGTATGGTTCTAACTCTGCTCCGAATAGCGTATCCACGAGGGATTGAAAGGTACCCGGGGCACCACTTAACCCAAAAGGCATTCGCCTAAACTGAAATAATCCCCTGCCTGGGATAGTAAATGCCGTATATTGCTTACTATCTTCGGCCATGGGTATTTGCCAATAGGCACTCTTGATATCTAAACTGGTTAGATATCGCGAGTTACCTAATTTTGTTAAAATTGAATTGATATATGGGAGCGGGTATGCACATGGCTCAGATACTGCATTTAATTTTCTGAAGTCCACGCAGAACCTGTATGAGCCGTCCTTCTTAGGGATCATCAGGATGGGCGAGCTCCAGCCACTAGTACTGCGCTCTATCACCCCGAGATTCAACATGCTGGTAACTTCAGCATCAATCAGTTTTTGCAAAAAGGGGCTCACAGGATAGTACCGACTTTTAATGGGTGGACTTTTGGTGACAATCTTATGCGATACCTTATCAGTGCAACCCAAACCCATACCTTCAATTCCGGCAAAATACCCATCAACAATGGCATTTAACTGCCCTCTTTCCAAGACTGACAAATCATCAGCGTTTAGCAATGAATTGATGGAATTATTTTTGGTGATTATATCTTGACAAGTGCCAAATATCCACTCACCCGTTCGCAAATTTGGGATAATATTCATTCTTGACCAAAAATTTACTCCTAACACTAACTCATGTCTTAATTCGGGTACAATAAAAATGTCAAAAATTTGCACCTTTCCTTTAAGTTCTATAGGAACTGAGACCGTACCTGCACAACAAATTTGACTATTGTCAGCGACGGTGCAAACACTTTCTTTTGTCTTCATTTTAATCCCCATAGATCGTAACTTTTCCCATCCACTTAACCCCATAAAAATGCTATTGGCTCCTGAATCTAAGAGACCCAATATCTCAACCCCATATATCTTAATGGCCATGTAAGGGCACTCATCTTTGCCCGATTGGCTTAAGATAAAGTCTAGTATAAGTTTTTTACTACTTAACGCGGCGTTATTAATAATCGGAGCCAGCTCTAAACCGCTTACTGACTCCGCCTGCCATTTCCCGATTTTCCTGAACATTTTGGGCATTTCGGTTTAATGTAGCCCGCCATGCCACAACCAAAACATTTTATATCTTTGACGGTACAGTCACGCGCAAAGTGACCTTTTTTATCACAACGAAAACAAACTACATTTACATTATTACATGTTCCCACATGCACATTTTCTCTATTACTATTTTGACGAGTTGGACTACCGTTCGCAACGGTTCTTACATTTCCAACTCGCGTAACTTCCTTTTGGCTAGTTAAGTTCCTAGCTCTACTATCACTTCTACATCCACCTCTCTCACGAGGTCGATGTCTACTTGGTTCTACCTCTCTATCATAATCAGTGCTTCTGCCAAGTCTAACCCACCTATCATCTTCATCCTCATACCTATCACTCTCGTCATATCTAAAAAATGTGTCGCTTATTACCCTACCCGATTTACACACATAAGACAAGTCAGGTTCTAAGGTGAATTTTGGATTACCACGTGTTGGAGGTGCGTAGTCCTCAACCAGACTACGGGACTCCTCAATTTTTCTACATAACAAAATTAATTGAGTTTCGTTTTGTACATCCTCCAGGACCAGTTTGCTTTGATAAATAGGATGCAAATTTTGCCGAATAACTTTTAGTAGCATTTCCGGAGTTATTTTACAGGTCATGCGCTGAAATAAGTTGTTCATGTATGCCAGATATATGCCAATCGATTCATCCCGCCCTTGAGTACGCGCCCTAATTTGCTGCCAGAGACGCTCGTTGTAGTCACGTGGTAAAAATTCGTCTCTTAAACCCTCACATAACGATTCCCAGTCCAGTATCGCGTCCCTATTTGCCCTATACCACACTAATGCTCTCCCACTAAATAACTCTATCGCACTTCGGTACAACAATTGTTTACTTACTCCTCTAGCTTCACCAAGCTCTTCCACTCGCTGCAAAAAACTATTAAGGCTTTCGTTAGAATGCTCGCCGGAGAAAGAGATTCCCAGTTTTTGAACCGCATCAAATTGGGCTGGTCTCACACTCAGATTGGCCAGGCTGGTAGTGTTGGGGTCTACCACATTAGATTGGGTAGCGGTGCGTTGATGTATTGGTGTAGATGACGCTCCTCGTTGATCTAAAATTGCCTGTGTTAGAACTACTTCACCGGGTATTTCAGGCTCTTTTTTTGATTGATCTTCAATGCGTTCTTGCAAATCTCCATAGGCAGTCATTGCTAAAACGGATAGTGTATTTCGCCTTTGCTCATCGTCCGCATCTTCACTAGTGCATCGCTCTAAGCGACCTAAAATGTGTGCCAACTTACTTTCTACCCGTCTTATGACACTCCTGCTTATCAATGAATCGCTCAGAAGCTCGTTGACGTCTTTCAATTTTTTTTCACATTCATCTAGGTCTGTCGAAACCTCGCCGTCCCAGCTATTTTCAAAAATCTTTCCATCTTTTTCTAGTTTTAGCATTCCTCTCAGACACTTTGCTAAAGCTTTAACATCACCCGTGGTTTTAACTCCACGAACCCGGAGTTCATACTCTAGCTCGTCTTTATTGAGACGGTCCGCCTCCATTTTTGACATGACGAGATATATACAGTATTTACCCCCAACACAAACAAAATTACACAAAACACTACGTGCGCAAGTACACAATGATTAATCAAAATTACACTTTCAACAATTTTCCAAACTATCAAAATTACTATTAATACTTCCGTTATTTTAATTATTGAAACCAAACAAATAACCGCCTCGGGCCCCACGTTGGGCTCCAGAAATTTGCTACAAACTTTAGATGTAATGGATTGTTAGTCCATCCGGCATTACTCAATGGAGATAGGGGGGGTGTACACATATATAAATATTTTTCAGTAACTTATCGATTGTGTGATTTGACAGAAATATACAGAAGTTGTGAGAGACTTGTTGGCCCAGGCAACTAACTACAATTTAACTAAATGCTACTTACGGTTACGATGTTTGGTCTTCCTCGACAAATTATTCACTGCCATACTGTATCCTGTAAATTTATATTAGATTTGATTATCCATTTGTTTATCAACCTTATATCCATTTGTTTATCCATTTGTATATCCATACCATCATCTTTGCTGCTCATCTCAACTGTTTGTTTTGATTTGATTTTCATTAACCTAAAATGTTTCCCTGTCAAATATAATTTAATTATAGTAAATTAAAATTATTTCATTTATAATTACTAGCAATATGCTGTATCTATTCAATTAACAACTGTTAATATTACTTACCAATAATTATTTAATTTATCCTTTTTTAACTCACGTCACTTTTAGCTGTCACTTTGCACTTCATTCATAATTGATTCATTCATCTGGCACCAACGTGAACATCGTTCGGTAAGGATCGTTTTCAGCCCAAGGCAGATCCTCCTGAAGAAGTCCTTTCCAGTGCGCATGTACTACTTTGCCAACCAAGTAAAATTAAAAAGGAAGGTAGAAGAAAACAAGGGAAATATAAATGGAAAAGTAATAATGATAATAAAAACAAAAGGAATTAATTACAGGGATCATCAATATAATTTAAAACTAACTAGTAAGTTTGAATGTAAACAAACCTTACCGAACGATGTTCACGTTGGTGCCAGATGAATGAATCAATTATGAATGAAGTGCCAAGTGACAGCTAAAAGTGACGTGAGTTAAAAAAGGATAAATTAAATAATTATTGGTAAGTAATATTAACAGTTGTTAATTGAATAGATACAGCATATTGCTAGTAATTATAAATGAAATAATTTTAATTTACTATAATTAAATTATATTTGACAGGGAAACATTTTAGGTTAATGAAAATCAAATCAAAACAAACAGTTGAGATGAGCAGCAAAGATGATGGTATGGATATACAAATGGATAAACAAATGGATATAAGGTTGATAAACAAATGGATAATCAAATCTAATATAAATTAACAGGATACAGTATGGCAGTGAATAATTTGTCGAGGAAGACCAAACATCGTAACCGTAAGTAGCATTTAGTTAAATTGTAGTTAGTTGCCTGGGCCAACAAGTCTCTCACAACTTCCTCACATTCCTGCCCTATCACACAAGTAATTCCACATCACAATTTATTAACAAAATTAGCTTAAACAATATAAAAATATTTATATATGTGTGTATCTATAGGAATCCATTTTTTAATATTTTAATGAAGCAACCCGATGTACATTACAACTAATATGATGCCTATGATAAAACAAGATAAGTTGCAATTTAATATATTCAAACCAAATAAATATATCTTTCTGTTTCAGATTCTTAAATTATTTCAGAACGTAACAAGTTTAATGTTCAATGAAGTATAACTCTTAAAGTTTAAGCAAATATTTTGACAAAAATAATTCAAATTAGTTTTAAAATTTAATAAACAATTGAAGGTTTTGGATTTATATATATATATTTCATTAGATTGGAAATTTCATTCTCTACACGTTGCAAAAAACCGATTTTAAAAAGAAGTTAAACTACGTGAGTTCTGCTCGTAGTTTTATGACACTCATCAAACTGCCCCCTTAAAACATTTGCAAGCAAAATAAGCTTCAATACTGTCGGGAAAGAACTATAAAAATATTGTTATGATAGAAAATGAGTCTATCAATTGGAAACAAGAAATTAGAACTTTCAAACAAAAAAATTCAATGTTAAATGATATGATAAATGTGTTTGAAGGAAACATACAAATGCATTTAAAATTATCGAAACAAAATTAATTTATATTACGGGAAAACTCAATAGGGTACATAATGAAAATGCGCATAAAACATTTGTGGAAAAATATAAGTCACATCTAAATAATCTGGAAGAGTTTATAAAAGAAAAGTGTAAACAACTTGAGTTAGATGGAGATAGGGCTAGCAGTAGGTTATCAATACCAGCTCTTGACAATTCTTATTCAAGTAATAGTTCAACTACTTAGCGAAGAATTAGAAAACATGTATCAGAATGGGGAATTAAATTTTCCGGGGTAGTAGAGAAGTTAAGCGTCGGAGCGTTTCTTCAAGAATTGAAAAACTACAAGCCATTAACAAAATTTTAAAGGCAGAATTATTTTGTAGTTTACCTAAATTATTATCCGGTAAAGCGCTGCTTTGGTTTTGGTCATATAAATACTTTTTTGTAGATTGGGAAGAATTCAAAGAAGTTTTAAAGAATGAATACCGTCGGCCGGATTATATATACGAATTGCGTCGCAAAATAGAGAGCAGGAAACAACAGCCAAATGAACCTGTGCAAGATGATTTTGCATGTATGTTAGCTATGTATCGACGATTAGATATTTAAAGTCTCTAAAGAAAAACAAATTCTTACGATCATACGGAATTTAACTCTTTCTTTGTTGGGTCTTATAAGCTATAATAATATCAAGTCTTTTGTTAAATTACGCGAAGAATGCAAAAATATTGAAGCACGTCGGGTTTTATTGAATAAAGCCTCCTCCCTCTCTCATTCAAATGCTCCTCCAATACTTGAACTAAATTTGATAGGTTTATCAATACAGAACGTCTCAAAACCATACTCCATAAGAAATAACTCAATTCAATGCTACTATTGCAAAGAATATGGTCATCCTTTTACAAAATGCGTTAGACCAAAATCCAAATTTTGTACCGGATGTGGGAAGAGAGATGTTCTAAGAGATGAATGTACGTTTTGTAATAAGTCGAAAAACGGACCTGCAAGGTCTCAGTGGGCCAAATAGACCATCGCAAGGCAGCAAGTTGGGCCACTAATTTTATTTTTTTAAATTGATACCAGTTAATGGGTATTTGGAAATTTCCGTATTAGGCTTGGTTGTGACTGCTCTATTAGATAGTAGTTATTCTAAATCTTGCTTAAGCAAACGTTTATTTAAAAAAATTGGCAAAAATATAAAAATTAGGAAGGCTCATACATTGTTAATTTGAGTGGCAAATAGTCAGCATGTTAGTGTGGTAGGAACAGTAGACTTACCAATCGCTTTAGGAAATAATGTACTTATAGTTAGTTGTTTAGTAATCCCAAGTTTTGCATGTGATCTTGTATTGGGTATAGATTTTTGGAGACAATCTGGTATTGTTCCAAAAATTAACAGTTGTAATTTTGTATTGCCCGAAGAAGTTTACGTTGCCGCAATAGATAATTCTAACCTAACTTCTGATTAAACTTCTCAACTTCATAGTTTAGTTGATTCTTATTTTGCAAAAATTAGTAATTGGCTGGGTTGTACCAACGTTATCCAACATCATATTGATGTAAGAAAGGCTTTACCTATTAAACAGAAGTACTATCCAGTGTCTCCAGCAATGCAAAGAATAATAAACGCTGTAGTGGACAAGATGTTGGAGTTAGATGTGATTGAACCCAGTAGATCTCCTCGGTCATCACCAGTAGTGACAATAATGAAAAAATCTGGCAATTATCGCATTTGTATTGATTTTAGGCGAGTAAATTTAGTTACAAAACGCGACGCGTATGCTCTTCCTTATATGACGGCAATTCTTGATAGACTTCGTTTGGCAAAATATATTTTATTTCTAGATATAGAAACTGCTTACTAACAAATTTTAATGACAGATGATTCCAGGGAGATAACGGCCTTTTCTGTTCAAGAACGTGGGTTGTTCTATTTTAAAAAGTTGCCGTTTGGTTTGCACAACAGTCCCGCGACGTTTTAGAGATTTATGGATATAATACTAGGCCCTGAATTAGAACCATATATCTTTAAGTATTTAGACGATATCATCGTGGTTACCTTGGACTTTGAGACTCACGTTTGGGTACTAGCAGAAGTTCTTAAACTTCTTCATGCTGCTGGACTAAGCTTGAATCGGAATAAATGTCATTTTTGTCACTCAGAATTAAAATATTTAGGTTATGTAGTAAATAAGAAGGGATTATTAGTTGATTCAAAAAAGGTGTCTTCAATTTTGCAAATTCTGCTTCCTCAATCGGTGAAAGATATTTGTAGGTTTTTAGGAATCGATAGTTGGTGTCGCAGGTTTATTCCAAACTTTGCAACTCGAGCGGAACCTTTGACAAAACTGACTCATAAAAGTCAACCGTGGAACTGGTTTCTAGAACAACAAGAAGCTTTTACGGATTTAAAAACTTGTTTAGTTTCTGCACCAATTTTAGCTGTCCCTGATTGGACCAAAACCATTTTTCTTAGAATGTTAGCGCAGTAGGTTTAGGCTGTGTACTAAGTCAACGTAGCAATGGGGGAGATTCTGTGATAGCCTATGCTAGCCGATTGCTTAAGAAAATAGATAAAGCGCGACAGAACTGTAGTGCCAGCGGTTCTCTTTGCAATTGAGAAGTTTCGGGGATATATTGACGCTACGCATTTCACTGTAATCACAGATCATGCTGCTCATAAATCATTATGGCATCTTAAGGATCCTCCAGGTAGACATTTACGGTGGTCGATGAAGCTACAACAATATTCATTTGATATCATCCATAGAGCTGGCACAAACCTTCAGGTACCAGACGCTCTTTTGCGTCTAACTCATGAAAATATTTCTTCCATACATCTGATAGATGCTATGCCAACGGATCGCAACCGATGGTATAATAAAATGTTAAGATTGGTGGGAGGAGATCCTTAAAGTTACACGTCTTATTGCATTTTTGATGGTAGGCTTCAAAAACTAACGAGAAAAAGTCAAAGTTCATTAGATCTTAATGATTTTTGGAAATGGGTGGTACCACGGTCTAAGAAAGCTGTGATGTTACAAAAATGCCATGATGACATTACTGCCGGTCACTTAGGTATAGCCAAAACATGTCAACGTGTGTCACACAATTATTACTAGCCTCGCATGCACGCGGATATCACTCGCTATTGTAGGCGCTGTAAGATTTGTTTGGCTCATAAAGTCAGCCAACAAAAACCGGGTGGCTTGTTAGGTACACACGTCGTTGATAGACCATACCAAGTATTGTCGATCGACTTAATGTGACCATTTCTATTATTAACACGTAGAAATAGGTTTATTCTAGTATTATGTGATTTGGGATAAAAACTTAGCACAATTTGGTTATGCATTGCGTACGAGTTGTCATGATGCTACGGGTTTTACACCAGCATTCCTTACCTTTGGATGGGAGGAAACCATAACTGGTAACCAATACGGACCTCTTCAAGGTAACAAACCGCTGGACATAGCAAACTGGAAAATGATTGCCGATAATCTAAACAAACTACCCGAATTCTATTCTAAGGTCAGTCAAAACCTTAAAAAAACATTTGAAAAAAATGCTCACTATTATAATTTGCGTCGACGACCCCTAGAATTTGAAACCGGTGATCTTGTTTGGAAAAAAAATTATCATTTATCCGACGCTGGCAATTATTTTACGCCTAAACTGGCAGATAAATTTTTGTTGTGTAAAGTACAAAAAATACGTATCATCTCTAGTCGGAAGATAGAACAAAAGATTTAGGAATTTATCATATAAAAAACTTAAAAATTCACCCCCCTGATTAGTTGAATTGTTATTGGGCATTAGTTTCATTATATTAAAATAAGTATCGGTATAATTAAAGGTTTTTTTTATTTTGAGTAGGTTACCTTAAGTATAGGTTAGGTTAGGTTAGGTTAGGTTAGGCTACATTAGTATAGGTTAAAAAAATGTTTTCATCTTTTGTTTGTTAAAAGAAGAGAGAAGATTTGTTACGTACCAAATGTAGACGCGCGATACATTTAAATATGCCGCGTTGTTCCTCCACTTAATATATAGAGGTCCTCAGTGTCTTTGTAAAAGATCTGAAAGGCACGGGTGTGCAAAAAATCTAAAAAGGCACGTGTGTGCGAATGTATCACGAAAGCGGATATTCTTGTTAGTTTTTAAAAATTGTATAAAGTAATAGTGATAGTTAGTTAATCGTTAATAATAAAAAGTAAAATATAAAGTGCAGAGGTTCTCTTATCTCCCTTTAAAAATAAGAATGGCGCCCTAAAACGAGTAGCAGGAGTCCGGTGAACCAAACCCCAAAAATTGAGCTAGCCGCCCCGCAGCTGTAGAAGCCACCGTAAGTACCACGAGTCGAGCTCTGGCTCGTCAGTTACAACGTAATAAATATAAATTAAAAAAAAGAACAATTAGGGACATAAAAACCAAAAAAATGACAGAAAACAATAACATAGAGAAGAAATCTAAAAAAAAAAATAGTTACAAGGAAAAAAAGCAAAAAAACTATGGTGGTGGTGCAAAAAGATAAGAAAATGCAGTAAAAAACCAATACTGTTCGTATTGTATGAAAGTTAATACGCAAAAAAAATAAGAAAATGGAAAAGAATCTAAAAAATAACATAAGAATCTTGAAAATAAACATTAGCAGGAAAAAATGTTAGAAAAAATTTAATAAATTCATAGATTTGGGATCTAGGAATAAAACAGTACAAAATAATAATAAACAATTTGGAAAAAAAACAAAACAATATAAATACACTTAAATCTTATGTTTGTGTACTGTTTCTTGTAAAAAAGTTATATGGGTTTAATATTTTTAATTTTTTTTTATATATATATTTTTAAACTGTACTGCAAAAACTAAAAAGTTTACAAAAATAGTAAAACTACAGATCTATTAACCAATTGTTGTCCAGACATTTGAATAGTTAATTAACAATGTTATTAACATACAATACATGTTATAAATGTATAAAAAGCACAAACAAAACAAAACGGCCTCCGTAGTATAATTTGCATAATTTTATAAACGCAAGTTGGATATCTAGTATATCAATAGTTAAATCAAAAATAATATGTTCTTTTCTTATCTGCTACTAATAAATTTTATACTAAGTTTTAAAAATTGAATCAATATAAACTCTACTAATTATAACGTTAAGATAATGTGTTATTAACTATACTTAGCAAAGCTGCACATATTATAATAGTTCAAATTAAGAACATTTCAACCGCTACCTTAATTTGTAGTATTTTAACAAAAACGGCAAGTAGGCGTCATTGCTGTTTCTGCATATAATTTAATGATTGATTTATTTTTTTATCAGTACATTTAGAAAAAACCAAACTATGATATGTCGGAGTAATTTAATCAAATAACAGTTAGAAAAATGCCAAAAGATTTAATCAAATATAGAAATAAATGGGTTTTTATGTATTTCGAATGCATTTTGTTGCTATGTGCAAATATAATTTGATAAGAAAAACTCCGACATATTTTAGTTTAATCTTTTTTAAATGTACTGTTAAAAAAATAAATTATTAAATTATATGTAGAAACAGCAATGACGCTAAAGTTGCAGTTTTTGATAAAATACTGCAAATTAAAATAGGGGTCGGTATGGTCTTAACAACTAAAATATATTTAATTGTCTTCTATAAAGGCAAGGGGCTATAATATTAAAAATATAATTTTTTTAAATTTTCAAAAAATAAAATGCTGATTATCAAAAATATATATATTTTAAAATTAATATCAAAATTTACCTTTAAATTTGAAATTAACTGCGTATAACTTAGCACTACTGATATCACAACAAATAATAGTATACATTGAATTAACATAATTATAAACTAGAAAGATAAATTAAATTTGCATACAAAGCTTAATATTTGGTCAAATAAACTAGTAGTTATAGACGTGAATAACTAACTAAAATAAATAACTTTATATTTTAATATTGATTATAATATTATATACTGAATACCACTTATGTTATAATATTACCATAATACTTTATTTATACAACAAAAAACCTTTTACTTTTCTATCACATACATAATAATGGCATGAAAAGTAAACATTTAAAAAAAAAAAGTTACATAAACAAAGTAAACAAATGAACGGCAAAAAAAGTATAAGTATGTCTCACTCAGTTTTGAGAAATTGGCTTTTTAAAATTAAGTAAAAACCGCACATTTTATTAAAATAAAATAAATGAAATAAAAACTAAATTAATTAATTGGAAATTGCATTTATTTGCTGTCTTCACTTCTAGCGACTGCTGACTGACAGGGTCCTAACAAAAATGTGTCTGACTGTTAGTTTTGTAATTTTTATACTTTAAATTAATGTTTTGGAAATATTTGAGCCTTGAGAAAACATTTGCGCTGGCATCATTTTTTGACATGTATAGTGTAGCGCGTTGAATTTGTGTTTTAGATTAGATTCACCAATAATAAATAAAAATTTTGAGCTTTCCAAAAACAATTTAGAGGTGCTAATTAATTTTACATCTTTGCGAGCATATCAGCGCCAGTTGTCCGGACTGCAGACCTGCTGGCTCTGCTAGCTTTTCATGATTAAAATGGAACTCAATTTTAAAATATTAAGCTTCCAAAATCTCTTGCGTTTTTTGACGCGAGCTCTTGGACTATTAGCAAACAGAATGTAACATATTCAGACTTGTTGAGATAAACAAAAATACAAATAAAGAGATTTACTTTTAAACATATAAGAAAAGTAAATTAAGAGAAAATTAAAATAGTTACACAGAGAAGGAATAAAACAAAACAAAATTAAAAAAACTAAGAAGAAAACTTATAAAATGCAATGTAGAAAAAGTAGCAGCAACAAAAAATGATTTAAATATTTAATTACAGTTCGTGTAGAAACAGAATGCAAAGAAAAAGATATTTCTATGCAAACAATGCGAAAAAAAAAAACACCAAGTTGCTAAATGCAAGAACAGGATATACTGCATAAAATTGAAAACTATAGAAAACAGAACGGAAAAGAGAAGATGTTTGGTTACAAGACCAAAAAATAAAAATATAAAAAAACAACCATGACTCCAGTAATCAACACGAGGAGCAGATAATAAACTAAAATGTATAGAAACAAATATAAGGATGCAAAGAATAGCAACATCGGGGAGAAAAAAAAAACCTAGTGATAGTAAGTAAATAAAATAAAAATAATCGACAAAGAAATAGATTTTGGCGGTTATTTTAGTTAGGAGAAAATAACAAGTTTAAAATATAAGAACACCAAAAAAAAGAATAGTGTAAGCTGAAATAAAAGCATGATTAAATACATCTAGCATATCAGCCTAATATGCAAACTAGAAAACTATCAAGAGTGGATAAACGAATTAAAAAAATTGTAAAAAAAAAACAAAAAACAACAAAATTTTAATAGAAAAAAAAGTTTACGAAAAATCTCCAAGGTTGGATTTTTTTTTTTAAATGTTAGAAACTTGGCTTAAACCATATAACCAAGAACTGTGTATTCAAGAAAATAACAATGTAGAATACAACTCTAGAAACACAATAGAAGCAGGAATTGCCATGTACATTAAAATTAAAACAATCAAAAACATACAAATATTAACAATACAACTAAAAAAGGAAAATACTGTAATAATTCTAATACATAAACCACCTAAAATAAACTTTAAAGATTTGAACAGTACACTAAAAGCAATATAATTAACAGAAAGAAACCACAAATAATAATAGGTAATTTTAAAAATCAACATTGCAGAAAATGGTAATACAACAAAAGAATACATGAACATTTAGTAAATAAACTTCTATAAAATACTACACAAGAAAAAATCCAGATCCAATTAGAAAAAAAAATTATAACAGATTATGTTATTACAAACAACAAACAGCAAATAAAAGATTTAAAAATATTATTTTCAAACATATCGGATCACTGTAAATTAATAACAAAAATAAAAAGAAAACAAAATACAAAATAAATATATCAGTACATTGAGCACACACTCACAGATTATCAAAAAATAACAATGATAACAACAACATAGACTTAAAACATATAAATTATTTTCAAAAACTATCAAAAAAACTGCAAGTAATTACAGAAAACAACCAAACCAAAATAAGAACCAAACAAACAGAAAAAAACCCATGGATCACAAAGAAGTGTTAAACATTGTTGAATAAAAAAACAAACTACAACAAAATTACTTAAAATATTTAAATATTGAAACAACAAAAAATTAATACTACAAACAGAAGAAAAAAACTACAAACATAATAAATAATAAAATGTTATACTATAAAAAAAATCGTAACAAATAAAAATAATCCCACAAAATATGAAAAAACCTCAAAACATTAATGAAATAGTAAAACAATATGGAACAAGAACTGAAAAACTAATAGAAATAACAAACAAAATAAATAAATACTATACAAATATTGGAAAAACTCTAACAAAAAAAACTAATCACAGGAACGAGCAACAAAATACATGCAACCACAATTAAAAAAAAATAACCGACATTCATTTTGAACACAAAATAATAATTATAATACTGAAAGAAAATAAATCACCAGGCTTTGACAAAGTTACAAATTATCTAATAAAATAAAACAACACTATCGCCAGTTTTAATATACATAATAAATAAAGTCATTGACACAGGCATAAATCAAAATAACATATAACATATCATAAAGTTGAATTTATAAATAATAAAGTAAATATGTTGTTAGATCTGCATGCCCCATACGGATTAGTAAAAAGCTTCAAACAAAAGCAACCATGGTATACGGACTCTATAATAATATTATCTAAGCTTAAAGATGACACTTTAAAAAAATTTAAAAAAACTAAATTGCCTGAACACTGGGAACTTTATAAACAATTAAGGAATCAGACAAACTCTGCAATAATTAAAGAAAAAAAATATCATATTTTGAATATATATCTAATAGTACGTAACAAAAAGCTATTTGAAAAGTGCTTAAAAATAATAATATTATCAAACAAGTAAAAATTCCAATTCCACCTGAAATTAACAACCCAAACGATATTAATAACTACTATATAAACAGTGTACCCAATAATACAAATCCATTTAAAAAAGACTTAATTGACTATTACAAAAATAATAAAATTTATGAAAATAATTTTTCATTCTACAAAGTTAACAACAGTTAAATCAAATGCTATGGGGTGCAACCGAATAAATATTTATGTTATACAGCTTTGCTGTCCATTCATTGAAGAGTATATTACACACATTATAAATTACTGCATTGAGTTGAACATTTTTCCATCTTTGTGGAAAAAGGCTATTGTTATTCCTATACCGAAAACTAATTCTCCTAAAGAGTATAAAGACTTAAGACCTATAAGTATTTTGCCATGCCTGTCTAAGATTTTAGAAAAAGTACTAAACATTCAATTAAGAAAATATTTAGAACTTCATAATATTTTACCATCAATACAGTCTGGATTCAGGCCTGGTTATAGCTGCACAACAGCAATGACAACAATAGTAGATGATATAATAAGGGATACAGATAAAAGTGAAGTGACTGCACTGGCATTTCTCGACTACAGTAAAGCGTTTGATATGATGGACCGCGATATTTTATTAGCTCTATTAAGTTATATTAGATTGTCACAAAACAGCATACATCTATTTCATAGCTTTTTAACAGATCGTTTTCAATCTGTTAAAATACTGAACTAGCAATCAGATTTTACTTGTCTTTTAAAAGGTGTAGCTCAAGGATCAATTTTAGGTCCTTTGCTATACATACTTTTTACATCTTTATTTCAAAATAGTGTAGAATATTGCAAAGTCCACTTTTATGCAGACACGCAGTTGTATCAGTCTGAATCTGTTAAAAATTTAAAGACATTAGAAAACAAAATGAACTTAGATTTACAAAATGCTGTAAATATATCAAATAAACATGGGCTAACTATTAATCCATCAAAATTTAAAATTGTATTTTTTTGGGAGATCAAAAGACATTGCAATTGCAGAACAGAACGTAAACATTTATATTGAAACCCAGCGTATACCAATAGTAAAGGAAGCAAAAAGTCTTGGGCTTACAATAGATCATACTTTAAGATTTCACACGCATATATCAACTTGTTGTAAGCGAGCTTTTTGCAACCTTAAAAACCTTTATAATAATTGTCGCGTACTTAATACAAAAACAAAAAAACTGTTCTGTGATAGTATTGTTCTAAGTCATTTTAACTATTGTAATGTCTTATACGGTCCTTGTCTTGATGTTAAAGATAAAAATCGAATTCAAAAAATACAGAATAGCTGCGTTAGACTAATTTACGGTATCCGAAGAAAGCAATCCGTATCAAAATTTAGAAAACTTACCGGTTGGATAACAATGAATCAAAGACGAGAATATCATACTAAAATATTTATACATAAAATAATAATTTTCAAAACTCCTAGTTATCTCTTTAATAAAGCTATGTGTGCTATTTGTAATATAATTTATTGTTTGTTGTAGTTTATTTTATTTTACTTTATTTTATTTTTTTTATTTTATTTTATTTTTTTTAATTTTTAATTTATTTTTTATTTTCAATGTTTTTATATTTTATTAATTTGTTTAACATTATAGTTATTTTGTAATTTACTTAGGCTAAGTTAGTTATAAGTTATGGTATAGTCGAAGAACAAGTAGAATTGTAAAATTCAAGAAACTTGAACTATGCCATTTCTCCTTTTGTATCTATGTATTTATTATGAGGAGAATAAACATTATTATTATAAAGGAAACAATAATAGTGCCTATACATAAAAAAGAAAATAAAACAAAACCAGAAAACTATTGACCAATTTCTCTACTATCAACATTAATTAAAATATTAGAAAAAGTAATCCATATTAGACTAACAAAACATATAAACAAAAGCAGTGTAATATACAAACAACAATATGCTTTCCAACAATACTCGGGAACAACATCACATAAAAAACAAAGTAGATCAGAATAAAACCGTAGTAGCAATTTTTATCGACATGAAAAAGCTTTTGATACTTTATCAAAATCAAAGCTTATAGAAAAACTAGACGCCATAGGAATAAACACATACCTCAAAGACAGATCACAAAAAACAAAAATAAAGTCTATAGAAAACGAATCGATACATGTTGAATACGGAATACTACAAGGAGGAATTTGAAATTTTACCGCCGACATTTTACATACAATATATAAATGACATACTAAAACTAAACTACACGGTACACCTTACATATATGCCGCCGACACCTGTATTACATACTCAGAAAAAAAAAACAAAAAAAAATTAAAAAAAATATCAAAAAAAACATAATAAAATTAGAAACATGGTATTATAATAACCGACTCACTATTAACAAAACAAAAACAAAATTTATAACCTTTAATAACAAACAAGAATCAATATATTATAACAAATTAAAAAGTTAATTATCTAAAATTAACAATCCAAGATAACTTAAAATAAGATACACACATAAATAAACTTGTTAAACAAAATTCAGCAACAAAAGCTGCAGTATGAAAAATAAAAAAATATCTCCCAAAACAATAAAAACATCTGTATATCATGCATTATTTACATGATATAATACATACTTAAACCATATATAAAGAAACACAAGCAAAAAAAAAACATTAATAAACTACAAAGATAACAAAACAAACTTTAAAAATTCTATACACAATGGATAGAAGAACACCAACAACCAAACTTCTTTAATACAATCGTGAGCATTTCTCTCGTATATATGCAATAAAAATTCTACACAAACATTCGGGACCTACAGTTTAACGTAGAATCCGAACGCGCTACACGACTACTGTTTTACGTTTAGAAGAACAAATAAAATAAGTTTAAGTGATTAAAATTGTCTTAAATATTATAAAAATTAGACAAACTGTGTAGTTTATGTGTCTAGTTTATGTGTGTAATTGTGATTTTTATTACGACAAAAACTGGTAGGTACATCAGTCATATTGATAATTTCAAATAGTAATTAAAAATGGATGAAAATGACAGCGATAGGATAAATACTGCATAAATAAAAGACTTGAGAATTCCGGAGATTAAGGAAGAATTACAAAACCGCGGTGCGTCACTCAGTGGCAAAAAGGCAAGCCTTGTGAATCGTTTGAAAAGTATATTGAACTCTAGTTATCTGCCCAAGGAAAATATTAATATTAATATATCTGAGAACAAAACTGAAACAGAAAGGATCTCTTCAAAAAAATAAAAAATAAAACTATTTAAGAACAATCTTTTTTTAATTAATAAGATTAATAAATTAGGAAATGAACATTTCTTTAAAATCATTAATACAAAACTGCAAAAGAAAATAAATATAAAAACTAATGTGATTTTAAGTTAGAAAAACGAATAGAGAATCACCACTATCATTATCATTACCACTAATAAAAACAACACAACAATCATCAATAGAAGATACCTGCCACCTTCTTGATAAATCTAAATTTGGTTCTGCATATCAAAAATATGAAAAAAATAATCAATCAATAACTAAAACAAAGATTCATTTATCCTGTAATCAAAATCAAAATAGTCTCGCAAATAATATAATAGCACCTACAATTAAACCAATAAACAAAAATAAACGACGAGTTCTATTGTTATCTTCTGGTCATGGACGTCATATTAGTTCAATGCTGCGGACTAAGCTAAATGACAATTTTAATGTAACTAGTATCATAAAACCAAATGGCAGATTTGAAAATATTATAGAAGATATTAACAAACTAATTAAAGATTTTACAACTAAGGATGTGGTGATAATTTTTGGAGGTGAAATCAACGCTGCATGTGCAAGCAGCCCGGAATTAAAGATTTTAGAAACTCTTAAACATCAACTTCACCACACTTACGTTATTGTAATATCTTCATCTTTTTCGTCGCGATCGCTTTATTTTAAATAATTTAATCCATTCAATTAATACTAAAATATTTGACAATGTAGTTTGTAACTCGTTTAATATTAAATATTTAAATATTAACAATATTGTTAATGACAAAGACTTTGATAAACATGGAGTAAACATAAAACGTAATGGTAAACTTAAACTTGTAAATAATATTGTCGAGGTAATTAACAATTTTAACTACCATATAACACAGACTTGTAATAATCAATTTATACAATGTGGAAATATAATATCTACATAGTATTAATTGTAACTTTGAGATTGATTTTGAGGGTACAAATGACATAATTGCCTCAAACAAAGTGGAACAACCAATACTTGATAATTTTTACAGTAAATTTTGACGAACAAAATACTAATAACATACAGAATTTAGATCTGAATTGCAACATTATTATTCATTTAAATGCTCAGAGGTTTTTAGCCCATAAATGTGAAATCGCTAATTTAGTGGATATTGAATGCCCACAAGTATTATGTAGTCGGAAACTGGGGTTACAAAAAATATTTTAGATATTGAATTAGATATTAAAAATTACACTTGTTTAAGATGCAATTCTGAAAATATACACACAGGAGGCGTTTTAATATATTTTAGAAACGATATTAATTATTATAATGTAAAATTAGTATCAGTTCCAAAAAATTATTAGATTGTTGTTGCAACAATTATTTTATTTAAGAAAAAATACGTAATTATTGCAGTATACTATTGTCCCAATGGAAAACATACAGAGTTTTTAGATTGTGCTGAAGAATACTTCGTTATTTTAATATTAATTAATATTTAACTGTTTGAATCAAAATAACATATATACATCTAGATTAAATAGTATAATAAAAAACTTCAGTATACTACTACAGTTAATAAAATCTTCTACTAGAATAACCAACTCGAGTTTAACATTAATTGACTTAATACTAACTAATAGCTTAGATATACGCGGTGGTTTTTACAATAGAACTATAACTACAGATCACGAAATTATAAAAATTGATTTGGTGAGGCATATTAAAATTAAAGAATCTGAATTGATAATGAAGATATAGATTTAATAATTTGTAATTTATTAGAATGTAATTTTGGATACAATAAATTAAATGTAAATGATTTATATTGTGCAATAGAATCAAATATTGTTACCTCACTAGATATTTTTTACACGAAAAAACAAGTTAAATTAAAAGAATAGTCCGTGGATAAATAGGAATGTAATTGATGCACGAATTAAACGGGACATAAGTTATAAATTATTTAATTCTTCTAAAAGGCATGCAGACTGGGTTGATTATAAAACTAATAGAAAAAATGTTGTGGCTACGATTAGAAGAGAAAAACAAAACTATTTTCTTCGAGAAATTGGTAATAAAATATGATTCTAAAAAAATGTGGAAACATTAAAAGAACTAATTAAAAAGAACAACATTAGTGTACAGAGTATAATTTTTGACAAATCAGTATACAACTGTACTAATGATGCTGAAAATTTCAATCACTTTTTTATTAACAGTATTAACCAAGTTATTGATGAAGTAAGTGTCAACAAAAAAAGTATAATTATTATTTAATATTTATAATAAAATGTAAAAGGTTTTTAATACATGTTTAGTATTACCAAGTCTCAAACAAAATGACCTCCATAATATAATTATTCTATAAACGCGAGTCGGCTGTCTTGTATATCGCTGATTAAATCACAAAGCTACAAATAAACTTTATACTAAGTTTTAAAAATAAAATAATGTCTTTTTAACTATACATAGCATAGCTGCACATATTATAAAAGTTCAACTTAAGAACATTTCAACTGCTACCTTGATTTGTGGTATTTTAACAAAAACGGCAACTTTGACGTCATTGCTGTTCCTACATATAATTTGATGATCGATTTATTTTTTACAAGTACATTCAGAAAGGACCAAACTATAAGGGAATAGCCAAAAAACCTAATCAAATATAGAAATAAATGAGTTTTTTATGTATTTTGGAATGCATTTTTTTGCTATGTGCAAAAAAAATGAACAAATTTTATGTAGAAAATAGCAATGACGCTAAATTTGTCATTTTTGATAAAATACTACAAATCAAGGTAGCGGTCGGTATGGTCTTAAAAACTAAAATTTATTTATTTGTCTTCCACAATGGCATGGGGCTATAATATTAACAATAAAAAATTTATAATTTTTTTACAAATAAAATGCTAATTATCAATAATATATATATTTTAAAATTAATATTAAAATTTACCTTTAAATTTGAAATAAACTGCGTATAACTTAGCACTACTGATATCAAAAGAAATAATAGTATAAATTGAATTAACATCATTATTAACTAGAATGATGAATTGATGAAATATATTTGCTCAAATAAACTAGTAGTTATAGACGTGAATAACTGACTAAAATGAATAGTTTTATATTTTAATATTTTAATATTGATTATAATATTATATACTGAATACCACTTATGTTATAATATTACCATAATACTTTATTTATAAAACAAAAAACCTTTTACTTTTTTATTAAATACATAATGATGACATAAAAGTAAACATATTTAAAAAAACTTAATTACATATATAAAGTAAATAACTCAACAATTTAGAGCAAAAGAGTATAAAGTACGTCTCACTTATTTTGAAAAAGATTATTGCTTTTTAAAATTCAGTAAAAACGGCACATTTTTTTATTAAAAAAATTTAAATTAAAACTTTATAAAATCATTATAATCAAGAAATGTGTATTTTTGTATAAAAATTAAATTTAGCATTAATATATTTAATAATTTGAATTAACACATGTTTTACCAGAAAACATTTATTAAAAAAGAATAATAAAAAAAACTTATGCCATTAATGTTAATTACATCATTTGGGTTTTTCATGATCCTTTTGTACTATGCTGTGTTCAAGTCTCAATGTTTGTTTTTTTCCTGTTCCCTTATCATGAATACAATATGCGACATAGGTCGAAGAATTTAACTATCACACAATCTTACACTTTTTGAAAAAAAAATCCTAAAATTTGCAATAACATTGTATATTAAAATTTTAAAACTTAAGAAACTTAAGTTAACAGTCAAATGTTATTAATTTATAGATTTGAATCAGTGTAGTACAAAATAATGTGTTATGTTTCCTTTGTTTTAAATTTCTGTTTGTCATTGTAACTTTAAAAACAAAAAATTTAGCATTTTAACTTTAAAACTTTATTAAAAAAAATAATTATATAAAAAGCAAGATCTTGTTTACATATGTTTACACTACATAATGTGTTCAAATAGGCCGCCTCCTATGATAAGGCAAACATTTACACAATTTATCATGGAAGCACAAACTTTGTAGAATATTATTGTATATTATTGCCACAACAGCGTGAATGCAAGCTACTACATTTTCAGGATTCAGAACAAGTTTGCGGTAAACTTGTTCTTCTTCAGAAAAAAAGTAATCCAACAGATTCAGATCTACAGATCTAAGAGGCTATTTAGGGTATTTCTCACTTACAAGTAGATACAAGGCTGAATTAAGTCGATTTGGTAGAACGAGTGGACCAATTACATTATTATTTAATAACCCAACATAAATGTTAATTGACTATTGTCTTTGATAAGACCTTTAGGGTGTTAAGTGAGAGTTTTTGTTAATCTATTGATAGAAGATTATGAATGTTTGTAATTCTTGTTTTAGTAAATGTGGACTTATCACTTTACAGAATGTTTTTAAGGAATTGTGGATTATTGTTAACGCTATGCAATATCCAACTACAAAAGTTGACTCAAAGCTCTCTATCCCCGTGTTGCAAAACTTAAACTTTTTGAGTTTTAAATGAATGCTAACAATAATCTGAGAGTAGTGTTTTTTTGGATATAAGTTTGGGACAATAAAATTCGTTCCAAATCAACAATTTTAGGAATTTGCTTGTCTTTATATTTATACGCTTAGTGTAAGTTGACGTACTGCCTAATTTTTGCAAAGATTTAAATTACCTGTTTACAGTATTTTTGTTCTACCCGTTTTATAGTTTTTGCATCGGAGTACCAACAAAGTCCTAGCTGCAGCTGTGGCATTATCATTACATGCTTTTAATACTTTCAACATTATGACATAATTTTAACCCTTAACCGGTAATGTGCCGTATGTGAGTCTGAGTTGTTTATAAATTTGTTAATATTTACAAAACAATCCCGACCTGCAACTCACTTTACCTAATCTTTTATCTACATCACCACTCTTTGCCACCCTGTTTTCAACTTTCTAGCATATTGCGTAATTAAATAATTAGCCGGTGTTTATTTGCATTAGTCTGTTGGGTAGCTCATCGTATGGCGGGACTGCTAAAACGCCTACGTTTTATCAACAATATTTTTGAGAAAACTATTGGGCTATAATTTAATGAAAATGAACATATTGTAAGTAATGTACATGATGTTTTGAAAGATGAGTTTGTTATATGTGAACATAATAGTGACAGTGTATTTGTACAAAAATTGCATAAATATAGACAAAGTTTGAAGGCTGCTGTGATAATTGTTTATAAATATTTTTTAGATTTAAAAAAAATATATTAAAACTGTCCTATTTTTTGCGTTTTTGTGTATCATGCGTAAATACGCATTTTTTGTAACTTCCTTTATTCAACTTAATTTATTATTATGTAAATATTTTTTTAATATTGTTTTGTTACTGATTTGGTAATATCAAATACATGTTTAAACTGAATTAACAAAAAAACTCAAATATCAAACTTTCTAGTTTTTAAGACGTTAATGTAACAATATTCTACCTAACCAATTAAGAGTTAATAACAGTAGTATCGATTTATTAAAAAAAAACGAAATACTTGTCAATGTGAAAGAAGATTTAACAAAATAAATAAACTAAAATTGTGTTTTGAGTAGTAATTGTAAAAAAAGTTATTTACATTTTTATCAATAACTCTATAACGAGAGACAAATGAAATTTTTTATTCTTAATTTTTAATTTGTTGTAGCCTTTTGAGTCAAATCTCAAAAGCACGTTCAATCAATTTTAAGACGCCTTGTATATATGTCTAATATCTGTAAAAATTTAATAACTAAATATATTGAATCAAATTTAATGAGCTTCTTTAATAAGTTCGAAGCAGTGAAATGTTTAACAACTGAAACGCGCTCGCAAGTGAAAGTTTGTGTTAGAATTCGGTCTTGATTTAAAACGGCAAAATATACACGCCGCAACATCAGTCCTCTTCTAACGCACAAGTTAAAAAGAGTCATCGGCGTGTACGAACCTCTTCTCTCTTCAACAAGCAAGACCGGAATTTATATATGGGCATGATCATTCCAGTTTGCAATTCACTGTTTCAAAGTTGTCTCAAATAAAAAACTTTTGATGCAATAAGCAGAGGTCTAGGTAAGTTTGCTGTAGATCAAACAACTTTTTGTTGTTTTCAGTATCTATTTTTTTTTAAATCAGACGTTTTTTAGGTTTTTAAGTTTTTTTTTAGTGTTGTTCTAGAGATATTTTAGCAACAAATACAATAGTTTCTTTTTTATTTAATTTTTTTATAATGTTTTGTAACTTTACACACTTTGAGTACGTGTTGATAATTTTGTAGATTATATAAACATACTTAGTGTATATTTAAAGTTATCCAAGCTTTATTGCGGTGCCTTGGATATTATAAAAACAAAATATGTTGCATAAAATTGCATTAGTAGTTAATATTACGTTAAGTTATCAACATAAATCAATTAAGGTTTATTGTATAACAGTCTAGTTGATTGGTTTAGTCAAAAAAGCCAAAACTTCTATTATCATCATTTTTCTCAGATTCCTACTTTTTCTCTTTTTTTTTGGCTAGAGCAGCAGCAAACTTGCTAGGATCTTTAATGATTTTTTATAAAACTTATAGAACTTAAGCATAAATAATAGTGATCCTTTAGTAAAAATGAAAAACACTTTAAGACATATTTTTTTGCAAATTCAACGTTTAAATAATGTTTCCAAAAATTTGTATTTTACAAATTTTATTATTAGCAAATACACTGCCGAGCATAAAATTAGGGTCACTTTGTAATTTGATTTTTTTTAGAAATTCTTAATTTTTAACTTTTTTTTGGTTGTAACAGTTCACTAACTGATTGTTTGAATAAAAAAAAGTTTTTGTTGTTCAAAATTTATTGAAAGTAATTAAAACAAACAATTTTAATTTGATGTGCTAAATAATGAAAATGTTTACTTTCATATGCTTTTGTTGAAACAAACAAGCATAGTTTTTGTTTCTGTGATGATATCTGTCTGTTGCAAATTATTAGTGTATTGTTGTCATTGATAGTGTTTTGCAATGAGAATAAATCCTGTTGTTGCGGCACTAATTGTGGCGGCTTTAGATGACGGATACAGTCAGCCCAAAACTGCGAGTAACGTTGATGTAACTCGAGTGTGCAACAAGTATGGCGGCGGTACCAAAATACTGCTTACTTGAAAACCTGGTTCAAAGCAAAACAACACTACAACAGCTAGAAATGACCGCTTTCTTGTTTCTAATGCTTTGAGAAACCGAACGGTCACGGTAGTTTCCTTTCGAAATCATCTGCAAGAAGTAAGAAATGTAAACATAGGTAAGTGGACAGTTAGAAGACAATTTTATGGTGCTGGATTATCTTCTCAAACTAGAGCTATTGGACCGCCGCTTTCCCGTGAACACCGGATTGCAAAGTTGAATTTTGCACAAAAACACTTGGCTTGGACAATAGCGTATTGGAGTCGCGTATTTTGTTTTTCAATGAATTGCAATTTTGTTTTACGGGCTCAGATAGACGTGAAAAAGTGTGGCACCTACAAGGCAAAAGATATGCTCAAGCATGTATTGTCGAGCAACTTTCATTTGGTAGAAGCATATCTTTTGTCACACGCACGGAGTTTGTTTTTGTCGAGAATAGGACGTTGACTGCGAATAGGTATCTGACAAGGTTCTAAAAAACCATGTTTTACCGTTCATGATTATTCTTGGTGACGACGCAACATTTATGCAAGATAACGCACGGCCGCACACTGCTCGGATAGTTACTGAGTATCTTGACGAGTATCAAATCACGCGATTTGTTTTGCCTGCTTGTAGTCCAGATTTAAATCCGTTTACAAAGACATGTGTTGGTGTCAGAAATTCTAGAAAGCTTTGCAATTTACTGGTGCAAGAATGATACAAACTTCTGCAAAATGTGATCCAAAATCTGATTCTGAATCTGAACCTCGAGAAAGAAATACTTGCTACTTTTGTTTCAACAAACACATATGAAAGTAAACTTGTTTATTTTTATTACTTAGGATATTAAATTGAAATTGTCATTTTCATTACTTTCAATAAACTTTGAACAACTTTTATTTTTTTTATTTTATTCAATAAATCAATTAGTAAACTGTTACAACCAAAAAAACACGTAAAAAACTTAAAATTTCTAAAAAAAAAAAAAGAATCACAAAGTGACCCTAATTTTATGCTCTGCAGTGTATTTAAAATTAATACTAACATACTGCTTAAATCTTGTTTTTAATGTAATTGTTTTAAATAGTGTAATATCACATTTTTAAATAAAAAAAGGTTTTTTATGTACCTAGTTGCAGTAAATTTTATTTTTAAGGATAGAGAAATTAACATTACGATAGCAGTTTAAAATTAAGTTATTAGTCAAAAATACTTAAGAAATTCAAACGTTTACGGATTTTTTCAAGTGAGCATTGTGCATTTTTAAGTATGAAGGAAGTTTAAGCAAAAATCTCAATTATAATTAACACAAAAAAAACTTAAATAATTAATACAAAAAAGTCAATAATGAGTGACATTTTCACGAGCATCAATGTAAGAGTTTACTCTTTTTGACATGCTTAATAAAACAAAATTGATGTTTTCTTGCGGAATTTTGTTTTATGCAACCTGAAATTGTTATTGCAGGGTTTTTAAAATGTCTGAAAACCTGAGCTGATACTTTAAACTATTAACTCATGTTTCAAACGTGTTTTATCAGTAATAAGTGTGGTTTGTGCAGGTCAAAACAATATTTAAAGCTGTACTTGCTCTAAGTGCCTTTTAGTAAAATTAGCAAAGTGTAGCCTTGCATTTTCTTTCTAGTAATTTTTTATCTATTGCATAAAAGGCACTAATACTGCTTCCGATATATTATGGATGTAACAATGTGCGTTCAGAATGCATAGAATAAGCAAAAAATGTAAAATTACTGGTTAATGTTTTGTGGTCTTTTTCAGCAGCAAATTTTGTCGTTTTCTCAAATCACTTAAAAAATAAGCAAATGAAATATTTTGATAACTTACATCCAATAACCTGTTTTCTAAAATAATAATAATAGTTGTAATTACTCAAAATGTTTATAACCTCATCACAAAATATAAAATAATGACCTAAAAACAAAAAAAATGTAATCAAAATGTCAATGATGTAAAGAAATACACAAGAACAAAATTTATTTGAAACTTTAATAGTTTAAAAGGCTTTTTGATAATGTTCTACATAGTTGGCTCTTAAAAATTCTTGTTACAAATTACATAAACCCAATTGTGTAAAATCTGAAGCAGATTATGTAAACAAGCCTTTTCTTAAATTCAGAGAGTTCATTTAAAAGTAATGTAATTTCTATACAAAAAAGCATGTTTCAGAGTGATACCTTAAGTGCTTTTTGGTTTTGTTATGCCTTAATCTACTATCTGATTTTTTAAATAAATTATATACGGTTTTCAAATTAAATCTAACAAAATAACTTTACATAAAATAAATCATATTTTCTGTACGGATTATCCTCTATGCAAAAAGTAAAACAACTGGCATCTTTAATACAAATAAGAAAACAAATAGTAAAACGCAATAAAAAAAGGCAAATGTACAAAAACAGAAGGTATATAAACATCAAATGATAAAATAATTCAATAAATGCAGCAGGATGAAACATACAAGTAAACTACAAGCAACTTAAAGCAGTGCTAAATAAAGTTTATTTATTTGCAACTCTTGTGCTATTTCTTATATTAGGTTATTTGTGGATTTTATGGTTTGCCATTTTTAAAAATACAAACGTATATTTAGAAATAAATAAAAATTTAAACAACACAAATTGTATTTAAAAGTTTTAATTATAAGATCTATAATTATTATTTGTTTAATGCAATTTATTTGATAAATTAAATAAAAAATAATTACATTACAGAGTTAATATTCAATTAAGTCTATAAGTAAAAAAATAAAAAAACAAAACTATTTAATAAATATTGCAAGTTTTTAAAAATAAATATATTTTGTGCAATAAGATTTATTTTATATATATTTTTTACAATTACAATCATTTAACATTTTATTGAAACAATTACTTCTAAAAACTAAATCTAATCATATGTTAAGTTCATTATAAGAAGTAATAGTCCGGGAGCTGGTAACAAAAAAGTGCAAGAGTTTTGAAAAGGCTAATATTTTCAGACTGTTTATTGGTCATAGAACGCCTCTTCAAAGTCAGCACCCCAGATGTTGGGACACCTGGCGATGGCACGCTAAGAAAGGTATTATTTTAATTAGTACCCAAAAATTGTTTTGGAAAAACTAAATAATTAAACAGTCAGACAGTAATAACCGAAAGCAAGGCGTTAGCACAGCTGCGTACATGCTACAAGAACTAACTTAATGCAAATGATCTGAAAAAGCTGAAATTTGGAAATATGTCAAATTACGTAATTAAATTCATAAAACTAAGAGTCAGACATAGTTTTCATCAGAACCCAATCAGTCAGCACCCAATTGAAGTCGTGATAAGGCACACGTCAAGAAATAAAAAAAAACATTCAATCATTGGTAGAACTAAGAAGCAAACGCAGCAAAGTCAACCATTGCATCATAGTTGCTACAAATACGTCACGGCAACAATTTAATAGAATCACTCGTTCCGTTCCTACGTGCTACGTGAAGAAAATATGTGTTATTTGTGTATTTTGTATGAAAGGAGACAATATATTGAAGTATAGCACTCTTACAAGATGCCAATCAATTTTAAAAATTTGTCAAAATAATAGTTTATCTTTCAATAATGTAGTTTTACCGTTTGTTTCTAATAAAGAGATTCAAGGTTATCATGTAACATGCTATAGAAAATGTACAGCTTTGGGAAAGAAATTTAGAGAAACTTTGCTTTATACAACTATCTCCAAAACGAGGTAAGTCAATATTAATTTAAACAATTAACGAAATAATTTTAATATATTTGAAATTTAATTCTCATAACAGTGAAATAAATTTTTATCTATAATTTTATATTATTTATATATATATTATTATCATGTCAACTTAACACTAGTATGAAAATAAGTTTAGCTGATGAGCTATCTTACAAATATTAATGTAATTTAATATTATTTCTATTTTAGCACAAGTGCGAGTTCTTTGCTAACTGAGACAAATATAAAATTAAGCTAGCCATCCTCATCTCAAACAAGGTATAAAAAAATATTTTATAGTTTGATAGCAAAGTGCTTTTGTTGATAAAAATTAATAATATATACAAATAATTGTTTTTCAGTAATAAATATAGTCATGCTGATCCAGAGCAAATTACTTCTGAAAGTAATTTACTCTTTTCGGAAAAATCAAGCAAAGATACTGGTGACGTTGAAGATGTAACAGATGTAAGAAGATGCATTATCTGCGATAAAGCACAAAAAAACATGGAATGGAAGTTGGCAATCAATGCACACATTAGGAAATAATAGTATTGCTGTTAGGCTTAAAATATGTGCCAATAAAGCTAATAATTTGAGATTGCTACAAAAAATTGATGATTTTTTATCTTTCAATTGTATGATTTAAACACGCAGCAACGCTAAGGATAGTACAAAATATCTCAAAGCCATAAATTAGCTTTTAAAGAAATATGTTATTACGTTGACAAATTTGTCATTAAAAACAAATCAACCGGTCATTTTACCCTGTTGTCTTTGACGCTTCACCAAAGAAGTTTTATTGCCATTATCTCAAAAGTAAATTATCGGAAACATTTTCAAAAATCAAAGTTATTTCACATAAGAAACAAAAAATAATTGTTTCATTCAGTCATAGTTTTTCAACAGAGGATTTGAACCAACTCAATGATTCTGATATTATTAAAAAAACAGCATTACTTCTGAGGACTGAAATACTACAAATCAAACGCAGACAATTGCATAACACCAAAAAATCTTACTGACTTTAGTGCAACATTGTTAAGTTGTACGGACTTACAACGACAAACTAGTATTATGCGGCAGCGACTAATATTATTATTTGCGCAGGACGTAGTTTCCAGAAAACGTATAAAAAACTGGGAAGCACGTAAAACTTGTAATAACTTTAAAGAACTTGACTACTAGCAGAAATGTTGTTAATATTGTTAGCAGGTTTGGTCATTGCTGTAGTTACACTACTACTGAAGAACTTGAAACAGAAACAACTTATGTTGCTAGTTCCAGATGGCAAATTTGCTCCGACAATATGATTCCAAAACCAAACCTTCATACGGGATTAGCTTTTGATAATTTTGATTGGTTCGTTGATACTTTAACTAGCAAAGATACTTTATATAATACTGTGAAAATTATATTTCAAGACATTACTGATGAGATTTACTAAAGAAGAAGATACTGTAGAACAACTTGGTAAAAAGTCTGTTAAAAAAAAACAAAGACAAACCGTTGATAGTATCAACTCTAACCTAGAGCCCTATTCTAAAAAACCAAAAATGCAGGAGGTCTTACAACATTTGCCTTCAGATAAACATCACACGCGATACAGTTTAAAAAGACAACTAAAAGTAAATCTTGCGTTCATGTTTACTTACGCACTCAGAATTCCTGACACCCCAATGTGGGTGGGATTTAGTTTAATTTATCTGGACAATTCAATAAAGCAAAGAATATCATACCTGACAACAATTAATTTATTTCCGACCAATAATTTTGTCGTGCAGAAAACAATTATTTAGAGTCTCAAGTTGGTGAAGAATGTGGGAAGACATATATACAAGTCAGCTATAATTTGGCTATTGCTAAAATTGCTTTGCAAATATATTCAACAGCAAGTCCTTAATTTAATAATTTGATTATTCATCTTGGTTCATTTCACGTTATGATGGCTTATTTTAAAGCTATTAGAAAAGTTATCGATAAATGCGGATTGACCAATATAATGATTGATGCTAAATTATTAGCTAGTGGTTCGGTCAATGTATTCATCACAAGTAAACATTTTAAGCGGTGCAAACGACTCCATCCTATAATAAGTTTAGCAATATCTATTCTACACTTCAAACGTTTCTTAAAAGAGAATGATCTTAAAGTTACTGAAGATATTATAAAATATCTCGGATATTATGGCAAAAATTGCACAAGCAATATAGATTATGCGCCGCAAGCATAGCAAGACACTCCAGTATTTTATGATCTATGCAAAACTTGTTGAAAATTATTTATTGTTTAATGCAAGTATTCGAATTGCTAACTTCAAACTGTTCAAACATATGATGCTCAAAATATCAAATTTATTTTTTTCTTTAAATTAACCCAAGCCAGGTGGCTTGTTAAGTACCATCACAATTTATGTAATATTGATCATCCTGGACTTAGAAACTTATTTGAACATGGTTTGTTTAGAGTAAAACGGACTAATAAACCTTTTTCAAGACTTAACGCTGGAACAAACAATAAATGCAGATGCGGCAATTAAGCTGACGGGTATACTTCATATAACAAATTCGATTGCGGTCCGTCAATGTTGGTGTAAAAGCCACAGCATACAATCTTTAATAATTTCAACCATCCTACTGGAAACAGGTTTAACAAAGAATTAAGACATTAGAAAAAAAAAACAGAATAAAAAAGAGTACAGCACATATAATATTTTCTTTGAAAATTTTGAATGTAATTTGAATTATTTTGATGAAATTATAAGACAAGCAAGAACTTTTCAACATCTCCAATAGTCATGCTGCAAACAGTTCCATAGCAAAATTTTGATTAAATATTGAAGCAAATGATAACAAATTACAAGAAAAACTTATATTCAAATGCAAAGAAGACCCCAACCGATTTGAAAAGCCAATCAAAAAAACGAGAATAGCAACGTTTGCTTTGAAAAAAAATTGTACACAGCAAAGTACAAGAAATACGTCTGCAACGTGATCTTTTTGGTCAACTTCTTGCAGTTTCTTTGGAGCAAAAAATAAATACTGAGAAAGTTCTATCTTTTCCGTTAACTTCCGTGCCGTTGTCTTTGTTTCATTTGGACGAAACAATATGCAAAACCAACAAATCCGTTTTGTTGAAATGCTTAGAACTTGAAGTTTTCATAAAGATGTAATTTTGATAAACGGATATTTTTATTTGCATTTAATAAAAAGTATACTGCAAACGTTTAGCAGTTTTTCGAAGCAAATTTTGAAAATAAAATTAAAAACAATAGCAAATGTATTGCTCTCATTTTTGATCAATATTGTTCTCCTTTGACAAAAGACAATGTTATAGTCTTTAATATAAAAAAATGACAAATTAGCACGTTTGACTAAATATAGTCAACAAAGCAGTTAAAAAAAGCAATAAAAAAAATCATTTATAAAAAGCCATTCTATAATGATTTTAATTGTTTAAATGTATCCATATGTAATTTTTCTATTGGTTTAGAAAAAGTTCTTGTTAAAACAATGAATTTTTTGTTGGGTTCTTAAAATATTTGTTTTTGTTGCAAGCAAACATTTACTAATTTTGGTTTGTTACTTTCATTATTTTTATTATTATGTATAGGTTTCCTGACAAAAAAATCTTATAATGTTTTAATTTTTTTTTGATATTTTTGATATTTTTGATAACAGAAGACAACGTAGTTTTAAAAAGTTTTAATTCTTTTGCTGCTTTCTTTATGTTTATTCTTTTGTATATATATTTTAATTTTTAGACTTCATCACCATTTTTGTAATCAATATCAGATAAATTGTCATTTTTTTCAATCATTTTCAATCTATTTAGTGGTATTTAGTTGTGTTTTTAAAAGATGTTTTGCTTTTCTATTTGATTAACGTGTTTTGTGCAAAATTGTATTCTTTCATAAGTCGACATTTAACTAATTTAGTTTTATCAGTTTTTAATAAATATAACTATTCTAATGGTCCATAATTATTGAAAATTTTTGATCATATAGATATAGTCTAAAGTATTGTACCGGCCAAACTACAACAATGGCTTCTTTTTCTGTAACATCATATTTTTTTAAAAGTCATAAAATTGTACGCTATAAATTAGTTTATAACAAAAACTAAAAAGTGATAAAATTATAATTAAATGTGATCTTAACGCACCAGTTAGTTCAGAACAAAACTTGCCTGGTATAATTGATAGACAAATGGGTTGAGATTGCATACAATATAGCTACTGCATTACAAAAACTGAAACAATCTTGTTCTTGTTGAAAGAAGTTAGATATGTATAAAAAATTTAAACAATTCTAAAGTGCACTTTCTCTTTCAAAAAAGGCTAAATGCCTGTATTGAGCTAGCACTAAAAACAACCAACTATAACTAAATAAAAATAATTTAAAACGTGACACGGAACACTAATGCTGAAAAAATTGAGCACTGTGTTCCACAGGGCAGTGTATGCGGTCCTCTAATTTTTATTTTATTTGTAAATGACTTACCAGAAATATTTAAAGATATACCTAATTTTAAAATAGTTATGTATGCCAATGACATATCTATGGCTTGCTCATCCAAATATATTAGCGAATTGAATCGAATGGCTGGAATAATATTAAACAGAATAACAAACTGGTGTACACAAAATAGGTTATTATTAAACAACACAAAAACTGAACTAATGTATTTTCAAAGAAAGCGTTCAACGTTAAGAGAAAATGCCATATCTATTAACAATTTGTTATTTGCACTTTCCGACTCAGTAAGATTTCTTGGATTGATAATACAAAATACATTAGACTGGTCAAATCATATAAATGCGGTGTGTGGTAAACTAAATAAGTCATATTTTGCAATATTGCAACTAAAATCAGTTCTTGATAAAAAACGACTAATAGATGTCTACTACGCAATGGTTTATTCCCATATTAGTTTTAATATCATTTTGTGGGGCAACTCGTCAGCAGCGAATAGAATATTTATAATTCAAAAACGCATTGTAAGACTTATGTTTAATCTTGATTACATAGAATCTTGTAAATATACATTTAAAGAAAATAATTTGATAACTGTACCTGCAATATATGTATTTAAGACTTTATGTTTTAATAAAGAAAATATAAATAATTTTTCGACAGTTGGAGAAAATCATTCGTACAGTACCAGACACGGACAGCAATTACTCTTAATTAAACATAATTCATCCAAGTTTGAAAATTGTCACGTGTATATAGGACTTAAAATGTTTAATAAATTACCAGATCAAGTAAAGAAGCTAAATTTTAAACCATATAAGATAATGATTAAAAGATTACTAACTAATAATGTTTTGTATTTTGTTAATGATTTTTATAATATAGATTTTATTATAGATTTTAGTAAAACTGTGTAGTAGTTTTTATTATTTTTTGTTTGTTTTTAATATGTAATTTTTATGTAATGCTTGTTTGCATATTATTTTAATTTGTTGTTTTATTTTTTATATGTAATTATTTTATTGACGATCACATACTGTACTTGATTTTATACATACATGTACTAGATCTTGTGAATAAACATCTATCTATCTATCTATCTATCTATAAGCGTTACGGTCTTAATATACAAATACTGGTTTGATGACAATAATGACTGGTTTTAACAAATTTAAATTGTCTACAATATGTACATTCTACAAAGAAAACAAAAATGCTTTTAACTATAATTCATATAAGACATATTGTTTCTTAACAATGTAGCAGTAGCAGTTTCTTGCAGAAAAAACTCTTTCAGAAACACAGTGTGGAGTTTGAGCAAACCATGGCGCCTGCGACGCAAGCTTCAGTGTACTGCAAATACAAGAAAAATGTTTAATACAGTATCAGCATTTATACATGCGCTTTGTGGATTTGAAAAAAGCTTTTGACCTAAATACTAAGTTGTACACATAAGATGCACTTGAGTATAAATTAATAGTGATAAATTGGAACATTTTGATGTTACTGAAAGTGTCAAACAAGGATGCGTACAGTTTTTGACGCAATTTGTTCTATACAAGCTTTTTAAGGCATGTTTGATGCAGTACATTTGAAATATAGGTACCAAAGTAAGATATACAACTTAACCAGATGTAAAGCGTTAAAACTGAGAAGAATTATTGTAATACTTTTTGCAGATGATGTATACTAAGTGATTTGTTTGTTAAAAATAATGCAAAAGTCAAATACCCAATATCTGTTAAAGAAGGTAGACAGGTTGAAATAGTTTGGAAGCACAATATCATCCAACACTAAACCTAATATAAAATTTAGAGCAGGTATTGCACAATCACATAAAAACATACTTAAATTTATATGGATACAACCCTCAAAAGGACTAGTCGATAATCGACTATTTAATCCAGAAGAAAAATTCCAAATTAAAAACACAAAACGTAAGGGCGTATTGGGGTGACAAATGTGGATCTGACCACCACTTGGTGATTGCAATAATAGCAGTTAGCAACAGAAGATTGAACAGTAAACCAGAAAACAAAAATTGCTCATTCCAGGAGATAGAAACGAAAAGATACAACCTAGACAGTTTCAAACAAGAATTGACACAATTCCTGTATATATTGAAGCTCGCTGCAAAACTTGAAAGAAAAACAAAAAAAGTTCTGAATATTGAAGCAAAATACCAAGTAATTAAAGAATGCATACATCAAACAGCAAAGAAAGCACTGGGATGGGATGGGTGGGGGTCAAAAAGAATATAGAAAAAAAAAAGAAAAAAGAAAAGCCTACGAAAAATGGCTGCTCACCAACAATTCTAAAGATAAAAAAACATACGCACAAGTCAATAAAAAAGTTAAAAGAGAGGTGACAAAAAGAAAAAAACGTGATGTGGAAGAAGAAGTGTGAAGAGATTGAAAGATGTACGACGTACGAAAGTAGCACAAACATGGACAGCCATAAAAAACTATTAAAAAATGGAACAGCAACAAAAGGGTTACATTTGACAAAGGGAGAAATCTGGCCAGAGCATTACAGACAACTATTAACAAAAGAAAGAAAACAATTTAAAGAACAAATTGGCACAAAGAAAGCAACAAAATGTACAGGAGTGGAAGAAATAAACCTAACGGAAATTAAAAAAGCATTAAAAGATATAAAAAACAGTAAAGCTCCAGGATCAGGAAACATTCCTACTGAACTAGTGAAACATGGACCAGAAATTTTATGGAAGAATCTGACAGACCTCTTTAATAAATATCTGATTAAAGGAAAGAATATTCCACCCACCTAAAATATGTCGTATATCAGTCCAATATATAAGAAAGAGGATAAGAAACAATGCGGAAACTACACAGGGATAAGTGTCAGTAGTGCATTGGATAGGTTGTATGGTAGAATAATAAAAAGAAGAATAAAACTGGAGTGGAAGAAAATAGAGGAGCAAAGTGGCTTTGCGCAGGCAGGTCATGCCTAGATAACATTTTTACATTACAACAATTAATAGAAAAACGGAAATCCCAAAACCTGCTTACATACCTCATATTCATAGATCTCGAAAAAGCTTACGATATGGTGCTTTGATAAAGCTTTTTAAAACATTGACAAAGATTGGACTCAGTGAGGAGTATGTAAGAGCAATTTGGAACATAATTAAAAACGCCAAGAGCGTAGTGAAACTTGACAAAAACATATCCAAATAAGACGCATAAAGAAATGCCAAGAATACAAATACTTAGAATGTATAATATCAAAAGAAGGAACATCGAATAAAAATATATCACACAGAGTACAACAGGATTTGCGCAGAGAAGAAAACCGGAAGGTATTACCATGCATAAGTTATTCTTAAGGGCCACTTGTTGAGAGCCAACAACTCACTATATCCTAAAAAAAAAAAAAAAAAAAAAAAACAAGGTACAAGTACAACAAGGAAAAAAATGCGTTCGATTATTTAACTCATTACAGTGGTACAATCAGTTTACAATAAAAACAAAAATGACAATCTATAAAACAATAGTGGAACTAATAATGACATACGAAATAGAGTGCTAACAGATGACCGGACAAAACAAGAAAAAAGTGGAAACAGTAGAAATGGACATCTTAAAGAGACCGAGTAGAATATCTAAGATGGAAAGAATGCGGAATGAAGAAATTAAAAGGCATACAAACAGAGTTCACTCAACTACAGAAAGAGTTGAAACAAGGCAACTGATATGGTATAGACACGTTAGAAAAATGGACGAGGGCAGATGGCCTTAAAGAGCCCTAAATTATGTCCCGGCAAGCAGGATAAAGAAAGGAACACCGGCTCAAACCTGGATAAAAAGGATAGAAGACAACATAAAAAACAGAGCCATAAATGAAGAAGAATGAAGAGATAGAAATGCGGGATGCGGCAGAAGCTGTAGGACCCCCGCTTGATGATGATTGCACAAGCTTTCTCTACATTTGGTAGACTGGATCAAAAACTGTTAAAATCTCATGATGTTACTACACAAACAAAAGTACAAGTGTATAAAATATTATTTTATATTTTAAATAATAAAATATAATATAAAATATATTGAAAATAAATAGAATTAAAAAAAAATGTTATGTATATATTAAAAAAAAATTAGTTCAGATCAAAAATGTTAATTTTTTAATAACTTTTTTTGATATTTTAATCTGTTTAAGGAAATATTTGTTTCGAGTCTTATAAAAAAAAAATTATTTAAAATTAAAATTATTAAGAACTAGAAAAATGGCTAAATAAGAAATGCTTGACCAACTTTTTTCATCTATGGAAACAGCTCAGTCTTTGCATAGACTATGTTAACATTAAAGAATGTGGCAATATATTAGGTTGATGCATAATATCCGCTTATAAGTTTTGCCATTTCTCTAAAATAAATTTGTGTGAAAACTTATTAAGGGCACATTTGGACAATTTACACATTTCGCCAAGTTTTCTGAAATAACAAATAATTGTAGACTAATTTATAATTTATGGTAAAATTTTCAGTCAGTGTTCTTATGCTTCTATCGTAATCTTCCACAACCGCTAGAAAAGCCATTAAAATCTAAAGATTGACCTTTAACTGACTTGTCTTAGCTAGTACCACCATTTTTAAAGTGAACAAACCCTTATTTGCAACCTATTTTGCTAATTGTTCCTTTGCCAAAAATGGTTGAGATTGCAAAATTACTCATCAGTATGTATCAACCTAATACAAAATATATGTATTAGAATAGAAATTATTAAGCAAAACTTTTGTTGATTTAGAGAGTATGAGAGTATAAATTAGAAAGAAGTCAAAGACTACAATGTTTAAGGAGTATTAAAAAAAAATGCAAAACATTTAGTTTTTTATTATCATGTTTAGTATCATAAAAGTATATGTCAATACAATTTCAAAACATTATCAATGCGATAAGAATCATTGAATCATTCAACAATATTTTAAAATTTTTGAATTATCTCAGTATGAAAAAATTAAAGACTATTTTCTGTATTGATGCTTCTTATATACAAAAATATCTGAATTTTGAGATATTATCTATGTTTTAATGCAACTATATTGAGGTAAATTATTGTTAAATGTAATCAATATTCAATAGATAAAATAAAATTTAGTAACACTTTAAAAATACAAAACAATTTAAAACAACTATTTATAAAATATATTAATAATTTATTTAAATCTAATTATTAAAGCAACCAAAATTCAAGCACAGACATTTGTATCGGTTTTACAGAATGTCTTGTATTGCATGATAGAAAAAAAACTAATTTTAACAAATACATCTGTGCTTATTAATTAATAGATTTTATCTAGTGCAATTAAATGATAAATGCTCAAATTAATTAATATCATTAGTAAAATGTTGACATTTGCATAAATGCTAATAATAACAATTGGACATTTATAATTTGCTTTTTTATTTATTACAATATAGTCATAATTACAAATAAATTCAAAAAATATTTAGTGCATTAACAACAATTGACATTTTTATACAATTGCAATCCAAAATTACTTAAACAATGTTTTTTAAATAAACGGATATTATTCAATCAATCTAATTCTAATGTGCAATATATTATAAACATTTCTATTAACAAATATAAATGTAATTAAAAAAAACACACATTAATTTTTTTTTGTCTAATTAACTTATAACTAAAAAAACTAGAATAATTTTAAATTATAAAATAAAATTATAAATTATTGCTCAATATAAAACAATTATATTAAATTTTTTAAATTTGTAATTAAAGTTTTACACTTCAATATTAATCAGTGCCTTTAACAACTTATTTTATGAAATAAGTTTAAAAGTTGTTTATCGCAAATTTTAGATTTGGATCGTTAAAGATTGAATTTCCTACAGCCTGTGAAATGTTTGTTATGTTTTTAGCAACAAATTAATTCACAAACATTCGTTTTGCTTCATTTTATTTCTTATACTGGAAACGACATTTAGATTGTCTGAGGTTAGGCAAAATCATAAGAATATAAAAACAAAAGTTTTATTTTTGTGTACTTATTCAAAATACAATTTTAATCTCTGGTGCACAAAAGTTTTAATAGTTTTAATAGCTTTTTGTAAGTTTTTTTAAATTTTTTTATTTGAATTGCTCATTTATGATTTGCAACTGCAAATATATTATGATAAAAATGAATTAAAAAAAAAAAAACAATCTTAAATTTTTCTTACTTATGCTATAAATACGGATAAATATTTTGCTAGGTGAAGTAGTTTAGCAATATATACGTTTTAAAAACATTAATTGCTAATCTAGTTGTTTCTCTTTACATATAAATCACATATTTATTCATATGTCTTTGTTTGGGCATGTGCATGATACCATACTGATTTCTTCAAGTGTCACTATTACTTTTATAAAGATAAAATGTAATCATAATTGTATTTATATTTATTCATTTCTCATCAAACATAAATCAATATTTAAAAGCAGGTGATTCAACACACAAAAAAATCAACAACAAAATTTTGCGCGGGTGGTTTATTTACTATTTTTACTGTGCTACAATCACGGTATGAGTTAGAATAATGTTGACAATCTGTATAGTATTGTTTATAAATAATGCTTTTTTTAACAAAATTGAATTGCTACCATAAGTGCTTTAATTGTATTAATTCACACAACAGTATCTCAAAATAAATAAAACTTTAAAAATTTAAGTCAAAACCATTCTTCTCTGATTAAATTCAAACCAGATTTTTTCAATAATAAATGCAATTAACGAAACAGCCAGTCCAATTGCAAGAAATTGATAAGAAAATTGAAAGTGTTTAAATGATAAAGGCAAAACATCTTCATTGTTATTTTCTGATGCAGATAAAGATAATTTAAACCCATGTTTCAGTAATCCCATTTCAAACATAGTTTGAATATTTTTTTGTATAACTTTTCCATATGGGTTGCCTTTAGCAAATGCTACAAAACGATTTATATTATTAAGTTTGATTACATGTATATTTGATAGGATTACATCAGAAAATGCAAAACTAAAAAGTGCTCTATCAGTCAAAAAAATTGCTATATTTTTTTTATTGGCAGTATCTTTAAAAATAGCCCTATTAGACCAATATTCAGTTGTTGAATGCATTTTAGTTTGCATATAAATATCTAAGGAAGTATTCTGTGCAAACATTACTTTAATAACTCTTGTACTTCCATAAATGGGTAAACCTGCATCCATAATATCTTGAGGACTATTAATTTGTTTTTCGTGAATATTTTTAAATAAAAATGAATAATATAATCCGGAGAATGCTGAAGTTATTATTAATGTCATAAGCACCCAGAATATAAATATTATTTTCATTGATGTGTTTTTAGGTGTTTTTGTTCCTTGAAATATTAATATTGCATAAATAATTAACATTGTTTCAACCGCATTTAATTGATCAGATTTTGACAATTTGCTAGAAATAAAATAAGCAACAACTGTCACTAATAATGTTATTGCTATTCCGCACCACACGCTTTGTTCAAATATAAATTTTACATACTTCCAAAGTGCAATGGCTTCTGCTTTTGGAACTACTATTATATATATGCAATATTGTAAGGAGTAAATGTAAAATCTAAATAATGCACCCAATCGATTTCAATTGCACAATCAAACATTATTTTCTGGGGTGTGTCCTTTGACTCAAGCTTAAGCAAAAAGTTATAAAATTTTCCAATGTCTTTAAAAATATTTTTTTTATCATTGCTTGAATCATATTCAAATTCAACTGGCAACATGCAACCTTTAAAATCGCTAATTGAATGTGTATAAAAAGTTTTGATATCATTGATATTTACATATTCACACATGTCAAAAGGTATTTTTTTATATTTACTTCCGCAATTATCTGTAAAATTTTGTATTGTAAATAAGTATCCAGATCTATTTAAAACAATTGTTTTCAGCATCAACTGACTGCCAACAAAATCAAAAAGACTGTCAATATTTTCGTTTCCTAAGTAAATTATAAAATGGAAAGCAGCATAATTTACTGGGTATCCCGAATTAAAGCAAACAATGTCTAAGCATGGTGTTAAATACTGTGTTATTTTAGATATTTGATCCAAAATTATAAATACAAATTCCGGAGAAATTATTAAATCATTGTTGTTCCAACTTTGTGGCGTACCTATAGTCACGGTTTGCGTTTTATTCATTGCCATTAGAAGATCATCACGTATCCAATCATTATCGCTAGCAAACACCAATGATGTTCTAAGATTTTTAAAACTTTTATGAATCTTCATGGCGCATTCCACAGGTCCAAACATAGCTTCATTCTAATTGAAAATAATAAAATAATTAAGTTTAAATTCCCATTTCTAAGCGTTTTAAAATACAGTTACTAAAAACATTATTATTTCTTGTTTCAAAAAATGTATAACATAACTTGCATATTATTTAATCGGTATAGACAAACAATCAAAAATAGAAACGTATTGGTCAGTTAGGACATTTTCATAAATTGTGTAGTGCCAAACTCGTTACTCAAATAAATTAAAAATATATCAAGTTTTTTTATAAAAGTTTTTATTATTTCTTAATGTAAATAGTTTACAATTTATCTGAAATTTTAATCAAAATTGAGCTACTGGTTTTTTGTGTTTTTTTTTTACATAAGCCAAAACAATTTTTAAAATACTTTTTAATTGCAAATTAAAAAAAACTATATTACTGCATTTTCAATCTTTTTAGACCATTAGTATTGCAATCGTTTTGTTCACTTTAATTTCAATATTATTTTTTCTGTATAAATGTATTTTTTGTTTATTCTTAATTGACACAAATCTTTGTAAGATGAAACTCAAGTCGTAAACTTTTGTTTGTATTAATATAATTTTTTTAGTAATATATATTTATATTAATAAAGTATTCGTGGTAAAAAAACTTAGACAGGGTTTTATTTTAATATTATTATAGATTACTACATAGTATCCTTTATATTAAATCAGCCTGTATGACAATGCAGACCAAATTATAGAACAACTTAAGAAAGAAATAGAGAAACACATCTAAGGATATCTGGTTTAACTCAAACACATGATTTTGCAAAAACCTCGTCCCAAGCTTTATTAAAATAAAAACGCGTTAGACCACGACGGCAGCAAAAGCAGCCGTTAGTGCAGCCAAGCATGGTTGAGAGCGGAAATTCAATACCTTCATCGAATTACATCAAAGTATTGCATTTGGAACAAGCTAGAAACCTTTTGTAAACATGAATCAAAACTCGTACCAACTACTGAAATAAGTACACAACTAAATTTAGTTAACTTTTTTGCATCTTTCGAAAACAACATTCACTAGTTATTAAAAAAAATTATAACAAATAAATACTTTTATTACAACATAAAATTTAATATTTTTGTCCCAACAACGTTATAAAGGATTTTTAAATAAGAAGTTTTATTTTGAATAGCAGACTATTTGGGCATTATTAAAAATGAAACGATACACGCTTTAACAACGCATTGAAATTAATAAAATTAATTACAAAAATGGTGAAAATTTCTCAGTCACAGTTCGCAAAACTAAAGCACTTTTTGGTCGTCGTAAAGCACCTTCTTGGCCGGCAATAGTAAACCTGGTAGAAAAATTTGAGCTGTTGAGACAAGTTTGTGATCAGAAGAATCGAAACCGTGTGCATCGCTCAACAACACATGAGAATATTACTGATGTAGCCCGTAGTGTTAAAGAAAACCCAGGTTTGTCGGTTTCTCGTCAATCTTTGGAATTAGCCATTCTACAAACGACATTACACCGTATTTTGCATAATTACTTAAGTCTTAAGGCTTTTAAAGTTCAGTAAACACAAGAAGTCAAGCCGGTCGATCACCATAAACGTCGTATCTTTGCTGAATGGGTCCTTCAAATGCATCAAAATAATCCGGAATTTTATCGGAAAATAATCTTCAGTGATGAGGCTCATTTTCACCTCGGCGGCTACGTTAATAAGTAGAATAGTTGCGTTTGGGGCTCAAAAAATCAAAGTATGTATGTTGAAAAGTCTTTGCATCTTAAACGTGTCACTGTTTGGTGCGGTTTTTGGGCTGGCAGTGTGATTGGACCCTACTTTTTTAAAAATAAGGCTGGTGCAACTGTTACGGTGAATGGATGGCGCTACCGAGCCATGATTAATGATTTTTTATGGTTGGAATTAGAAGATAATGATGCGGACAACGTTTATTTTTAGCAAGACGGCGTTACGTGCCACACAAGCAACGAAACAATCGTAATTTTGCAAAAAAAGTTTCCCTACCGTGTTATTTCTTGAAGAGTTGATCACAATTGGCCACCGAGATTTTGTGATTTATACTTTTTTCTTTGGGGCCACGTGAAAAATAAGGGCTGTGCCAATGCTCCACAATTGATTCAAGACTTTAAAGATAGAATTTGTGAAGTTATCGAGGACATTCAGCTGCAAATGTACAAATTGGTTATGGAAAATTTCATGAAAGAATGTGGTACTGCATCCGTAACCGTTGCGGCCATTTGACTGATATCGTTTTCAAATGGTAATTTATTGATTTCTCTTAAAAAATACCTGTTTTTTGTAAATATCAAAATGAAAACTATTATTGGAAAACCCTATACTAAACAAAAATATAAAGAAAAAAACGCAAAAAACAAAAAAAAAAACGGAATAAACGGAAAAAACGGAAAAAACGGAAAAAAACGGAAAAAACAAAAAAAAAACTATTGTCTAACAATCCAAAAGAAATTAGAAAACATACAGATATGCTTTTTCGAACAGCAGTAATAAAGTAGTAAAAAAAAACTGTTGTAATATAGTAAGTTTATGATCCAAAAAACTGTTATCAATTAGAACTGAAACATTTCCGTTACCGTGATAAATTTATTAGGAATAAGTTAAATAATATTGTATTATTTTCAAATAACAAGTATATTAATATATTATACATATTTTGCAAACATATATTATATTATATACAATAATTGACTACTACCTAGTTAACAGAAAGAACTGGAACAAGATAAAGAATGTAAAAGTAACAAGACAGGCGGAAATAGGAAGCGATCATCATTTACTACGAATGGATATGAAATGGAAAACAAAACTTAAACCAGACAAAAGAAGGAAAAAAGTTAAGATAAAAATAAAAACATACAAACTAAAAGAAGAACAAATACAAGTGGCATACCAAGAGATACTACAAAAAAAATTCAGAGAGAAAGAAAAAAGAACGTCCATAGAAGGAAAATGGGAAATTTTTAAACAAATTATTCTAGAAGCTGCAGAAGAAAGCTGTGGATCAGCAAAAATAGTGAACAAAGATACTAAAAAAACTAATTGGTGGACAGAGGAAGTCAAAAAAGAGATAAGGGACAAAAAAGAAAAATGGAAAAGATACTTACAAACCAAGGAAATAGAAGATTACGAAAAATACAAAGAAAAGAGAAATAATACAAAGAAAATAATAAAAGAAGCAAAGATAAAATCATGGACAAAATTTGGAAAAGAAATGAATGAAAATTTCAACCGAAACCAAAAACTATTTTACGGAACGTTAAAACATCTAAAACAAAAAAAAGAATACAATATGATGAACATAAAAGATAAAAACGGTAAAATAATAACGGAAGAAGATAAGATAATGGAAAGATGGAGGCAATACTTCCAAGAACTAACAGAACAAGAAGCAGAAGAAAACAAAACAATAGAAGATGAAGAATTGCTACAGGACAGAAGAACGGAAGAAATAGAAGAAAAAGACGAAGTAATAGAAGCAATTAAAAAAATAAAAAACGGGAAGGCACCGGGAACAGATGAAATAACGCCGGAAATGATGAAATACATGGGAGATGAGGGAATTACACAAATAACGGAATTAATAAACGACATAATGAGGAATGGAAAAACCCCAAAGGAATGGAATAAAGAAATTATTCTACCCATACATAAAAAAGGCGATAAAAGGAAATGTGAAAACTATAGAGGAATCACACTAACGAGCATACCAAGCAAAATATTCACAAGAATTATTGAAAAAAGAATGAGAGACAAACTAGAAACAACAATAGAAGACAGCCAATGTGGATTTAGAAGAGGAAGAAGCACACAGGATCTAATATTTATAATTAGACAATTAAGTGAGAAAATGATTAAAAAAAATAGAGTAATGCACGTATGCTTTGTTGACCTTGAAAAAGCTTTCGACAGGATCAAGAGAGAGGACATATGGAAAGAACTAGAAGAGAGAGGAATTGAGAAGAAAATAATAAACGTAATCAAAAACATGTACACAGAAAACAAAAACATAGTCAGAATGAATAACGAAGAATCAAAAGAATTCCAAACGAAAAAAGGTGTGAAGCAAGGATGTGTGTTAAGCGCATTGCTTTTCTCAATTGTGCTAGACAGGGCAATAAAACAGGCAAAGCAAAAAATAAAAATGGTAAAAATAGGATATTGGAAAATGGAAGTAACAAAAACAGCAGAACTGCTATTTGCAGACGATATGGCAGTGATTGCTGAAACCGAAGAAGAGTTACAACACAACATGGAAATAATAGAGGAACAACTAAAGAAAATAAACATGAAAATAAATTATGAAAAAACAAAGACCATGATAATTGCAAAAGAAAAACTGAATCACGAAATAAGAATAAAAGGAAGAATAATAGAACAGGTCGAACAATACAGATACTTAGGAACAATAATACAAAGCAACGGAAAATTAGACAAAGAGATAGAGGACAAAATAGGAAAAACAGCAAAAATATATAACATGTTAAAAAATACTTTCTTTAACAAAAAAGAAATATCAAAAACAACAAAAACAGAAATTGTAAAAAAAGTAATCAGACCAACATTAACATATAGTAGCGAAACATGGACGATGACAGGAAAACAAATAGAAAGAATAAATGCTATGGAGATGAGATTTCTTAGGAAGATTGAGAACAAAACAAGAAAAGATAAAATAAGGAACGAGACATATAGGACGAATTTAAATATAAAACCAATACAAGAAAAAATTATTGAAGGTCAAATGAGATGGTATGGACATATCAGAAGAATGAGTGAAGAAAGAAATACTAAGAAAATTTATGAGACAAGAGTAACAGGAGAACAAAAAAGAGGAAGACCCAGAAAAGAATGGAACAGCGCAATAAAGGAAGAAGCTACAAGAAAAGGAAACACGTGGGAAGAAATAAAAGAGATAGCCAAGGATAGGAAGAAATGGAGAAAATATTACACAAACTAATAATGTATACGCTTGACACCGAAAGGTAAAAAAGACAATTGAAAAAATAAATAAATAAATAAAATATTATATTATGTGTCTAAATTGTGATAACTTTAATAAAATTAATTTTAATGGTAAAGCTGTTTGTATTTTATATATGTTTTATTTAATTTATAAAATTTATTTGTTTTAGACATTATTAATTAATTAAGATTTTATTTAATATTTGATTTTTTATTTCAGAAACATGTTTCAATAATATATCATCATTATCTAAGTAAAATAATATAATAAAATTCAAATCTTTGTAAAATAAAAAATCAAATATTAAATAAAATCTTAATTAATTAATAATGTCTAAAAAGTGTTTGTATTTTAGTTAAAAAAAAATAGTTGCTACAGAGGTTGATTTTGATCACTATTGTGGAGAGATATATTTTCAAAATTAAAAGATATTAGTAATAATAAGAAATTAATTACTGTGTGTGTGTGTGTATGTGTGTGTGTGTGTGTGTGTGTGTGTGTGTGTGTGTGTTTATGATTGCATCAATTTGAAGATTATGATATAGAAATACTTGCATAACATGAAGATTATTGCAGGAACAAAGATGATCCTTACTCCAGATCAAGAACACTTGCATAAAATGAGCTTCATTGGGGCGTGCCCCCTAGTGATAATCGCCATTTTATGCAACAAAATTTACATGCTTACTTTCTGCAAGTCCAGTTCACAATTGTGTAAACTTTGTCGCCACTGTTAACGGTTAAACTAGTGAAGTAAAGTGTGTAACATAATTCTACAGTTATTATGAGATGGCGTTGTAGTCAACAATAAATTTTTAATAGATTAACTGGTACTTGCTTCACTAAAGAGTATATCCCCTTTAAATGTCTCTGAAAAGCAAGCTGGGTGAAAAATAAGAATGACGGTCAAGGTTAGGAGATGTATTATATGAATAGCGAAATAATCTTTTTTTAATAACATTTCAGATATTTTTATTTTACAAATATATTTGTATTTAATGATGGTTTTTTAAAGATTTTCTTATATTATTATGATCATTAATTAAATCGCAATTATATTAAATTATTAGTAATTTCATTTAATACGCGTTTGAACTCTGAACAAATAATTGAAAACTATATATTATATAATATTTAAGAGCAAAGAATTTCTTTTATAAGTGTTTGAAATCACATTTATATTTTGCTTGCTTGGCCTTGCCATACAAAAGGGGCCTTTCAATTGGGAATTCAATCTTAAAGTACACATTTTTTGTAAGCAGTTATCTATTTATAGCTTTCCGGTCTCACTGTCCTTATTAAGTAAATATATTAAATGTTATATTAAAGATGAAATATGTAGAATGTATAGTAAATATTATAAAAATTAGAAATTAATGAAATTTTATATACAGAGATATTTAATTAGGCCGATTACAATAAGGATAATTAAAATTGCAAGTTGACGGCATTTATGACATTAATGTAAAAAATATAAATATAGTTTAAACTATGTTTATGAAAATTATTTTATAGTACCCCAGAACATTGTACCGTTCGGTCGATTTTGTTTAATAATTTAAGGGTACAAAAATTGCACAAGTATCAAATGCAAATATAGTATACAATTAATTTATTGTACCCCAGAACAATGTACCCTATCGTCCCCTGCTAAACAAATAAAGGTACAAACATGTAACACATGTAATATGGGTATCAAATGAAAGCAAATATGGTAGGTTATACAATTAATTATTGTACCCCAGAACATTGTACCCTATCGTCCCCTTGCTAAACAAATAAAGCTATAAATATTGCACAAATGTAATATGGGTATCAAATGAAAGCAAATATGGTAGGTTATACAATTATTTATTGTACCCCAGAACATTGTACCCTATCGTACCCTTGCTAAACAAATAAAGCTATAAATATTGCACATATGTAATATGGGTATCAAATGAAAGCAAATATGGTAGGTTATACAATTATTTATTGTACCCCAGAACAGTGTACCCTATCGTCCCCTTGCTAAACAAATAAAGCTATAAATATTGCACAAATGTAATATGGGTATCAAATGAAAGCAAATATGGTAGGTTATACAATTATTTATTGTACCCCAGAACATTGTACCCTATCGTCCCCTTGCTAAACAAATAAAGCTATAAATATTGCACATATGTAATATGGGTATCAAATGAAAGCAAATATGGTAGGTTATACAATTATTTATTGTACCCCAGAACATTGTACCCTATTGTCCCCTTGCTAAACAAATAAAGCTATAAATATTGCACAAATGTAATATGGGTATCAAATGAAAGCAAATATTGTAGGTTATACAATTATTTATTGTACCCCAGAACATTGTACCCTATTGTCCCCTTGCTAAACAAATAATGCTATAAATATTGCACAAATGTAATATGGGTATCAAATGAAAGCAAATATGGTAGGTTATACAATTATTTATTGTACCCCAGAACATTGTACCCTATTGTCCCCTTGCTAAACAAATATAGCTATAAATATTGCACAAATGTAATATGGGTATCAAATGAAAGCAAATATGGTAGGTTATACAATTATTTATTGTACCCCAAAACATTGTTCCCTATCGTCCCCTTGCTAAACAAATAAAGCTATAAATATTGCACAAATGTAATATGGGTATCAAATGAAAGCAAATATGGTAGGTTATACAATTATTTATTGTACCCCAGAACATTGTTCCTTATCGTCCCCTTGCTAAACAAATAAAGCTATAAATATTGCACAAATGTAATATGTGTATCAAATGAAAGCAAATATGGTAGGTTATACAATTATTTATTGTACTCCAGAACATTGTACCCTACCGTCCCTTTGCTAAACATATAAAGCTTTAAATATTGCACAAATGTAATATGGGTATCAAATGAAAGCAAATATGGTTGGTTATACAATTATTTATTGTACCCTAGAACATTGTACCCTATCGTCCTCCTGCTAAACAAATAAACTTACAAATATTGCACAAATGTAATATGGGTATCAAATGAAAGCAAATATGTTAGGTTTTTTAATTATTTTATGGTTTCCCAGAACACTGTACCCTATCGTCCCCTTGCTAAACAAATAAAGGTTCAAATATTGCACAAATGTAATATGGGTATCAAATGAAATTAAATATGGTAAGTTAAACAATTATTTTATTGTACCCCACAACATTGTACCCTATCGTTCCCTTGCTATACAAATAAAGCTATAAACATTACACAAATGTATAATGGGTACCAAATGAAAACAAATATGGTAGGTTATTCAATTATTTATAGTACCCTAGAACATTGTACCCTATCATACTCTTGCTAAACAAATAAAAATACAATTATTGCACAAATGTAATATGGGTATCAAATCAAAGCAAATATGGTAGGTTTTTCAATTATTTTATGGTATCCTAAAACATTGTACCCTAGCGTCCCCTGGCTAAACAAATAAAGGTACAAATATTGCACAAATGTATTATGGGTATCAAATAAAAGCAAATATGGTAGGTTATTCAATTATTTATGGTACCTTAGAACATTGTACCCTATCATACTCTTGCTAAACAATAAAAAATACAATTATTGCACAAATGTAATATGGGTATCAAATCAAAGCAAATATGGTAGGTTTTTCAATTATTTTATGGTATCCTAAAACATTGTACCCTAGCGTCCCCTGGCTAAACAAATAAAGGTACAAATTTTGCACAATTGTAATATGGGTATCAAATGAAAGCAAATATGGTAGGTTATACAATTATTTTATAGAACCCCGGAACATAATACCTTATCGTCTCCCTACTAAACAAATAAATGTATAAATATTGCAGAAATGTAATATGGGTATCATATGAAAGCAAATATGGTAGGTTATACAATTATTTTTTTGTACCCTAGAACATTGTACCCTAGCGTCCCCCAACGCAACTTTAATAATAATCAATTTTAAACTATTAATTTAATAAAGATTAAATATTTTTAAAAAAAGTTAATAATAATGTTAAAAAAATAAAAACTTGAGCCGGGATAACGAACTCGAGACCACTAGATGAGAGGCGACGGCTCTACCACTGTGCTGTTACGCCTATACAATAATTAATAAATATATAACAACACTTAAATAGTATTACTATAATTGACATTGTATGCTGTTAAGTTCAGTTCTATATAGTTGTCACATTGCAGAACAAAATGAGCGTGCGATGACTGTTTTATATTAGCGCGCACTTTTTTCGTTCATATCTCAGTAATTTTTTTAATTTGATTTTGACATTGATATATATCATTTTACATGTTTTATCTATGCAATCCATTTTTCAAAATTCCATTTTTTTATATCTACTACCCTTAAATCACCTGGCAACAAAATGAGCGTGGGATGACGCGCGCTAATAAGCGCGCACTTCATCCGTTCATATCTCAGTAATTAATTAAATTTGATTTGTGTCATTGATATATGATCATTTTACATGTTTTATCTATGAAATCCATTTTTCAAAATTCCATTTTTCAATATCTACTACACCTGGCAACAAAATGAGCGTGCGATGACTGTTTTATATTAGCGCGTACTTTATCCCTTCATATCTCAGTAATTAATTAAATTTGATTTGTGTCATTAATATATGATCATTTTACATGTTTTATCTATAGAATCCATTTATCAAAATTCAATTTTTTTTAATATCTTCTACCCTTAAATCACCTGGCAACAAAAAATGGCGTTTTATGATTTTTTAACAATTAATAAATTTTAAAAGTAATTCATGCAATTTAATTGTATCAATTTTACAGTTAAAATAATTACATAAAATATATTGTAAAAATGTTTAAAATTATTTAATTAAAGAAAGTTATTTACTCGGGGATTGAACACTGGACCTTCAGACTGCGAAGCAACTGCTCTATCACTGTGCTATTACAACACAACAGAATTACTCTGAAATACGGGAACACTTTAGTAAGTGATTTAGTATGTATTTAATTACGGCGGTTCATATCTCAGTAATTAATTAAATCTGATTTGCGTCATTGATATATGATCATTTTACATGTTTTATCTATCGAATGCAGTTTTCAAAATTTAGTTTTATCAATTTCTATTACCCTTAAATAACCTGGCAACAAAAGTAGCGACTGTTTTATATTAGCGCGCACTTTATCGGTTCATATCTCGGTAATTAATTAAATCTGATTTGAGCCATCGATATATGTTTAAGGTACTTGTTTTATCATTCAAAATTGATTTTCAAATTTAAAATAAGTTGATAAATAACCGAATTAACACTTGTTTGTCTATTTCCTTGAATTAGGCTAATCTCGGTAATTAATTATTTTAAAGGACTCTCATTTCGGCGCGTGCAATCTATGTGAAAAAATATTTAAATGCCGTATTCAGAACTAAGATTTGACTTTGAGTAAGAGCTGTGCTAAACAATTACTGTTAATTAATAAAATACTCAATTAGTTAGTTAATGCTCATTAATTATTGCTTGCATTTGCTATAGAAATATGTGTTTTTTTCTTGCCGATCTAACGGTGTATTTATAATTGACCTATGTCTCATAATAAGGGAGATAATGCCAATTTTCTGAGAGTATATTTGTTGCTAGGTTTTTTTTAAATTTGTTTCCAACTTCGCAGCAGTATATAATTTTACAACTTACCATATTTGCTCTTATTTGAGACAGATATTAGTTTCAAGTAATAATTGCACCCTTAATTCATTTAGCTGAGAGCGACAATAAGTTACAAAGTTAAGAATACTGTAAAGCAATGCACATTTTACAATATTTGCTCCAAATTAATAGTTTGTTATGTTTATTGTGAGTTGAATACTTCAAACTTTATTTTGTAATTATTATTCTATGCTAATGACACTTAAAATTAAAAAACAGATTTTCTTAAAAAAACAAAAAGAAAGAATCAAATTGATTTTTGTACCTACCTAATTGTACCTACAACATAGGTGATAATAAAGTTAATGATATTGGATTTTAATAAATTAGTTGTAGATTAATTAACTGACAAATCAGTTTCAATATTAACTTAATTCTATCTGATAAATTGAAAAAAATCTATTTTTCTTGACAAACATTCTAATTATTTTTACTAGAAAAAAAATTATTAATTAATATTTTTTCAATAATAATTTATATTATAAATTTCACTATTTCTAAATTATTTTAGACCGGCATATATGCCATTGTGTTTTATGGTTATTGTGTACTCGGTTTAAGAGAGGTCACGGTCCACAAACAACCGACCGCTTTAAAGAGAGATATGTTCATCTGGAACGATAGCTTGTCGAGAAAGAATTTTATTAAACTGTATGCAACTCACTATACATTATTGTAGCATTTAGGCGTGTAAAAATGATCCTCATTTTGCATAATTTTTTCATATTCTGCAGCTGTAAATAACTTGAAGAATATTGAATTTTATGATAAATTAATTATACCGGCAAGTAGAGAAATGTTTTGGGAGTGTGCCGTAATGATGACTGTATACAAAATCTGTGCCTTTGTAATGAGCCTCTAGCTGATAAGTGCATTAGCATCTTCTAATTGATGCAAACATCAACAAGGATGTGTGTGTGTGTGTGTGTGTGTGTGTGTGTGTGTGTGTGTGTGTGTGTGTGTGTGTGTGTGTGTGTGTGTGTGTGTGTGTGTGTGTGTGTGTGTGTGTGTGTGTAGATGTAATCTATAAATCTAAGTTAATCATATTATGGACTAAAATTTCTGGGCTTCTTGCTCTGTAATTTTACTACTTTTCGACTAATTTGAAAAAGTCGACCTCTGATAAAATTAGCAATTACAAATTACATACAGGTTGGCATATATCATAGTTTTAGCTATAAATAACATTTTTGTTTGTAATTTTTTTTTATTACAAAATATAAGCCATTACATTATTGTTGACATTGCACAAAAAATAACCGGCTTAGAAAGCTCAAATTTTGTCTCAAATATTGACGTACATTTTTCTTTTCAAATATAAAGCTATTAAATTTAAAACGTAATTTAAGTCAGCATTTTTAGAAATAATGTGTTTACCAAAAATGGTTTTTAGACTGCTATAATGGCTTCATCTTATTGAAACTATATTTCTGGTGTGGTTAAAAAAAATAAACCTATATTATTTCTGTAATTGTTCCAAAACTCTTAAACGGGCGAAATTGTTGCTGTTGTGAAGTTTGTGGATTATTAATTGTTCTTATTTTGATATTCTATGAAATTGGAAATAAGTTTTGTCGCTTAAAAATATACCGTCAAATTATAGCAAACATTTATCATTTGGATTTAATTTCTGCACACGATGCTGTGTGCAATATCTTTGCAACAGTGTGATTTGAGACTAGTGATAAAATTAACATTATTATCTATGATATTTAAAAAGCAAAAGAACAGTAAAACCAACAAACAAGGAACAAAAGTGCCTAAAAAGATTTTGTAAAAATGCAAAGGGTGTAATATTTAGTAATAGAAACACAATGAAAAAAAATGATGCAATTGAACATTTTCTTTTGTTTATTTTTGTTAATTTTCTTGTATTTATTTTTATGAATGGGATAGTTTCATTATAATATACATTTTTAGTTGTGTAATTGATATCATAGATCTTTCAGATCAGTTTGGTTTAATAATTGATAGAGCAATAGATGTTATCAACTCAAAAACGTATACCCAGTATAAAAGAAAGTCATTGTCTCTAAAACATCTAGAACAGTTTTATGTTGCGCTATCTAAAGTTGATTGGTTTTTTGTTTATGAATGTTCAAATTTAAATCTAAAATAATTTTAACAGTAAATTCATAATGGAATTATTAGACAAAAAAATAAAGTTTATAAAATAATAATTAAAACTATTAACAGAAAACAAATAAATTAAATCCCATCAACTAAATCTGTTGACAAATGTCCAAATTTATTTGTTAATTTAGTCTAGTTTTAATTATAATAATGACAGCTATCAATTTTTATTAAACAATTACACAAAAAATACAAACGCTTCTTGCTTTGTTGAACCAGTTTTGTCAATGGAAACCAAATCTGTGATAAAATTGTTAAGAAATTTTAATTGTATAGATTTGCTTAATCTGAGTTCTAAAATACTTAAATATGTGCCAAATGTTAATGTAAAATTTTTGGAAAAAATTATAAATGCTTGTTTTGAACAGGGAATTTTTCTATCTGAACTAATAGTCTTAAAAGTCATATCTGTATTTAAAAATGAAAATATAAACCAGTGTGAAAATTATCGGCCTATATCAACACCAAGTATTTTAAATGTTATTAAAAGTACGATTCTTTTCTTTTTTAGAAAAAAATATTTGTCGGTCATAGTTACTCTTTCTAAATCTACAATGAAAGCTATAAAACAAATTATTTTTGAAGAGGTTTTTGAATGTAAGAGTGTAATTTCTGCTTTCTTCTTAGTTCTTATCAAAATATTTGACTCAGTAAATACAGTGAACAACTTCTCTGCACAAACTCAAATGCAATGGCATAAAAAGTGTAGCATTGAATATTGTCAAAAGTACTTAGCTGGCAAAGAACAGATTGTCTTTGCTGGTAGTACATTTTTGGATAGGAAAAGATTGTATTATGGTGTGTCGCCTGGGTCTATTTTAAGTTGTACATAAATAATCTTAAGTGTAATGTAACACCGGCAAAGATTTATCTTTATGCCGATGACACATTTCTTACTTAATGTGCAACAACTATGGTGGATAGAATAAATTTAAAAATAAGCAAAACAATGGTTTCATGCCAATAATCTGAAGTCAAATGAAGCAAAAACGGAACACATATTCATGTTATTACTTAATGCAAATAAGGGTGCTAATAAATCAATAAAATTTTAAGGATTCGTGTAGACAATAAATTATCTTGACAACAGCAAGTAGAATTGTTGTTTACAAAACTCAGCAACAATATATTTTAATAAAAAAAATGGCTAAGAACACGGATTTGGCGGTTAAACAAATGGCGTATTTTCAATATATTCAATCTTTAATTAAGTATGGAGTGCTGCTGTGGGGTAGCTTCCATTGTGCTTATCAATTTTTTGTTATGCAGATGCTGTTCAAGTAGTTGCGTGTCTTAATTTCAGAGATAGGTGTAAGACTCATTTTAGAAATGGGCGTAAACCTGTTCATTTTTGAGGTTGGTAAGATACAAAAAAGCAATGAAAATGATAATCGGGATTATATACCAGATTTAAAAACAAAAAACACAGAAGTAAACAATGATGAAGACAATAATCATGACGTAAACGTGAATAAAAAAAAGAAAAGTATTTTGGTAAGAAAAACATACAAGAGAATCTTGTAATGGTAAACTATTTACAAAATCTAATCTGATTTCAAAAAAATACATATTTTTACAAGCTCATCCCAAATTAATTTGGTATAAAAAAAATTATGTATCTATGTTGGTGGATATAAAAATCGCAAGTAGGCCCAGAAAGAGAATTAATAAAATTTCTTGATGGACCAAATAGTTTGTTCGTTATATAAACAGAGAAGACAAACAAGTGAGGGTGCGCAAAAAAATCATATTTTGCAAATTCTCACTTTTACACCCATAATGTTTAAAAAATCATGATTTTAGACATTCTAAAAAAAAAACAGATAAAAGCAGTAACAATAATAGTACTCAATCAAACTAACATAAAAATAATATTGCTACAGATATCTGAAAAGTATTTTAAAAAACTTTTTAAATAAATTGCCAAAATTAGAGTTACATTATTGTCAACTATCAACTACCTATCTAAACCCTAAGTGACACTTAAAGTCGGCACTTTACAGGTTTTATAAAAAGTGGTGACAGGAAAAAACTAGTTGTTGTGACTCAATTGCTTCATTTTATCACATTTTTAATAAAAGTACAAGTTTATTTCTAAGTAAACCAAAAAAAGTTGAGTGCACTATCGGGGTTACTCATCAAACAAAAAACTTAATAATAAAAGAGTGCAAAATTCACTAAGCAAAGAATAAAAACAAGAAATAAAAAAACAAATAATCAAAAAATAAAGTATTTTGTAAGGATCTAGAGTCAGTGCTTCTAACTAATAATAATTTGTAGATTTATTGAGCTAAATGTAATTTAAATATTACGACATAAATAAAAAGTTATATTATATAACAATGAATGCGCTTTGCAAATCAGAAATACAATTCTAGCAAATGCAATTATCAATTTATTTATTAATCTTAACATTGAAACATTAAACATACATTTTTAGCAAAAGTTTATACACAAATAGAAGCCAATTCGATCCACTCCATCATTGAGAGAAAATTGCTACATGTAAATATAAACGTACCAGCTTATGATTATGTTGGGTTTTGCTTAAAATTTTGTGAAAACCTTGCAACTTTTTATGTGACATACTTAAATATACATTTTGAAATTGGCTCTTTTAGCGTCTTGACAAGATATTATGCGACTCTTTAATTACAAGCATTAGAGCTTTAGCGCATAAACCAAATAGTTTAATTTTGTTCAATCTAAATTACTCTAATATGTTTGAAAAGCTACAATATAGCACTGTAAAAAAAGATGCCCGTACTAACTGAAGAAAATATCTTAAAATACCTCAAAAAAGCATTAAAAAAAAATACCACGCTTTTATGATCGTCTAAATTTCTAGTAATTTTAGAAATAAAACATTATATGTTATTAAAACTCAAATTCATCTTAGGATAAGTTTTAATATATTTTGCTATGTTCTGATATTTTGTCTAAGTAAATATATTTTTTACATTAAAAAATTAAATTTATGAAAAAATATTCTAAACTAAAAAACATCCATAGACGCGTTTCGAGGTTTACCTCTCATCAGTATGGCTTTATTTATTTAAACTAATTGATTTTTAACTTACTTCGTCAACATTGTTCACCACCACAATTCAAAGTGAATATTTTAAAGGGTGTATTGACTATTTATACTAACTGACTTAATGACTTTATTTAATGGCTATGGTTAATAGCATTCTGAGAATGAACAAATAAACTAATTATTTCGGGATATTAAGCTGATGGTAATGACATGAAAGAATTAAAACGGAAATTTGAAAATTAAAAATAGAATAAATTTTTTGCATAAATTATAATTACTATTATACAATTTCGTGTATATCAGAACATATATAAAATATATAATTTATATATTTTATATATATTTTTTATTTTGTATACATTTTATAGAATGTATGTTAGAAAATCTAAATCAGGAGTCTAGTTTTGTAATATATAATCTATAATTGATGTTACCGCTAGAAACAAAACAGATAAAAGACTCGGGTTCAACGAGTGAAATTGCAAAAAAAAGTAAGAAATGAACTCGCCAAGCAAAAACAACAATAAAAAAAACAGTAAATAACTCAGTGTGTAAACACTAAAGTAGAAATAAAAAAGTAGCAAATCTCAAGGAGGTAGCTATAGAGAGATTGAGTTTGAAAAAATACAGAAAAAAAAAATAGAAAGATAATAAGAAAAAAAGCCGGTAAAGCAATCTTATTTTGAACCAAACAATAATAAAAAAAGATAATAAAATAAAAAGAACAAAAATGGCAAGAAACATATTGGAAATATGTAAAATTAAAAAAGACAAAAAAAGTTTTTAAAAATGACGTAGGAATAGTAACAAAACTAAGCGGAAAAATGTGAAAAAGATACACAGAAAAAGTGTCTAATAAAACAAAAAAATACCAACGGAAATAATGCCTAGGAAAGCAAATAAAATTACAAAGAACTAAAACCAAAAATGAAACTGTGCGTGACAACACAGCTGCAGGTATTAGAAACTAATAGAGAAGGAAGACTAGAAATAGAAACAAGAGCTATAGCTATATCCAAAAAACCGCAACATATGCAAACTTGCTAAACAGACAAAAAATCAAAACAAAAACATACATTCAAGGAGATAAAAGAATTAAAAAGGGGAAGTTGTTACATGTAACACAAGGATATAAATCAGAAAAAGAGATTGGAAAAATAATAAATATAATAGAAGGTTTTAATATATGAAAAGGCAACAACAAATCCATAAGACAACTAGTAATAATATCCTTAAAGAAAGTAACATGTAGTGATAAAATGAAAAGAAGAAAATAAGTTGTTGAGACACATAAAATGCAAACGAAAGAATACCAGGTAGCCAAATGCAAAAAAGAGAATACTGCAAAAAAACAAGAAAATCAGAGAAAAATATAAAAAGACAAAAATTGATAACTGAAAACAACACGAGAAGTAGATAATAAAGCAAAATATATAAGTTTATACAAATGAAATAGAAAGTATGATAGAATACAGCTGTTATAACAGCCCAAACTGTTAAAAACAATCGGGAACAAAATTAAAAAAACAGTTTAAGAAAGCTTTTCCTAAATTAGAAAAGATACAAGAGCAATTTAAGAAACAAAAATTTAAACTTTTCAGTTTGCAATAAAAAAGAAAAGAACAACGTTTCTAAGAAGATGTTTAAAATTATATATTGACATTACTATAGCAACGTAGGAGATAGTAAAAATAGTTAATGACTAGACCTAGAAAGACAGAGGAAAAATCATTGAGCTTACACAAACATACAATACAATACAGTACAATACAAAAGAAAAAAGAAAATTAATAAACACAAGAGAAGGTAAATAAAACAAAAAAAGGATGTACAAAGGGAAGAATAAAAGACCCATAAAAACAAACAAAAGTGTGACAGAAAACAAAAATATAACATAACGAAAAAAACAATTTAAAATACAAGAAAAAAGGACAAAAATCCATACTAGTGGTGCAAAAAAATAAGAAAATGCAAAAATAAAACAATACAATACAAAAAAGGAACTAAAAAGCAACAAGACAATCTTCAATAAAGCAACCATGGATAGCAAAAAAAAATAATTTAAAAAAATGATAAACAAATAAATATCCCTTAAAAAAATTGTACAAAATAGTGATATAAGTCATAATTGAGTACTTCTTTCTTAAAGGTGAAACTACAGAAAAACTAGAAACAAAGGAAGAAGAAAAAGAACAGTTACTTCATTAGCGAGGTCTGGACAAAATAGCAACAGAGATTATAAAAACAGCGCTAGGCAAAAAAAATGTAAATTAAACTCAAATTAAAAGCATATGCCTCAAATAAAAGCAGTAGAGATGATAAAAAAATTAAAAAAGCAAAAAGGTGTATATTCTGTCAAAACTAGAAAAAAACAAAATAATATACTGGAAAACAAAGTGGAAAACGCTAATAAACTTTTCAACAAAAGTATAAAACGAAAAGTCTGACAATTAAAAAATATAAAAAAGTTAACAATAAAAGCAAACACACAAAATGAAAGTCACGGAATAGAAAGAAAAGAAACAAGAAAAACAAAAAAAAAATACAAAAGTAGAAGCAAAAACCAGACAACTTTAAACTAATGCAAAATCTATATAAGTTGTCAAGGACAGTACAACAATAAAAAAAAAACTAATAAATAATGCCAGGCGTAAATCATTTTTAAAGGCTACTTTCTGAGACCAGCGTTTTTCTACATTAAAAAAAAAAATTAAGATCAAAAATAAAAAATAAGAATACACTGTTATTCAATTTAAACATTTTTAATCAATTTTTGTTAACATAAGTAATTTTGATGTTATCTTCAATAATCAGTTTTACACGTTGAATGGTTTGTAAATTTACAACCAACTTCAGATTGCGAAAAGTTTCTAACAAACGCTTGTTTAAAATACGCAATTAACTTTATTATAAACAAGACGACAAAACGGTGTGTTTGTTGTTAAAATAATAGTGTTAATTGTCTTTGTAAAACTTAATTATTTTGTTGCGCTATTCTACTGAGATAAGCATAACTTAAGTCGCAAACTGTTTTAAAAGATAATTTGATCAAATTTTAATTAAATTGTCTATATTTTGTAATAAAAACAATAAAAAATATATACAAACAAAAAAGTTACTAAACTATGATATAAAATATAGGCAACCCGTATTATATACATTATATTAATAATGTTAGCGTAAGTAGTATCGATTACATGCTCACAACTATTGATTTTAGTAATTTGTCTTGCAAAACTAGTATTTGCTTTAAATGAAGATTATATTATAATTTGTATTATTTAATGAATAACAATTGAACATATATTTTCTGACATAATAATAATTACAATTTTATTGAATTTAAAATTTTTGTTGTTGTTTTCTTAAAAAATGTTATAAACAAGAACCCCCAGATAACTGATAAGATAACAATATGATTATAAAAAATTTACATTATGTTTAGTTAATTATTACCGAACTTAAAGCTAATTTAACAACAATATAAAAGTAATTGTTTATTAGTTTATTTTTTTACATTTTATTGTATTTATTTTAATTTTAATATGTAAAGTTCATAATGACACTATACCAAATATGCTTAATATGTGAATAAATACTATTTTATTCATTTGATTTAAATAAATTGAATTTAATACTATTAATTAATATACAATGCTCTGTTTATATCATTGTTATTCAAAGTTAGTCAAAATTGCAGAAATTTTGACTAACTCTTAAATCATTTTCATTCAAAATTTTAAACAAAAGTTTGTTTGATTAGTTAAACAAGTTATTGTTTAAATTAATTTTTAGTATGCAAAGTGTTTATTTTATTATAGAAATTTAGTAAACGTATATTTTAAATTTTTTCATTCTAAAGTTAATTCTGATTTATTGTATTTTTTTTTAATAAAATGCACTATTTTTGAGTTAGAAGCAATTATTTCAAACTCCTAAACTTTAAATTAAGAACATTTTCTTTTAAACATACAAATTTATTTTAACTAAACGGATAAAAAGCAACAAAATCAAAAACAAATTGCAAAACAGTCATTTTAATAAAAACTTGTCAATTGTTTCATAAAGTTGTTGAGAGGTTGCTCATTGTCAAACCACTTAGTGATGGCAGTTTAAACATTTATTTTAATTCTATTTTATTTAAAAAAATTATTTAATCAATTTAAAAAATGTAAAAATTATTAAGCAATTAAATTAAAAAAAATAGTTTTTATTACTATTTAGTACTTATATTTGAATATTATTAAAACACAACAAAATTACTAAATAAAAATAGAAAACGCCAAAGTCTTTGTTCAAAAATGTTTTACATATAGCAATCTTTTAATTGTTCTTACAATTTTTTTTCTAGTTATTAACCAAAACAAAAGATTAAAAAAATATTGATTGACATCTAAAACTTTTGTTATCTGTTATTAGTTTGTAAAAGCTTGATTTTATTTGGTATATATAACTGTAAAACATGATACTATAATATCAGTGTTTTTCATTTGTGAATTTTTAATTTTTGTAGTCAACTTAAGAATTGATTTATATTTTAAGTTTTTTTTTACAAATTGTTAGAAACTATAATAAACATTAATTAACATGTCCAAAATATTGCCAAACAAATCCGGTATACTATACCACTCACCTCAAAGATTGAAATCAAATCTCTGTTACCATGAACTGATATTACCAAATATAATAGTATGAATTGAATTTTCAACATTATTAACTTCAGTAATGTATTAATTTTGCATGTACTTAATAATATATGCACAAAAAAAGTAAACAAGTACGTTCTTTGTAGTGAAAATACTTAATAAAAGTGAATAACTTTATATATTGTATTGATTACATCGCTACATATTTTGTGGTAGTTGTTGTATCATTAATGTGATAGTCATGAGGTAATATTAACCTAGTTATAAAACAATAAATGCGCGTTACTATTATTACTATTATTTATCACATAAATAATAATGACAATAAATAGATATACATAAATATCAATTTACAAAATGTGAAATAAATATAAAAAAACGTATTTAAGAACAAATTTATTAAAGTTAAATTTTGTGTAAAAAATTCGTTTACAGATTTGTGTGTTATTAGTATAAGGTCTAGTCAAAAATTGATGATAATTATTGTGTAGTAAAGTAGATTATTAAGTTACTATTTCAAAATATAATGTTTTAAAGTGCAACAAAATTGCTATTTATTCAATATTATAATAGAAGTATATTACAAAGTAGAAAACATTTTTCATAAAGAAGGCTACGGTTGTTGTAATATTGTAACAAGAGACTGGAACAACAGTGTAGACAAAAGTAGTGTAAAAGGAGTAGCAAGCAAGTATTGAATATCTAATGAAGGAAACAAAAAACTGATTATATTCTAAAAATAAAAAATACAAATGATTCGAAACACGTGATTTAACAACTACAAGAGGAGATTGTATACTAGGAAGGCACCTAAAAGCAGATATAAAAACTTATAATAATTAAAAAAGGGTTTAAAAATAGAGCAAGCAAAGCATGTCGGTGACTAAGGACAGAAATACACAGTCACAATATATTTGTGATGGCAGAGTTAAATGTACGTTTAGAAAGAGTAAAACTAGCATTAATAATAAAAAAGTGAAACTTGAAAAAGATAAAACACATATAAAATCTTTACAAAGCAAATAAAATACCAGAAGAGTTGGATGTAGTAAAAATTGGGCTTGTGAATACATACAATATAGGTGAAAACATAATGATAAAGGAAAAGATTTTATCTATGAAAGTGATGAAGGTTGAAAAAGTTTTAGTGGTAGAAGAAATATCGTTAAATTTTTTTAGTAAAAAATAAATAAAAAATAACGATATATAACAATATGTTTTGTTGAAAGTAATAAGTAAATTTAAAAAAAATAATTTGGATATAGAAATGAGATAGCGACAAAAAATTCAATTAGATGGTGAGGACAATTGGAGAAAAGTATATTAGACTTAAAAAATAATAAAGATACTAATAAATTTTTAAAAGTAATAAGAATAGATACAAAAATTACTACTCATAAGTTAGAAATTAAATTAAATAAGTTATACACTTTTTTCTTCAAAATTTAGTGTAGTTAATTCTTTAAAATTTGCCAACAATAAGTTAGTTTCTTTTGATATCAGTAGTATGTTCTCCAACATTTTTACAAATAAATGCATTGAGTTAGTCTCAAACTTAGACTCAAACTAAGTCCCTTGTTAGCTAAAATATTTATGGCTTTCTTTAATATAAAGATTTTTAATTCAGATCTTGCTAAAAAACATATTTCTATTTGGTATCAATGTGTTGATAATAATTTAACTTGCTTTAAAGGTACTTCACGCCAGTTTTCTAACTTACATCAATAGTATTCATCCCAGTATTAAGTTTGCAGTAGAGACCAAAACTCAGAATAAAATTTACTTTTTAGACTTAACGATATGTCACAATAATAATAATCTCTCATTTGATATTTTCCGTAAACCAACCTATACATACTCAACTATTCCGTTTGACTCTATAAACACTAACAGTCTCAAATTTGCAGCCTACCATTTAACAGTTCATAGAGCCTTCAGCCTACCATTAACAACAAATTTTAAGCAAAAATAATGATAATAAGTCATAACAATAGATTAAAAAAAACACAATTAAAAATATTATTACTAAGAAAGAGTATAGCCTTACAATACAGTTAATTTATTCTAAGAAAAGTCATTGTCATATAATATTACCTTGATTTATTATAAAAGTTTTGGTTAGATAACCGTGTACTCCACTAAACTGTCTTTATGTTTGTTGTTAATCATCTATTAAGGGTATTGCAAAGTTATTGCTATCACTTAATGACTTTTTTATAAAAAAATCTTTAAATGTTTTATCTTTATTTGAATATGTATTGATATTTTTGTTAATAGCAACGTAGCTTTAACATGTCCTAAATCTTTTCTTTATTAATACTTTCTATATGTTTATTGTTTTGTTTATAAATTGTTCATCAACATTTACGTAATCATTATTAGATAAATTGTCATTTTTTTTTAAATCATACGTTATTGTTTTAGTGGTATTTATTTGTGTTTTAAAAAGATCATTTGCGTTTGTATTTAATTTACCTTTTTTATATACAATTTTATTATTATTTTTTTTATAAAGTCTACAGTTAATCAGTTCATTTTTATCAGTTTGTAATAAAAATAACTATTTTAATGGTTTGTGGAGTTAGTACTGCACCGCCCAAACTAAAACAATAGTTTCCTTTTCAAGTCATTAAAGTGAATAAATGCTTTAAAAAAAACGTTAATCTTCAAAAAAACAAAAAGTGATAAAATTGTATTCAATTGTGATTATAACGCATAAGTTAATTTAAAACACAACTTGTCTGGAATAAATTGATAGACACGGTTTGGGACAAAAAATGCAAATAGGTTGAGACTGCTTACAATATAGCTTCTGCATTACATAATCTATTTTTAGATAAACAAACAAACTGAAACCAACTTGGCAAGACTCTTGTTCTAAGTACTGGCACATGTTTGTGTAACAAAAGTAAAATAAAGAGCAAATTGCTGCATTAACCACATATTACTATTAATATCAAACATTTAACTACATGTCACTAAACCAAAAGAAAACAGCAAATTTCTATGACAGAGGTTAGATATAAAAAAATTAAACAATTTTAAAATACACTTTTGCTTTCAGAAAAAGGCTAAGAACTTTATTGAAATAATTTAAAACGTAACATAACACCATAACTGTTACGGTCTTAAAATACAATAAATGGTTTGATGACAATAACGACTGGACTTAACAAATTTAAATTGTCTACATAAGTACATTCTACAAAGGAAAAGAAAATGCTTCTAACTTCATTATTTATATAAAAGATATTATTTCTTGACAACGTTGCAGCTTTTTGCAGAGAAAACTCTTTTAGAAACACAGTGTAAAGTTTGAGCAAATCTAGGCACCTGTGACGCAAGCTTCAGTGTACTGCAAATACAAGAAAAATGTTTAAAACAGTATCAGTATTTATACATATGCTTTGTGGATTTAGAAAAAGCATTTGATCAAGAAAACTAAGTTGTACTAATAGTAATAAATTAAAAGATCCTGATCTATCTGAAAGTGTCAAACAGGGTTGCGTACGGTTTCTAGCAATATTTGCTCTATGTAAGCTGTTTAGGGCTAATTGTTCCTTTGAAAAAAAGATTGTTGAATTCGCAAAATTACTCATCAGTATTTATCAACCAACTACATAATGTATGTATTAGAATAAGAACTATTGGACAAATATCTTGTTGATTTAGTGAGTATAAAAGTATAAATTAGAAAGTAATCAAAGACTACAATGCTTAAAAAGTATTTAAAAAAGTGCAAAACTTAGATTTTTATCATCATGTTTAATTTTCATAAAAGTATATGTTAGTACAATTACAAAACATTATCCATGCAATATATCATACGTTGTGATGGCGACAAGTAAACACGGTCGTGCTCTATCTGAAAACAAGCTAAACACAACGTTAATAGACTTAAATTCAGTTTGTGCAAGTTGTGAGAATGCTATATTTAGAGACTATTTTAAATGTTGTATCTGTGAAGTTTTTTTATCATGAAGATTGTAACATGTCGGAAGATAAGCTAGGAGTAGGGGCATGCAAACTTCCAACAGCACCATCAAGTAAACGCAAATAACTATTTACAAAAAATATCATTCCAGTGCATAGTGGAGCAGCTAAAAACAAAACACAAGAAATATAGTTTTTTTTTTAAATTGGAATTCCTGTTGAAGAGCATATTTATCAACTTTTTTCCGGAGTACTATTGCAAATCAACCACCAGATTTATCCAAAAATGAAACAATAAAAATTTAAGTATTAAACTGCTGCAATTAAATACTGAATGTATTAACAATAAAATTTAAAGCTTTTTTTAATGGCTGTGATAATTGCAATACTAACTGCAATCATACTGAATATGATTATATTTGTAAAAATGAACATGATTGTCAGAAGATGAATTATGTTGTTTAAAACTTTCATGTTATAATGTTATTTCAGGTTATTGTCGAGATAAGGGTAGTCATTAAGGTGTTGCAGTAATAGTCAATGAAAATATTGAATGTACTCCAATAGTAGACATAAAAAACTTGTCTGTTTGTTACCATATCAAACTAGCAGCAATTGAAACTGGAACTATAATTAATGCCACAGTATATCGTCCACCTGCAGGTGATATAAACATATTTTTTAACATTTTAACGGAAGCTTTAAAAATATTAACAAGTCTATGTAAAACGTTGTTTCTAACTGGTGATTTTAACGTAAAATTTAACCTCCAAAATGATTTAAATACAATACATTTGATTTCATTACTCTGTTCTTTTGGACTGAACTCAAAGCTAAAAAAGCCAACAAGAAAGCAGAATACTCTGGATAATATATTGGTTTAAGTGAGCATGAGCATAAAATTAATACTATGGATGCAGGATTTTAAGATCATTTTGGTGTAAAATTAGTCTCGTGTTTAGTCAATTTATTACCAAATAAGCCAAGAGTAAATTATAGACCTATTACAGAATATGGATTATTTAATTTATACAAAATAATTGAAAATGTAAATTGGAAGGTTGTGCATAATTCAAACATAAAAGCAGAATTTAAATTTCAAATATTTATTAACATTTTTACATCAACAGTTTGTCAAGCATTTCCTGAAAAATGCAAAATACTAAACAAAATCAATAAGGTTAACCAGTTAACCTTATTGATTTACTTCTTTGCTACATAATATGAGGCAAAATATACTTGATTTAGGAGTTTTAAACAAACATGTACACTCGCAATTAATATCTAGTCAAATTAAAGAACTTACATACCATTATAAAACTCAAATCAAAAAATCTTAAAAACAAGCACATGATAACTATATAAAAAAATCTAAATCTCTGCATAGAGCTATGTGGGAAATATTTAGATCTCATCATAACAATAGCATTACTTCTACTGCTAATACAATTTCTTCAAACCAGTTTAATAGCCATTACTGCAATGTTGCAACTCAAATAATAAATAATTTACCAGCAAGTACAATGCATTACACAGAGTACATGAATGAAATACCAATGTCAAATCAATTTAATTTTTCAGATGTCACATACATCGAAGTACGAGATATAACATCAAATTTGAAGAACTCTAACAGCAAAGACTATCTTAATTTAAGTTTGAAAATGATTAAAACCGTAAGTAATTTAATATTGGTACCTCTGTCAAAGTTAATCAATCAATGAATTAAATCAAATATTTTTCCAAACATTTTAAAAGTAGCTAAAGTTGTTCCTATATTTAAAAAGGGAAAAATTGAATTAAATAACTTTCTACTAATATCGGTTGTTCCAATATGAGGTAAAATATTTAAAAATGCTTAGCTTTGCAAATAAGTGATCATCTTGAAAATAACAATCTGCTTTTTGATCAACAATAAGGGTTTAGAAATAAGAAATCTACTGTACTTGCTGTGAAAAATTTGGTTTTGAAAATAAATGTCATACGTTTGCTTTTTATGTGATTTAAATAAGGCTTTTTATTGTGTGTTTCATGATATCTTGAAAGAAAAATTAAAAATTTATTATTTTAGTAATTCATCGATGGATCTTTTAACATCCTATCTACAGCATAGAATACAATACGTTACCGTAAATACTCAAAATTTAGACAAAATTTGCTTGGGTGATCGACAAGGTTCGGTTTTAGGACTGTTATTATTCTTAATCTACATTAACAATATAACGTTCTGATGATACGACGGCCTTAAAATCTAATAAACAAGTTGATGTTTTGGTTCAAGATATTGAAGAAACGCAGTCTAAGGTTACAAATGGACTTTAGCAAACAAACTTAGTCTTAACACAAATAACCCCCAACATATCCTTTTTTTATTAAAACCTGGAGATAATTTAAAAGAAACTGTAAAATTTCTTGGGTTGCAATTAGATCCTAAACTTACATGGGAAGCACATACAACTTTAACTAAACCAAAAACTTTCAAAGTATATTTTTTTGTTGCGGAGATTAGCTGAAGTTACGTCTCAGTCACTAATGCTGTCTTTGTATTATGCAAATATACATTCCTTAATTCATTATAGAATTTTAAACTGGGGACATGCAACAAAACTAAGTAATGTTTTCAAAATACAAAGAAGGGCTGTTCGCATAATAGGTAGCCTAAAATATAGAGATGACCGCAAACAGAAATTTATTGATCTTATAATACTAACTGCTCCGTGCATTTATATATATACGATTAATTTATCTTTTTGAAAAACAATATTAACATGTATACTACTCCACAATCCTTACATGACTATCATAATCGCAAAAACCATAACTTCAGATTTGATTTTAAACGAATTAACAAATCTAAAGATGGTGCAAACTACTATGCTATTAAGTTTTATAATAAACTAACCAATGAAATTCAACAACTACATGGAAATAAATTTAAAGTAAAAATTAAGAACCTGCTTACTAGGGTTGGTAGAAATACGTATACAGAAGGTTGTCAGGTTTTACCTCTAAATGATATAGGTGCGGAGTAAAACTGTTTGATGACGTAGGAGGAGACCAATATCTTGCTTTAGATATGTTCTTTTTACATAAATGGTTGTTCTAAATTAACTTAAACTTCATAAAGCAAGCATAATCTTAATTTTTTTGTAGTTATAGAAGTTCACCACTGCCCGCTAATATCCGCTAACTTATTATATGAATTATGTGTAAAAAATAATTATTTAGTTTTAGTACATTTTTGTATTTAAAATACACATCTAATATTTAATAGCAAAGTTTGTTTACTATAACCAAGTAACATATTATTCGATTGTGTAAATAGGAAACGACTCCGCCCCTTTGCTAAAACCAGGCAACTTTCCAAATACAAATTTTCTACTAACCTTGCCTGCTTACAACCAATGCATTTTATACATTTAATAAATATTTTGAACATGTTTTAGTATGATTGTAACTGTATTTTTTGTTTGTATGTTGTATTTTAGCGTCGACTACTAAGGTCATTAGTTATTTATTTTGTTTTAATAATAATATCTTCAGGTTATAGACCTGAGAAAGACAAAACAACACATTAAAATGGTTAAATAAATAAATAAATACTAAATCTAATATCACAGTTGCTTAAATTAAAATCTAAATTTAAAACTAATATTAAAAAACCTACTATCACAACTGACAACAAAGTTGTAAAAGAATTTGATGCCAGTACCTATTTATTAACCTAACCTAATATCACAGATGACACCAAAGCTGTAAAACGCTTCGATGCCAGACCCTAAACACTAAAATAACAAAACTAATATCACAATCTAACTTAATATCACAGATAACATCAAACCTGTAAAACGCTTTGATGCCAAACCCTAAAAACTAACTAAACCTAAGTTGTAAAAGACTACGATGCTTCAAACAACTCAACAACACAAACTGATTAATAAAAATAAATTAATAAATTAACACCAAAATCATTATAAGACAACACAAAAACTTGGTTACACCTGTTTGAGGAGTCGTTCGTCTTTCAAAAACTGGACGCACTTTCCCATGTATTATTAATGTACATATTAATACCTATTTATCATATTGTATTATTGACCTGTATAAATACTTTGTAGTATGAACAATACCAATAAATATTAATATCTTTATTATTATTATTAATAAAATTAATTGAACCATTCAACAATATTTTTGAAATTTTGAATTATTTCAGTATTAAAAAAATAAAAACTGTTTTCTGCGTACTGTATTGATGCTTCTTATATACAAAAATAATTAAATTTTGAGATATTATCTATGTTTTAATGCAACTATATTGACGTAAATTATTGATAAATGTAATCAATATTCATAGATAAACTACAACTTATTAATACTTTAAAAATAAAAAAAACATTTTAAAACAACTATTTATAGAATAATTTATTGAAATCTAATTATTAAAGCAATTAAAAGTCAAGGACACACAATTGTTTCGGTTTTATATACTTTGTCAGAGTGTCTTGTATGGCCAGTCTATGCATTGCTTGATAGGAAAAAACAAATTTTAACAAATACACCTGTGCTTATTAATTAGTAAGTTTTATCTAGTGCAATTAAATAATAAATGCCAAAATTAATTAGTTTTATTAGTAAAATGTAGACATTTGCATAAATGTTAATGTTAACAATTGAACATTTATAATTAGCTTTATTATTTATTACAATATTGTCATCATAACAAATACATTCAAGAAGTATTTAGTGCATTAACAACAATTAATATTTTTTTACAATTGTAATTAAAACTAAAACTTTTTTAAACAAAGTGGTATTATTCAAAATAATTCTAATGTGCAATATATTATAAACATTTCTAATAAATATAAAAGTAATTAAGAAAATCACACATCAATTTATTTTTTATAAAATAAAGTTATAAATTATTGAACAATATAAAACAATTAAATCAAATTATTTAAAACTTGTAATTAAAGTTACATTTAACATTAATCAGTGCTTTCAAATACTTATATTATGAATTAAGTTTAAAAGTTCTTTAATGCAAATTGTGTCGTTAGTTCACAACAGAATTTGGATTCGGATTATTACAGATCGAATCTCAAGCTGTAAAAATCATTTCATATGGTTTCAGCAACAAACGAATTCACAAATAATTTGTTTGCATCTTTTTATTTCTTATACTGGAAACGTCATTTAGCCTATCTGAGGTTAGGTTTATGAGAGTATGAAAACAATAATTTTATTTTTGTGTACTTATTCAAAATACAATAAAATTACAATACTTAGTTAGTTTTCAATTCTAAGTTTTAATAATTTGTTAGCTTTTTGTGATTTTTTCCTTAATTTTTTTATTTTTCATTTGCCCAATTTTGGTTTCCAAGAGCAAATATATTATAATAAAATAGTATTTAAAAAAAAATCTTCATTTTTTTCTGGTTATGCTATATAGAATAATACGTGTAAGTATACATGCTAGATTAAGTAGTTACGCAATATACGCTTTTTAAAAACATCTGGTTATTTCTCTTTAAATATAAATATAAATTACAAATTTATTAATATGTCTTTATTTAGGCATGTGTATGATACCATTTTAATATTTAAAGAGGTAAATAGCGCACAATCGTTTTTGTTATGCAAATTTTTTGTGTGGTGGGAGAGTAAGTTTTCACACACAACTCATTTTATTATAAGAAAATAGATAGCAGTAAATGTAAACTACATTATCAGTCACTACTACATTTAACCGCCTATATAGATAGATTTTAGAAGATCTAAGTGAAGATGAATACCAACATATTGAAATACAATAACAAAGTGGATTTAAAATAAGAAGATCGTGTACATATTCTCATATTCTGTACAATACAAAAAATCAAACACAAATTAACTTAACGTATAAAAATTGTACATCACAAGTTAAAATTAACAATTGAATCTCTTAAAGGTCTTTGACAAGGATGTTTTATCTTACCAACTTTATTTAAGATCTATGTGAAACACATACTAAAGATATGGAAAAGAAAATGCAACACATTAGATTTTAAGTTAAACAACCAGACATTATATACTCTACAATTTGCTAATGATCAAGTGGTTATTGGGAAGTCAAAAAAAGATCTAGAACATATAATTAGAAAACTATTAAAAAAAGTTTAACCATTGGACATTATTATAAAGGCAGTATTTGACTACAAAATCAAAATAAAATAACACAAAACCAAAAGACTATAGAAGCCCTAAACGAAACATTTTGGTCAAATTATTACTTGACTAAGATACTCTGTCAAAATATAATTTAATCTTTTTTGAATGTACTAGTGAAAAAATAAATTGATTATCAAATTATATGTCGAAATAGTAATGACGCTAAAGTAAGTGTTTTCACTACAAAACTAAAAAAAAAAACCTACTGCGTTACGTCTATCAGTATAAAATTTAACACACAAAAAATAAACAACAAAAATTTGCTTTTACTATTCATAAGAAAGTGCCAAAATCACAGTATATGTTAAAATAGTTTTAAAAACCTGTGAAGTTTTGTTTGTAAATAATACTTTTTACTTTAAATTTTTAAGTAACAAAATTGAATTGTTACTAAGTGCTTTACTTGTATTAATTCACTTAACCGTATCTCAAAATATATAAAACTTAAAAATTCAAGTCAAACTCATTCTTCTTTTATTAAATTTGAACCAAAATTTTTCAATAATAAATGCAACTGCCGAAATAGCCAGTCCAATTGCAAGAAATTGATAAGAAAATTGAAAGTGCTTAAATGATAAAGGCAAAACAATATCGTTGTCATCTTCAGATGCAGATAAAGATAACTGAAACCCATGTTTTAGCAGTCCCATTTCAAACATAGTCTGAATGTTTTTTTGTATAATTTTTTTATATGGGTTGCCTTTAGCTAACCCTACAAAACGATTTCTATTAACTAGTTTGATTAAATGTATATTTGAAAGAATTACATCAGAAAATGCAAAGCTAAAAAGTGCCCTATTAGTCGATACAATTGCTATCTTTTTGTTATTAGCAATATCTTTGAAAATAGCATTATTAGACCAATATTCTGATTTTTTTATATTTTGCATATAAATATCTAAAGAAGTATTCTCTGCAAACATTCTTGCAATATCACGTAAACTTCCATAAATGGGTAAACCTGCATCCATAATATCTTGAGGACTATCAATTTGTTTTTCGTGAATATTTTTAAATAAAAATGAATAATATAATCCGGAAAATGCTGAGGTTATTATTAATGTCGTAAGCACCCAGAATGTGAAAATTATTTTCATTGACGTGTTTTTTGGTGTTTTTGTTCCTTGAAATATTAATATTGCATAAATAATTAATATTGTTTCAACCGCATTTAATTGATCAGATTTTGATAATTTGCTTGAAATAAAATATGCAACAACTGTCAATAATAATGTTATTGCTATTCCGCACCAGACGCTTTGTTCAAATATAAATTTTACATATTTCCAAAGTTCAATAGTTTGTGCTTTAGAAACTACTATTATATAAGCAATATTGTAAGGAGTAAATGTAAAATCCAAATAATGCACCCAATCAATTTCTATTACGCTATCAAACATTATTTTCTGGGGTGTCATTAACCTGTCAGGCTTAAGCAAAAAGTTATAAAATTTTCCAATGTCTTTAAAAATATTTATTTTATCATTGCTTGAATCAGAATCAAAATCAGCTGGCACTATGCAACCTTTAAAATCGCTAATTGAATGTGTATAAAACGTTTTGATATTATTGATATTTACATATTCACACATGCCAAAAGGTATTTTTTTATATTTACTTCCGCAATTATCAGTAAAATTTTGAATTTTAAATAAGTATCCAGATCTATTTAAAACAATTGTTTTCAGCATCAACTGACTGCCAACAAAATCAAAAAGGCTGTCAATATTTTCGTTTCCTAAGTAAATTATAAAATGGAAAGCAGTATAATTTACTGGGTATCCCGAATTAAAGCAAACAATGTCTAAGCATGGTGTTAAATACTGTGTTATTTTAGATATTTGATCCAAAATTATAAATACAAATTCCGGAGAAATTATTAAATCATTGTTTTTCCAACTTTGTGGCGTACCTATAGTCAATGTTTGCGTTTTATACATTGCCATTAGAAGATCATCACGTATCCAATCATTATCGCTAGCAAACACCAATGATGTTCTAAGGTTTTTAAAGCCTTTATGAATCTTGATAGCGCATTGCTTAAGTCCAAATAGATCTTCACTCTAATTGAAAATAAAAAAAATTAATTAACTTAAAAACATGACTTCCCATTTCTAAGCGATTTAAAAGTAACTCCAATTACTTTAGTATTTAAGCTACTATATTTTACAGTTACTAAAAAAATTATTATTCCTTGTTTCAAAAAATGTACAACATAACTTGAATATAATTCACGGTGTAGACAAATAATTAAAAAAATAAACTAAGTGGTAAATGGATAAGAGACAAAGAACAACGTGGCAAGATGAAAAAATACAGAAAAAATAGTGTGTGTGAAATAGAAAGTATGATAGTATAAGACTGGAATACAATTGGGAGTAGATAGAAAAAATAAGAAAATGCAGAAAAAACAATACAAACAACAAAAGTATAAAAAAAACACAAAATAGAAGAAAAAGAAACAAGAAAAACAGAAAAAAAGACAAAAGTAGCAGCAAAAACAAGCCCACCTCAAACTAATGCTAAATCTAGATTGGACTGTTGAAGACAGTACAACAACAGGACCTTAACAGACAAAAACCAAAAAATAATGCCATGCTTAAATCATTCTCAAAAGCCACTTTCTGAGGCCAACGTTTTACTACATAAAAAAAAGAAGAAAAAAAATGAGTATCAAAAATATAAAAAAAGAATACACTCTTATTTAGTTTAAACATTTTTTTTTTTAATTCTTTTTAACATAAGTAATTTTGATATTATCTTCAATACTCAGTTTTACACGATTGCAAAAACAAAAGCTTGTCTAAAATATGCAATCAACTTTATTATAAACAAGACGACAAAACGGTGTGTTTGTTGTTAAATTAATAGTGTTAATTGTCGATGTAAAGCTTAATTATTTTGTTGCGCTGTTCTGCTGAGTTAAGCATACCTTAAGTCTTAAACTTTTTTAAAAGATATCAAAATTAAATTTATTATATTTTGTAATAAAAATAATGAAAAATATTTTCAAACAAAAAAGTTATTAATAGTTTATTTTTACAAGGTTAATTATAATTTTTTGTAATTTTATTGTAATTTTTTTAATAAATTGCATGATGTTTAGTTTTAAGCAATTAATTCAAACTCTTGAACTTTAAATTAAGAATTTTTTTTTATACATTATTTTATTATTTTAACTAAACGGATAACAGGCAACAGCAATAACAAATAACAAAACAATCATACTTAGTGACGGCAATATATAATTTAATTTCAATTTAATTGAAAAAAATGATTCTTTTAAAAAATTCTTAAAATTAAAAAATGTAAAATTTACAGATCAAACAATCAAATATATAAAAAAAAAAATTACAATTTAGTACCTTCAAAGTTTTACAGTTTGATTCAAATATTACTAAAATACAACAAAATTAGTTAAAAACGACAAAACCTTTGTTCAAAAATGTTTAACATGTATTATCTTTAAAATGTTTTCACAACTTTATTTCAATTATTAAACAAAAACAACAAGTAAAAAAAAATTGATTAAAAATTGATTATCTGTAATTATTACGTAAAAGCTTGTTTTAATTATATTTCCTATTTCAATTTTTATTTTTTGTAGTCAACTTAAGAAATGATTTATATTCAATGCTAGCTTTTGATAGTTTTAACAATTTTAATTTACAAATTGTTGGTAAACTATAATAAACATTAATTATCATGCCCAAAATATTGCCAAAAAATTCGGTATACTATATTATAGAGTTATATAATACCCTTTACTTACCTCAAAGATTGCAATCAAATCTCTGTTACCATGAACTGATATTACAAAATATATTAGTATAAATTGAATTTTCAACATTATTAACTTCAGTAATGTATTAGTTTTGCATGCAGTTTCTAATATATGCACACAAAAAACAAGTACGTTCTTTGTAGTGTAAGTACCTTATAAAAGTGAATAATTTCATATATTTTATTGATTATATGCTTTCGTAGTAGTTGTTTCATTAATGTAATAGTCATGAGATCATATTAACCTATTTATAAAACAATAAATGCGTGTTACTTATTTATCACATAAATAATAATGACAATAAATAGATAACATACATATCAATTTATAAATTATGAAATAAATATAAAAAAATAGTATTCTTATAAAAACTGATATTAGGAATAGACTAATCAAAAAATTGATGATAAATGTTGTGATGTAAAATAAATTGTTACGTTATTATTTCAAACTATAATGTTTTAAAAAGCAGTCAGGTTTTTAAACGCACTTATCTAAAACAAAATTGCTGTTTATTCAATATTAAAAATATATCAGACATAACATAAAATAATTACATACTTATAGCAACTCTAACTGAAAGTGGAGTTGTTTAATAATCACAAAACTCTATGCTGTTTTTAACATTTATAACTGTTTTTGCAAATTAATAGTATAAGGATTATAACTCTTTAGCATTAGGTGATACAGTGGCTGACGCGCAAAATGTTATTTTAATAAGTTTGGATTATCTTAATTCCGTGATTTACAGCAAGATTTAGTAAAACCTTAGAACTAGGCGTATTGTTAAAACTGTTTTAATGCGGTTTACTTGGAAACCTGAATCAAGAATTGTTCTAGCAACATGTTGATTTTTTCATAAACCATTAACGTTAAAGAGGCATGTTGATAAAACTACTTGGTATTTGCTGATGTAATTTCTAACATTATTAAGCATGCTGGATTTGTGAGAAGTTGCTACATTTTCCAAATGTGTTTTGCAATTCCTATCATAGTAGCCACGTTGCAAACAACTTATACACAATTTCTTTGTTATTCTTATTTTAATTTGTTCCAATTTTGATTTTTAATTAAACGTTTGGCATGCATAATTAATGATTTGTTGCACAGGCTTTGTTTTATTCCACTCTATTCAGGTAACATTTTATGTTTTATTTGTTGGCTTTGTAGAATTAAAGTTCTGCATTTCCTAGTAAAAAACTAATAAAATCTTTCTAAGACTAGCCGTTAGGAAATACCACCACATATTTCCAAACAGAAAAATCAAAATCATCAGGTTGAGTTTTTCGAATAATTACTTTATAATACTTTATTCACGGTATATACAAAACCATTTACATCTACACCATTATATACATAAATAACGATGAATTACAAACAATATTACAATTACACAAAAATATATAAAAGAATATTGAAAAATAAAAGCATGGAAAAAAGTATACATAAATAAAAACAAAATATAAAATTATTCATCAACACATTTTAATTGACACTTAAAACTACATTTTGAAACACAAAATAAATCAACATTATTAGAGAAACTATTTGCAATTCTACACATTCTACCAATTGGATTATTAAATCCATAATTGGTAGAATGTATAGATTCTCTAAATAATGGAGACTGTCTGGTTCGGCGATTATTGTTGGGGACTTGAAATGGAAGAGTTACTAATAATGGGCGATAGTAGTCTTTTGTGAGCTATTGAGGCATACAATAGCAGAATAATTAAATGTTTCAATGATAGATAGATTCGGTACGGTGAGATGGCCACCAAAGAGTCCCAACCCGGTGGATTTTATTTTATGGGGGTTTTTAAAATAGCTGGTTTACCGTGAATTAATCAATGCAAGGGAACAGTTAGAGCAAAATATTTTTGAAGCTGAACAAAATTTGTCAAAACTATAATATTAATCAAAAGTATAATTCGCTTGTACGACGGTGCAATGCTTGTATTGAGACTGACTTAGAACATTTGTTATATTGTTACTTTTGTTGCAATTATTACATTAGTCACAAAAAAACAAAAATCAATTTTTATTTTTTTAAGGATGCAATTTGGTACTAAGGTTAGGTTAGGTTAGGTTAGACAAACAATACAATTCTTAGTAAAAAAACTCAGGTAATACTTGTTTTAAAAATCCTGCGACTTATTAGCGAACCAGTTATGTATAAAAGTATTTAAAAAAACGTCAAATAATAAAAGAAATACAATACGTAAACATCAGTTATATTCTACTATGTAAACAATTAGGTTTTTGACGTGGTTACAGTTGCAAAACTGTACATTCAGTAATTGATCACTTTGTTACTAAAAAACAATCAAATAAGGGCACTAATGTTATTATACTCTACAAAAAAGCGTTAGACACACTTATCCACAAAATACTAAGTTATATTAGTTACATTAAGATAAGCTGCGTTTGCATTTATGAAGGTGCACTAAAGTCACCTCTGTCTTTGTTCTGTAAGATGCTGTTACATCAAGTGCGATTAGTTCGTATTGAAAAGACCATTGAGATCAACCGATATAAATATGTAAGTTACATTTATTTAAATCATTATTTAACGTACATTCAACGAAGAAGTGTTTAATTTTCGACAGGTTTTTATTATCAAAAACCTATCTGGCGCAGTCGGCAGTACTTTTGGCATTATAAATTTGACAAAAATCGCAAAAATATAATGTTTTGTTTCAACAAATTAACCAGAGAAAAAAAGAACAAGTTAACCGATTAAATTCCATCGAGGAACTGTGCGACAGCCAAGCGAGCCGAGGACATACATTGCCAACGCCCGTAAGTAGTGGAGAATATCCAGCGAGCCAAGGACACACATTGCCGCAGCTCATAATTAAAGCAATGAAAACAACTATACTAAAAATAATGCAGTAAGTTTTTCACTATCCTTTACAATTATCCCTTGTTAAGTATATTCATATAATAATTAAAATTGCAAACGTTAAATTGTTTTATTAAAATTATCATACTATTAATATAATAGTATATTAATTACAATTCGTGCCCTAACGTGACCGAAGTCCGATAAATAGAGTGATGGCAGTTTTACAAGTGCAAAAGTTTCACATAGATTTGGTGCCTATTTTTGACGGAAATCCGGCAACACTAGCAATCTTCATTTAGGCAAGTGAATTTTTAATAAATACTTTCACTGAGCTAATGCTAATAACACACTTTTTATTACGCGCGATAATAGGCAAATTAACTGGCCGAGCATTAAATTTAATAGGTAGTAGAGGACATTTAAATAATTGGAACACAATTTAAACAATGTTATTACAATTCTTCTCTGACCAGAGAGATAAAAATGGTTTAGTTGGAGATTTAATGCACATTAAACAAGAAAAGCATGAAAGTCCTTTTAATTTTGGCAATTGTTGTCAAGATTTACTTAGTTTATTATTAACATAACTTCAATTAACTGAAGCAGATTTAAATATACGTTTATTAAAAACAAATATATATATGAACAGCAAGCGCTTAATGCATACTTGCGAGGATTGCATAACAATCTTCCGATTAGATTAAAAAAATCCGCAAAATCTTGAACAAGCAATTTCATAAGTAACTGAAGAAGAGAATTTTGCATACGCACAGAGCAGTATAATAAAACCAAATGTGTTTACTCATCATAAACAGAACAATATGCAACCAATGCAAAATAAAAAATTATATACATCATTTAATATACAAAACAATACAAATAAACCACAGTTAAATAATACACCAAGGTATTTTAATTCAAATAATTCGGGAATGAGACAATTTAACTTGCCTCATCAAAACATACCAAGACCTCATGTTAATCAACCTCATAGTACTTTTCACCAACGTACATTTCAAAATAAACCATTAAGTACTAACACTAGGCAATTTAAACCTGAACCAATGGAAACATCTTCTTTCAACACGTTGAACGTTTCAACTCAATTATAAATTTTAAATAACAAATAATAGTCCCAATTTTATAGCTGAAAAATTATTCCAACAAGAAGTAGAACATGATAATAATTTTAAACAGAATAACGAACAAACTTATGAACAAAATGAAATGAATAAAACGAACGTATTTAATGATACCGAGCATTATTATAATTATGAAGCACAAGATGAAGATAATCCAAGGAATTTTCAAAATAGTCCTTATGAACACCAAGATGAAACTAAAAATTTTCATACAATGGGCCTTCCACCCAACTAAAGTTAATCTCTTTAACAAACTCAATAATTTATTTTTACCTTAAATTAAAATACCCCAAGTTAATCTAAAATTTATGATTGACACAGGATCTTCTAAAATATTAATTAGTTCAAAAACAGTGGAAAAATATTACAAAAACTTTGTACAAGAACTCCCTTTCAAAATTAAAAGAGCTCACCAAACAACCTATCACAAATATGTAGCAAATATTCATATATTTATAGAAAAACGTATTATACACAAAAAAAAATGAAATAATACTTATCTACTTCCAAGCTCAACATTCAAAAACATATAATTTACCATCAAGACACCAACAAGTAATAAAAGTACCAGTAAATTCTGATTAAAACCACGGAATAATTGAGTATACAAAATTATCCTTAGAAGTGGAAATACCACAATGTTTAGTAAATGTAAAAAATAGAGAAGCTCTATTAACTATCACCAATTGTAGCGAAATACCACAAGAAGTGACAATTGAACCTTTAAATTTAACGGAAATCGATAATGATTATGAATACAACAATGTAAACAGTACAAATACAGTACAAGAAATTGACATTTAATTAAAAAAATAATTTAAAAAATATTAGGTCAAACCATTTAAATAAAGAAGAAAATCAAGCTTTAAGACAATTATGTTTTGAATATCGAGACATATTTCATTGTAATAAACTATCCTTAACTTTTACGAATGTTATTAAACACAATATCAAAACTGTTGATGAAATACCGGTGTTTAGAAAATCTTATAGAATGCCTTAATCTCAACAAAAAAAAACAGAGAACTAAGTGAAGGAGCTATTATCAAATGATGTTATCCAACCATCACATAGCCCTTGGAGTAGCCCAGTATTAGTGATTTTAAAAAAGCTGATGCTTCCGGAAAACAAAAATACAGAATGGTTGTAGACTACAGACAACTTAACAAAAAATGTATTGAAGACAAATATCCGCTTCCCCATATTACGGATATTCCAGATAAACTAGGCAAGTGTACCTATTTTTTTACCTTAAATCTTGCCTCAGGGTATCACCAACTTGAAATGCACTCTAGAAATATTCCAAAGACAGCGTTTTTAACCCCTAGAGGACACTACAAATATAAAAGAATGCCCTTCGGGCTCAAGAATGCTCCAGCTACATTTCAAAGAGTCATGGACAACATATTGAAAGAAATACAAAATGAAGCCTGCATTGTATATTTAGACCACATAGTAGTGTTTTCAGCGTCATTGCAAAAGCACATAGACAAACTCAAACTAGTCTTTGACAGATTAAGAAAGGCTAACCTCAAAGTGCAGATGGACAAATCCGAGTTTTTGCGAAACGAAGTACAATTTTTAGGACACGTGATTACATCAGCAGGATGAAAACCAAATCCAAACAAAATCGATGCGGTAGTAATATATTCACCACCTAAAACTGTTAAAGAATTAAAAGGATTTACAGATATTACAGGAAATTTATCAGAGACTATGCTAAGATCACAAAGCCAATGACAAGATGTCTAAAAAAAAGACAAAAAATAAAACACAGTAAAGAATTTCTAGATGCATTTAACAGATGTAAGAGTATCTTAACCAATCCACCACTTCTACAGTACCCGGATTTTACTAAAACATTCATAGTAAACGATGCTTCAAATGTAGCACTAGGTGCAATACTATCTTAAGGTCCTATCGGATCTGACAAACCTATATGTTGTGCATCAAAGACATTGAATGAATCCGAGCAGAAGTATAGTACTATAGAAAATGAGTTACTAGCAGTAGATTGAGCAGTAAAATACTTTAGGCCATTATTATATGGACGTAAATTCACAATATATTCAGATCACCGACCTTTAGTATGGCTAGCAAAATTAAAAGAACCAAATTCTAAACTGCAAAGATGGAAAATTCGATTAGAAGAATATGATTACAAACTCGTATACAAAAAAGGTTCTATTAACACTAACGCAGACGCACTTTCTAGAATTCAGCTCAACGCCCTAGAAACTAATTCAATGATCAACAACTACGACAAACAAGATATTGACAAATTTGACGACGTGGAAGAAATACCATTAGAAGACGATCAAACAGTTAACTCAATTAGTAAAAATAATACTTCATCTACGATTAAAATATCTTCAGACATTATTGATTCAAAACCAAATCAATATTTTATTTATGAAGTATATAAATTAGCAAAACCAGTCAAAATAGAAAAAATAGATAAAATGCAAAGATTTCATGTACAAATAAATAAAAACAATCAAAATAAGGAAATCTCAACATTTTTAAAAGATTTCACTACACAGAAACAAAAATATTACTTGCATTTCAAATCATAAAATTTATTTAAAAATTTTAATTGCATTGTCAACCACTATTTATCAAAAATGGACCTGAACTAATTTATTGTACTGAACGTAAAGACTTATTAAATGAACTCGACTTAATAAAAAAAGCTATAAAACAACAACATGAGAGTAAGATTAATCACCGAGGAATAACTGAAACTATCAAGCAATTACAACGTAAATATTATTTTTCGCTAATACAGGAACACGTTGCAAACTATATAGCTAATTGCGAAACGTGTAAGAAAAGCAAATATGAGAGAAATCCACCCCGAATAAAAATGATGTTAACGGATACACCACATAAAGCTATTGAAATAAAATCAAAAAACGCGGTAGACATACAAAACGTCTTAACAAAGTATTTTTCATATTACGGAGTACCTGAAACTATTACCTCAGATCAAAGATTGGAATTTCACAATCATATCATAAAAGAACTACTAGAAACGCATAAGATTAAAATACATTTTAGCACTCCAAATCATCCAAAATCTTTACTCAACTATAGCTGAACATATACGAATATTAAAAACAAAACATAAAAAACCAATAATGAAATACGCCATAATTGCGTATAACAACTCCATACATTTAAGTACTAACCTAACACCTCTAAAATTGACACTAGGACACACCAAAATAAGAGATCCTTTTGACATATTCTGCAATAAACAAATGTACAGTGACTATTTACAAAAGCACAAAGAAAAAATATTTTTAGCTTACAACAAAACAAACGAAAACTTGTCAAACAACAAGTAGCTAACAAAAGAAACCCATTTGCCATTAGACAAACAGTCTATGAAACTAGTTATAAATATAAACGTAATAAAACAGGAAAAAAGTTTAACGGACCCTTTATAATAACAAAACTAGTTACTGGAAACAAGGCATTGGTTCAAAAAATAGGAGGGAATAAAAATGTAAACAATTTAGGACGAACAGTACACTTAAAAAATCTAAGACAACCTATTGTTACAGACCTTCCACCATTGTCATCGGAGTCATCTACCTCACAACATCTTCAAAAATAGACATCAACAGAATCACTGACAATTCAGGAATGATACCTCTAAAATTAGGAGTAGCACAAAACACTATTGATTTCTAAACTTTTATACAAATATATGATCTATCCAGCTTAAAATCTGAGTTTATCAAATTAAATGATAATTATCAAAAGTTAAATACTATCTTTCAAAATACAAAACACGGACTTAGTTATGCTAAAGAAATGTTTAATCATAAATATTTATTAGACTATAAAATAAGTCAGACCTAATTTAAATTTAATCAATTGACAATAACGCCAAATTTAAGACCTAAGCGAGGATTAATTAACGGTTTAAGAACCATATGGAAAGCCATAACAAAAAATTTAGATCAATCAGACGCAAACAAATATAACACAGTTCTTTTACAATTAAATAAAAACCAACAAAATTCAAAAGATATAACTATACATCAACTTAGTCTAACTGAATAAGCTGTGCATACATTTAACGATTCTATGAAAAAGTTTCAACACAATCAATTGCTTTTAGAAAGTAGAATTATGCAAATAGACTCAAACAAACAAGTTTAAATTAATTTGAAGATTACACATTTATTATGTTAAATACAATTTTTACTCAATTAATAACTGCTATTGAGATTATTTTGCAAACTTTGGACAATATTGAAAATGTCATTATTTTTGCTAAATTAAACATTTTACACCCATCTTTTATTATGTATAAAAAATTAAATAATAAATTTAATAAAATTAAGATACAGATTACGGACAGTCGATTACCATATACATTAGAAAATAAAAACATCATAAAGTATTATTCAATAATCGATATAAAAGGATTTATTAATCAACATCAGGTTATATTTATACTAGAAATACCTCTAGTAGAAGAAATGCAATATAATTATTATGAATTTCATCCGTTACCTATCCAAAAGGAAAATAAGTACAACCTCATAGTCCCAAAAACTAAATACCTAATTCTTTGTGAAAAACGATATGAACAATTTAACATTCTATGTAAAGAAATAAGCCAATAAACCATCAATAACCCTTGTGCGGTAGAATTAATAAACTTCACCAATAACTACAAACGTTGTAAAATAACAACCAGTTATCTAACAAAAACAAAAATTAAGAAAATATCGAGTAATAAATGGATAATGATCACCAACAACAGCGTAACAGCAACAACAAAATGTAGCCATAATGAAGACAAATTGGTACTACAAAGAACCTATGTAATCACTATACTTCACCCATGTGATTTACACATCTCAGACCACATCTATAAAGTTCATCACAGCAGCCACCCAGTACTACGATATGTCAACCTACCAAACATCCAGATACCTCAATCTACTATAGATGACAAACACTCAACTCAAACATTGGATCTAGATAACATAAATCTAGACGAAATAAAAGAAGTGGACAACTTAATACAACACGCAAAACGCAAAATTGATTTAATTAAACCTGTTCCATTTCATTACAATAATATTAGTGTTTATACTTTAATTATCTATGTAATCATTATAATTTTTATAAGTTATTATATTAGAAAGCTATATCCATGCCTGAGAAGAAAGATTGGAACAAAAGTATATGATCCTCTTGAGGATATTAAGTTAAAAAATTAAAGTAAACCCTAATTTTTCATCTTAAGCAGGGAGGAGTTATATTAATTACATTAAGATAAGCAGCGTTTGCATTTATGCAAGTGCACCAAAGTCACCTCTGTCTTTGTTCTGTATGCTGATACAGCTAAAGCACGCAGCACGCATTGAAATGACTATTGAGATCAACAAATATAAATATGTAACTTGCATTTATTTGATTCATTATTAAACTTACATTCAACAAAGAAGTGTTTAATTTTCAACAGGTTTTTATTACCAAAAACCTATCTACTGCATGTAAGTAAAAACATATTATACATATATTTAATGCCGCAGTTATTTGGAATATAACAAATAGAGCTAAAAAAAAGTAAAAATATTATATTTTCACATGCTTCACTTAAGTCAGGTATATCACAAAGATTAATTTTAGGACTTTTGCTGATTGATTTAAATTATACACAGTTTAAAAAAAAAAATATTGAAATTATCACTGTTACGCATAATGATAATCAAATGTACTTTTCATCCTGATGAAGTATTGAAAAAATTTGTAAATTACACTGTCTGCAATTTAATGCCGCAATTATTTGGAATATCTAAATAAATACACTACCTAAATAAAAATTAGCAATAATATATAATCAATGCTGACATAAAATTAAAAAAAAAAATATGTGAGTATACTAAAAATATTCTATTTAAGTAGGAACTATTTCAACATTAAAATTAAATCAATATTTACAAAATTCAAGGTATTATCCAGGTTTAAATTATAGTGACACAACATTTTATATCCTTTTATCAATAATCAAGACCTAACTCGCATTCAGAAAATTATAAATTTATAATTTATGTTGCACTCTCACTCTACAAACTTATATAATATATTTTTAGAAATTTTAATTCTGGGCAATTCTATTTCAAACAAACCAAGGAATTTATACCCTCATAAATTGATCACCCGAGTACCAAACAAAAAATTTGGTACTCCTGAAAAAAATTCTACAATTTTTTTTAGTCTGTGTGTCGTTTTTGAAGTTGACATATTTTGATGTAGAGTCAATTTTTGCCAAAGAGTTTTAATAATCATCCAGACTTTATTAAAAGTATTTTGTGGATTGATAAATTTACTTATATTGAGGGTGCCATTATCAATATTTATAATCTGCATGAGTAGAGAGAAGAAAACCTTCATACAATTTGTTTCATATAAACAAAGATGGTAACATTTGATGTGGGTTATTAAATAATTGTGTTTATTACACAACTTTTACCTAATTTAATTTAGCATTGTACCTTTTTAAGAAAACAAATTACCAATGCCACTTTGATGAATTTGCTAACATAAATCTGACCGGAACTAAACAAAAATTAACAACAAAAAATTAAATATAAAAAAATAATGTTTAACAATTTTTTTTTCTATATTGACTATTATACAGCCGATGAGCACGACTGTTTTTTATAATTGTCCGCAGAATTTAACTTTTTAATAATATTTGATATATAGTTTTCCTGAGCGCTGCGAAACGAGTATTTTTTAGCCCTCTAAAACCCAAATACACAAAACTAATTTACATAAATAAGTCGTAAATATGGCGGTAAAAAAATTACAAAATTGCTGTTTTTTTGCGCAGCCTATACAAGGAACAAAATAATAGTTTAGTGGATTTTGCGACTTACAGACAGGACATGGACTTAAAATAGCGCCAGAATTGGATTCTAAAGAAAATTTCTGATTTATATCACTAGTAATTTTTTTAGCATTAAAATTACGTTTTTTATATAAAGAAAAATATAAATTTTGTTAAGGATTTTATACCCTTATGAAACGATCAAATGACTTCTAATAAATTATAAAATCGGAAAAAGAAATACTGAAACAAGTTTCTCGATAAACCCTTTCCCTCCCCTGCTTTGGTTTGTTTGAAATGGAATTGATTGTCTATCTATGTTTAAGTTCTATTATTTCATTATAATTTCATTACTATATTTAAAATACTAAAATAAAATACAAATTTAAACTTGCTCCATAAAGCTATATTTAATTGTATAATATTTGTATTGACAGCTTCATTCATAACAATAACAAAGTGTGTGATCTGTTCTGACAAAATAGTGAAAGAACTCTCTATTACAAAGTGCTTAACCTGTAACTATGTGTCCCATAGAGGTTGCTTAAGCAGTAAGAAAAATAAAAACTGGACAATTCTGACGGATGGAAGTTTTATTTGCTGTGGAGCTACTTCTAATGTTACTAACCTCAATAAGAATCAAAATAATGACAAAATAAGGTATTTAAAATTACTCATATTAAGCAAAGATGATATTATTGAGGGGCAGAAAGACTTAATCATCTCTTTAAATAGGCAAATTGACTTAATTAATAGACTAATTACAGTCAACACAAATAATAATATTCCGACATGTATAGTAAAAGACTCAAATTATACAATAGAATCAAAGTTTAACAGTTGAACAACAGATGGGGATAAATGTACCACAAAGTCATTGATTGAAAATTAAAAAGTAACAAAGGTGAAGGTAGGTCAGCCGGCTAACAAAAATACAAATAAAAATATACAAATCAGCAAGCGACATAGAAAAAGGATATACACTCGTGACATATAAACAGAAGAAAAAAACAATAACAACAATAAAGCCGTACAAGGACTAGCTGCAAATAGCTCAATATTAAGCGGCGATAATAAATTAGCACATTTCCACGTCTTCCACTTAAAACCGAACACAACAAGGAAGAATTAAGCAAATCTCAAAATAAAGAAAATCCACTATGCAAAGAAGTAACTGCAAGACGTCCTAATAAATATGCTTCATTTAAATTGTCAGTTCCTATAGAACATTAAGACTTGGTTATTAATCCCAACTTTTGGCCACAAGGAGTCTTTATCAAGCTTTTTTTTCACAGCAGACCAAAGGAGAGGGAAGTGAAGTGAGAAAACAACAATCAACCACTTTAAATTTATTGGCAATTAACATCCAATCTGTTAAAAATAAATTGATTGAGTTTGAAGCTCTTATAAGACACAAAAATATTGATTACAGTGCATTTTGCATGAATAAACACTGGCTTAATAAATCAGAAATGTTTATGGTATGTAATTTGGAAGTGTCATATTATGTGCGTTCTAATTATAAACGTAGTGGGGCTATTATTCTAGCACAACACTATTTTATATGTTCTAAACTAGATAAAATAAATGCTCTATCTGTTGAAAAAGTATGCGAGATATCAGCTACATTTGTAAGAAATTTTAATTTAATTTTAATCTGTTTGTACCGTGTCCCTCTCACTGATTTTTACTTTTTTATTGAAATAACTTATTAATTAAAACATGCGTTAAATGCGCACATTATAATTAGTGGCGATTTCAATGTAAGATTTCTTACAAATGATAACAAACCAACTGAAGTATGTGATATTATGCAGAGTTTTGGGCTACTCTCTACTGTTAATTTTCCAACAAGAAAACTAAATAGTATAATAGGCAATGGTTTTAGCAATATTAGCAATCTATTGACATCACAAGTAGACACGGGATTGTCGGATCATTTTGCTATCGGTATACAGGTAAAATTGCAAACAAATACACCCGAGATTGTTTAAACTAAAATTACTCGGCCGATAACAGCAAAAAGTAAATTTTATTTTTATAACAAACTACGTGAAGTCAATTGAGATTTTACCAAGGCAACTTATATTGAAATAAATGAAAAATTTAATATATTTATGGACAACTTTTTATTTGCTTTTCATAAATCATTTCCAAGTAGATGAAATCAAGGAAAACCATAAAAAAAGAAATCATTTAGTACAATGATAAAATGCGTCGAATGTTAATGCGTTAAAATGACAGAAAACCCAAATACAAAACAATATTACAATGTAGTCAAATCTTAATACAAATCAGCTTTAAAAAAAACTAAAATAAAAGCATATAGTGACTACGTTTTTGATTGTAGTGATAAGCCAAAAGCTTTGTAGAATCTAGTTAACTCAAATCGTCCTTCTAACTGTGATAAAAAATGTAATGTTAAACCTAATGATTTTAATGTGTTTTTTGTAAACGTTGTTGAAAATATTGTTAATACATTACCACCGTTGAATAGAGATCCAATACACTTAATGAATTGTATGCCTTCTCGACATATAACTTTTTCATTCAAATCTGTTAGTTGTATGAATGTTTGACTAGCAATAGACTGTTTAGCAAACAGCAAAAGCAAAGACTATTTAGGTATATCGGTTGCAGTAGTCAAAAGCGTAAAAGATATAGTGATTGAACCATTAACACTTTGTTCAATAACTATTAATATAGGTTTCCCGGATGCACTTAAGCTATCCGTGGTAATACCTATATTTTAAAAAGAAGATAAAAACTTGCCTGACAATTATCGTCCTATTTCACTACTACCAATATTTGCAAAGGTTTTTGAAAAATTGTTGAAAAATCAAATTTCTCAATATTTTGAAGAAAATAACATTATTTCAAAGTGTCAATACGGATTTAGTAAAGGTATGTCTACAACGGGAGCCGTGTTAGATTTTATAGAAGAAACAATTGATTGTTTTGAAAAAGGTCTTTATTCGATGGGTATTTTTTTTAGGTTTAAGCAAAGCATTTGTCTCGGTGTCGCACGGTAATATGTTACAAAAGCTGTATTCTTACAACTTTATGCTATTAAGCTGCAGATTATTCATGTCTTATCTGTCTAACAGATAACAGTGCGTAAAAATCAATGACGTAGTATCAGACTTTCAAAATGTTTCGCTCGGGGTACCTTAGGGCTCCATATTAGGTCCTTTATTATTTTTAATCTACGTCAATGATTTTCCATATGACATTGAAGAAGGAAAAGTCGTGCTCTTTGTTGATGACACCACTAAATCAGTTAAAGATAAAAATCTAATCACAGCATCACAAAAGGCTGAAGATGCAGAAGTAAATGCTAAATAGTGGTTTACTGCAAATAAACTTTGTTTAAATGTTAGTAAAACCATATCAATGGCGTTTACTATTAAGAAGGTAGATGAAGAATTATTGCATACTACTTCATCAATATTTTTAGGAATATATCTTAATAGAGAGTTAAATTGGCATCAACATGGGAATTACGTAGCTAACATTTTAAGTAAGCATGTATTCTTACATTACAATCTAGCTGCTTTCATAAATTCTACAACTGTAAGAACTGCTTATTTTGGTTTGTGTCAGCCGTATTTGCATTACGGTCTTATAATATAGGGACATTCTGCAATACGGCATAGACTTTTTGCTCTGCAAAGAAGAGCTGTAAGAATTGTTGCTAGTGTAGGATACCAAGAAAACTGCAAATATAGCTTTAAAAAACTGGAAATTTTAACTCTACCATGTTTAAATATATATTGGAATGCTTGTTGTATGTTTACAAAAACAAAAATTACTTCACTGCAAATTATCAAATGCATGCATATGATACCAGACAAAAAAACAATTTGAAAGTCCAAACAAATCGACTTTGCAAATCTCAAACAGGTACACGCTTTTACGGTTTAAAGTTTTTCAATTTGTTACCAATCCATGTTAGAATATTGTCTTATAAAAACTTCAAACAAAAAGTGAAAAATTGTCTTATATCAAAATCTTATTATAGCTGGGATGAGTTTTTATTGGACGATTTAAGAATGTATGTTTAGTAATGTTATATATGTATCTGTATTGTAATTATTAGAATTATTATACTGTTTTTTAACTATTTTGTAATAAAATTATTATTTTTTATTTTTATGTTATTTTATATTATTATTGTCTATGAAAAGTGTAATAAAATGTATTTTTTAAACAACACAATAAAATTGAACTTGAACTATTAATTGTATAAAAATTAATCAAAAACAAAAAAGTGACTTTTAATTTAATTTAATTGTTTTTTAGCAAAGTGCGTAAAAAAACTAGATATTTAAATTTAACTTTAAAAACTTATGGTATATTAAATCAAAGAGATTATCAAGTATAATATGTGCATAGCAACAAAGTAAAATTGTAAAGTTATTTATTGTTTTAATTTATCTGTGTTATGAAAATCTTGTATTATAAAATAGTAAAAATAAAATAATTATATTATTTATATAGTTTTATAAATACACATACATTTTGTGGTCAACTAAAGAATACATAAATTTACACTGTTTTAAACAGTATTCTTAATATTTATGATTATAATCATTTGCATTTTACAATTTGTTAAAATAATCATTAGTTAACTATAAAATGTTGTTATATGTATTTGTGCAATTAATATGAAAACTTACCTCTAATGATGAAATTAAATGTGTATTACTAAAAACTACTAATATTGGAATAGAAATTATTATGATTTGTATTATCAACATTATTATCTGGAGTAATGAATTAATTTGTTGCATGCAGCAATAATATCCGCACAAAGCACACGTACTAACTGATGAGCATGAAGTGCAGTTTTATTTTTTTCATATTGATTTAATTATTATATATTATCGTGTTTGTAATGTAATAATAATCTATTTATATTTATTACATCTATATGGCAAATAATAATAACATAAAAATATATATCAAAACAATAACTTAATCTATTTAATTTAATTTATATTTAAATTATTTTGGTAGCATTTTCTTAAATCTAATTGCAAAATTTTATAAAAATGTCTATTACACTGTATTTTTGTCAAAACTGCACATCCTAATGCACTGTTTTTGTTGATAACAATGCATGCCAACTTTGCAAATTTATCCCAAAAAAGACTCTAAGGGAAGCACTCACAAATTGCGATACTACTTTTCCAGTGTCACTAAATATATGAAAATATAAAATCAAAATTTTTGTTTAAACTTGAAGAGTATTACTTCCTAACACCACAAAATGTGTAAACATTTTAATGTGCTAATAGTTTGTTTAAAATAACAATTGTTTCAGTTCTGCTCAAAGTTGTGAATGTATGATAAATTTCAATTTTTTATTTTGTTTAATTTAAAAAATAAATTGAAAAAAAAATTTAAAAATTGTTTAAAAATATGATTTATTATTTACAAAAAAAATTAAAAATTTAGAAAATTGTAAAAAAATTCAAAACTAAAAAAAATATATTTTATTTAATAGAAAAAAAACAACAAAAAATCAAGCAACAAAAAAAAAATGTAAACGCGATCAAGAACAGCATTAGGTAAATGCCAAAGCGCTCAAAAAGAACGAAAAGAAGGATTTGCAGAGCCCGACGGATGTAGGACGGAATAACGACCAAAAATTGCAGAAATTTTGACTGATAAGGATTATTAAGACTCAATAAAATGTTCATAAATATTTATTGTAATTAGTGAGGTATCATTATTATTTTATTTTATTAAAAATCTATGACATATGTCATTTGATTAATTTTTATTTATACATTATTTTTGTTACCACGCCTCACTATTTTTTTCTTGCTCAATTTTATTAATCATTAACCATTTTTTTAATTTAACACAATGGTTCATGATACTCCGGGCACACATGAAGCACCGACAAAAATTTTAATCATTCAAACGATTAATTTTAAAATTCTACAATTTTAGGTTGCTGACTTAAAATTGTGGTTTGCACATCTTGAAACTACTTTTTCTCGGCATCGAGTTTTGTACGAAAAGGCAAAATTCGAATTAGTAATTTTATCTTTGGCACCGAAAATTGCTACTAAAATTTGCGCTATAATTATTAAACCTCCATTTGAGTCTCCTTTTGAAAAACTTAAAACCGAGTTAATTTTGCAAACTTTAATTTTCGAACAGAAAACATTAAAATAACTTTTGACTGACAAAGAAATTGGTGATAAAACATCATCAGTTTCTTCGTAAATTAATGCAACATCTCGGTACCAAAAGACTAGACGACAACATTAAAAAAAAACTTTTTTTACAAAGGTTACCAACTGATGTAAGAAAAATTCTCATGACATTTGACAATCTTTTTCTTGCTGATTTAGAAAAATTGTTGAAATTTCAACAATCAATTCTATAAATACATTTTCAAAGGAGATCGAACAAAATTTATTAAAGATACAAATTTTGAGATTGGTACAATAAGTTAGTGAATTAACAAAAATTGTTTCAACGACTCTTAGGTTTCGTTCTCTTTCGAGAACAAGATAATTTTCTAAATCAAATTTAAACAAAAACAACAATCAAAATTTGGACATGTGTTAGTATCATTACAATTTCGCTAGCAAAGCGAAAAAATGTGTAGAACCATGTTCCTATAAATCAAAAAAACCCGTAATTACAATTGAAGTTGCAATGCTTCATTGGAGGTTTTACTTAGTCGCTTATTTTATCTTTTTGATATAGATACAAGACACACATTTTTAATTGACACAGGTGCAGCAGTTAGTATTTTAGCTATCGAAAACAATTAGTCAAAATTCAAATTAAATCCACTGACTCTTTTAGCAACGAATGGTTCACATACCCAAACTTATGGATATCAAACTATTAAAATTAATTTAGGTCTAAATGAAATTTTGTTTTGGAGTTTTGGACTTTTATCTTAGCAAAAATAAGAAATTTAATTATCAGTGCGGATTTCCTAAGGCACATCACTTGATATTTAATCTAAATAATAACAAGTTAATAGATTCTAGATCTTTCAGCTCTTGCAGTGGTGTATCATCAAATATTTCTAAAGTTTATTCAATTTTACTTAATTAGAATTTAGATCCTTATAACAAACTATTAAAACTTTTTCCAAATTTAACTTTACCTTTGCAATTAAATATTAAAATTTACCATAATATAACTCACTGCATCACAACTGAAGGATCACCTATATTTTTTAAACTCAGACGCCTTTCACAAGAAAAAATTAAAATAGCAAAATTGCAATTTCAAAAATTATTAGAACTTTGCTTTGTCAGGCCATCTAACAGTAATTGGTCTTTACCTTTACATATGGTGCCAAAATCAGATGGTTCTTGACGTCCTGTGAAGATTATCGAGCTTTAAATAAAATTACTAAACCCGATCACTATCCAATCCCACATATTCAAAATTTTACAAAAAATTGTTACAATTTTAATTTTTTTTCTAAAATTGATTTTATTAAAACTTATCATAAAATTCTAATAGATTTGAAAGATATTTTAAAAATAATTACGACACCTCTTGGCATATTTGAATATTTAAGAATGGGTTTTGATTTGAAAAATGCTGCTCAAACATTTCAAACATTTATTGATAACACTCTGAGAGGTCTAAATTTATGTTTTGTGTACATAGATTATATTTTAATCTTTAGCAAAAATCAGGGAGAACACCTAACACATTTAAACATTTTTTTTTGAACGATTAAATAACAATGGTTTTAATATTATCTGATAACTGATAAATGCAAATTTGGTGTTAAAAAGATTACTTTTTAGGTCATACAATTTCATCATTAAGTATAATTCCTGCACAAAATAAAATTAAGGCAATTTTAAATTATCCTTAACCAACAACACATCGTTCCTTGTTACTTTTTTTAAAATAATCAATTTTCACCATCGTTTTTTTAAAATCAGGTGTTAATATTCTTACACCACTTAACGTTTTTGCAACAAACAACCAAGACTCTAAAAATTTGTTTTGGAATCAATCAACCACTGACGCGTTTGTTAAGATTAAACTAGATTTAAGCAACCGTTCAATTTTAGTTGTACCTGACAATAAATCTTATCATGGTCGATGCTTTAGATTTTGCAGCAAGAGCAGATCTGCAACAAACATCTACTGATGGTACTCAACAACCAATATCATATTTTTCAAAAACTTTCTCTAAAATAGAAAGAAAATATAGTACTTTTGGTAAAAAATTATTGGCACGGATATCTTTACCTCATAGTTTGTATTGATTGGTTTACCAGATGGCCTGAAGCCATTCCATTATCTGATATTACTGTTGTCAATGCTGCTAAAGCATTTTTGAATATTTAGGTTTTCCGTTTTGGAGTACCAAAAACTGTAATAACAGATTGTGGAAAACAATTTTATTCAAACTTTTGGAACAAATTTAAAAAACTAATAGGTTTTGATCACAAATCTACTACTTCATATCATACACAATGTTTAACGGTTTAACTGAACGGTTGAATAAACAAATTAAATTATCTATTAAAATGTCAAAACTATCTCCTAATTGGGTTGATTTTTTACCTCTAATTCTCTTAAGTCTTAGATTAAAGGGAATAGATAAAAAGACAATACCAATAATAAAAACAATATACAAAAACAACAAAAATATAGTTCAATTCAATTCATTTATTTACGGAAACTCCATTTAATACAAAAAATAATAAAACAATATATGAACATTAAAAAGTAAAAAGTGTGCACTTATAAAACATAATAATAGATAGCGGCATAAATTTAACAAAAATATAAAAATTAAAAAAAAAATATATAAAATTATGTATATAATATAGTAGAGAAACTAATAAAAATTTATGCATAAACATTAAAATATTAACAAAAAACAAACAGGTGCATACATATCAAATTATTGAAAAATCAAAAGATCTTAATTGTCTCACAAAACTCGTGTGTGGGCCAAATAAATTAAGGTTTGAAATAAGAGAAATTACGTTTGCATAGCGCATCATTTTGCATAAAGGACTATGATACCCTAAGTTAGAGTTATGTAATGGTAAGCAAAATAAAGGCGTATATCTAGTACGGCGACAAGGACCAATATAGAAGTGCAATTGAGACAATGATGGATTGTTTATTGTAGAAAACAAAACCTTAACTAATATTGCTAGGTCGTTAACTTTACAACGATCTTTTAATCTGCATAAATTGAAAAAGATCAAGAAGCTAGTTTTAAAAACAACAAAACTTTTGTTGGATTTTCTCAATACTATTTATATGAACATCATAGAAAGGTGACCACACCGTAGGCGCATATTCTAAAATAGGACAAACAAAAAAACAATACAATAATTTAACAGAATGCGTACTTAACGATCTTGACATTCTAAAGATAAATCCAAGAATTTTAGATGCTCTGTTGCAAATTGAATCAATGTGGTTTGTAAAACGCAACTTTGAATCAAAAATAACACCTAAATCTTTAACTTCTGTAACGTTACAAAGTATACAGTTGCCAATGTTATAATCAAAACAGATAAGGGTTACTGCACAAAAAAAGCTTATTTTTAAACATTTTGTTAAATTAAAAAATAAATTATTGTCATTGCACCAGCTAGTAATAGAGCCTAAATCATCTTGCAAAGCTTTGCAATCAGCAATAGATGATATAGTTTTAAAGATTTTAAGATCTTCCGCATATAGAAAATAATTTGAATTATGTATGTAATTGCCTAGATCTTTAATAAAAAGAAGAAACAATATTGGGCCACAATGTGACCCTTGTGGAACCCCAGACAACACATGTATGGGCTTAGATAAAAAAATTCTTAATTTTTACACATTGAGAGCGCCCCGAAACTACTCAACTAGGTAACAACACTACTGTGGAATCCAAAAACTTTTAAATTAAATATTAGTGTTGAATGATTTACTCTGTCAAATGCTTTACTGAAATCAGTATAAACACTATCAACTTGGAGTTTAGATTCTAAAGCATTAACTAGATGAGATTAATATATAAGCAGATTTGACAAAGTAGATCGACCTTTAAAAAAACTATGTTGTTCGTTGATAATAACTTGACAACTGAGACTATTTAGTTGACTAGAAACAATACTATTAAAAAGTTTAGCAATGCAAGACTGTATGCAAATGCCTCTATAGTTGGATATGTTGTCATTAGCACAAGATTTATGAAGTGGCATAATATAACTTCTTTTCCATGTACTTGGAAATATACCCGAAGAAAGAAAATATTTAAATAAATGATACACGAGATTGAGTGTAAGCAATTTTTCAAAAGCACAGATGGTATACCATCTGGGCCAAATGTATATGACGACTTTAGATTATTTATGCCATCATATTCATCGGACACAGATATGGATAATATTTTCCATAGCACTTTTTGAGCCACGTCTAATTGAGGAGCAGCACATGAAGTGTTGTCATATACTGAGGCAAAATCAGCAAACAAATCAACACATTTATTACCATTTAAGGAAAATTAGTCTTTATAGAACATTCGTTCAGAAAAAGTAAAGAACAAATCTCTTGATTCATTGACAAAATTCTAATGCGCGCTTCAACTTTTGAAATATAAAAAATATAAGTATTTTTGCTTAAATTTTTGCAATGATTACGTAATGATTGAAATTTTAAATAATTGGAATAGTGTTTGATTTTTTAATTTTTATGTGTACTAATTTCTTACGAGTGATAGCATTAATTAAGACCCTTCTATACCTCCGGCCGGTATAGAGAATTACATGTATACGGGCGCCAAGATAACTAATGCATCGGTTAACATAATTACATTCTGTGACCGGATTTAGAAAACTTGCAAGGAATTGATTAGAAAATTGAAAGTGTTTAAATGATAAAGGCAAAACATCATCGTTTTTATTTTCTGATGCAGATAAAGATAAATTAAACATAGTCTGAATGTTTTTTTGTATAATTTTTTTATATGGGTTGCTTTTAACAAATGTTACAAAACAATTTATATTATTTAGTTTGACTACATGTAGATTCGATAGGATAACATCAGAAAATGCAACAAGTCTCCTATTAGTCAAAAAAATTGCTTTCTTTTTGTTATTGGCAATATCTTTGAAAATAGCATTATTAGATTTATATTCAATTATTGCGTGCATTTTATTTAGCATATAAATATCTAAGGAAGTATTCAGTACTAACATTCTTTTAATACCACGTGTATTTCCATAAATGGGTAAACCTGCATCCATATTATCTTGAGGACTATCAATTTGTTTTTCGTGAATATTTTTAAATAAACATGAATAATAAATATAAATATATAATAATAATTCGGCATTGCTGGGACGGTTATGGTAACACCTCCATTTTTAGTTGGAAGTTTGCAACCAAGGGTAAAAACTGACATGAGTTTCGATCATTTCTGTTGCTTTTCTTGATTTAAGATTACTACATTCTTGTTTCTGTAAAGCTTGTACCAATAGGTTAAGATTATAGTAAATGTTAATAATATAATAAAACCAAGAGTTGATACTCCAATTTTGGTTCCAAGATGATTAATCCTCAAAGTGTCCAAATGTTTAAGTCACTTTTCCAAAAACAGTTTATTTGTATTAAATTGTGTCCATTGCATTTTACTTAGTTCAAAATCTTCATCTTTCCACGTTTTCTATTAGAGTCGACAGATTCACTGGGTGTATTTGAAACTCTTTGTTGGGGATGTTTGGAGGTTACATTGCAATAACTGCTGATCTGGATTAGAGTTGTTCCACTGACTTGTCAAATTTCTTGTTTTTCATTGCAGGTAGTAGTCAACTTTTCTTCCTTTGGAGTTCAGAGTAGACAATTGTTGTTACATGTTTTTTCGAATTCTGGTTGATTTGTACAAAGCATTTTATATGTACACTAATTCTTTTTATATTTATATTTAATTAACTTGTACTCACAAGGAGTTTTACCGAAAGAGTCTTTGCTTGTTTCTTTACACAAATACTTTTGTTCTTTAATTGGTTTACATAACTGATTTATTGAAATATACCTTTTATTGTTTTCTGCCAAATAAGGATTATTGATTTTTAGGATTTTTATATAATTAGGGTAGAATGATAAAACTGATATGAAAGTAATTCACAAAGAGGAACTTTTATTAAAAAGTTTATAATATTTCTTTTACGGTAAGTCTTTATGATTAACATTTTTGACATAGCATAAATATTTTCTTTTTCAACTGGTAATGGTAACTTTACAGCTATAACTTGTTTGCTTATATTTGTTATAAATAAACGAATGTTTTAAAATTTTTGTAGCAAAATTTTGTTGGCTAACATGGTACGGTGATAAGTTTGGAGTATTGCAAAAGCTTTGACTGTTATGATTTTTTTCCAAAAGCATGTTTATTGCTGTTAAGTCATTAGTCAGTTAGATAACCATCATTTCTAGATTTACTCTGTTATTGAAATCAATTGCAAATATACATTTATAATTTAAACAGCTTGTCCTTGTTGTAGTATTCTTGATTTAATTCTTAACTATTTTTTTTCTAAACTGTTTTCTTTATATTCTTTAATTTCTTCTTATGAAAGTAAAATTTGTTAATTTTGCGTTTTTATAATTTTTTCTTGGTTATTACTAAGCACTGTGTTAGCTTTATTATAACGTTCAGCCTCTTCTTGATCTAAATTTCCTAAAATTGCTTTTATTATACTTCTTGTAAAATTAAGAGCTTTACGTTTTGTTTTAATAATAGGCATTACTTGTCTCCAGTTGTCATTCTTTATTTTTTTATTTTTTTTTAAAGATAATAACATTCCTGTTAATTTTTGTTTATAACTAGATTTTTTTTTGCAAATCTTAAAAATTTTGTAAAATTTTTGACATCTCTCGTTTATGTGTTCTATTTCTACTATCAAGGGTTGCATATCGTATTGAATTGTAGCGGTCCATAAAGTTATTTTATTTTCGACTATTCCTAGATAGAATGGAAGCAGTACTTCTCAAATAAGTATTAACTTTACTTCTCCTGCTGTTCAATGGACGAAATATCTAAGACAATATTATGGTAATATTTTTGGATTTAACGTTTAGTTTTTACTTCTATAAGATTATCGTCATTTATTTTAGTAATGACATAAGATCCGTAATAAGGTTTCATAATTTTATTACTTTTTGTGACATTTTTAACGTATACTTTTTCTCCAATTTGCCATGTTGTTTGGTAAACTGTTTTATCTTGTTTTTTTTTTTAGTTTTTCTTTTCTTGCAATATTTTTTCTTTTTACTTGATCATATAATAATTTCATTTGTTGTTTGTGTTTATTTATTTGTTCTTGATAAGCAATTTTTTCATAGAAGAAGTCTATAGGATTTCTTGTTTTAGTATGTCCTAAAAGTAGTTCCATTGGTGTAAAGCCTGTGATTTCTAAAATACTGTTATTATAAGCTGTTACTGCTAACTGCATTTGTTTTTCTACATTATTTTCTCTGTCTTCACTTAAACATTACATGTCTGGATTTTTTGCTGTACTAAAATGTACATTAATTTTGGATTACCTTGGTTAAAACTAATTTCTTCTGGTATTCCAAAGTTTATAAAATAGAGTATTAATGTTTCTACTATTTCACTTGAATGTTTACTGTTGATTTTAATAGCTTGTCCCATTCTTGAAAATGTTATTACTAAAGTTCAAAATTTTCTTGATGAGATTGAAAAGACGTCAGCAAGTGGGGAGAAAAAAATATAATGTTGTAAATAAAAAAAAAAATTAAAAAAAAATTTAAAAAAAAAAAAAAAAAAAATATACGTTTTCAAATGGAGCATTTGGTGTATTTGTTATTGGTAACATTGTTATTTCCGGATGCCAATTTTATTATACTTTGCTAACTTGCATGTATCACATCCATCAATATATTTTTTTATTGAATTTGTTATTTTCTTCTACTAGTATAATCGTTGTAGATGTTTTAAAGTTTTTTCTATTCCTCTATAATTTTGTGGTCCTTCGTGATATTTCATAACTATTTAAACATCTAATTATTTTAGGTCTATTATCATTATATTTTTTAACAAAAACTTTATAACACACTTTATATAATACAGCATTATCATTATATAAATAAACTTTCTTATTACTGGTCATATATTCTTTGATAATATTAAAAATGTGTTGATATGCATTGATACGTGGGATTTTAAAATCAAATATTTTGTAGTCGTTTTTCTTTTGATGAGAAACTTATAATTTATCATTAATTCTGGTTCTGAATATGTACTGACTTTTTTTGTTATCCAAAATTGTTTCTAAAATTTCAATTCTTCTTGTGGGTTCAATTAGTGCATTTGAATAGATAGTATTATTATCTGAGTTATTATTTTCGACTGCAACGACATTTGTACTTGTTATCTCTGTTACCGGATTTTCTTCGACTGTTGTGTGTCGATTTATAAATCTCTTATTATTCTGTCAAGTTCATTGTCATCTATATTTACACAAATTGATTATGATTCACTGTTCTCTTCTGCTGATAACATATTTAGTTGTTTTAACTCTATTCTTGAGAGTGCATCAGCATTACTATTCATTTTACCTTTTTAAAATTTATTTTGATGTTGTATTTTTCTAATTTTATTTTCCATTTTATTAAACAACTATTAGGTTCTTTTAAGAACCAAAACCAAATTAAGAGTTTATGGTTAGTATATAAAGTAAATTTTCTTCCATATATATAAAGTCTAACATGTTTTACAGCATAGACAACTGCTAAAAGCTCCTTTTCTATACTTGCGTTCCGTATCTGAAAGCGTACGAGATGTATAGCAGATAGGTTTGTCAAAGCCAATAATTAGATTATCGTCATTTATTTTAGTAATGACATAAGATCCGTAATAAGGTTTCATAATTTTATTACTTTTTGTGACATTTTTAACGTATACTTTTTCTCCAATTTGCCATGTTGTTTGGTAAACTGTTTTATCTTGTTTTTTTTTTTAGTTTTTCTTTTCTTGCAATATTTTTTCTTTTTACTTGATCATATAATAATTTCATTTGTTGTTTGTGTTTATTTATTTGTTCTTGATAAGCAATTTTTTCATAGAAGAAGTCTATAGGATTTCTTGTTTTAGTATGTCCTAAAAGTAGTTCCATTGGTGTAAAGCCTGTGATTTCTAAAATACTGTTATTATAAGCTGTTACTGCTAACTGCATTTGTTTTTCTACATTATTTTCTCTGTCTTCACTTAAACATTACATGTCTGGATTTTTTGCTGTACTAAAATGTACATTAATTTTGGATTACCTTGGTTAAAACTAATTTCTTCTGGTATTCCAAAGTTTATAAAATAGAGTATTAATGTTTCTACTATTTCACTTGAATGTTTACTGTTGATTTTAATAGCTTGTCCCATTCTTGAAAATGTTATTACTAAAGTTCAAAATTTTCTTGATGAGATTGAAAAGACGTCAGCAAGTGGGGAGAAAAAAATATAATGTTGTAAATAAAAAAAAAAATTAAAAAAAAATTTAAAAAAAAAAAAAAAAAAAATATACGTTTTCAAATGGAGCATTTGGTGTATTTGTTATTGGTAACATTGTTATTTCCGGATGCCAATTTTATTATACTTTGCTAACTTGCATGTATCACATCCATCAATATATTTTTTTATTGAATTTGTTATTTTCTTCTACTAGTATAATCGTTGTAGATGTTTTAAAGTTTTTTCTATTCCTCTATAATTTTGTGGTCCTTCGTGATATTTCATAACTATTTAAACATCTAATTATTTTAGGTCTATTATCATTATATTTTTTAACAAAAACTTTATAACACACTTTATATAATACAGCATTATCATTATATAAATAAACTTTCTTATTACTGGTCATATATTCTTTGATAATATTAAAAATGTGTTGATATGCATTGATACGTGGGATTTTAAAATCAAATATTTTGTAGTCGTTTTTCTTTTGATGAGAAACTTATAATTTATCATTAATTCTGGTTCTGAATATGTACTGACTTTTTTTGTTATCCAAAATTGTTTCTAAAATTTCAATTCTTCTTGTGGGTTCAATTAGTGCATTTGAATAGATAGTATTATTATCTGAGTTATTATTTTCGACTGCAACGACATTTGTACTTGTTATCTCTGTTACCGGATTTTCTTCGACTGTTGTGTGTCGATTTATAAATCTCTTATTATTCTGTCAAGTTCATTGTCATCTATATTTACACAAATTGATTATGATTCACTGTTCTCTTCTGCTGATAACATATTTAGTTGTTTTAACTCTATTCTTGAGAGTGCATCAGCATTACTATTCATTTTACCTTTTTAAAATTTATTTTGATGTTGTATTTTTCTAATTTTATTTTCCATTTTATTAAACAACTATTAGGTTCTTTTAAGAACCAAAACCAAATTAAGAGTTTATGGTTAGTATATAAAGTAAATTTTCTTCCATATATATAAAGTCTAACATGTTTTACAGCATAGACAACTGCTAAAAGCTCCTTTTCTATACTTGCGTTCCGTATCTGAAAGCGTACGAGATGTATAGCAGATAGGTTTGTCAAAGCCAATAATTCCTTGCGATAGGATTGCACCTAGCACTACGTCAGAAGCATCGATTGTTACAATAAAACCTGGGTATTGTAGAACTGGGTTATTTGTTAATATGGTTTGACATTTCTTAAATGCAGATTTATATTCTGGAGTTATTTCAACTTTAGCATTCTTTTTGAGGCATTTGGTGAAAGGTTTTGTTATGAGTACAAAATCTCGGATAAATTTTCGATAATATCTAAGTAATCCTAGAAAAGACTTAATTTCTTTTTTGTTTTAGGTATTGGATAATCTAAAATTGCTTGGATCTTTTCAGGATTTGTTTTTACGTCTTTGTCTGTTATTACATGTTCAAAGTATTTTAATTTTTTTTTTAATTTCACACATTGTATCTTGATATTTGCATCCTTTAGCCGTTGAAGTCTTTATTGAGTTTTATAATATGTTTCTGTAAAGAGTTAGAATATATAATAATATTGTCTAAGTAGACAAGACACGTATCTTCTTGAAATCCTTGAAGGACATTGTCCGACAACCGTTGATAGGTTGCTGGAACATTTTTGAGCTCAAAGAGCATACGCTTAAATTTATAATGTCTTTGTTCTGTGGTGAATGCTGTTTTTGGTGCATCTTTCGGTTCCATTTCCATTTGATGGTACCCGCTAGACAAATCTAAAGATGTAAAATATTGTCCTCTCCTTAATTTATCCAGAATATCAGAAATGTTAAGAATGGAAAATTTATATTCAATCATTTGTTTGTTTAGTTGGCGGTAATCAATAACGATTTTTTACTCTTCTATCTTTTTCAGTCATTACAATATGTACAGGTGATATACTTTCCTGAATGATGTTGTGTGTCAACAATTCATTTATTTGTTTTTTTTATTTTGCGCTTCATTTCTAATGGTTGGCGGTACATGCGAACATAAACTGGTTTATCATTCTTCATATTTAAGGAATGTTTTATTTTGTGTCTAAATGTATTAACATTGTTCTTCCAAAAAGAAAATGTTTATGAATTTTAATAACAAGATTTTCAATGAAGCTTATTCTTCTAAATTTAATGAATTTTGTTTCAAAATATTTTTTATTTTTTGGTTGTAGGTTTCTGTCATATTTATAAGTTGAGCTCCTATATTTTTGTAACTTGTTCAACAGGTGTTAAATTTACATTGTGAGTTGTTTTTGAAGTGACAATGGTTTAGTTTGTCAAATTATTAAGTCTTATTAGTGTTTTTGTTTTTCCATTATTCACTTGCAGCCGAGGATAATATAATTTTATTGTTTCCAAGCTTTACTCTCTTGTGGAAAGTGTGCAAATCCGTTTGTCATATTATTTACAGTATATTCTACTATTTGTGATGTATTTTGAAAAAGTTTTACGTCATCTAAGCGAGTGTAATAAGAAAGTTTAACTTTAGGCGTTTGAAGAATTTCTGTGAAGGTATCTATTTGTCCTTTAATTGCCTTTATAACATCCATACCAAAAGCATGTCATAATGAGTGGAAAAATTATAACAATAAAATACGTGTTTACGTGGATCCCGAAAAATGTTGGGTAATTCAATTTTAAGCGCTCTAGTTTGTCCTTTAATGCCATGAGGGATTTGTATTTTAATTTTTTCCTGAATTCCATAATTATCTTTCATTGAATTATAAATTTCTTTATTAATTAACAAGTTAGAAGCGGTAGTACCAATTAAAATTTTGTAGCAGTAAAATTTTAAATAAGGTAATTGTGGATCCAACTCTATATTATATGTGATTACTCCGTGTGTTATGTTTTGTCAGTTGTTTTGCAAGCCATAATAAAATTTAGAGCAGGATTTAACTGATCTATTTGCTCTGCATTTTCTGTATTTTTGGAATTATCGGTTGCGATTGCTAATTGTTCATCATTATAATATTCATAACCATAATCGTTTTCTTGAAATTTGTCTGAATAATAGTCGGAATTTCCTTTGTCAGCGGATTGTTGTTGTTCAAGCAAGCATCAGATGTTGTAACCAAGGTTGCTTGAATGGTCGTCGTACTGAAAAAGATGCGGCTCGTTTTACAGCAGATGTATGTATAGGTGTTTATTGTTGTGGTGCTCCCTGATTTATCTGTGCATGTGTGGGTGCAAATCTCTAATATGTGTTACGCGGCATTATTTGTCTAGGCGGAATAAAGCAATATGGCGCTTTATTTACTTGCAACATTGGCCTTAGTGGCTGGTATCTTGTTGATAGCATTGTAATTTTCTATTACGCTGGCAAATCCTTCTGCAGTTTTAATATCATCAGGATTTCTTAATTTTACTTCAAGCCTTACACGATCATTAATTAATTAATGTCAACTCTAAATAAGAATGTACGCAATAAGATTGCATTATACTGAGTAATTTTTAATTGACTTATGTCAACATAATTTTCTTCCAAATTAATTTTTGACAACAGAGTATAAAGAGTGGTTTTAATATTTGCAGCATATTCTTTAGATCTGTCTCTGTTAAAAGGTCTGATATTATCTATCGCCAAAACTGTAAATTAAAATATGTTTAACTTAAGGCCATGTATTTGGCATTTTATTTGCATCCAGGGTTTCTTGGGCTCTCCCCCCTAATTTGCTCATAATTATCATTAAAAAACTCATTTGCATACGTGCGTCATTTGGATTAATGTTTAAAAATCATTAATTAAGTACTCACATGCTGTGACATAACTTCTGAGAGTAATTTTCTCTCCAGAAAAAACGGGAATTAAATTTTGGTCAACCGTTTTAATTTCTCGTGCCATGTCAATTTCTTTTTCAATTTTTTGAATAACTTTTAAAAGTGGATTTAAGTTGAAGTGAAAAATGTTGGGAATTTTTTTACGTTTAGGTTTATTGCAGAAAGTATAGGTACTTACAGTATAATTAATAATTGTTGCTTCATTAATATTTTTGTTTTTCAAGTTCCACCAAAAAATTTGCGATTCTAGCGTTCTTCTAAATGGGTGCTTGTTGAGTTGGTTCTTGAAAATAACTTGTTAGAAGTTAATATTCGCCGTTAACACTGCACAATTTTAAAACAGGATAACGTCGAATTATCCTACCAACTGCGCCAGTTAACAGATGTTCAACGCTAGTTCTATTTTTAAAAATTCTACTTTGTTTTGACAATATAAAAACAGAATTTGATGTTAATATTTGCCGTGTAGCTTTGAGCGCGGAACAGGTCAACAAGTTTATTAATAAAATACTACTATTACTACTTTGTTATTGCTCTGCTGACTCGGCATTGCTGGGACGAGTACGGTAACAATATATATGGCCATGTCTGAGTCAAGTGTAAAATTTGTTTTTGCTCAATCCACTGAAAATGTCTATTTCTGCATGAATCTTGTAATTTTTTTTAGTTTTTTTCAGTGAGCCATTTTTGAGTAATAAGCAATCAAAATTTGAATTATTGAGGTTTTTAAGTTATATTTACATTTTTTAATCATTTGTAACTTCTCAGGATAACATTTAAAAAAAAATTATATCTATTTTTTTTTAAATTTCTAAAAAATAAGTTTTGAAATTGTTTTCCTTGAGTTTTGAAAACTTTGCAAAATTTTAAGACAGGTTTTCTTAAAAAAAAATCACGGGTATTTTTTTTTTTAATATGGATAACAACGTGCTTTTATATGTACAAAAGATACCCTGAAAACTTCAAGAAGTGCCGTGTGCTACGTCCCGTGATATCTTACAATGTATCCACAGAAATTCTTAAAAATAGCAAAAAATTACTTAAATTTTAAATTAACATTTTTTGACCGTTTGTATTTTATGATTGCATTTATAGGAAAAAATTATAACAAACTTTTTTCTTTAAATTCGTTTAAAGAATGAGTTTTTACAGTCAAAAGTTTTTTTTATTTAAATTTTGAAAATTTGGCAAAACTTCAAAAGTTTTTCTTAAAAAAAAAATGACGAGATTTTTTTTCTCAAATATAAATTGAAACGTGCTTTTATATGTGCAAAAAATACCCTGAACATTTCAGGAAGTGACGCTTTAAGATATCTTACAATTTAATCAGAAAAATACTTAAAAATAGCAAAAAAAACTTGAATTTTAAAACCACATTTTTTGATTGTTTGTAACTTCTATGGATTGCATTTTTAGAAAAAAAATATAATTTTGAAAAAAAAAAGTTTGTTATAAATTAAACTAAAACCTTGTTGAAAGTAATAAATAAAAATCATGTAAAAATCACTGATAAAATAAAAAGTGGTTCCTAACTGATGGCAAAAACTAAAACTTTAAATACATTTTTTAATTTCAAACAAAAAAACTAAATAACTTTCTGTTTATTTTGCTTTGTTTTTGAGGTAATAAAAAATACACATTATTTAGAAAACTTTTTATTTGGCAAAATTTAAGTAAATAAAAATTGTAACAATGGTTACAACCTACAAAACAATATTACCTTAATAAGTCCTTAAAATGGCCACCATGAGCCATGATGCAAGCTTGACAACGCATTTAAAAAAAAAAAAATGATTAATTGCCTCAAAATCTGTTGTGTTTTGAATGTGCAATGCAGTATTCACAATTCTCTTTTGTAGCTGCTCCAAGTAGTTTATTGGCTCCGCATAAACCAATTGTTTCATGTGTCCCTACACATAAAAGTTCTATAGATTCAGATCAGGAGATCTTGCAGGCCATAGACTTTCTTACCAATCCACCTATCATTAAAATGATTGTTGAGCCACCAAACTATGTATTGCCCAACATGGTGGCAAGAAGGATTGTTATCTAGCAAATTTTTCATTTAATTTTTGATAAATTTTGCATTTAAACTGTTAACTGAAAATCGTCGTTGGCAAGCTCGTACCATAACTGCGTACAGATTTCCTAATGACTAAATATATTCACTGTATTTGTGTGTATTTTTTTTATTATCTCGGAAACGAAGCAAAATAAACAAAACAGTTATTTGAAATTTAAAGAAATCTAATGTTTAATTTATTGTTTTCAGTTAGAAAACACTTGGTATAATTTGGAGTTAAAAAAGAGTTAGAGGCAAGAAATGCAATTAATATAGTGAAGACTATTCCAAAAAAATACTTGAAAAATATATATAAAACAACGAACAGCAATGAAGTTAAATGACAAAAAAAAACGAGAAGTAAGACAGAGTTGTTGTTTATCGCCAACGTAATTTAATGTGTATGACAAAGAGATGGTGCTGGAAAGACCACAAGAAAATTTAATCGATTATTATTAATTATATATGGGAAATTCCATTTCAACATTTCAAGCGTACCAGAGCTGGGGGGGGGGGTGCATTGAGAAACTTGCTTAACGTATTTTTTTTTAGTTTCTAAAACTTATTATTAGTAGTCCTTTGATTGGTATATGAGGGTATAAAAACCATAAAGAAAATTTTTGTTGTTGTTGTTTTTAACCTAATCGCATTTTATGTTTAAAAACCGCAATTTTAACTCAAAAAAAATTAATTTACTAATGAAATCAACCAGAAATTTTCCGTAGAATCCAAATCTGGCGTCATTTCAAGTTTATACTTTGTCTATAAGCCTCTCAGTGGGCTGAGCAAAAAGGATCATTTTTTAAATTTTTTTTAACTGCTAAAGTTGACGTATTTTGATGTAAATTAATTGGAAAATATATATTTGTTCTGTGTATTTGAGTTTTAAAGGTCTAAAACTAAAAAATTCTGCAAAGTAGGCCTATTCTTCAACATAAACTCTTACAAACGCACGTTTAGCCGCGCTCAGAGGAACAATACACCAAATATTATTAAAAATTTGAATTTTGGGGACAATTTTACATAAAAAATAGTCAGTGTTGTACTCATCGTCTATAGAAAAGTTCATCTAGAAAAAAATGTTTACAAAATGCGTACAAAATTAATTCTTTTTTTATATTTACAAAAAATATTATAAACACATTAGGGTGTGGTTTAAAACTTTTTTTAACATTTTTGATAAGCCCCAGATGGATTTATGTTTGAATGCCAAAAATAATATTTTTTCAAATTTTGGCGGCGATAGATTGAGTCAAAATGTGTGCTGCAAGCTCAAAAACTATCACAAAGAGTAAATTGGCCCAAAATTGGTTCAAGCGACAAAAAATGTCTGTGTTAAACTTTTGAAATAAGCTTAAAAAAATATAATCCAAATAATCTTTAAGAAAAAATTTTAAAAAAAATTTAGGTAAATGTTGAACAATTTATTTTTTCTTGATGGGTTTTTCTTCGTCAGATAAGCACGACAATTATATATTTTTTGTGTAGAATTGTTTGCAAAACTCAATTTTTTAATAATATTTGGTGTATAGTTTTTCTGAAAATTGCTAAATGTGCAATTGGTAAAGTTTATGTTAAAAAATAGGTTTATTTTTGCAGTTTGCTTTAAAACCCAAATACACAAAACAAATTTATATTTTCCAATTAATTTACATCAAAACACATCAACTTTAGCGGTTAAATTTTTTTTTAAATGCTCGTTTTTGCCCAGCTCACTGAGAACAAAAACATGGATTTATGGCTTTTGCGGCTTATAGATAAGGTGTATACTTAAAATGGCGCCAGATTTGGATTTTACGAAAAATTTCTGATTGATTTCATTAGTAAATTTATTTTTTTGAGTTAAAATTGCGGTTTTTAAACAAAAAATGCAATTAAGTTAAAAAACGACAAAAAAAACTTTATAAAAATCGTAGAATTTTTTTTTTGGGTTTTATATTTTTATGTACCGATCAAAGGACTACTAATAAGTTATAGAAACTAAAAAAAAAACACATAAGCAAGTTTCTCAATGCAACTGGTAAAACTAATTTAGTTGAATGAAAAAAAAGACAAGTTATAATTGTGTAAAAGTATATGTAGCAAATTGTTGTAAAATATAACATGCTTAATAATTGCGCTTAATAGTGTAATAATAAAAACACTTTTTTTGTTTATTATTAGCGTGTCGTATATAAATTAACAAATACTATGTTTGTATTTTTTAAATTCAATATTAAACTTTACATTGACCTCAATATACCATTAAAATATCGTAGTGTAGTAAAATAAACAACACTATATAGATATACAGGAATGCTCAAAATGTGTATTGTACATAACATTGTTTACATAATAATATTATATTATTAATGTATTATTTGTCTAGCCTGTAAAAATAAATGATTTAAAGTGCATCACGTATGAAGTTAATCTTGATGTGACCTCTCGTGACTAAAATATAGAAATATGTAATGGTAACACGCGATATATATGTTTAATTACAGCATCATCATTAAAACTAGTTATTGTTGAAATCACACAGTTGTCTCTCGCCGAAAGGTTCATTATAAATTAGCATTTTTCTATTTGTGTTTCGTTATAAATAAAGCACACCGAATACAAATTAATTACTGATTATTGCCCCAATTAGTCGAAAACGGTTCGACACTAAAAATAAATTGTCGAAAAGAAAAAAAAAAGCTCAGCTGTCGATTTATACCTATAAAAAAATCAACGTATATTAACAGTCCAATTTGCCTTACATGGATTTTAATTAAAATGTGGTGTATCTGCTCTGTCATAATTAAAATTCTAAGCATTGCTTGAATAATCACATGTCCCAGTAATTAATTACATATTGATTCTTAATTTGGTAGATTATTTGTATTGTCTAATTAATAGACCTAGTGACATTTTAAGTTCGCCATAAAATGTTTTAAAGCGTCTCATCACAATTAATTTACTCGTTGAAACTACATTCATTTAAAGGCAACCGTAAATGAGAAATAATCATTATTTGACTATGCTGAATATGTATTTATTTTAGTTTTAAGTAGTAAAAGCCTTATAAATATATACATGAAATATTTAAACAATTGGTGAGAAACGCTTTGGAATAAAATAAATATTAGTGTTTTATAAATATGTATGGCATTCGTTTTATGTACATTTTGTAAAAACCATTTTAAAGTACATACCTTGTATTGTAATTTCAAATAAGATATTATTTATTACAGATTATAATAAATTTTATATGTAGAATTAATGTAATATTAGGAAAATGTACTTTGAAAACTACTTAAAATTCTGCAAGCAATTAAAAAAATTATTTAAAACACTTGAATTATTATTTTTTTTTAGTATAAAGTCTAGAATGATTATTAAAAAAACTTTGGTATTAATGTTGTGTTATGATTGCTTATGATGCTAATATTTATTTTACTTTGCACGTGTCCAGCTGAAACTATTTTAGTAGAGTAATGATATATAGTTCTTTTTTGTTTTACATATGCCAAGAAAGATATTTTACATAATTTGTTGGTTTGGGTTAAACAGTGGCAATTTTTTTTAAATAATTTAAAAATATCGGCCACTTTGGATAAAACACTATGTCCTTCCTCAATGCAGTAATTGGTTAAAATGTATTTAAAATTATAACATCAATTTTAATCAATAATGATGTCAATTATTTAATTATTTTTTAATAATTATAAAATGTTAAAGAGGTTCTGCTTCTGAGATGTTGCCAATAATGTTAGTTTTGTTTGATTTTATTAGTTTAACTATTAGTTATTGCATTTTCTATTTTTTCTTTAATATTTTTATCATTTTAGATATTATAACTTATAACACCATTATTTCTGCTCTAGAGTAGAATTCACAGATTTTATTTATAATTTTTTTTTTATTATTCTGTTTAATCATGACATAATCTTTTAGAGTTTTGCTTTCTTTGTTTTTATTTACTTTTGCGTTTCAATCTTCAAATATTATTTATATGTCGTGTCAATTTCAGCGTCGTACCTAAGGCCTCGCGGTGCGGGGGGGGGGAGGCGATTTGGGGGCCCGAGGCGTTTTTGGGGCCCAACGCGTTTAGGGGCCTTTAATCGTACAAAGGGGCCCTGCCACGGTTTATCAAAGTCTAGGGGGCAGTTAGAAATAAAGAAAAAGTATCATATTCACGCTATTTTTAACTCTAGAATGGCTCTTCTCAATATTTTGAGGGGGAGCCTACAAATTCTAGCTACGTCATTGGTTTAATTATTGCTTCTAATTGGCGGTTATGTTTTTATTGTGTCTGTTAGTGTCATAGATATAATACCAACTTATACAATAAATAAAATAGATATTTTAGTTGCTATAATTCAATAATCTAATCATTTATTAAAAAACCTAATCTTTTATATTTTCTTGACTAAAAGTTTTTTTGTTTTTTTATTAACATTAATTTAAACAACATATCTAACTTTAATAAATCTATTTCTCGTTTTAAGCTCTGTTTTGTTTTTCAAAAAATATTTAAGGTCTTCTCATATAGTTTTAAAAATAGACATAATGGCTATATTGAGAAATAAAAAAATAGTTATTTTTGTTTTGCACTAGAAAAAGTGTTTAGTCTAGATGATAGCTCTTAACTGGAAAGACAAAGAGACATAAACCCAATGTTTTGTCTAGAGTCGTATGTATTTTAAACATTTATCAAACTGACCACAAAAAATAGTATAAAAGCACGCTATCAAAAATGATAAATTACATTTCAAGTTAAAAACCAGATAACACCGGGCAATTAGTAAAAATAGGTAACCAGAAACAGGTAGAGTTTCTGTTTCAACTAATCTCAACCAATCTTAATGAGCCGCTACCCAGATCCAAGAAAACCTGTATTAGTACAATTGATACTGCAGTCCGTTCTTACAGTAAGACTATTAGATGTAACAAGTAATATACTCACATATACACACAAAACTGGGTACGTTTTAAAGTTGGTTGTAACCAAGTTTAATTATTTTTATTTGGCTAACTCCAATTAGGGGTAACAATAGATATTTGAGAGTAATTTATAACCAATATGGGAGATTTCTATTTAATTCGTGACAAAACTTTAAAATGTTTAGATAAAGCTTGTCAAAAATATGCAAAATACTACAACCTTAAAACAAAAAAAAGTTTGATGTTGGTAACCTAGTTAAGCTAAGTATAAAAAAACTAAATAAAATTAAAAAAAAAAACAGATGATTTTGCTTTAAAAAAAATTTCATTTCAATTTAGTCTACTCACTTAAATAAGTTGACAAAGCCTTAGTAAGCAAATGGCACATACAAGATCTTAAGGCTTAGTAGTAACCGGTCAGATTCAGGTTGGTTTTATTGAGGGTTTTTATATGCTTGATATTATATTAATATTAAAATTGAAAATTAATAATTTTTATTCTCGGTAAGTACCAACAAACAGTAGTGTGAATGTCTTTTATTGTGTGCAGCTAAAAAATTATCCCATTTGTCGTTTGTCGGCTTGCCGAAAGGAACTTGGGAAATAAAATACTCTTTTACCTTGGGGTTTGGAGCAGGTTCTAAATGCAAATGAACAACAAAAAAAGGCCAACGGTATAGGAATTTAAAAGACAAATTAAAAACCACCGAGTTAAAAATCTTTTAAGATATCTTTAGTATAAATCATTACAGAATTGTAAATTTCTCCAATCGGACATCCGGGATGGAGAGTATTAAATAAAGCTAACTATTACATCCGCTTACAGTAAAAGAAACTTGCGACATAGATTGTTAGAAGTCTCTCTCATACACGGGAAAATAAGCAACGTTTTTCAAAAAACGGAAAGGCTCAAGATCAATAAATTTAGACTAAGCAACGTACAATGGAAAGAATCAGAAACGCATACCACCAAGAATGATACAATGTACTATGCCAGAAACAACACACTGTGTGTGGTATTTTCTTGTCGACTTTTAATTTTTGTACCTTACACAAACCGCAAAATTTTATTAAAATTTATAACAAAGATAGTTTAGGTAAATGTAGTCCAAATTTATGCACCCAAAGCAAGCAAAAACAAGGATAAAATCAAATGATTTTACAAAAATCTAGATAAAGTAATTAAACCCATTAAGAAATACAAAATTTTAATCGTAATGCGTGACCTAAATGCTAAGATTGGGCAAATAAAAGTAACCAAAAGTGTCAGCAAGTGTGGGCTAGGCAACCGCAACAATCGGGGGGACAGATTAATTGACTTTTGTAAAAAAAATGATAATTATTATCACGTTATATCAACTTCTTTCAAGGCGGCTCGACATTTGGTAAGCACCGGCAGATAAAAAATCAGGTATAATAAAGTACCAAATAGACTACATCATCATCAACAAAAATTTCAGAAATACTAAAAAAAAACAGCAAATCAGCTAAGCAAAAAATGAATCTGAGTAAACTAAAAAACAATAAAACATAATATGCAATGGTTATAAAAACCTAAATTGCAAATTGCAAAAGCTAAGACAAAACAAAAACAAAAGGGTCCAATAAATGCACTGTAGACCAGCAATTGGTAAAGATTAAAACAGTACTGAACAAAGCGGGTAATGCAAAATTAAAACCAACAAATAGGCAAGCAAACAGTAGATGACAAAATCAAACAAAAAATAAGAATATCTAACAAAACCTGGCAGTCAGAAATTCTGGAAACTCTTAAAAATCTTACAAATAAATATGACTTTTTCAACATATCACAAAAATAAATAAAAAATCAAATAAAAAGTCAAGTTAATGTAAAAGTTGACAAGATCAATAACCTGATTGTAGATTAAAAAAAAAACAACTATCAAGATAAAGTCAATTTTATATACAGAAGAACTATTCACCGATGACCTTGTAGACCTTCCGAACTCAGACTTAGAATACACCGGACCAATAATATTAAAACAAAAAAATAACACGCAATCAAGCAAGCTAAATCAGGAAACGCAGCAGGTCTTGACAAAGTACCGGTGGACATACTAAAACTCATAGAGGAGAATTTTATAGATGAGGTAGTAAAGCTACAAACAACATTTACATGAAAGGCAGTATCCCCAGCAGTACCCCCTCAACTTTTGTGAAAGAAAACCAATGACAGAGAATGCTTAGAGCACAGAATTATTGCTCTGATAAACCACACGTTTAAAATATTTCTAATGAAAATTCACAACCGCATTTACAAGAAATTAAAGCAGACATCAGTAACACACAGATGGGTTTTAAGAAAGCCATAAAAACAAAAAAAGCGCTTTTTAGATCAAACATTCTGGGACAAAGATGCATTGACATTAACCAAGATTTCTATATGTGCTTTATAAATTTTTAAAAAGTTTTTGAGAGAGTCCAGCACACAAAAACTAATAAAACGCAAAAACATCGATAGTAAAGACTTATAAAAATAAAGAATTATATCCACTCTATTGGCACCAAACAACGTCTAAATTGGGGAAAGTAGAAGACGATCTTACCGAACAGGTTAAAATACGTCGAGAAGTTACACAAAAATGTGTGTTGTGCTCTCTAGTGTTTAATGTATATAACAAGAGCATATTTAAAGAAAAGCTAGAAAATAAATAATAGGCAAACAATTAACAACCTGGGTTATGCAGATGATATAATTATTTTAGCAGACAACCTGAAAGATCTCCAACGTTTGGTTAAAATAACAAACTTTGTCTGCAAGAAATATGGCTTGGACATAAACCTAAAAAAAAATAAAAAGTTATAACAGTTACAAAGAAGCAAAACTATAACACCATTAAATCAATAAAAATAGGGCGCAATTCTGTGCAAAGAGTAACAATATTGCATATTTGCAACCGTACATAAATATTCAACATATGCCAATATAACACTATCTTTAATTTTCTATTGAATAATATATATAATTATGGGTGAAACTTTAAAACTCTGTAAAATGCACAAATGGTTATCAATTTTATTGTAGATTCAAATTTTACGAATAGTTTTTGTTTTTCTTTATAATTGATAAAAATTGTAAGCTTTAACAGCTTTAAAAAAATAGTTGGGTTAAAATAAAAATGTTAATTTTGACATTATATGTGTTAATTATGAAAAAATACTAAAAATGTACTTAAAATTTCAATCTAAAATAAAATTGTTGATCATTTGTGTATTTTACAGAGTTTTAAAGTTTTATCCATAATTATATATGGGTAATTCTATTATTTTTTGACTCATTTGAAAAAGTTAACTTCTTTAATTTTGAGTGATCAAAATATGGATGAAAAAAATAAGATTCCCAAAATTTTGAAATTTTACAATAAAACGTTTTTTTTTTTTAGCTTATAGCTAAAATTAATTGGTTACAGTTTATTTAGATGTGACCGTTCTACGTTAACAAACCTTAAGCTGGACGGGGAGGTGGTGTTTTAATTGCTACTAAAAGTTGTTTTAATAGTACATTATTACAACCTGCTTTTCTAAGTGTTGAACATATGTTTGTAACTATTAAGATTAAGTTTGTGTCGTATATTCGCCGTGCAGTTTACTTACCACCTAACTCGGCATGTGATAAATATTAATATCATTGTTATTCCGTTGAATCTATTGCAGATAAATATCCGAACAGTAAACTAATTTCACTGGGCGATTATAATCTACTAGCAGCGGCATGGGTAAACGATGAGTTAGGCATAAATGTTATTTGTAATGATAGTTATCCTGCTTACTTTGTTGCTAACTGTTTTAAATTCCTAAACTGTGCACAATGTATTTCTATACCAAATGATGGTGGTAAGTTCTTAGATTTATGTTTTTCTAATAGCTGTGATATTTCTGTGATTAATGCTGTGGATGTTTTGTTAAAACTAAGCCAACATCATAATGCTTATGTAATTAATACAAATGTGGTACTAGCCGTAATATTTTAATGTGTAATTATGTTTTTAGCAAATTTAAATTTGCCAACTTTAACGCAATCAATAATTATTTGTTGAATGTTGATTGGTTTGCCCTTTTGTTTAATTGTGATGTTGATAACTGCGTTAATTTATTTTGCTCTGTATTGGATTTTGCTATCGACAGTTTTGTCCCTAAAAAACTGTGGCGTGAAAACAATTTTCCAGTTTGGTTCAATAAAGAATTGATTTTACTTACTAGACTAAAAAAAACTGCTTATAAACGTTATAAATCTTCAATACTTTTGTCCGATTATAATGAGTTTCAATCAAATCGTACTTCGTGTAAAAGTCCAGTACATTCCTATACAAACAATATATTACTCGAACAGAAATGAACATTAAAACTAATCCATAACACTTTTGGAAATTTGTTAGCGACTCTAGAAAAACTAATGTATTTCCATCTACAATGTATTATCAGCATCAAACTTGCAGTACTCGAGATGACTATGTCAATAAATCTGCTGAATTCTTTTCTTCTGTTTACGATAAACAAATTCATTCAACTCCATTGTTTGAGTTTAAAGAAAACGTATTACATACAGCATTTTCAATTAGTCTGTTGGATGTTTTTAAGGGAATTGAAAACCTTAAATGTAATTTTAGCACTGGACCGGATGGCGTTCCAGTTATTTTGTTAAAACAATGTATTTATTCCATTTCTACGTCATTTCATTTACTGTTTGAGGTTTCTCTTAATGAAGCTAAATTTCTTCAAGTTTGGAAACAAAACTACATCATGCTTTTGCATAAATCTGGAGCTAAGAAGGATATTACTAATTACAGAGGTATATGCATCCAGTCTGCCATTCTTAAGTTGTTTGATCAAATTGTTACTGGCCAAATACATTATTGTGGAACAGCATAGGTTTTGTAAGGGTCGTTTCACTCTTACAAACCTTCTTTGTTACAAAAATGATCTTTTAAATGCTTTTAAATCAAGAGTTCAAGTTGATTCTATTTATACAAATTTTTTGAAAGCTTTTGATCGCCACCATAGAATTTTGATTGCAAAGCTTTGGGCTTTGGGTTTTCATAATTCTGTTATTGCATGGTTGTCGAGCTTTTTGGAAAATCGTACTCAGTGTGTGAAAATTAATAACATTTTATCACAACCAAATATTGTTCCATCTGGTGTTCTTCAGGGATCAACAATCTTTCTTATTCTATTAATTGTTTTTCTGTTTTTTTATTTGCTGACGATCTAAAAATTTATCAAAAAATATCATCTATCGATGGTTGCATTAGTTTGCAAAATGACTTGACAGAATGTCTACTGATCTATCTCCAAGCACACTCAAACTGCTTTATTGCGCATTGGTACGCTCCCATTTAGAGTATGCTCCGTCAGTTTGGTGCCCATTCTACAGCATTTATATTTGCAATATGGAACGCATTTCTATTCTTAAATTGAAAAATAAAGTGGATAGGAATACACTATTAAATATGTACTACTCGCTAGTGCATTCTCACCTAAAATATAATATATTGCTCTGGGGAAGAGACATGCATTTGCATAGGTGTATAATGCAAAAAAGAGTAGTACGTATGATATATAACATCAAACCTATGGATTCGTGCAGAATGACTTTTGTAAAAGAAAATGTTTTAACAGTACCTTGTTTATTAATATTTAATGCAATTATATATGTAAAAAATAACATGGATGTATTCACAACTTGTGGTGAGCTTCACAGATATGATACACGCCATGGAAACTTATTAAGAACTGAGTCGCATAAATCCTTTATGTTTGAAAATAAACCTAAACATAAGTGCACAATTCTTTACAATAAGCTTCCCTCATGTATTAAAAAAATTAATGTTTTTTGTAGGTTTAGACAAACTGTAAAATCTTTGTTAATTCAAATATGTTACTATACAATTAACGAATATTTAACAGATAACATTTGAAACATGTAAAACACTAAGTTTTGTATATAGCTAAGTAAGCTATTTTATTTTATTTTGTATTTTTGTAATATGTATCTATTTTTGTTATATAAATGTATTGATGATGTTTGACTTATCATATCCACATGTAGTTGGCTTAAATGATTAAATATATATTATTATTATATATTATTATATTAAAAAAAAAAAAAAGATTGTTGAAGGTGATCGATAAGCGTCTAAAGCAAACCCACATGGTCTAACTTTCAAAAAACTCTAAGCAAAGATAGCACTGCCAACATTGGATACTTTTAAACAGAAGAAAGAAGTTATACTGTTATACTGAAACGGTTAAAAAAAACTCTGCAGAGACTACTGCATACTATATGACCTGGTTAAATTTAGAAACACATGAAAAAAGCTTTTCACAAAACTACCTTAACATTTATTGCTACAACAATAGCAAACAAAACAAGACAAGCAGAGTACCGACTTCAGATTAATAAACATACTGTAAATTTTAAAATTCACAAATTGAAAGTAACAAATGTGTTGTATAAAAAGGAAAAACTAAAAATAATATCAGATAGCTAAATGACGTCAATTCATTATCCTTAAACCAACATACTTAAGTTTTTTAAGCAAAAATAACCGTTATTGCATGGTACGCTAGGAACATTATTGAAACGGAACATGTTAGCAATCTAATAATTATCGTGCCCAACAGTTAAGCAATCTGCATAACTAGTCTAGAAGCATTAAACAACAAGGTACACAAAATCTAAATAACAACAAAATCAGGGCATAGAAAGAAATCTTAAAGCGGTTTTTTTGGTTTATTGAAGCGGAACCTGTTTTTGGGATACAATAAAAGACCAAAAAACAATTATTATTTAGAGAATTTAAAACGTAATACAAAAACTTGTAACAAAACTGTCAAGGAATGAAGCACACAAGGCTATTCCTAAGAGGATAATCATACACTACCCAAATTATGGCAATGCAAGTAAGGTCAACAAAAACTGCAAAAGCTTTTAAGACTGATAACTGGCCACTGTGGCATAAACATGTATGGAATAGGAGTCCAAAAAGGTCCCTTATGTCACGGAAGTCTGGAAAATAAAAAAAAACTTTACTACATTTGTTAACCAAGTGGAAGACTCTTAATACAAATTAACTGAAAAAAAATGTAAGGCAATTCTTAGTCAAAAGTGTAAAAGCATTATAAAAAAAACAAAACTATTAAAAGAGAATCAACCAAAAGTGCATAATAAAACCAAAAGACAGCAGTGCAAGAACTGTTGGGCGTTCTTGCACTGCTACCACAAAAAAGACAAAAAATCATAACTCAAAGTTAAAATTTTTGATATAACTTATAATAGTTTATTAGACTCAGAAACTCTTAAAACAATTATCAAATTATTATTGTGGAAACAATTAAAATGTAGAAAAATTAAAATGTTGAATAGTTTTAGTATGGGACTGGGAAAGTATTAGATTTAGTTACTTTACTGTTTATAGTACCAGAGTTAATTTATTTTTTACTTTTAAGGATAGAGTGTTGGATTTGCACTAGTATTGTACTAAATTTTAATAAAAAACTTTTTATTTTTAATAAACAATAAAACTTTTGTGCTATGTCAAAAGACTAAAAGATTATTATTATTTGCCAGGTATTATTTAAATTTATTAAATAAATGATTAGGCAACATTAAAAATAAAGAATCTTTTTATTAGATTCTGGTATCAAGCTTAACTGATCAAAATGCAAATTTGCAAAAGGAAAATTTATTTAAGTTATAGGAAAGATCTGTGAGGTTTGCATGTAGACAGAAAAGTTAGAAACCGTTGCCGATTTATTATGTTAATTGAATAGTACCTGAGGTTTGCAAAGCATTTTTTACTAAAATATTACTCTCTACAGAATTAACAAGAAAAGCAAATGATAGGAGAGAGAGAGTACAGCAACAAAATCTTTTAAAGATATTAATCAATGTTTGGTTGACGCGCCTGTTCTATGTTGTCCTAGTTCTTTAAGATTATTTACAATTTTGACTAATGCATCAACTGTTGGCTTGAGTGCAGTTTTGTCAAAATCATTTGATAAATTAGAATATATTTTATGTTGGCTGACAATACTGTTCTTTTAGATAACTCTACGGATATCAAAATTAAGTCAATTTCAAACGGTTTTTATTTAAATAAAGAAAAAGTTATTTTTTTTCAGTTTTTCAAAACAAACACAAAATGTGACAACAACAACAAACATCAAAAAGAACCAGTTAGAATTTGCGGAGATTTTTAACGGAAAAGCATAATTTACTAAGAATTCAACATATTTGTCGATTTAGACTGGAGGAATATTGCAAATGTTTATCAACATTGCACATTCTTAATTGTATAATCTTAATATTTTTAAATATATAAAGCATCACTGTTAACATTAAATTTTACCTAAAAGTACCTCTACAGCCGTTTATGGGTTTTATTATATTATAACATGAACTAAATAGATCCAATAAGTTTTTGTTAACAATTTATATTATTTTTTATTATAGTCCAAGCACTTTTTTTTAATTTGAAACATGTGTTTATAATATTATTTGCTTAACATATTGAATACACCATTAATCTATGGCATTCGAATCGCGGGACACTGTATAATATACACGGATAACTCACAACTATTGAATGCCAGCTACTGGCTAAGCATTATTGTTTACAACTTTCAATTTAAATTTTCATTTCTTGAAAATGGATTAAAAAACTGTATATAATTGTGTAAGATTAGATTATATTATTCTCACACGGCATTATTGAGATTCATGTTGCCTGGAATGTATCATTAGCAATTAAATTAAAAGCTTACATTTACTCCTTGGCATTACCAATTACAACTTACATTACACCTTAAATATATTTTGTTATATTCTTTATACGAGTATATAATGCCGTATAACATTTTATTGGTCTCCTCGGAGCATTCATTTTATATTTCACATTTCTTATAAGAAAATGTCCGGAATGTGTATTGTTCATTGGAAAAAAAGACACATGCACACCTGTGTTCAGTGAATAAAGAATATACATACAAAAAAAAAATATAATTAAGACAATTTTACGTGTAAAACTTTGTTGCAATATTAAAAATAATGCGGTTGCATTAAAGTATTAAAGAGTGTGGTTGCGGTATGTGGAGAGTTGATAGATGATGAAAATCTGTATTGGAATGAAGAGATGAGTAAGTGCATCCACTTTGCAAGAATATATCATGTTGTGAACGTGTGGTGGGTAATAACGATTCAGTGAGAGTGAAACTAATAGCCATTAATAATATACCGCCAACGCTATGTAATGTTAGACCTCAAGCCATCAATGTACTTTGCCCATGAACTTGAATATGGCTATATAAATTTTTTTATAATAAATAAAATAAGTCGTATGGTTAAATATAATGGATCCAGCAACAATTTATGTTGTGCATCTTCCATATAATAAGCACCGTGAATTAATTTATATCGTGATAATGTGTCACTAAATTGTTATTTAATTATGCACGTACAACTTAATGTTTTTTGATCTTGTATATATTAATAGTTAAAATATTATATAATTAAAGAATAAATATTACTATTATTTACCCAAAATCCCACATAAAATGACCCCTGAAAGAATTTTAAAAGCTGATTTAAGTATATATCTTTTATACTGTTTTTTAAAATCTGCGCTTAAACTCATTAAACCTCTCAACTACGTAAAACCTCGAGTTTTTCCTTTTTTAACCCACATAAGAGCATTAAGAGCAAACACGGTTTTAAAAATGCCCCGGCTGCAATTTAATTAGTAATAAATAATGGCATTCTGTGTGGCTGATAATAACGTTCATGTTCGAATCGGAGTGGCGATATGTTTAGGCTTACGTTTTGATTGTGTTCAAATTAGCGGGAGAGAGAAAGGAATGACGAAAACGGAATCTCTACCTGGCTTTAATTAGGCTGCCTATTAGTCGTATTAGTGATTCTGCTACATTTAAATGACTCCGATAACACTTTATGGATTTGATTATGTTGAAACATACAAGGTCGGGCGAAGAGAAATATTTGCATTTTAATTAAAATGGAATCTTTATTTATACGTATGCGTGAGCTTAATTAATAAACTATATATTTAATTCAATTAAAAATCTACATTCTATAACGATTTTTTTTAATTTTGTTTTAGTTAGAAATATGTGGGGGTGGGTATTATGTTTCAGGCTGATGTAGCAGTAAATATATTTATTTTATATTAACATAAACAGTTATTACATTGTGTAATAATAAATAAGGTTATAAAAATGGTTATTGTCCAAGGTCTTCTGATTATTAATATATAAAGGAAATAATCAATTTTTTTACAAATGGATATACACTTGTGAAATGAGAAGTTAATTCAGCTCTGTTAGTGACAGAATATGCTCATAAAGGTAATTAATACAAAAATTATATTTTGTTGTTATTTCATAGTGTGAATTTTTGAATTAAATCTAATTGGCAATCAAGAAGTGGTTAGGTTATTTGAAGTAAGAATTCCTTAAATATATTAGAAAAAGGTTAGCAAAGTTTAGTTATGCTTTGAAAAAAAATTTGTTTAGCAACGTGCAAATAATTTAATAATATCTCAATACGGCATAACAAAAAAATGCGCTTCGATTTTATTGATGAAACGTGGTTTGAAAAGAAGTTTATTATCAAACAGCACACCCAAATGTTTGCATAATGAAGTTGATAGTACAATTAATATAAATTTTAAGTAAGCATTCCGCGATATGGGATAAATTGAAATTTAGAATGATTGGCATAATGTTTCTAGGTGTAAATTTTATAAGTTAGGAATGAATGATTTTAAATTAAAGTACATATTAGGATTATTATTTAAAATATTATAACAGAAATTATTGTGAGCTTGAACTTGGTGCTACTTCATAAAAAGAAGTGGAAAGACTTCACTTCGCAGTACAATGATGGAATAATTTTTTTATTAATCATATCAAATACATCTTTGTATGAAGGATTGATAGTTTGAAAAGAAAACTTTTTAGCTAGAAAGAATTAAATGCATTTGTTTGCAATACAATGCTGTTAAATTATTGTCATTTATTAATTGCAATTTAACTATTATTATTACTTGCATGTTATAAATCAAACACTTATGTTGATGGCATTTTGCGACATTTGTAAACACACAATAAATTAATGTACGTACACAGTATAATAAGGTCAACATGAGTTGCCGACTCTTAATATTATAACAATAGGTAAAAGGTAAAGTTTAAAATAGTAACCGTATGGTCATATTGAACTATTAAATAACCAAAAATGTGTTTATTGAAAAATACAAAACAATTTTTTCTGCAGTTATGTAAAATATGCAGTCAGATTTTACGCATATAAATCTGCGAATACTTTAAGTGCATAAGCGGCATCGTCCTTTTGTAGTACGGTCTAGATGATCCACTTATAATACAGTGAATCATCTAGTCCATACTATTTTTCACTTGATCTTGCCACAACTGGTTATTTTAGTGCTGGTTACATTTCATTAGAAGTCTCTCTACGTTTTGTTTTGCCTACATTAACAAATTTGCAATTTCAACCCTACAGTGTTAATTTTTATTTCAATACTGTATGGTCATGTCTGTACAATATCCAAGCAATTATAAAGCATGTAACAAAAATTAAAAAAAAAAAATAAGGAATACTGTCTTCCTGCTTTACCAAGAGATATATGCAACCCGACTGTTTATTATACTGTTTTATGATATAACATTGTACCCTTATCTTCATTTTTTTGACTTCAATTTGATGGCGTACTTTGAATAACTTATTTTATATTTGTATGCTAGTGCAAAATTGTTGTTATTCAAGTAAATAGTTTTTCACAAATTTTAAAATTTGGTATTAATAACAGGTTGACTGCGGCGACAAAAATTCATAACTTCGCATGTGTGCGTTACCGGCCTTTTTGGGTTGGTAACTAATCTTTGACTCTGTGCGTTACCGAGCTTATAAGACCGGTAACTATATAATTGTGTTTTTAATTGTTTAATCTTACAATTTTATAATTTTAACAAATTTATTTTAAATTTTATAGAGGGTATTACTTAAGTTTACAACCGTGTCCGGCTGCGTTCGATTTTGTAAAAATGCTACTTTGAAATTAAAAAATAAAATAAAAAACATAAAAATTTTGGTCTTTATTGCAAAGTCCGTGTACAGTTCATTGTCATTATCAAAAAAAATTATCATTGTTGTTAGAATCTGATGACGAAGGAACATAATTTTTATTTTTTAACGAGTTTCTAGTAAAAACCTAGTTGAGAATCCTGCAATTTCATCATGGATACAGTTATTAGCGGCATTGCCTATATTTATTTCATTACTAACATACAAATTATTGTTTTCAATAGGTTGTACGATTTTTTTATGTGCAATATCACCAAATATGCTTGTCTTGGGCCTACTGTTGCACCGGTCTTTTAAGACCGGCTCGGCATAATTATTACTCCTGTGCGTTACCGGTCTTATTTAAATGCAATTAAATAAAAAAAAATATAAAAATTCTATAGCTGTTTTTAAAATTGCTATAAAGAAAAAAATAACAAAGTTACAGACACCGCACTGGAGAAAAGTTTTCAAATTTTTGTCACCGCACCACGGCAATACTCAGCACCGGTCGAAAAAGATCAGTAACGCAGTCAACTTGTTAAACTCACTTGTTTAATCTGTGCTTGCCCAATAACCATAGTAATTTAGTATACTTATAATACCCATCAACAAAATAATTCCAATCTGTTTCCAATTTTTTTATTTGATTTGTCTCATCAACAATATTGATGTATATTTGTATCACAACAGAAAAAGAAAAATATATATGAAAAAGTATTCTAATGAAGAAACCACTTTATCTCTGTAATTCTAATATCGAGAACTTCTAAATCTTCTTTTTTTCCAAATATTGGTTTGTTTTGTTAGTTTTACATTTTTCAATACAGAATTATCTGCTTTCAAATTTTATCATTATTTATTATGGTATTATTGGATTCCTAGGATCCTGTTGCCTGAAACTCTATGTTAGCATTTTGTTTAGCATTTGGATTAACTCAATTTCTAGATGACAAACACTTAAATAGATGAATGGATTAATTTAGATCATAATTACTATCAAGTCGTTTGAACTTGATTGTTTACTTTCTTGCCCAAAAGAATGTTATCAAAAAACTAAAAATTTCTTCTCTCCACAAATTTCAGAAATTTTTAATCAGATGAGAAAAAGTGCCCTTTTACACGCCAACAAGTTTGTTAACAAGAAATTAAAAATTTCGTTTGTTTTCAAGTGGTAATAATAAATTCAATCGATTGATGACTAACACTTGGGTTAGTGAGTGGATTACTCTAGATTTTGATTACCATAGAGTACTTTAAACAAGACTTACCTATCCAATCAATAATTATTATAAAAATTGCAGATTCTTTTTTTTTGCAAGCGCTAAAAGTCTTTTTGTCCAAAAAAAAAGAGATAATATTTAATCTGTTTATGACCAAGAGTTAGGCGGGTGTGTGAGTCACTCCAGATTATAATTACTAGCAGTTGGTTTGAATTAGAGTAAACATCTATTTGCACAAATGTTTGATATTAAAGAATTAGAGTTTTTTCTCTTTGCAAGCATTAGAAGGCTTTTGTTCAAAAAAGAGAAAATGATATCTAATTTATTAATGATCAGTAATACTCAAAGTAGGTGAGTCATTCCAAACCATAATTACTATCAAGTAGTTGTGCCCACCTATCTGCCAAAGTTTTTTCTTTTTTTCATTTTTAAGCATTAAATACTTTAAATCAGACAAGATAATGACAAATTTAATTTCATGATGACCAACATTTGAGCCGGTAACTGGATCACTCCAATTTAACATTACCAACAAGTACTTTAAACTAGAGTAAAGAATAATATTTAAGGATCCACATTGCTAAGATTTTTTTTTAACAGTTTCTTCTTCATGTTGTCAAAACTTTTTTAGTAAAATCATCAATCACCAGCATTTTTTTAACAACAAAAACTATTGTTGTTTTGTACAATAAAATATCAAAGTTACACAATAAAATAATGTGATAACAAAGTTTTGTGAACTTAATTGTCAACTTTTTTTTAATAATGTACATTAGTAATGTTTGTTCTATCGCTGTATACTAGCTATAATATAAGTTCTTCTAAATTTGTGATAAACCTAAGTGATATTTTTATATTATTTTAAAATTTATAGAATCTGTGATAGTTCCTATGCGGCGTTTCCACATTATTAAAAAAAATAAGTCTTTATACAAGTTGTTTATGTTGTTTATTAAATGATAAATTGGTTACAATTTTTTAACTAGTCAATTGCAATATGTAAAAATTACTACGTTTTAAGGGTAGTTAATGTAATTTCTAGTGTTCTTTAAGAGTTACATTGTTGCTTTTTTTTATTTTGCTATTTTTTAATGCTTTGTGTGATGTGAACGTGCAAATTGTTTAATGTTTCAATATGGCATAACAAAAAAAAATGACGCATAGTCATAATATATATATATATATATATATATATATATATATATATGGGTAATTCCATTACTTTTCGACTAATTTGAAAAAGTCAACCTTTTTGATTTTGCTCAAATTTTCAGGGGTCAAAATATGGATAAAAAAATGAGATTCCCAAAATTTTTGACCTTAGAATTTTGTCTGTTTAAAATGACACACATTTGAAGGTCAAAAATTTCAGAATAAAACGCTTTTTTTAGTTTATTTTGTATCTCAATTTTTGGGTTTCTGGAAAAAAAAAAGGTCTACGATAGCTCAAATTCCTTATTACATGTATTTTAAAATCCATACTTTTTCATTTTTAATATTGTGTTTCCTATCTTTATATCATTCTAACTTTGTCAAATCTTAACAAAATTTGATTCACAAGGTCTAAATTTTTTTGTGTTTAATCACTTTTTAAAGTAATCGCACAGGAATTATAGAATCAATACGTATACACCACTATTTTGATGCAGGATGTTGCATATGTTTTTGCAATTTTTAAAACTTGTAATTTTCAGGTCTTGAAAAAGCGCTGTCACTCTATGTCGTTTTTAGTCAAAAAAATAAAAAGGTCCACGATGGCTCAAAATAATTCTTATTACATGTACTTTAAAACCCATATTCGTTTATTTAATGTAAGAGCAGTCATTTTGATATATCACGCTTCAAACATTATTCCAAAAAATTCCTTAAATTTAGCAAAATTCCAAAATTATGATTTGTTTAAACCGTTCTAACTTCACGTCAAATTTAAAAAAAAAAATTATCCACGAGGTCTAAATTTCTTCGTGTTCATACTTTCTTTAAAGTGATCACACATGACTTATAGAATCAATACATATTCACCTCTATTTTGATGCAGAAAGTTGAACATGTTTTCGCAGTCTTCAAAACTTGTAATTTTTAGGTCCCGAGAAAACACTGTCACCCTATTTCGATTTTAGTCAAAATTTCAGTAAATACTTTTTAGACCACTAGAAAAAAGGTTATTTATATAAAAAATGGTGTATCGGCCATTATCAAAAAATTTTCAATATGGTCCACAATGGCTCAAGGTATTCCTTATTACATGTACTTTAAAACTTATATTTTTATGTTTTTTATCGTAGCAGTCATTTTGATATATTAAGCTTCAAACATTATTCCAAAAAACCCCGTAAATTCAGCAAAATCGCAAAATTTTGCTTTCTTTAAACCGTTCTAACTTTGTCAAATCTTAAGAAAATTTGATATGCGAAGTCTAGATTTCCTCGTGTTTAATCTGTTTTTAAAGTGATCAAACAATACTTATAGAATCAATACGTATACACCATTACTTTGATGCAGGAAGTAGCACATGTTTTCGCGATCTTCGAAACTTGTAATTTTCAGGTCCTGAAAAAGCGCTGTCACCCTATGTCGATTTTAGTCAAAATTTCAGTAAATACTCTTTAGAACACAAGAAAAAAGGTTATCTATATGAGAAATGGTTTATTGGGCATTATCAAGAATTTTTTAATATTCAAAAATGGTCAAAATCGGCAAACGGCACATTTTTGTATCTCAGTTTTTGGGCCTCTGGAAAAAGATAAGAAGGTCTACGGTGGCTCAAAATATTTCTTATTGCATGTACTTTAAAACCTATATTCGCATATTTAATGTTGAGGCAGTCATTTTGATATATCAAGAGTTAAACATTATTTAAAAAAAATAACGTAAATTTGAAAAATTGCAAAATTATGCATTGTTTATACCGTTCTAACTTTGTCAAATCTTAAAGAAATTTGATCCACAAGGTCTACATTTCTTCGTGTTTAATCTTTTTTTAAAGTAATCACACTAGACTTATAGAATCAATTTATATTCACCACTATTTTGATGCAAGAAGTTGCACATGTTTTTGCGATCTTCAAAACTTGTAATTTTTAGGTCCCGAAAAAACGCTGTCACCCTATGTCGATTTTAGTCAAAATTTCAGTTTGAGTTTTTGTTAGCGTAAGTTCACAGTTAGCACTTTGTAATATTGTAAACGAATTAACACCTTAGTATGAAATAAAATTGTATACTATATCTTAAACACCAGTACGTACAAAAAATGTAAAACTTTATTTGTGGGGTTTGTTTTTTTATGTACTGCTTAAGGTTAGCTGCTCTACTTTCTGTATATGGTATCTTTGTTTCATCAACAGAGAATGCGTTGTCTATGATTTTGTGTATGAAATGCAACATTTATTGTTGAAATCTTATTGTTGTATGTATAGAATTAGCTATATTTAGAGTTAATTCTCTAAAAGATATGATTAATAAAATTAAATAATATAATCAATAACTTTAATAATATCATTATTTGAGGTCATGCTTATTAAACAAAGCAGCTTATTTAAAAAATCATTAAATATATCACCAATTAATTATAATAATGTTTGTAAAAAAATTAAATAAATACCTAATCATAACAAAATAAAACAAACTTTAAGTTTTTCTTACTAGTACTTATATGGTATAAATAGGGTGATCAATTTAGAGGTACTTTTTTTTTAATTAAAATTAAAAAAACAAAAAAAACAATTTTTATTCAATAATCTTTATGATCATACAAAAGAACCATTTTGGACCTTTAATTTTTTTTAATTATTTTATTGAAATGTTAGCTGTAACTAAGGGTAACATGGCCTATTCAGAAATTTTAATTTATGATGACGTGTTCAAGCATTTTTGGTGGTATTTGGCAAATGACAAAAGTAATGTTGGTCTCCAATTCTTCAATTGTAGTTGGCTTATCCATGTAGACTTTGAACTATACGTAGTCTTAAAAGTCTAGAAGTACAATATTACATGATCTAAGCGGCCAATTTACAAGTCCGAGGAGTAAAATTAACTGTTCACCAAATCGTTCTCGCAATGCAACCATGGTTTTACGGGCTATGTGGCAAGTAGCTTAGAATCAAATGTCGTTAAGATTGCCGGTTTTAATTTTAGGCAGCAAAAAGTCTGTTATCATTGTGCATTAACGGGTGCCATTCACAGTTACGGTCCGGCCGGTTTTATTAAAAAAAAAAAGGTACACGAGCCCATAAACCACACCAAACCGTTGTTTTGTTTAAATGTAATGGCAGCACTTGAATATTTTCTGGTTGTTTTTCAGCTCAAATACGGAAATTTAGCCATAATCCTCATCGTTAAACAAAATTTTGGTTGAAAACAGTAGATCTTTTTTAAGCGTTTCAATAACCCAATGCCTGAAACAGTGACAATTTGGAAAGTCAGCCGGCTTTAATTCTTGCACGAGTTACATTTTGTATATTTTTAAATTAAGATTTTTACGTAAAATACGCTAAACAAAAAGCCAAACTGTTGAGAATAGCGCCAAATTGATTCACCACGGTCATTGCATACACTTTCAGCTACCGCCGTTATATTTTCTTTATTACGTGCTGGTTGTGGTCTATTTGGTCGCGGATTATCTAATAATAAATATTGAGTTTAAATTTTTTTAAATGTACAGCAAATTGTGCGTTTTGTTAATTATGTAAACCATAAGTTGCTCTAAACGTACAAAACTTTTTACTCATAGACGTTTTTAAAATAGTTCTTGTACCAGACATATTTTTTTTTGTTTTTTGTCATATGTTTGTGACAGGATTAGTTATTAACTGCAAAGCTTTATTTGAAGGGTTTTGACAGTTTAACCTCTTTCTTCCCAAATTGTTACAAAACGTCATTTTTGGCCAAAGACTTTATGTAGAATATTTTAACGTGAATTTAAATAATTGAAAACCTAAATAAACCTCTAAAATATTAATTTTATTAATTATATTAGTAAAGACCTTAAAATTTCTTAAAATAAACTAATTTTTTTAATTTGTATATGAATCTATTTAATGGCATTGTATAATCAATATAACCTTCAGAGTTTTAATTTCAGACAATCCAAATCCAATTTTTTCAAATTTTTTTAGAATAATCAAATTTAGAGTCAAGTATTAATGTTTTAAATTTATTTTTTCCAAATGAACAATTTAATCTCCAAAATGCTGTTTTCTTTTAATACAGTTTTCTCAAAAATTCTTTAATTAAAACAAGTTTTTTATCTTATAAAACGTTTTTAAAGTAAATTTTTACAAATAAACCTACTTGTTGGTGCTGTTTAAATAATCAATGCAACTTTTAAACTAAAGAATTAAATATTTTTCATTGCGTCAGTAATCACTATGTCACAAAAAAAAAATCTAATCTCTTGATGACTTGAGCAGATAGTCAAGAATTCCAATTTAAATTTTTTGCTCCCGATCACCTGAGCGTTTGTTATCAAGAAACTGTATTTTTTTTTGTCTGATAAGGAACATGTAATGTACAATCTTTTATTGATTAACATTTAGGCAAGTAGGTGGATCACTCCAGACTATATTTATCAACAAATGGTTGAATTAGAGTGCCCACCTACACGCCCAAGTGTTTGTTATCAAAAAAATAGATGTTTTTTTCTTCTTTAAGTGTTAGAAGAAACTAAATGTTTTACTAAGCAATATTTGGGTGGTTGGATGATTCACTCCAGATCATGATTTCCATCAAATAGTTTAAATAGAATGCCTACCTACCCGACCAAGAATTTGTTATTAAGTTTTACAGTCTTTTAGTCAAAGAAGGAAAAAGTTGTAAGTAATCTTTTAATGACTAACACTTAAGTAATTTATTCTAAATCATGGTTACTTACATGGTTAAGTAATATAAACTTTAGTGTTCTTTTACCTGTCAAAAAGTTTGTTAACAAAAAAATTAAAATATATATTTTAAAATTATATTTATAAAAAAAATTTATGATATTTGAGGGGACGATTAATCTATTCTCTAGATGACTAACTCTTTGAAGGTTTGAGTGTCAATTTAGATTATAATTACTATCGAGTAGTTTGAACTTGTGTGTCTACCTTACTGTTTAAAAGATTGTTATCAAAAAATTTAAAAAAATTTCTCTCCGCTAGTGTTTTTTGTTTGTTTGCTTTTTTTTTAATCAAAAAAGAATTTTTTTTTTCCAACTGCCAAAAAGTTTGTTAACAAAAAATTAAAAATTTTATTTGTTTTTATCTGTTAGGTTAGGTTAGGTTATGTGAGGTTATCTATGTTAGAGAAGAAAATAATTTTTTTTTTTTTTCATTTTCAAGCACTAAACATTGATAAGTCAGAAAAGAAAATGATGAATTTAATTTCTTGATGACCAACATTTCAGCGGGTAGCTGGGTCACTTCAATTTAGCAATACCAACCAGTAATTTAAACTAGAGTAAAAAACCATACAATTAAATTATCGTTAATATTTAAAGAATTATCCAAATTAGTAAATTTTTTTCTTCTTCAACAGTTTCATCTTCCAGTTGTCTATCAGAAGCCATAACATCAATCAAATAATTATTCTAATTATTTTTAAACACGTGCAGATTGCAAAACTTTTTTATTCAAAATATCAAAAATACTAGCATTTATTTCAACAACAAAAACTATTGTTGCTTTGCAATATTTAAATGCTAGTCAGGAAAAATTTAAAAAAAAATTAGACGTTAATTAATAAAAAGATGAAAAATTTTAAACATACCAAGATTATGAAATATTGTAATAACAAGGTTTTGTGGACTAGTTTGTCAACTTGTTTTTAATCATGAACTTTAATAATGTTTGTTCTATTGCTGTATACTAGCTGTAATATAAGCTCTTATAAATTTCTTATAAACCTAAGTGATATTTTTTATAATAATTTGAAATTTAAAGAATTTGTGATAGTTGTCAAGCTGCGTTTCACATTATTTAAAAAAATGTGCATTAAAAGTAACTAAGTTTTTATACAAGTTGTTTATGTTGTTTATTAATAATAACATGTTTTCATATTATGAAATAGAAATGAATGTCAAAAAGTTATAACTGACAATCAGCATAGTTTTGAAAGAACTGATCAAGTTTGGAACGAGTCTCTAATTTTTTTTTTAATTGAAAAATAATTCATATTACAAACCGTCTTGTAGTCCTGCATGTTTTAGCAGTGTGTTTCTTTCGGATAGAAACAAAAGTTAATTTTAGCTATTTATCTGGTATTTCTTTTGTGTTGTATATGAGATTAAAATCTTTTGTTATTGTTTCCATAACGTTATAATCTAGAATTTTTATAACTTTTATAAAAACGCCACTAAAACCTACTTCTTCCTTCATTATGTTTAGCCCCAAAGTTTTTTGTCGTTTGCTACACCTTAACTCTTTTCTGTTTATCCAAAATAATATTTCCAAATTGATCAATTAGCTTTCCGGTATTATTATCAAGCTCCTGCTGCGCTTTTGCACGTATCTAATAGCTTTTTATAATTTTGGTGTTTACTGCTATAAGTTTGTTAGTTGCTTAAGTCTAAATTTAAATGTTGCTATCATGGGATTGTAGTGTTATCCCTTGACGCGGTTTTTACTAATTATAAGCTTTTCTATTTTTTTTTTTTTTTTTTTTTAAATTTATATTTTATACATACATATACATATATATTTACAATATTAATAAAAAATAGTTTTCATATAAATATAACATTCCTGCAGTACCGCAATCCATCCGTAAGAAATCCTGGGGCCTGGTATTGGAAATTTTTTCTTTCTCATTGTGTGGTGTTATGATGTGTGTTAGTAGTTTTAACTTTTATATTTGTTTTTTCATCAGATATTCTTTTAGTTTTATTTTAAAATTATTTATGTTGCATATATTTTTAATTTCTTCTGGTATATTATTGAATTCTTTATTGCCTTTGACAGTTATACTTTGGTTTTTTGATGATGTTCGGTTTACTTCCATGTTTAAGTGTCCTTTTCTTCGTGTGTTGTGTGTATGAATTTTTTTTCTAGTTGTTGGTTTTAATTCTGTTTTAGTTAGACCAAGTTGTATTTTTTTTATTAAGATAATTCATTGTTGTGAGATTTTGTTTTTTATTGTTGGTTTGTTTTTTTGAGAATTTCATTTGTAGGTGTTAGTTTGTCCATTTGATATAGTGTTTTTATTGCCTTGTTTTGTTGTCGTTGTAGCTTGTCTATGTTTCTTATGTTGGTTTGTGACCATACGGTCATCATGTAATTAGTTTGTGATCTAAAGATAGCATTATAGATAATGTTCCTTGTTTTTTGTGTAGTTAGATTGCTCAGTTTGTATAGGGCTCCTATAGCTATTGTGTTTTATTAGTTTGCGAGCTAAAGATAGCATTATAGATAATGTTCCTTGTTTTTTGTGTAGTTAGGTTGCTCAGTTTGTATAGGGCTCCTATAGCTATTGTGTTTTTTCTTATAAGGTTTTGTATGTGTTTGTTCCACTTTAAATTATTGGTAATTGTAATTCCAAGACATTTTGTATGTGAAACTTCGCATAATTGTTGGTTATTTATAGATAGCAAGATGTTGTTATTTCTTTTTTTTTCGTGATATTATAAAATTTGTTTTATGTTCATTAATTGTTAACAGGTTTTTATTATACCAGTCATTAATTTTATTTAAGTCTTCTTGTACTTCGTGTTGCAGTTTTGTTTTGTTTATTTTTGTATGTACTAGAGTTGTGTCGTCTGCGTATATGTATAGTTTTCCGTTTAGCTTTAACTCAAATATGTCGTTAATATATAAAATATATAGAAGTGGTGCAAGCACACCACCTTGTGGTATACCGTAGTCACTATATTTTACTGCACTCAGTGTATTTTTAATTTTTATTTGTAAGGTTCTTTGTTTTAAATAAGTTTGAATTAGATTTAGTTCTTTTTTTCGAATTCCCATTTTTTCTAGTTTTGTAATTAGTTTTCGTTTACATACAGTATCAAACGCTTTCTGCATGTCTATAAATACTGTAAGACATTCTTTTCTTACATCAAGTGCATTGTTGACGTTGTGCATTATCTCAGTAAGTGCAGAGCTTGTACCGGTTTGTTTTTGGAATGCGTATTGCCGAGTGTTTATAATATTATGTGATTCTACATGTTTTAATATTCGTTCATAAATTATTTTATCGACTATCTTGGCTACAATAGAGAGCAATGCAATAGGCCTATAGTTTTCCGGTAGATGTTTGTTGCCTTTTTTAAATATAGGTATAATAACAGTTGGTTTTAGACACTCTGGATATATACCTTGTAATATTGTATTGTTGATTAATTTAGTTAGTAGCGGTATCAACTCATTTTTTACATTTACTAATATGTAATCAGTTTGATTTTGTAAATATTGTCTATATTAACTTCCGAAGAAGTTTTATTGTCCTGTATGTTCCCAAAAGAATCTTGGCTTTAAAATCTTCTTAAAGGTTTTACAACTTTTTCTATCCCTAAAAAAATTTTGTTTTCATTTGCTTCAAAAATTGGTGCGTATTATATAGATATTTACGAGTTCACATTCTATAAATATTAACTTAATTTTTTTGTTTATTGATATTAAGCAGTTTAAGTTTTTGGGTTATGTTTTTGCTGGTTATAATTCCTTTTCCCTTTGCAAGTATTTTGCACACATATATCCTAAAAAATATTATGTTTTCCATCTCATCTCGTTTACACTTAATATCACAATAATCATCATTTTTACCTTTTGAATTGCGTTACGTATTTTATCAGCTTTGTTAATTGTTTTTGTGCTCTATGAGCTTATTTTCCGTCTTAATGTGATTTTTTGTTGTTTTTGTTGCGTTTCTATTTCCTACTTTCAATATTTTTTTTTCAGAAATTCAAATGAAAGACAACAAATAGTTGATTAAAATCAAATCTTCAAATTAAAGTTGTGATTATTGATAGATCGGTTAAAGCAAATACTATACAAAACAAATTTGTTTATTTGTTCATTTGTTTATTTATAATAAAATAAGTGTAGGATGATAGTTCTAAAAACTAAACCTGTTAACACGCCAGTAGTAAGTAGCTCAAACAAAATACAAAAAGCTAAATAATACATGTTATTATCTAAAATACTTCAATTAAATTAGTGTATCAGATAATAAATATTGCATTTTAATAAAAATAAAGATCCAAATAGTTCTATAAGTTTCTTAATGAAAGCCAATGAATTGAGAGTAGCTAAGAGCATGATCAAAAATAAATTGATTAAGTCAACATTTGATGTAATTTAAGAAAAAAATATTGACAAATAATTGATGATATTGTAACAAATACTGATAATAATAAACTAACACTGTTAGTATAAATAGATTTTTCAATGGCATTTGATACTCATAATTATGAACTGTTGATTGCGATTTTAAGATAAATTGGATTAGATATCACATCTTGCAATTTTTTTTATAGTTATTTGTCTAGCCGCACACAAACTGTAAAACTTGATGAACATCTTTCAGATCATTTACCATTATCATCTGGTGTTAGACAGGGAACAATCTTAGGCCAACTTTTATATACTATATATATACTAGCAATCTAAAAAACTCTTTAACACATTCACAAAGTCACTTCTATGCGGATGACACGCAATTATACTATACATTTTCAATTCAAGATAGTAAAACAGCATGTGAAAACTTTAACTCTGATCTTAACTCACTGATAGATTACTCAACAAAACACAATTTAAAAATAAATCCTAAGAAAACCGAATTAATGCTTTTTGAACCTAAACATTTACAAACAAAATTTTTTGAACTAAATTTGCCAATTCAAATCATGGGTGAAGTATTACAATATAAAGAATATGCAAAAAATTTATGTCTAATAATAGATGTAAATCTTAAGTTTAAACAACACATTAATAAGTGCGTACAAAAAGCATATAACTCATTAAAAAAGTTATATACAAGTAGACACTATCTGACTAAGAAAATAAGATCTCGGCTTTGCAAATCTCTAGTACTTTCTCATTTCAATTACTGTGATAGCGTTTATGGTCCATTTCTAAACAAAACTGAAGCATATAAAATTCAAAAAGTTCAAAACGCTTGTCTGCGATTAGTCTTTGGACTGAGAAGGTACTGCAGAATCTTTCATAAACTAGTAGAATTAAGTTGGCTAAATATGAAAGCGCGAAGAAAACTACATGCAGCCTGTCTGTTTCATAAGATTATAGTTACTTTAAAACCAATTTACCTGTATAACAAGATTAGCTTTAGAACAGACGTTCATAATTTAAATATTAGATTTAAGGGTACCATTACTCCTCCTAAGCATAAATGCGAAAAATTTAAAAGTTGCTATAAATATCAAATATCTCTTATATATAATGAAGTAAGTAACAATCTAAAAAAAATGTCTATACATAAGTTTAAAGTGTGTTATAAGAAAAAAATGTTGAATGGACTTATATAGTACAAGGCTCTGTAATTTGCTAGATGTATAATGTGTTAATTAAGTTAAACGATGTAAAGTGTATAAATGAAACGTAAAGTGTGTAAAATTAAAAACAATGTTTAAATACAAGGTATAAGTGGAAGAGCAGCATCAATCTAAGGAAAGATGCTGAACTTCACCTTGAGGTTTTCCTTAATTTTGTTTTCAATTTAATTTATTTATATAATAATGTATTTGTTTATTGGGGAAAACAAAGACAATTTATTATTATTATTATTATTACTGATAGGTTTGCAATGAATTGAAAAATTAATTGATTTTTTGATAAAAACACTAGTAACCAATTTTTTTGCATTAGCCATAATCAATGGCAGCTTCATAGCAGGACTAGCTTAACTTTCCTTATAAAATGATTTAATTTTTATTTTATATTTGGTTAACTAATTTTCTATAAAGATGTTTAAGACCTTTACTATGTAATAATCCATAATATTTTTAACTAAGTTTTTGCCACAAATAGTTTGATATAATTATATATTACTAAAAAATATATATAAATACAAACAAAAGTTTACAACTTACATATAGATTTATACAGAAAAATTAACTTACTGATGATTTACAAGAATTTAAAAAGTGGTGATTTATATTGAAGTAAGTCCTTTTATTTATTCAAAAGTTTAACAAGTAGATTACATTGTTTTTTGTAAATTTTTGCGGTTTCTAACAGATTTAGCTTAGTGCTTTTTGTATGCTTGTGTAATATTTGACTCAAATGTCAACCTATCCTGCGCATAGTGCTCATTGCTATATAACGAACAAGGTTGTGGCAACCAAGACACGGCGGGTTAACCGTCGCATCCGGTTAAGGAAATATTTCGTAGCTGTAATTGAAAACCGATAAAAAACTTTGAATAATTTCTACAAGGAAGTTGGATACGGTATTTGAAGCTAATACTCTGGCTTTGAGTAGACAAATTTAGTTTTTGAAAACCTTGCGTAATCAAACTTCCAAAAACCATAATTCTTTACAAAAATTATTTCCTAACCTAACCACTAGTTATAACTACTAATTCCAACCTAAAGGTAAATATAAAACAAAATATTATGATAATTTGTTTTGGATTTAATTATTCCGTACATAAAACAACATCTCATTTGAATGTGCAGGCACAGGCCAAAGATTTTGAACAAATAATAAAAAAAAAATACAAACGCAAGAGTTTTATTAGATTAAACTAAATCTAAGTAATCGTAATGTAAATGGCAGTAATCAAAGAGCAAACCGTCTACAACATTAAACATGACTTATGATACAAATAAATTGGCGGAACAAAGACCAGTTTGTTTCACAAACCAATTTAATTAACCAAACACGGGTTTATTTTGTAGTTTCTTTAATATTTTTAATTAAAAAAAAAATGTTCATTAGCATATTGAACATAGAAAACCTTATAGCCTTTTTTGGACTGAAACCAAAGTAAACAATAAATATTCAGACTGCTTTAATCTAGTAAATTCTGATTATCATTTCAAACATATTTTAAACATTAATTTGCTGAGTAGATTGAGTGTGCCAACATCTACAAACAACAAACATAATCTAGACTGACGACTTACAAAATTTAGAGCAATAGTTATAATATCATTTTAAAGTTTATGTGTTGTTTTATAAAAAAATATATATACTTTTATAATGTAAACATAGAAAAGCTTTTTTGTAAAAAAATCTTTTACAACACCATGTGGCTAACAAGATATAATTTTTGCTGACTTACTCAACTTATTTACTAACTAAATCTATTTTTTTTATTATTTTATAGATTACTAAAACTAATGTTAAAATTGCTTTTGTTCTTAATTTTTTTTGTATCACTTTTAAGAATTCACTTATTGCAGAAAACAAAAATCACAAAAAATATGTAGAAAGTACTTTTACTCAATTCAAACCAAACAAGTACTTTATAAAAAATAAAAAAAACATTTAACAAATTTATCAGTAGAAAGGGAAAAAAATCTTGCAGTAGTTTTAGACATTTTTACAGCATTTGATGATGTATGGCGTTTTAATATTAACTAGCTTCATTGTATAGATTTTGATTATAAATTGGTCTAGATATTTTATCTAGTAATGTAGATACAGCCAATTTGTAATAGATGCACTCACATTATACACAAAACCAGTTTTTGTTATCACCACACACACACATTTGTTTGTTGTAGTTAAGCCTCTGCTGTGCAGACAGGTATTTATGCCAATGTAGCTTGGTATGAAGTATTCCAGGAATAAATTCGATTCAATCCACTTTATCAACTTGCTGTTTTAGCGCTAAGTAAAAACAATTTGGTTGTTTTACCATATTCTTTTGCATCCCACTCCGTCTGCCTCTTGCAATAGCACTGTCTTGTACCTTCAAGAAATTTGGCTTAGAATGTTTTACTCTAGCGCACGCACCTATATCCCGTTAATCAGTATATCTTTCCGCACACTTGTTCTATACATAGCTTCCGCGCTTAGCTATTCTTTCAACCGACAGGTAGTGTAGTAGTTATTTTACTTGACTGCTACACTAAGTCTTGAGTTTGAGTCTTTTATCTGAAAGGTCAGTTTTTTTAGTTAAAAAATTGTGTTATAATGAGTACGCCTTCTGTAGGATACAAAGATAAACTTTAGTAGGTTCCAAATACTGCATCACGTTAAATATGAGTTTATAAAGTATTATATATTAATAATTGTTTTGCGCGTAGACAGTGCAGTATATTTTACTTATATTACTCGCTAGCCGAGTGGTAGAGGCGACAACTTCGAAACACAAGGTTCGCGGTTCGAAACCTACAGTTGTTATTAAAATTTTATTTTATTTGTTTATTTTAAAATTTTCCTTTTTATATTAAGTTTGACGCTGTTTTACAGTATTATAACAATTTAAATAACTCCCTTTGTTCAAATACATTTATATAAACCTTTCCGAAGCCTTCATGTATGTCTTATGTTAGTCATCACGAAAGGCTCCGTCGATGCGAAGAAGTGTGTCCCCGTTTTCATGTTTTTATGTTTTTTTTTTTTTTTTTAAGTTGATAAAAAAATGAATGGCAATCAATTTAAAATGTCTTCTAGAGGTTCTAGATCAAAAACAAACATCGAAAAAAATATAAAGACAACAAAATTAAATGTTGTTGAAAAAAGTAATATTAGTAATATTAGTATTATTTCTGATTCTGATAAAAACAGCGATTACAATGACATCACATTAGATTTAAGAAATAAACTAGCCGATACGGACAATTTGAATATAATCCTTGAAGAGGAAAAGCTAAAACTTCTTAATGAAATTTCAATATTAAAGCAAGAAATAAAAAATAAAGACAAATTAGTATCTGATCTAACTAACACCATAAACAGGATTCAAAAGAAACACGTAACTCATGCAGCAACACAATCAGAGTCTATAAAAACACATGTAACAACACAGACAAAATTAATGGTTACTGACTCGATCAGCACTCAGACTGAAACTTGCAATACAAAAATAAACAATATTTGTAATGCATTAAAAGTTAAGTCAAATTCATATTCATTGCAAACCAAGCGGGATGAAACTCCTGCATTTAATAAAAACAAAATTCTCATATTAGCCGATGGTTATGGAAAGAATATATCAGATATGCTTCAGAGAAACCTATCAAATGAACAATATCAAACTTCGTCAATATTTAAATCAAACGCATACATCGAAGACATTACTTCAGAAGCCATCCAGTTAACAAAAAATTTTAGTAAAAAAGACTTTATTATTATTATGGCTGGAACATACGATACAATACGTGGAAAATGTATAAAAAAAAGTTATATTGAACATTTGTTTAAAAACCTCCAGCACACAAATGTTATCTTTACTGGAGCCATTTATTGGAATAATCGGATAGTATTAAATGAAATGATATATAAAAGCAATATTTTACTATATGAAATGTGCAATGAATTTAATTACACAAAATACATAGACATAAATACTATCTTAAAAAACCGATTACACCAAAAGCACGTAAATAATTATAATAAACGATGGAAGTTTATTATAACTGACGAAATTGCTAAATTTATTGTAAGTACAAAATGGAACCAAACCAATCCCATTCAAATTGATAATTTAATACATATCATTACAACAAACTCGACAACAACAAATGATACATCAACGCATAATAACTGTATCACTGTTTCCAACGACTCTAACGCGCTACATGATCAAACAAGTGAGACATTACCTCAATATATCAACGATTTACAATTGCAAAAAAAAATTAATCAATCACCAAAAAACTATCTGTCATCGAAAAGCAGTTTATTTCAAAAAAACGAATCGACACTGAAGGAGCACCTACTAGAAACTCTACAAATAGAACAATAAGTGAAATTAATATCTACTACACTAATATGGGATCTCTAAGAAATAAAAAACATCAATTAGAAAATTTTATTGAAAATAATAATGCAGACATTATAGCAATAACTGAACATTGGCTAAATATAGATGAAATTGACAATTATAAGATAATTCAAAATGTTAATATAGTAGGAAAATCATGCAGATCTGAAGGTTATGGAGGCACTGTCTTGTTTTGCAAAGACAGCATAGTAGGTAGTGAAATAAACTGTAACGACATAAATATTGAAAGAGAATTTGAATGTTGCGGCGTATATTTTAAAGAATTAAATAAAACAATATTTACTATTTATCGACCTCCAGATGGAAACTGTGCAATGTTTTTACAACAGTTAGAAAAACTATTAGAAAAACAAATAGAATTAACTATTGATCATGATATTTTAGTATTAGGCGACTTCAATATAGATCTTCTAATAAAAAGTAAAGGAAAAGATAACTTTATGGATATTATGACCGCTGCAAACTTAAAACCCTTAATAAACGAACCAACCAGGTATGGAAAATACAAAAACAGTTGCATAGATAACATATTTACAAACTTCAGTGTAGAAAAACAAAACGTATCATTGAATGCACAAAAGTTTTCCGACCATTTTAGTATTAGCCTAACTATGCCAAATACGCCAATAAATAAAATCACTTTTTTTAACACCAAGAGAAATATCAACTCAAATACAATAAAATTACTATGTGATGCTGTACATAATGAAAACTGGAAAGAAACACTAAAGTGCAAAAACAGCGAAGAGAGTTACAATATTTTCTATAAAACTTTAATGTATTACATTGACAACACAATGCCGATTAAAAAAACGAAAATCCACCAAACTCAAAATAAAAACTGTATTTTTTCTGAAGAAACAAAAAAGGTTAAGCAACTTTTAAATCTCGTCGAAGAATGTCATATAAATCATAACACAGCGGAATCAAAACAACTACTCAACGAAATCAAAAATAAATTCAAACTATCTCTAATTAAAGACAAACGGGATAGAAATGACTACGATATATTAAGTGCAAACAACAAAATTAAACAAGTGTGGCAAATAATTAATAAGGAATTGTCAAGAAATATCAAACATGTGGGACGCACCGATCTGAAACCAGATGAAATAAATAACTTTTTTATAGAGATTCCTCAAGAAATTGCAAAAGATGTTAATGCAAATTGTGTGTCAGGAACTAGAATGGTTGAAAAAATATCTAATTATAATTTTTTTATGCAACCTACAACTACGAACGAGATCGAAGATATATGCACTCAATTAAAAACAAAACATGCAGTTGACTGTGATAACTTAAATACTGTAGTTTTAAAATCAATATCTAAGTATATCTCGCAACCGTTAGAACACATAATAAATTTATGTATGTCACAAGGTGTATTTCCGTCTAAATTAAAAACTGCAGCGGTAACTCCTATATTTAAGAAAGGAGACAGAAATGAACCCAAAAACTATAGACCCATATCTGTTCTTCCAATTATATCAAAAATATTTGAAACTATTATGAAAGACCGTTTAATAAAATACCTTGAAAATAAAAACCTACTTGGCACAGAACAGCATGGATTCAGAAAAAATAAATCAACAATTAGTGCAAATTTAGAGATAGTTGAATGTATAACGGGTGCTTTAGACAATAAAGACTCAATATGCGTCACGTGTCTTGACCTATCTAAAGCATTCGACTGCGTAGACCACAAAATTCTAGCTAAGAAACTAGAAAATAGAGGTATTCGAGGTGCACCTTTGAAACTATTTAAAGATTACCTATCACATCGTCAACAGTTTGTCAAACTAGAAAATACACATTCCCAAATAAAATACATAAAAAGTGGCGTACCTCAAGGTGGAATTCTTGCGGCTCCATTATTTATTTTATATATAGACGACTTGCCCGAAAATATTGATGCCAGTGTTATACTATACGCTGACGACACAACAATAATAAATCAACATAGTAATGCTCAGGTAACGTTGCAGAAAAACGATGAAACAATAAATAACGCCAAGCTTTGGTTTGCTATGCATAAATTAAAGCTTAACGACGATAAAACCACTAATATTTTATACAGTCAAAACCAACTAACCAACTTGCAAAGTACAATTAATATATTAGGAGTTCATTATGACACTAAACTAAAATGGGATATAATGATAAATGAAACAGCATCTAAGCTCAATAAATCTGTTTACGCACTTTCGCAACTTAAAAAAATATGCTCATATGAAACTATTCGAACTGCCTATTTCGCTTTATTTCATTCTCATATAACTTTTAGCATTTTAATATGGGGTGCAAATTCAAACGCTGAAAGAATTTTAAAAATCCAAAAAAAAATCATTAGGATAATGTCCGACGCATCATATACAGAACACTGTAAACCACTATTTATAAAACATAGTATATTAACATGCGTATCTCAATATATATTCCAAGCTGCATGTTACATAAAGGATAATATTGACAAATACACTCTAAACAAAATGGTACATGATCACAACACCAGAAAGCATCATCAAATACGGATCGAACTAAAAAAACTAAACAAAACAAAAACAATGGCAAACTACTGGGGAATCAACATTTTCAATAAAATTGTTACAGAAAAACCACTTACAAGTAAATTATTTAAAACAAAACTGAAAAGACATCTTCAACAACGACCGTACTATACACTAGAGGAAATTTTCAAAGATGATCATATTCTTTCATAACCTAGTCAGTGCTTTTAATGTGTTTTTTTTTAATATGTGTGACGTTTTATTTTAAAAACTTTTATAAAATTTTAATGTGTGTTATATTTGTATTAATATTATATTATGACATAATGTATATATGTAATTTTATCTTTTCTGTAAAATACGTATAAACATGAAATAAATCTATCTATCTATCTATCTATATCTATCTATCTATCTATCTATCTATCTATCTATCTATCTAAATAATTTATGGTGGAATTTTTAATTTTGCGGCAAAAATTTCCTAATGTGGCAGTCTTAACCTCTGGCGTGGGTGATTAGCAATGCCAGCAAAAATAGACCGTTGTTAAATGAATAAACTAACTAACTAGCCATCTTTTATAAATATTTACTATTGCTTGTTTACCGACCCCCTTCTTTTGTTTGACTAGCTAATTTTTTCTAAAATTTGATGCGGTTTGAAAGAAATGCGTTTTTCAACATTTATTCTAAGGTTTGGTAATTTTTTGGCAAAAATATTTAGATTTCATCAAAAAGACAAAAAAAGAAAGAATGGTTTTTAGACAATAAAAACCTAATACTACTGGATAGTAGCGTTTTTAAAGATTTTTCTTTTTTCGTGCAAAAAAACACTTTGTCAAACATTGATTAAACTTTCAACAAAACTGTTAAAAAAATGCTGATAAAATACATGATAATAAAAGCCAAACTAGTATTGGCTTATATAGATCAAAACAAAGTTGACAATACTACTATATTTTCTAGAATATTAAGTAAGGCATTTAAAAAACTTAAATTCTTAAAAATAATACAATTAACGCTACTTTTTACTAAAATGTCTAAAAAAAAAATTCAATATTTTTTAGGACTTTGTTAGTTGTTTGATTTTTTTACTTAGCTTATTTGCACAAAAACAAGATAAATAATTTTCTTTATGTTTTTTCCATATATTTAAATAATTTTAAACTTTGCTAATTAGTTTATACTTATAAAAATTGTATTGCCGTGAACTGAATATGCAATCATTTTGAATAACAATTTAACAATTTATGGTGAGGCCACCAACATTTTAAAGCTTTTTTTAAACTAGCAAACTGTCAACTTGTACATTGCTTGCTTTAGAACTACTTCACAAATGTGTCAAAACATCCTGGCTTAGTAGTCAATATTATTATAAAAGTTTTAAGACAGTTGTTGGCAGCTTTGTTGGATATACACATAATCACATAACCACATACACATGTACACTTAATCAACATGAGTAGCAAATCACGTGATAATTTTTTTTCTACGATCTATATTGGAATTGAATAAGCAATAAATCTTATTACAATTTTAATATAATTTCTTATTTTTTTAAATAAATAATTAATTATTACAAGCAGCAACAAGCAATGTGCCACGCTATTAAGTATAATGTATTTTTTTATTTTACTGATAAAAATGTCATAACAAGTCATTTTACATTATTCATTCATAACTGTTTATCTAAATGTCATCAACTTGTATATACATATCGCTGACACTTTCAACGAGACAAATAAAAATCATATTTAATTAATCCATGTATCGAATAAGATAATAACTTGCGATAAATCTCCGCATTTCATATTATAACTAACACGTAATCCAACATATCCTTAACGTAATTATTTGCGCATTTAAGTAGACAAGAAAATGACACCTGTTGCAATTAGATGCATTCTGTATCACATTACTAGATACACATTATTTATTATAATAAGTAACAGCTAATTAAAATACTCATTATGTATATTTTATTAACGACGCAAATTTTATGGTGTTTTGTTGATAAAATTAAACCCATTTCTGAATTCAATTAACTATTAATGCATAAGACTAATGTTTATTAAAATACATTAAAATCTAATAAAATAATCTAGATTAATTTAATGGTATATCCCTATCGTAAATAACTAAAGCAGCCAATAATAAAACTATAACAAATCTTGCTTGTCTGATTCATTTATTCCTTCATTCAGGAACTGGATAAGTCGTAAAATCCAAGTTATAAATAATTGATTTATGCTATTACTAATGTTGATTATAAGTATTGATTTATTATTTAAAGAGCAATATTTAATATGCAAGTACATGATGATGCATTAAACGTGGTTTTTCTTTAATTAAAACCCATTACTACTAAGTTCGTTGCTTTCATAATTATAATCATAAAATAATCCTAGTTATTAAGTATTACCTAATAAATGATAACAATTTTTTAGCCGTTTCCTTTCCTTATATATTTAAAACCGATTTACGTGCATATATAAAAAAGTAATTGCTTGAATAATCGACGACGATATCTAGAATATTTACAGCATCATTATTTCGTTATAAAAAGTGTTTTTTTGAGGCGGTGTTAAATTTTGGGCAGGAAATGCCTTAAAAATTACCGTGTAATTAATTTCGACTAATATGCAATAATTAGGTTAGACACTAACATTTATTGGTGGTTTGCGGTTTGGTTTATCTCGAGCCACACACAGATTTATTTGTTGTGTCGGGCGGTGTTTTGTATCATTCAGAAACGTAAATGAGGTTCTAGTTGAAGATTGTTATAGCTAATTAGTTGGAGAATAAAGCAAAATATTATTACTTATATTAAATAAGCTTTATCTACTTTTATAGATAATGAAATTTCTATCAATATTTTAGTTAATCCAGTTTTAGTATTTTATTTATATTATTATATTGTTTTCAAATCTTTCATTGTTCAGTAATTTAAATAGTTTTTTTTTGTTTGTCATCGCATTCATCACGATTTCATTACGGGTAACGTTTTATAATGTAGTTATGCCTAATAAAGGCACAGAAAAGTATGTATATGTTTGGCTACTAAATTGTAATTTGAGTTTATTATATATAATGTTTGTTAACAATTTGTATTAATTCTGAGTTTTATTGATTATTTTTTAAATTGACACTTGTATTTTAAATTTATTTTTCAGATTTTTTTCAGGTTATAACTGAAGTGGGTTATCTCCAAAGCCATAGCTCCTTATTAAATATCCAATTGCGACTTATTTTAGAAACGTGTGTATTTTTGACAAATTAAATCAAACATAAAAATTTAAAATACCAACATTTTAATTAAAAGTTATAAATTATAAATTATCAATAGTCCAATTTTTAGTTTAGAAAAGAAACTCATCTTTTACTTAATAAAATAGCAAACTATTTATCAAATTACATGATAATTCTTGCAAAAATTTATAAAAAATGAATCCAAAAAGTTATTAATTGCAAATAAAACATAAAAAAAATATTTATTTTATAAAATTGTTTGTAGAAAATTCCATTTTCTTATAAAATGTATTAATAAAATTTATTTTTTGTGTTAAAATAAATTAAAAATAAAATTTTGAGCCATATAAAATTTCCTAAAAACGTTCTTAGAAGTTGGTATTAACTTTTTGAGGTTAGTATTGTCTAAGACATGTAAATAAATTTATGTGTTTTTGCAGTTGTAAGTGTCCAGATAGTATTCCAAGAACTAGGACAATTGTCGTTGTAAGTGTCTCACGTACGGCATATTTTCTAAAACATCAGGAAACATCAATTTCAGTTCACTTAGGTGCCAAGAGGTTTTTGGTAAAATGGCAAATAAAAAGATCTATCACTAAAAACTGTTTAAAGTTTAAAGCAAGTTTAAAGTTGCAGCTCATGTTACATTGCAACAGTCCAAAATCCACTAAATTTTATTAATACAAGTTTGAATTTGTTCTTAAAATATTTTTAAGTAATGAGAAAGTCACTAGTTCTAACAAACTCAAGCAAACAAGATGTAATAATCTTTTCTGATGCCAGGTTTGCTCCTATAAACAGTAAGAGAAAGAAGATGGTTTGTTTATGGTTAGTGTAAGTTTAAGCATTTTGTGTTGGAGTAAGTTGTCCATTTTCTGTCGTTGGTGCTGGTCGTTTCATTTACAACTTTTGAATTAAAACGTCCTAGCTTGAAGGCATTGCGTACTGGTTTACACCTGTTGCAAATAGCTCTGGTTAAATCATGTTTTTTACAAAAAACATATTTTGTGCTGCAAAGTGTTTTCTTGTTTTAAAAGTTTCTAAATCCTTTAATCTTGATAAGCAATTTAGTTGTTGTTAATTAAAAAAAACTACAATAAATTAAAGAAAAAGTTTGCTTGAAGTTTATTGTTAAGATCCAGTTTACAATTTTTAGCAATTATGTTGTGCCTGCTTAAACAGGTCATTTATTGTTATAGTACTAAATTTATGCATTTGTCCCAAGGCAAATGTAAAGTTCTGAATACTGTACGTTACCTTCCTACAAGCAAATTAACAAGTTCTGTCTATACTTCTTATTAAAGGTTTATTATTTTTTTTCATTTAAACACCGTTTATGTTCATGTTGTTGAAAGTTTTTGGTGATTCTAAAATTAAGAATATTTTGTTGCTACTCTCATACATGAGCATGGTATACATAGTTGATCTTATTTTAATGTTTCTTAGCAAGTTTTTTTACGTTGGATTTGAGTTTAGATTAGACAAAGATTCTTGTATTTATTTACCAAATAGATGTTAATTGGTTCCTAAAAAACATTCCGCAGTACAAAATTTCAATTTAAAACTGCATTCTGCGATGTGAACTAAACTATTGCAAATTAAAAAAAAACAGACCAACTAATTGTAAAATCAATGTTGCCAAATTCCTGTTTGAAAGTAAGGAAACTTAAAGCTAACTTCTAGATAAACAAATAAACTTAAAAGTTTATCAAGTTCACCGCATTTGTGCTTACGGAAAACAAACTAGTAGGTATCTCCGTTATCTTGCCAGTTATTAATGTCAATTAAATTATCGCAGTTACTGTTTGTAAGTAGTATAAAAGTTTGGTATGTACTCTATCAAAATATACGTAAATGCATTTTTCAACTAATAGAAAACTTAGGTTAATTTTGGTTTATTACTTGTTGACATTGACATTCTGATTGGCCTGGTTTTAGCGTAAAAACACTTGTTACCGGATTATGATGTAAGACAAATTTAAAATGTATTAAGTGTAAGTTAAAAACTATTTCAAAAAACGTTAAATAGCTAAGTGGTGTACTCTCAAAAACTTTGTTTTGCAAAATATTTAAAAATATATTTACTGTATAAAAGTTTGTGCAAAAAACATAAAATTTGTGCAATATTTTAATTTTTTTTTTTTTCAAAAATTGCTTTTTTAAAGATCAAAATTATTTTTAATAATTATGTTATTAATAAACAATAAGAAATTATTTAAATCAGATGCTCAAAGCAAATTTTATGCAAGCAATACATTGAAAAGCTTGTCTGATCACAAACTGATATCTAAAAAATGTTATGCGGCAACATCTTCTAACAAGTTGGGTAATTTATTTTGTACAAAATTTGCTAATCTTAACAACTACGGTTAGTCTGCAATTTGTTCTTGTAGGTTGATTGCAATACAAACAACATTTTTGCTTTTCAAAGTTAAAGAAAAATTATGCCCGTTTTGTCTACAATTGAAAATTTAAGAATGATAAGTCGGTAAAGAGCATTTTGTCAAAAATAAGTTTTTATCAAACTTATATTTTGTAAGGTAAACCTTCAAACTCATTGTTTAGTATAAAAATAAAGTATATTAAATGCTTGGTTTTGAAACTAGATGTTGCTAATGTATATCCTCAAATGAGAGTGATTAAGAAAACTTGGTATATTCTGGATACCTATTTTTTATTTTCATTTACTTATTGAGTTGAAATGGAGCCAAGTTGTGATATTGACAATACTCAAAGTACTGTAGAAATCAATGACAGTGACGCTAATCCTAATTAATTATAGTAAGTCTAGCGATATTTATAAGTAAAAGAGACAAATTTTTAAATTATTGAAAACTAAAAAAAAAACAATTTGGAAGATATTAAACCTAGAAATTTTTTTTTTTAATTAATTCTGAAAGTAGCAGTGAAAATGGTAGTGATAATAATAATAATACAAGATCAACAAAGAGATATAAACCAAAATAGGTCTGCTTCAATGTTTGCAAGGTTAATAATGTCATCAGCATATCATAAATTAATAAATCGGCTTCCGTTAATATTAATACCTTTTTCCTTTCAATCAATTTTCTTAAAGACATCTTCGAGTGTCAGAGTGAAGAGTTTTGGCGAGAAGGAATCACCTTGACTAGTTTTTTTGTATAGGTTATAGGTTGCCGTTGCATTCTCGTTACACTCTATTATTAAGTCGATAAACTATACTAAAGTAAAATTATAATAAATCTTAAAACAAAATAAATAAATTTGCAAAAAGAAAACATTGAAATACTTAGTGGCAATAATAACTAAATTTATTTATAAAAAAACTGCACAAAAACAGAAAAAAATATTACTGTGTTTTTTTTAATTAGTTAATAGTAGTTGTAGTGGGGGTACTTATGTTGGCTGGCGACGGCTGGCGGCTAGTCAGCGGCTGGGGGCGGTTCTTCATAATATTAGTGGTGTTGGAAGAGGGTGTAGGGCTCCAGTAAAAGGTCCGATGTTTATTGCACTCTCTTTATTATAAACCGTAACTTGTACATAATATTATCCCTTGATGGGAAACGGTAGCATACTTATGCTCCCCGTGTGTTTAACAATGTACGGTAAACTATCCGCTGAGCGATATAAAGAGCGACCGGGTCTTTTAAGTTTCCAAAATGGAACTGGCTATATTTCCGCGGACTATGCTGGAATTAAATTCTTTTTCCAAAAAAACTATACAACAAAGAGGATAAATGTATGTTGTTCTCATTTCTCTTATTTCTTGAAGAGTTCGTTAGTTGCATATCATTTATCCCCTACATTTAAATAATAAATTAATAATAAACATGTAAACGGCACTTTTGCACGTTACATTACCTTCTTTATCTACCCAAAAAAAAAAAAAAATCTCAAAACAAAAGAAGAACTACACAACTTTTTTTTTTAAATTTTTTTATTTTAGTTTTTAACATAATCTCTTTTTAGGTCTTTGACGTGCCATACGCCATAGATCGACCCGATACATCGGATAGTACGTAGGAATTATAACCTGCTCTTTTCTTTATCCGAGCTTCCACATATTTGGTAGCTAATTTTGCCGAAAAATATGCAGCACCATCAGAAAGCTCATAATTTTTTTTTATACAGTATTTCCTACTTGGTATTTCTTGTGGCGTCGTCTCAGATTATAGTTACGTGCATTTTTCTTATATGCTTTGTTTAACCGACCTCTCGCTATATCATTAAATTCTGACATCTTTTCCAACTGGGTTACTAATTACCGGCGATCTGTGAAATTGATTGGTAGATCATTTGCTGAAGCAGTATGCTGATCTCCTGAGTTATTCAGTTCTCTACCAAACGTAAGAAAAGAAGGAGTAAAACCCGTTGCCTCATGTTTTGCGGTCCAAATTGCAAATGCCAGCCTCTGCAAATCAACATCCCAATCGCGTTGACTATCTCTGAGGTGCGATGATATCATTGTTTTTAACTACCCTGTTGACTCTTTCAGTGGGGTTGGCTTGGGGGTGGTACAGAAGTGTAAAATGTATGCGCACTTTATATACTGGGTCGTCGTTAACGCGTTGGATCATGCTTTAATACCACTTATCGTGATTGTTTTTTGATATTGTGAGTACTCATATATCTACTGGGGCACGCGATAGAGCATCCGGAACCGTATGCTCATTCCCCTTTTGATGGCTAACATTAAATTTAATCTGCTGCAACTTCATCAACCAGCGACTCAAACGGCCGGCCGGTTCTTTGAAATTTAACAACCATGTTAAAGAATAGTGGTCCGTTTTTACATCAAATTACCATCGATATACGGTCTAAACTTTTCAATCGCAAATACTACCGCGAGGTACTCTAATTTCGTAACGGTATAATTCTTTTCCGCCGAGTTGATGGATCTACTCGCGTAAGCAATTACTTTATCTTTTTCATGGTGTTTTTGCGTTAACACAGCTCCCAGTCCTGTCTTTGAAGCGTCGGTTTTTACTGTAAATTTCTTTTTGAAATCGGGACAAGTTAAAATCGGTGCGATTACCAAACAGTTTTTCACGTCACTAAACGCGAATTTGGCTTGTTCAGACCATTTCCACTTATGCTTCTTGAGTAGCGAGGTAGTTAGTGGAGCTATACGCGAAAAATAATTTTCAATAAACCGTCGGTACCAGCTTGCAACTCCGATAAAACGTAACCTAAATATTTTAACTCCGTTCTTGCAAATTTGCATTTTTCCTTATTTAAAGTGAGTCCGGCAGTATATAGACGACTTAAAACTTTTTCAAAAACTTCCATGTGTGAATTGAACGATTCGGTAATAATTATTATATCGTCTAGATACACAAACACATCAGGTTCAAGATCTGCTCCAATTATACGGTTCACCAACCGTTGCCACGTGGCTCCACTGATATTCAAACCAAATGGGAATGTTTTAAAATGAAATAAACTCCTTTCTGGAATGGTAAAAGCGGTTATCTCTCTGCTAGCTTTTGCTAGAAGGACTTGCCAGTACGCCAACAAAATGTCTATGCTAGACGAAAATTTGGCATTACGCAAACTGTCTAAGATTGACGATACAAACGGTAGCGAATATGCGTCGCTTTTGCACATTTTATTAACTTTTCTAAAATCTATACAGAACTTATATGTATCATTTTGTTTTTTAATTAGTATTACCGGTGACGACCAGGAACCTCTGCTAGGTTCTATTACGTTTAAATATTAGTGGTGTTGGAAGAGGGTGTAGGGGGCCAGTAAAAGGTCCAATGTTTAATGCACTTTCTTTATTAAAAACCGTAACTTAATATTATCCCTTGATGGGAAACGGTAGCAAACTTATGCTCCCCGTGTGTTTAACAATGTACGGTAAACTATCCGCTGAGCGATATAAAGAGCGACCGGGTCTTTTACGTTTCCAAAATGGAACTGGCTATATTTCCGCGGACTATGCTGAAATTAAATTCTTTTTGCAAAAAAACTATACAACAAATAAGATACATGTATGTTGTTCTTATTTCTCTTATTTCTTAAAGAGTTCGTTGCATACCATTTATCCCCTACATTTAAATAACAAATTAATAATAAACATGTAAACGGCACTTTGCCCGTTACATAGTACCAGTTTATCTCAATGTTTATCAAAACTTTTCGAACATCAAAGTAAATAGCAAACATTAAATTGTTTGTATTATTATTAGTTTATTTATCGGTTCATGAGAGTATAAAAATTTAAAAAAAATCTACGGTTTTTTTAGCTTTTTGTCGGTTTTTAACTTTGACTTTAAAAAACCGCATTTTAGGTTCAAAAATCGCAATTTTGACGCAAAAAAAAACTAATAAAATCAATAAATTTTTTGTAGTTTACAATTTTGTTGGCATTTTGAGTTTACATCCTGTCTAAACGCTACAAACTAAAAAAAAATGATTTTTTTGATTTCAGTGGTTTGAATTTTTATATTTTTTTACTATCAAAGTTAACGTATTTTGATGTAAGTTAGTTAAAAAATATAAATTTGCTTTGTGTATTTAAGTTTTAAGGGTTTAAAGTTTAAAAAAACTGTAAAAATGCGTTCAGAGGAACTATACATCAAATATTATTAAAAAAAATATTTTGCAAACATCTTTACATGGAAAATAGTCGGTTCCGTTCTCATCGGCCGTAGAAAAATTAAACTACATTTTTATATTTGTTAAAGAGGTTCCTCTGAGCGCTGCTAAACCTGTATTTGTAAGAGTTTATGTTGAAAAATAGACTTTTTTGCAGTTTTTTTGAATTTTAGACAATAATCCAAATACACAAAACAAATTTATATTTTGTAACTAATTTACATCAACATATAACGTCAACATAGACTGTTAAAAAATTACAAAAATGCTCTTTTTTGCCAAGACCACTGAGAGCGCAAAAAAATGGTGTTTTAGGTTTTGCGACGTATAAACAGAGTGTTAATTTCACTAACCAATTTTGTTTGCGTTAAAATTGCGGTTTTTAAACGATAACTGCAATTTTCCAAAATTAAAGTAAAAAAACTAAAAAAAATTGTAGAATTTTTTTTAAAGTATCATTTTTTCGTAAACCTATAAGTATATAAGTAGACAACTAATAAGTTATAGAAACAAAAAAAAAACTAAAACAAGTTTCTCGACGCCTCATTCTGGTCCATTTGAAATAGAATTGCCCATATTTAGTTTTTAAGGTATCATCATTCTTAGATTTTTAATTGTGTGCAAACTACAAAAATTAATCTGTTTAATAAATAAATTCAAATATGTTAGTTTTTATGGAAGATCAATTAAAACAGATAATTTTATGTGTAAAAACATCTTTTTACTAAAAAAACTGCTGTAAATAGTTTAAATGATAGTTAATAAGACTTTTGATATCGTTTATACAAAACTGGTTGGTTGTTTAACATTTTTTTCAGTTAGTTTAAGAATTACGTTTCAAATATGTCTTTTTGTTTGGAATTATAGCAGTTATATACTAAAACAAAACATTTACCAAAATAAAACTCTTAAACTCTTAAAAAAATTATCAAATCATTTACTAATCAAATTGATCCTTATTTAGAATCGTTATTTTACTGATTATTCACTTGGTTCAATTTTGTAATTTCAACAAGTATTTTTTTTTCAACAATTTCAAAAATGTTGCAATCTTTTAATGTGTTGCGGGAAGCAGTAAATCTACCAAACATAAACGTTGTGTATTAATTAAACACTGATTCAATTTGAAACGGTTATTGCTCTTTGTCGCCAAATTTTATAAACGTTATCGTCTGCTGCTAGTTTATGAAACAGCGTCAGTGTAATACTGCAAAAAAAGGAACTGTTTTCTAACTTCAGCTACGGCTCGTTATTGTTTTTACCTGATGTTCTATAAATGCAAGTTTATGTACTACACAAATTATTATATTTTTTTGTTTGTCTAAAAAACAGTTTTTTTGTTCGTATTTAAGATTGGAAATTAATATTTTGCGGCCCAAAGCAAAAAAATGATATCCAGGATCCAAATATTATTGATAATGAAAGTCTTATTACCAATGTGTGATTTAATTAACACAATATTTCAGATACTTTTGTTAATGCATAGTTAATTGCTTTTTACTGTTGTACTATAAAAGCTTAACAATTTGTATTAGTTGTTCTGTAACTCCAAAACTTAAATTGCCAGTGCATGGTTCTCTGCGCCTTTTACGTACAAGGCTTCAATGTATTTCAATTTAATGATTTTAGCATTAAGAAATATTTGATGATTTTCAATCAAACGATTTGAATTTAGTAAGTTTTTTATATGATACCACAAACAGTACTGTTTGAGACGGTGCTGTTCTAACTTGTTCCTTGTTCAGTATATATTTGTAATATTTAGTTTACGGCTAATTATATTTTTGACTTTTGAAAAGTTTTTGTTAGCCGGATTTTTTGTTGTTTATATTGCTGCTTTCCAAATCAAAGTCCAGTTTATTTATTGATAAATTTATTCGCATGTTATAAATTTCTTTTAATTCATTTTATATCAAATCGTAATGTTTTTAATAATAATATTTTTAATAAAATTTAGTTTTTGAGCTGTATTGGGCAAAATTGATGTAATAGTTAGATGATTTTTTGTAAAATTTCTTGTACAACAAAAAAAACGCACACATCTATGTTGCAACATTTTTTTTGATTTGAGGCATAGTCATGCTTCTACAAGGATTCTCGCAGTGGTTGTGCTGAAATTATTGATGTTGAAACTTTAAGCAAAAGATATCAAGTATTGCTGTGAAGTTAACGTAGTTTGTTTAAAAGGCTAACCAAACAAAAAACCGTAATAAATACTGCTATAAATTAACGACCTAAAAACTTTTTGTTGTTGACTGTAGATTTATTACTTGTTTTTAATGGTAATATCTATTATGACTTTTTTTTCAATGACAAAACAACATTTTTATAGTGCCATGCTATAAATTTGGCGTAGGCGCTTCTTTTTGTATGTTTTTTGGTGTAAAATAATTCTTGCATAAACATACGGGACTTAAACGTGGTATTATATACCGTTGAAAAACTAAATTAAACTAAAACTTAATTGGTTTACTAGTGTTTTGCATAGATGTCTGCATAACAAAATCTGTTTGACATATTAGGTATTGCCACTGCTTGTAATCAAACTTGCCTGCGTAACAGTTCTTGCACTAAAGCATAGCGTGCTGCTTATTTGCATATATTTGTTAACCATTTTTAATTTAATATTATAACGTATTAGCTGCTAAATGTAAAAGAACACTAAGATCTTGTAAATTATTTTTTATGAAAAAAAATTTACCCTAAACAAAATTTAACAAAAAATTTATTAAATTTTTTTTTTAATAAAAAGTTGTCATTCCACAATAAGTGGAGTACTCATAAACTTGCCTAGGCACGCTAGAAATCAAATTGATTATTTCTGCTTGAGGGATTAAATTTCAACTTTACTAAATACGCATCTAAATATCAAGTGAAACAAGTAAGGATGACTGAAGATAGTTAATTTTACACGTGTTTAATACATTACAGGTCATAAAAATTAGAAATGTATAGAAGTAAATTAAAATTAGATAGTTTAACTTTAGTAAATTTTTTTCAACTTTTTCCATTTAGTCATTAATGTTGGATTTAGAACCGATATATTGTAGAAATTAGAGATTAATATTTTAAAAATACACAAAAAAAAACTTTTTCCATAAACCATATGACATACATACCAGAAATAGTAAAATTCTTTGTTTTTCACGACAACGTTCATCGTCGGCATACAAACAAAATTTTGATTTGTTGTTAAAGACAATTTTTCTTCATTGTTTGACCTATTGTAGTTTTTTATTGCATCAATTTCAGACGGTACTTTTTATGGTAAAGAGTTACAAGCACACAAAACAAAAATGGCGGTACGACTTGAAACCAATTAATTATTTTTTTTGCTAAATTAATTAAACAAAGATTCTTTAGTTTGTTAATCTTTTCTTATTGCTCTTGTTTCTAAAAATCGGGCCCGGAAAGTGACAAGCTTCACGTTCTGCAATGATTCTAGAACATCCAGGTAAAAATTCTTTAAAAGTATACTTTACATATGCATGGGCTTTTAAAACAAGTAACTTCGCTAACTCTAGCCTTGTAAAACTATGTTTTTAATTTTATTAAGTATATAATAGATCAATATTTGATTTGATAACAAAACTTTGGTTCACAACTTACTTGGTTAAACTAGCGTGACTACAGTAAACGTAATTTTATCAGTAAAAATTGTTTCAACAAGTAGTGCTAATGCAAGTATTCTAAGCTGTCAGTGTTAATAGTGTAGACCCAATGCATTTTTTTATGGGTTTCAATCTCACATAATCTTTTTTAGAACAATCATGTTGTTGACTTGGTTTCAAAAGTATCTATAAAATTTGAATTTTTTAATAGACAAAAAAAGTTCTTTACTTTTGTTCATCTTTTACATACATATTAAACTTATATTTGTTTTTGTATGGAATATTGCTTTCAAGTATGAGAAGGAGTATTGAAAACTACACTTTTTGTTCTAGTTTTGATTAAGTCGTTTATGCTTTGTATTCTTGTTATCATATTGTCTACGTAGAAGTTATAAGTACTTGTTTTGTCATAATATATTAGTTTTCTTTTAACTTGGGTAATTTTTGAAGATATTTAGTTTTATTTAGTTTTGCTTGCATGGGAGTTTAACAAACAAAAAATGTCTTTCTCATGTTGATAACTATAACTATTTTGATTTTTTTTTCATACAATATAATCTTTAATTTAGTTATTCTTTAAGTTTGTTTGTCTAAATTTAAGTTATTTATATGACATTTAATATTGTCGTAAGTTTAGTGTAATGTTTTCTGGAACAATCTAAAACTAGTTTGCTTTATAGAATAATATATTGCTATTATTATGTCTCTAAAAATGTTACAAATTAGCTAATTTCAAATAAATTTAACAAAATTGTTTCATCAAATTTGTTTGTAGCAAGTGCACTTTAGAACCTAAATCTAATAATACTCCTACTATATGTTTAATCATCAGTCATATAAGTAATAATATTACTTCAACAATATTGCTTGTTGTGGTTGTACTGTTGATTAAGAGCAATATAAATAGTTGAATTGTTTTCTTTTAATTGTCTTTCAAATGTAACAACATGTGATGTAATTTATTACATTTTCTAAATTTTAATGATTTGCAGTTTTGAGCATTATGGTTTGATTTTGTCAATTTATTTTATTGTTTTTTTGTAAGCACAAGTGAACAAGGCGCATTTAATGATTTTCTAACATTTTATTACTCATTTCGTAGAGTTAACTAACAGATTTTTTGTAATTTTGTTCTTTTGTTGCGCTATTTTATTTATTTTTTGAGCATTTCTGCATTTATTTTCACCATTTTATTATAATTTTTTAATCTTTTTGGTGATTATTTTGTGTAGTTTATTCAATTTCTAATATATATTGTAAATAATTGTTGTTTAATTAGATGTTTTATTATTTGTTGAGCATGTACACGCTGTGTAGATTTATTCATCAATGCTCATATTGCTTTATACAAAGCTTTTTAATCTAACGGTTAGTTAAAAACTTTTTTGATATTGCAATTAAAAATTGCTTGTGTACTTTTATAACATTCTTTTAATAAATTCAACACTAGTAATTTTAATTGAGACGTAATTTTATTACTGGTTGCTTGATTAGATGGCGCTTTTATTTTTGCTTCTGCTTTAAATACTAATACCAGTAGTACTTCTCTTAGTTTGTGGTGTTCTGCATGTAAATCTTTAACTGATTTCGTAATCTCTTGAAATTCATTTTGCTCTTCTTCTGATTGCGCAAACAATTTGATTATAGTTTTGCATAAATCAAGAAGAAACTTTAAACTAAGAAAGGATGCAGTACAGTTAAATCTTTACACGCACAGTCTACGGCACTTGATAAATGTTGTATTTTATGTGAGTCACGTACACTAGTGTTTCAGGGTATGCACCTATCATCAGTGTGTATAACAATGCAAAATAACTATTGTCGGATCAATTGTATATTTCTATCCCCTTTAAAGAATTAAGAAAATTAATGATCTGCAAACTGTTTATATGTTATACCGTTTTAATAATTTAGCTTCAATTACAAGTTTTGTATTTTTTATAAAAGCATATATTATTTAATTTAAATCAAAAAATAATCATACTATTATCAATTTTATGTTACTCTGTGAATGTTAAATGAATGTTGTTCTAGTTTATATAATAAACACTTAATAGTTCCAGCCCAGCTAAATAACTAATTATGAGTGAAGCCGGAAAAAATGAAGACGGCAACGAATTTGTTAGCGAGGCAGAAAGTCTTGCGGGCTTGCAAATAGAATCATCAGAACAACTTTCACAATTATCTGATATGTGGTGTCAGAATAGCAATATCAGCAAAGATATAATTCTCTCAACAAAAACTGGGTTTATTATTAAATCCAACAACAACAAAACAATTACCTGGGACTTGTACAGCAACTTAAACTATCTAAAGTTTTGAAATGATTTTAAAAAACTACTGCTACAAAAACAACACTTAACAAAACGCCTCTGCCATTGTACTCAGCTGTTATCACATCAGTTGCTTAAGAAATAACCGATGATAAAATGAACAAAGTTCTTCAAACAAATAATTTAGATAATTGTTATTGTAAGAGAACAACTTCAAGACTGACTGGCATTTCCACACATAAAATGAAAATTATTACTGCTGATGTACAAGCTTACCAAACCCATCTACAGCACGGAGTCTTTTATAAAAACAAATATTTTGCTATGTATGAAAACTTTGCTCCAGCACCAATTCCTGTTCTCTGTAGCAAATGCAGTTATTTTGAACATACCACGGACATATGCACAGCTCTTCCAAATGCAGCAAATGTGGAGGTAGCCATAAAACATCTAGCTGCACAACTACTAACCTCCCAAAATGCTCCTCATGTAAAAACGAAGGTCACAAAGCATGGTCCCTTAAATGCAATAAGAGGCCCACAGCTCCGATTAATGGAATTCCAAATATCAAAATAAAATCCGCAAACAAGAGATCTGAAGAAATAAACTCTCAAATAACACAATCATTAAGAATTCATTCACCAGTTACTGTTCACAATCATATCATTGACAAATATGTAAGTAAAATCAATTTCCCCAAAATTACTGACAGACAATCACTCATTCAAAAGTTGAAAAGTATATTAATTCAATTCTACAACTCAGATCAATCTTCTCCCACTTCCCCTATAGGAAACGTTCAAGTCACCATTACCCAAACTCAAAACGCCTAGCCTAAATTATTTTTATTCCAACAATCCTATATTATAAAAACCTTTCTCCCTAGTAATAACATTTTCTGTGCTTTGTTTGTTGAAACCAAATCTCCAAATCCCATTTTATTCCAAAATTGGTCAATTATCCAAAACCCTGCAAACATAGCCATCTATTGGAATGAGAAAAAAAAAAACCTCCAAGCATTAATAATTCGCTTAATGACTGCATCCACTTTTCAATTCCTTTACTTCAGGAGAGACTCCACATATTCCTTGTTTACATCCATCCAACCTCCATTATTGAAGATAATATTTTTGTTAAAGCTTCATTATATCCTCACTTTAATATTGTGGGTGACTTTAACCTAAATCCAAAAAAATCCCGCTCCGACAATTCCTATCAAACTCGGATTTTTCTAGAATAAACACTCCACCAACGTTTATTATGAACGATAATCAAAGCACAACACCTGATATTTTCCTTTGTTTGTTCAGTGTAAAACCCTTTATCCATTCTATTAATGTTATTCCTGATCTTTGTTAGGACCATATGGCAATTACATTCAGTATTGACATCCAAATACTTCCCTCTTCTAAAGAGTTTGTCTACAATCTGAACATGAGTAATATACTTAAAATAAACCAAAAACTTTTTTCATTTACTTGATCCCATTTAAATATATCACCCACCATTATTGCACTATTTTTCAAACTGATAGCATCATCAATTCAGAGGCATACCCCTAAAACATAAAAATCATATTATAATTATTTCTCCATTCATCTTAAGGCTTATTTTATTATAAAAGAAAACTATATCGCAAACGCAGAATTACAAATGACAGAACATTAAAGAGACAATTTAATGAAAAATATACATGGCTTAGTTCTTTAGTACAGACTAGACAAAGGAAAAAACTATTTTCAAGAAATTAAGAAACTGACAAAACACAAATGGACATCGTATATACATTCAATAACAGACCCAGTTTCTAACAATACTTTTTCATCAGACATTGACATTGCAAATACTTTTCAAAAACACTTTAATAACGCATTTGCTTTTCCTAATTGTGACAGAACTAATTTAAAAAACGTAAATATGTGGTACGACTCATTTTGCAAACAAACTTTCAAAACTCCTTTGGACGAAACAATAGACGAAGACAATTATTACGATATATTAAATAAAGGTAAAAATTCCACACCAGGGTATGACTTACCAACTAGGAAAATTTTAAAACAGTTGAATAAAAATGTGCTTGACTATATAATTCAAATCTTTAATTTTTGTCTTACAAACCAATATTTTCCTAATTAATAGAAAATGGGAACAATAGTTTGTATCCCTAAAATTGATGCAAACCTATCCTATCCAGCTAGCTACCGTCCAATACTATACTTAGAGTTCTTGGTAAAATATTTGAATGTGTATTGCAAAACAAACTCCTTACGTACTTACACAATAAAATACCAGTTACACATTTTAGTTTTGTAAAAAGTAGAAGTACAAGTCATCCTTTAACCATCTTTACATCTAATATCCAAACATCTCACCTTGAAGGCAAACACTCGGGCATTTTTTTTATAGACATAAACAAGGCATTCGGCTCTGTCTGGCATAGAGATCTCCTTTTTAAACTGTCAGTACTGAAAGTGCCTAATCATCTAATCAAAATAATAATTGGGTTCCTTAATGACCAAACCATTAAAGTTCAAATATGTAATACATTTTTAAATTTCTTTATTCCTCAGCAAGGTGTTCCGCAAGGATCTTTGCTGTCTCCTCATCTGTACAATATTTTTTGCTCCAATATATACAGCTCTAACCCAACTCACTTTAACCCAAATTCCTACATCCTGCAATACGCCGACGATACAACACTAGTTTCCCATGCTACATCTTTAAAGCAGGCAATGGAACAACTGCAATCTTTGCTAGAAAACATACAAACATGGTTTAATAAATGGCGGCTTTTTGCAAATCCTTTAAAAACCCAATTATTAATTCCTTATCACAAAATCCATGAAAATTTCCCCAATATTCAAATGAACCAACAATCCTTAGGCCCATCCCAAATATGTAAATACCTAGGAGTTAATTTTGATCCAAAGCTAAGTTTTAAATTTCATACCAGCTTTATTGAAGCCAAAGTTAAAACTCGAGCAAAACACTTCCGATTTCTCACCTATAAAAACAATAGAATTAATATTAGATGTGCTACGCATATCTCACAACAACTATTTGTCGCCCAATCCTTGACTGCGCTTCTATAATATTCTTAAATTCCAACAATCCCACATTCAATCATCTATTTATAGCTGAAAGAGCACCGTCCGAACCATAACTAAAATCCGACAACCCAATAATTCTCTCCACAATCCTTCAAACGACATTCTTTATAAAAAATACAATGTTATCCCGCTTCCCGAGAGACTCCAAAAACTTCAAACTAAATTTGCAAATAAGACAGATAACAGAAATGTTTTAAATAATCTCAAAATTCCTAGAAACCCTTTGATTCCTGCAAGGTAGAAAAAACCGGCCCTGTCTCTGTACCAACAAATTCTGACTCTTGCCAACGACAACAACTGACTGACAATATTACGCTACATTAGTCATTATCATACTTCACACTTTATGCATCTTTTTTTCTTCTTTTTTTATAAAGTTTAAACAATTTCATTTTATTTCTTTGGCCGAATGACCACGGTCGATAGCCAATTGTACAAAACACCAATTTATATTTAATTTACTATGTATGTTTATTAATTATCTTTGTAACTTTATTTGTGCAATAAAAATGTTATATATGTTATGAAAAAATGTATGTGCCTACCTTTATAAATCTCAAAAAACCATTTAAATATTTTTTTTTGAATCATATAAATCGGTTAAAAAATAACGGAGTTATTTAGCCGTACGTTTTTTGTCTAACACCCTGTATATAACAAAAAAAATATTTAATTTTTATTTATTAATAAATATGTAATAAGAACACAATTAATTGAATTATTATTAAAATTTCTCTATCAACTCTATAATATACTACAACAAGAAATGTAATTGTAGCAAAGTTATGCATCTTTTAAATTAAATATACCATAACCTATCAGAATAAGCTACCACAAACATTAAATGGGAAATCATTTAATCTTATAATATTTGCAAATCAGAAACGTGCACACATGTTTAGATACACCTCATTCTAAATTATATGGATAAAACCAACAATGCAACTAACATCATGCACTTCGCATCGCATTACATTATTTTGGTAATAGAATAGTTGCAATCACAAAAACAAAACGTGCTTTATTGGAATCGTAATTTAATGATACAATTAAATGCAAAAAGAAAATTGTTTAATATCCTCATTGTTTCATGTTTATTTATGTCCAACCAGAAATAATTACGAATGTAATACGTATAGTGGTTTTATATATCAAGGTCCATTATCATCACACCTAACTTAATATCACGAAGACATTTCAATCTTTGAACTTGAGAAATGTGTGGACTCATGGTACGTAATGCTATGGTCGTGTCCATGACAGGTACACAATGGACAACGCACAAGAACAATACTATGGTGACTAGCATTATATGTGCCACTCTTTCTATATTGGCTTCTCTCATAACATGCATATTTGTCTAATTAACTTAAACCTTTTGTATGGATAGCAATGCCTAGAGGTACTTCGACGTATTCTCTCAGTTACTATAATTACATTTCAATCATATTACTTATCTTATTGGGAATTTCATAATTAAAATCTTCATTAATATTAATATCATCCATATAATTAATTTTATATTAAAAATTAGCTACGCATATAAAACGACCTTGCCCTACACCACCTCAGGCTGAAAGTGAATCAATGCATATGGTGTTATCCTTTTTGTAAATGTCATTGAATATTTTATATTCTCATCTTAAAAATGTGTGACGTCTCGGTTTGAAAGCGAAAGAACACCGAAATAAAAACAATTCAACTTAATTAAGAACGAGAGGGGAATTTTTAATTACAAGGTTGTAACATTTATGTACAGCACAGAAAAAAAACTGTTAATTATTTGTTTTTATATTACACACTAATGTTGTAGTTCTAAATTGGTCGTTGTAAAATTAACAATTTTAACACGTTTTTTATATGTGTTTTACAAGCATCTAAAACACAAACATGTTGTGGGAGCTACTTATTCATCGTAAAAATGAAAGAAATGGGTAATAAAACCTGTTGCTATTGCGTTGGCGAGTTGACACAGCTCCATCATGATATATATCAAATGGGTTAACCGTGAAACTTCTTACTTGTTGCATGGGAAAGCGGCAAATATCACACGGGCCCCATCTTATATATAAATCAGCTGCAGGACCTTTTACGTGGTTAGAAAATGTAATATTATGGGATCGTTTTAAAAGAGTTATATTGTTGGTGCTAGTTTTAACAGATTTTGCAGATAGATAATATGTCAATGAATTGAATTTTCATGAATTGCTTTATTAGATTAAAAATGATCTATTGTAGGTGCGCATCCCATGTTTTGATGTTATTATAACTGGCATTCAATAATATCTTATATTTTCTAAATTAATTATTTTTTATATACACTTTCCATCTCCTTTTCAGTAAAGCTTTCTTCATCATTACGTAGTACTATCATGACATCTTTTTATGTCACGTATTCTGAAGTACCACATTTCTGGTTTTACCATCACTTTTAATTAGTATTGAACACTTGCCAATATATATATTTTTTAATTTTCTTGGAAGAAAGCTACAAGTTGCATCTAATCATGTGAATTCTCATCATTTTGTATATAAAGATTTTTTTTTGTTTTAATAATATTACTTATACAATTTACTTACATTGAATATTAAATAAAATTATAGATTAAAATAGGTATTTTTATTTACTTATTCATCCAATTATACTTTATTACTATATATTTATATTCTTGGTTTCTTAAACTATTATATACTGAATACATGTTGGGTGGTATGAATTGAATGAGACAAGTTATTAATTTTCTCAATAAATTACACTAAAAATATCTATTGGTTGTAGATTTAGTACATACAAACTACTTGTTTTCAACTGACACCACCTTAAAGTATTCAAATAATTTCACTATATTTTATGTATACAAAAATTTATTGCGTTTGATGTATCTTTGTAGTGTTATTGTCTGTTATTAAATTTATATTTTATTTGCCGCAAAATCTACAAAAATATTTATAGCAAGGTTAGCTTTGTTATTATAATTGCGGTTTTCAATTCAAAATTCAAATTGCAATTTTTGTAAAGTTTAAGATAATTTAACTTACACCAATCATGCAATGAACAAAGAAACTTTTTAAATTTCAAATAATTTTAAAATCAATAAATTTTACTTTTTTAAAAATTAACTAAAATTACAAACTATTCAATTTTTAATATAAAAAATAACTTAATTTGTTTTTTAATTTTTTTTTTTTTTTAAATTTTTCTAAATTGTAACACATCTAATAGTTGAGAGAATTGCCGGGCTTAGTCGCCCAGTCCTGTTGTGGTGCAACTAGTAGTATTGTTATGGAAAAATATTAAATCATATCACATCTACGAGAATATCGATGAACCTTTCCCTCTAGAAAAATATTGATTCGTACAGCGCCGTTTTTAAATTAAAATTGTTTCTTATAGAACAAAACGCCAACCAACTCAATATCCAAACGATAAGACTTTAGTCATCACTCTTTTTATATATTGAACTACATACAATATTCTATGTCTTTATGTTTTTGGTTATAAATTTGAAGTTACATTTAACGAGTAAAAAATTAATAAGAAACTGATTAAAATCGTCATTTTTTTTAAATTAATTGCAAAGGAACGAATAAGTCAATTTTTACAAATTTGAAGACACACATTGTACTTTCTTCTACAACGTGTGAAAATTTTATTCAATTATATTCAGGCGTTTTCTTGCTGAGTTGGATGCTGTTTACCCTTATAATAGCGCAACTATTCTTCCTCTTTAATGTTTTTAAAAATAGTACATAATCAATAACGCATTTAACTCATTTAAAGTAAATGCCGATCTTGCTTTTCCAACTAGAGATTTAGTCGTCGTTAAACAGATTTACGCACTGCATTGAAACACTTTAAGTTTCCAGTTGTTAGTAAGACAACTTTTGCAAAAATTTCATCTGTGTTAACTTCTAAACTTTTAAACTTTTTAAACAATAAACTGCACACAAGTTAAATTTGAAAATCTTGTTGCTCATGTAACATGTTTTATCCAATCAATCTATTTTTTTTTTTAATTGTAAGTTTAAATATTATAGTTTTTCAAATATTAGAAATGTAAGCCAGAGCTACATCATGCATATTATTATCCAACTGCACTTAGCTTGTTTAAACTGTTGCATAAAATTTTTTTGTAGATTTACCATTTAAACAATTAGGCAAACAAAATGGTAAAACAATCATTCATAATGCCTGTCAATACAATAATTAAAAACTCAATTTGAAAAATTGTAAAAATTAATAATCTATTACGACAAAAACAAGCTTTGCCTGTAAAAATATGTTCTAAGTTTACTTAAAAATTAAGTTTGTTTTGTGTACAAACTATCTAAAGCCTTCCACGTTTTTTTTGCTTGTTTAAAAAATCTAAATTTCTTGAAAATTTTGATGCTAATAATAATAAACTTTGAATTAGCACTAACGCATCTTGGCGCATTTTAAATAAGTGTAACTATTGTGAAACTAAAATTGCTTACTAATAATTAACTATACAGTCAGTAGTTGATACACCAGAATAATGTATTATATAATAATTTTGATAAGTAAAAAGATTTTCCGTTTGATTTGGTGTTCTGTAAATAAGTAGTTGTAGTTTGTAACTCAGTATACTAAATAGCGCATGTTAGTAGAAATAAATTTTCTTTTTTGACTTGAAAAATGCTCATGAAATTAATGTTTTTTGCAGCTATAAAGCAACAGCATTGGTCATAGACTTACGATTGCTTAAACTTTTTTAACAGAAAGTTTTTGTAGTTAAAGCAAGTGCTACACAAATAACTATAAAATAAATATAAAATGCATACCAAAATAAATGTATTATTTCATAAATAAATATTAAGTGTCTGTATCGTAGAAGCATTTATATATAAATATTGTGCGGAAATTTAGTTATAAACCAACCAGCTTTCTTTTTGCATGTCAAACTTTATTGTTCAAACAGGTTGTTTACGGTTATCACCAACATATATACTATTAAATTTATTGTCATTGCTTGACTTAGAATTTGAGTTGATAAATGTTTGGGGTGCTCACCTGGCTGCAATCTGTAAAAATTTTAGTGAAAGGAGGATGCTAAAAAAATAGTCCTGACAGCTTGTTGATGAGCAGAAGTTGTTAAGAGCGGATTTCTCTGCATTCTATTCTTTTATATTAGGTTAAGTTAATTAATATTTATTGAAATGTGACCTAAAAAAATGTTTGTGCAAAAACGTAGTCTTCACTCGAAAATAGTAGTAGTTACCAAGAACAATGAGCAATTAACCAAGAATTGGTGCTGCTTTGTGCGGATGTGTTTATTATCTGTATTTCTTGTTCTTATGTTAGTTTAAGTTAATAAACCTTTGTTAGGCACTCAAGGTGTGGCTTCAAAAAGTTACAGTGCAAAGGTATGAAGTACGCCTGGACGATGGATAATACTAAATTAGTTGATTTTACGATGACGCGACGTTTGACCAGAAAGAACTCATCAAGACTTGCAAAGGCCTATGCGCAAACGCAACTAAACTACGGTTTGCGCCTAACAATAAAATCCGCAAACTTTGTTTCATGTGATCCAGGTTAAAGAAAGGTTTTTAATGTCTAGAACAGAATAAATCTCTTTCTTTATGATTGAAGAAAAGTTTTATTACCACTATCTTTGCTTTGATTGTTTTATTGATTTTATAAAAACTTTCAAATAATCAAAAAAAAATAATTTTTTTAATACTAAAAAGAATGGATTAGCTTTCAAGAAAATAAGGTTTTTCTTTTTTTGCACTAAAAAAAACTGAATTAAATTTTTACTCTATTTATGATTGAAACCGTAGTAGCACGTTTCAGCTGATACAAATTTACTAATTCAAAAAAAAGTCTACTACCATTAATATTTAATCGACTCTCATTGTGGATCTTAGCAACAGGCCATAAAAGTCTACAGATGCAATTTGATTAAGCTCTGAGGCAATGGTTGGTCTTTTGCCATATTTTACAAAACTTTAGTACCTTGCATAGCAAGCCAATATAAATCTTTGCGGATAGTACATTACGTTTTGTAAATATCATACTTATCAAAGTACACATTGATAAGCAATAACAATAGGTTTAACTTTATCCTTAAGAATACATAATCAATAAGACAATTTATCATTAAAACAAGTTTATAATAGCTGATTATAAATAATTAATTTTGAATTCAAACTTTGGTCTGATAACAAAAAATTATTTATAGGCAATAACGACACTTTATAAGCTACCAAGAAATCGAACTAAAAAAACTAGTGAAAACGAGGCATATCAATAAAGACACATGGATCAAGTTTCTTAAAGCACTATACAACACATATACAGACACAGAAGAACAACAACAAAAAATCACCATAACAACGGATGATGAGATGACTACCAACGAGACCAAAATTACGGAGGAAATCAAGAAACTGAAAAACCAAAAAACAATGAGACCAGATAGAATCAGCAATGAATTGCTAAATTATGGAGGTCTGGCATTATCACAGCAAATTACCTAGCTAATAATCAAAATATTAACTAAACACACAATACCCAACGACTAGAGACTAAGCACTCTAATATTAATGTTCAAAAAGGGTAATAGAGAGGAGCCCAGCAATTACAGAGGTATAAATCTACTAATCACCGTACTTAAACTAACATCCAAATTAATTGCAGGCAAAATAATAAAGAACACCAACTTATCCGATAACAACAGAGTTTCCTGAGTGGAAGATCCTGTACCATTGTTTGTACTACGCCAGTTAAAACAAACGCCTTAGAATGAAACTGACCGGCGCACAGTGAGGCAAAACACACATTTTGTTGGCCAAAATTCTGAAACTTATGAAATTGATCCAAATGAAGCTGGTGAATATAGAAAAAATAATGAAAAAAATTTGATTGATAAATTGTGGTTGATTTTTAAGGGATGGAAATCAAAGTTGCAGAGTAAAATTCTATAACTTATGAAACTGATCCAAATTAAGCTGTGAATTACAAGAAAAATAATTTAAAAAATTTAATTGAAAAATTGGGGTGGTTTTTAAGGAATGGAAATTGAAGTTGCGGAGTAAAATTCTGTAACATATGAAACTGGTCCAAATTAAGCTGTTGATTACAGAAAAAATAATTTTAAAATTTTTATTGATAAATTGGGGTGGTTTTTAAAAGGTGAAAATCAAATTAGAAGAGTAAAATTCAAAAACATTGGATTTGACCCTTAGGTTAATGGAAAAATAGTGACCAAAATCTCTAAAGTAAAACAGGGGAGTTTTTAGAATGAGATAACCAAAATTCATAATTAAAATCTTGCAACTTTGGATAAAAATAAAATTTACCATCAATTTTATACCTTCTGATTAAGATTTTTTTTTCTGAAGCATCTTTACCTGACATACATTCCCGCTTTGGTGAAAATGACTTTTTTTACAAATTTCTGTAACTAGTTGCAAGTCTTGGAGAAGTGGTTGTAATTTCTTTCAATACTTTTGATGCATCCTTTTATCCTAGAGCTCTCAAACTTATTTGAATTGCAAAACTTATTTTTTTTATTTAGAGTGGATTTCCTTAAATTTGTTGTTTTTTTAGCGTTTTGTTCTCTCACTACAAATATTAAACGGGATTGCCAGGTGGCAGGATTTCTTTTTGAAATTAAAAAAAAAACAAAATTGATGTCTTTAGCCAGGCCTTACTATTTTCAAGAACTCAGTCTTTTTTTTTATTTGCTTTAATTCACTAAGATTTAAATTGTAATTTAAAATAAGACAATTTTTTAATTTAATTTTTTAATCAAATCTTTGATATTATTTTCATTTTCACATTTTGTTCTTTTCTTTATTTCTTTAAGTAACACACCTTCAGTTGTTTGATTCTCAAAATTTGTCAAAATATTACAAAGTTTAGATCTTGCAGCCTACCATATATGGAGACGGTGCAAAGCAGCAAGTGGGGAGAAAAAAAATATAATGTTGTAAATATGTAAATATATTATAATAAATTTAGTTAATAAAAAAAAAAAAAAAAAAAAAAACAAAGTATTTCTACGTGTTGTTAAAAGAAAAGCAAAAGTAAAAATTTAACATTTACCTTACATAAAAAAAATCATTAACATAAATAATTAAATTGTGCAAAAAGGCGCAAAAACGCGCAAAAAATAAAAACGTTAACAAAAAGTACAATAAATTTTCTGCCAGAATTTATAAAGAATAAACTGTGGACTAGTTTGGAAAATAACTAATTTGATGCATTTTTATAAAAATAATTGAAAACAATTAAAAATAAGAGAGGTATCATTTACAATAAATATTTAAAACAACTTATGTTTATTTAGTAATATTTGGTTATAAAATACTAATACATATCTCAACATAAAGGATTCATCTCATCCAATTCAAAATTCACACTAAAACTATAAATTTAGGGCACTGAAAAACATGCTTCAAACGTCTCGGCAACAATACGCGTATGTAGTCTCCGCGAGTAGCTTGGTTCAACTGAAGCAGAAAAAAAAGGAAAGGAGCTAGGACTTTTAAATATCCGGTTTTAGATGCTTAGGAACAAATCGGAAAAAATAATAACAAATATTTAAACGCAATATTAATTTTGAATGTATGCCACCTTTTGGGTCTATTGGTCCTACTGTGCGGCGTATATATGCTTTGTAGACTTAACCAAAACGTTTAACAAAGTACAATTGCAAGACGTCCTAAATCTATTACAGAAGAAAAATATCGCACACAACGTGATCAAAACAATTGAGGACATATATAACAACAACAAAATGCAAGTTGTAATCAACGGCAAAACCACGGAACCAATCAAAACAGCCCTCTTCTATTCAACATTATTATGGATGGAATAATTTCACAGGTAAGAACTCGAAGAAGATATCAAATGAGAGACAAACAGCTCAGCATTGTGTGCTACGCAGATGACGCGGCCTTAATATCAAATAACAAAAGCAATTTTCAAAAACTGTTACATCAATTTTAACCTAGTGGCAAAAAAATTCAACTTGATGGTTGCTGCTAAAAAGACAAAATGTATGGTCATAGCCCCATACCCCATAAGATGCAAAATAGAAGTGTAGAAATGGACGGAACTGTTATATGAGCAAGTTTAACAATCTGGGAATCCCAATATTCAGCTATGGAAATCTAAAAGAAGAAGTAAGAGAACAGGCGGAGAAAACAAACAGATTCACGGGCAGTTTAAGAATCACGATATAGGCTAATAAGAACCTTTACAAGAAAACAAAGAGTATGATATACAAAGCCGTTATAAAACTTATCTTACATACATGACTGAAACAAGACAAGAAACAACTTACACAAACAGATTCACTACAACAATCAAAATAAAAGCGCTTCGGGTCATTCGAGGAAAAAACAAGATTGAACAGAACCAGCAATGACGAAATAAAAAGATCATGCGGAGTGAACAACATCAATAAATGAAAAAAAAGCAAGAGAGCGGAATGGAATGCACATATCAAGAAGATGGATAGAAGGAGAATAGTGAGGATTGCAAGGGACAAGTCACCAGTAGGATGGAGACCTCCAGGGAGACTAAGAAAATGATAGAACGACAACTTCAAGAGAACGTATTGAAGAAGAACAGACAAATTGCCTATGTAAAAGAAACAAAAAAGAATAATTTGTCATATTCAATTTGATGTTTTTGTAAATCTTGTATTTACTAAAAAAATAAACTTAATATTAAACGCATTACTCTAAAATATTGTTCATAAGGATTTGGCAAACAATTTGCAGGAAATTGAAATAATACAACAGCTGGTATGTTGTTGGATCTCTTAATATGTTAAATTTGTACTTTTGTTATGTCATAACCCATTAAACTATAAGCAAGGGCGGTAAATAACAATGATTAAAATACAACAAAAACTTGTGATCAGTTAAAAGTGTAAAAGGCATACCCAACAAAATATTTGCCGTTTGCGTAACGCATCAACAATACGTAACAGTTTTTTTTCTTAAGTAATATAGCTTTTTTCTTTATCTACTAGCAGTTTTCTATAATAACTTATAACTTGTTGTTTGTTATTTTGATATTTGAACAAAACTGCCTTTATACCAACACAATAAAAAAAAAACTTTTTTTAAAATCTTTAATTAAATTATCAATGTGTCTTGGTAGTAGATTTATCCTAGCTTTACTAATCCTTTCCATTACCCTTAAACTTTTCATAATTATTTTTTTTTGTATTGCATTACAATGAGCAACCGGAATTAAATATTATTTGACAGTAAATAGACTGTCTGTTGAATTAATTTTATGTTGATAACATTCAATTAATCCACGCCTGTTATAAATTACCTAATTATATTTTTACAAAAATTAGTAGAAAAATATCTATCTGTTTCTAATACAATTTATTTCTTTACAATGAATTTTTATTGCACAATTTTTTAAATAACATGCCTCAAAGGCTTAGGCTTTTAGTTTGTGTTTAGAATATATTTCTTTAATTTTATGTAATACATTCTCATAAGTTAATTATTTAAATATTATCATCAAACAAATTTATTTTTAATTTAAATGTTTGCAAAAAGTCTGTTCCAATAATAAACAAATATACTAAATTGGGAAAAGCAAAAACTCAAACTCTGTTTTAAACTTTCTAAATTGGAACGGCAAACGTAGATGATTAGAAATTTTTCTACATTTGCATTTAAATAGTCCGGTTATACAAATTCCTTGTAGTAAAAACATGGGAATATCTTTCAACGCAATTGAAATTTATGTATAACTTTCAGCTAATGAACAACATATGTCACTTACTTAGTCTACGACGGCAGAAAATTTAGAATGAGCAACTTTAATTTTAAAAATAACAGTTAACAGTTGTGCGGAAGGATATTAGTTTTTATAACTACTGACTATGCAAGTTAATGTCACTTTGCGAAATTAATTATTATTAAAATTTATTAAATGGGCAACAATTAGGTTTTTTGTCAATTTGGTTTGGATTATTATTTTTAAATTAAGCAAAAAAAAAATTAGAAATATATGTAGACAGTCTCCAATCCTCTAAAGCAAAAAACAATTTACAGATGCTCAAAGTTTGTTAAAAATAAAAATTAGATTTGCTTCTTTTGCATTTTTGAGAACTTTTGAAAACACTATAAACGTAGACCCTAAAAAATCTGATTATTTGTAAATAAAAAGCAAAGGTACTACTCAATTTCTTGTAATAAATTTAGCAACAAATATCTTCAAAACACCAAAAAATATAACAAATAACTTTGTTATCTATTTTGGAAATACTCACTACCACATGTTTGTGTAAGTATACAGCGTTTGAACATTACCTAGATACACTTACAGCAAAAACTATCCAGAAACACTATGTGAGTAGATATAATAATATCTATCTAGAGTTTATTATTATGTTTATATGTGAAAACAAGTCAAAATTACACCTGTATTAAAAAAAACACAAAACTCATCGCAATCTTGAGCTCTTTTTCAAAAATATTATAATGCATTTTAACTAAAAACATTTAGAACTGCGGATATTATACTCCACCAACATAGAATCTTGAAAAAACGCATTACCATGACCAACATCACTCAATTTATTTCTTCAAATAAGGATAATAATGTCATATATACGGACCTATCAAGAGCATTCGATTGCATTTTGCATTTGCAAGTTCTTAATTGAATGTCTCCGTAAATACGATATAAATGATAATATTTTCATAGTTATACAATCATATCCAGCCGTTCTGGCAAATATATATTTTTATTATTTGCATTCTTAATTTTTTTAGAAAATAACTTAATTAATTAATAATATTATTTGTTTATTAACTTTGTTTTTTTTTGTATTTTAATAACTATTTAATTTTCTTTTGTTTAACACATATGTGTATTCCTTTCCGTGGCCCTTCATGTACGTTACTAAATTAGTCACCTAGATAGGTCCCTAGGTGTGAAGCGTCCCTGTAAACTTTATTAAATCCTTACACTTATATTTGTATTTGTAATTATAGAATGTAAATGCTGTAACACGACTGTCTCTGAAGCAAATGCTATCAAATGCTTTGTATGTCAAAGCATTTATAGCAATTTATGCGTTTGCATATCAGCTAATGAATCCAAAGTTCTTCGATAAAAAAAAAATTAAATGAATTTGTGTTGCGTGCTGCATATCTGATGTGGCTGAAAAAATTGGAATGCTCTCTAATATTATTTTAAACTTGGAAATACAAATTAACGAGCTAAAATCTTCTAAATCGGAAAATGGTATGGATTCTGAAGTTTTAATTGATGAAATATTGGAAAAAATTAATGAGCAGGCGAAGCGCGAAAAGAATATAATTATCTCAAATATTCCTGAAAACGCATCGATTGATGATAATGTCAAAGTAAATAAAATTTTAACCGCAATAGACAGTAACCAAACAATAATGTCTACTAAGCCAAAGATATTTCGGCTTGGTAAGCCGCGCTCCGACAACTCGTCTCGTCCCATTAAACTTTTATTAAATACAACTGTAGATGCACACTTTGTTTTATAAAATGCTAATAAATTGAAAAACTGTCCTTAGTTTTCAAGAATATATATCAACAGAGACCTAACTTCAAGGCAGAATGATAAAAAGAAAAGAATTATATACGAATTTAAAACCAAGAAAAACAATGGTGAAAATGTATATTTTCGTTATGATAACGGAATTCCGAAAATATTGAATACAAAAAAAATGCAAGTATCCAGCAGTCAAAAACATTAAATTGTTATTACCAAATTGTAAGAGGACTGAACACTAAAACGATTCAATTTTATAACAACTTATTTGCAACTGATGAATTAGATATTATAATGCTGTTTGAAACGTGGATAAATGAATCTATCAATGATTATGAACTGTTTACTACAAATTTTAGCGTTTTTCGCAATGATAAATCTCACGGCAGTAGTGTTTTAATTGCAGTCAACTCAAGTTTTTCTGCAAAAGAAATACGAATTTGTGATCAAGAGTTTAATGACCATAATATTAATCTTGTTTGTATTAGCTTACGTTGCGGAGCTTTTGTATGTAATGTTATTGTTTTGTATATACCACCACAATCTCCAATAATAACATATAAAGTTTTAGTAAACAAGTTAGAATTGCATGAAGTGTTAAATAAAAAAATTATTATTACTGGTGATTTCAATATACCGTCAAATCCAACTGATTATTGTTCGAAATCTAATGTCATCTCAAATTTTAATTATTTTAATGGATCTGTGCAGTTCAATGACATCAGAAATGTGAATAACAGATTACTTGATTTGTTTATTTGTTCTCATAGTATTAAGTGTACAGTCAGTCATACCACACATCCGTTAGTACGGGAAGACGCACATCATCCTGGTCTAGAAATAACTTGCACTTACTTGGATAACGTACCTATGAAATCTCTAATATACAATGCTGTAGTTTATAATTATAAAAAAGCTGACTACCCCAGACTTTACAAATTGATTCGGTCGGCAAACTGGAATTCTGTGCTTAAATGTAGCTATCCCAACTTAGCATGTGAAGAATTTTATAAAATTATTTACAATTTGATTATCTTAACAGTACTTCTAAAAAAATACAATATAATAAAATTTTCTTTTTGGTATAGTCGTAATACTCATTTTAATATTAAACGTAAAAAACATTATAGGAAGCTGTATCTTAGAAGTGCAACAAGATACAATAAAAAAAATTTGCTGAGTATCGAAGTATTGTCACAAAAAATATAAACGCTGACTTTAAAGCATATATTGGAGACGTAGAGTGTAAAGTAACTAGTGATCCTAAAAAAATGTGGGGATTTATTAACGAAAAAAAAAAAAAATCCTAAAATACCTGCTAGCATGACGTACCACAACAGTAATCTACATAATGTTAATGATATAACTAATGCTTTTGCCACTCATTTTTCATCTGTTTATTCCGTAAAAGACAGTATTTACGCATTAAATTTTCAAAATATTTACCAAAATCCACTATTAACAATTAATAATTTTAACGAATCTGATTTAATTAATGCAGCAAAGTCTATAAAAGCAAATTTTACTATGGGTCTTGATAATATTCTTGCGTTATTAGTAAAAGACTGTTGCCAGATATTATCAAAACCATTGCTACATATTTATAATTTAATTCTGAACCAATCAATATTTCCAAAATTGTTGGAAATTTTCTAAGATTATTCCTGTGTTTAAGAACTTAAATTGCAATGACGTTAAGAATTATCGGCCAATAACGTTAATATCTAATTTTGCTAAACTGTTTGAAGTAATGCTGTATAAACCTTTATATCGTCACGTGAGTAATTTTATAAAATCTAATCAGCATGGTTTTGTAAAAGGAAAATCTACAGTTACTAATTTATGTAGTTTTACAGATGTTCTTTCAAGGGCTTTAGATGAGAAATATCAAGTTGATGTCATTTACACAGATTTTTCTAAAGCTTTCGACTAAGTTCAACACAACATTCTTATTAAAAAATTGCATTCATTTGGTCTAAGTGATGGCCTAATAAGTTTGTTGGCATCTTATGTTAACAACCGGGTCAATTTTGTTGATCTAAACGGAATAAATTCACGCACATTTATTCCTACTAGTGGGGTTCTTCAGGGCTCAAAATTAGGTCCTTTGCTCTTTTTAATGTTTGTTAACAATATTTCAGAAGCTATTAATTCAGAATGTCTTATTTATGCTGACGATTTAAAAATGTTTAAAAAAATACAAACTATAGTTGACTGTACGTTTTTGAAAACGATTTAAATGCACTACAACTTTGGGCATCAAATAACAAACTCAATTTAAATACAGCTAAATGTAAAGTGATGCAATATAGTAGAAAGCAGACTAATATAACATATATGTATTCAATAAATAGTTTACCGCTTGAAAATATTAATTTAATTAAAGATTTAGGTGTTTACTTTGACCCATAATTATCATTTAAGCTTTATTTTACGTAATATCAAACCGTTTACTGAAACTGCGCTATTATTAAATTTTTATAAATCATCTATAAGAAGCAAGCTGGAATACTGTTCCATAGTCTGGCATCCAACAGCTGCACTGTACATTAATAAAATAGAAAATGTACAAAGAAAATTTCTAAAATCTTTGTACTTCAGAACACATGGCATCTACCCAAATCGTGGCATCTTAAATAGTCTTCTTCAAAACGAGTTCAACTTACCAGCTATGGATTCAAGACGTATTATTGCGCAAATATTGTTTGTTTACAAATTAATAAATGGCCACATCAATGATGAATACTTGTTATCCAAACTTAATTTTATTGTGCACAGAACAAACAGAAGATCAAAAACTGTTTTTTATATGACTAATCATCACCTAGGATCTCCTATTTTATCAATGTGCACTAGTGTTAATACGTACTGCAATGATGTTGATATGTTTAATACATCTAGTAGTAGGTTAGTTGAGCCCTTAAAAATATTATATTAGACTGAATTATGTAAGTAATTTTTTTTTTTGTTAATTTTGTTATATATTTTTAATAATTTTTGTTGTTTTTGTTTTTGCAAACTATATGTAGCATATATTGTTTATGGTTAGTTTCTTTCTTTCTATTATTATTTTTGTTATTAAATATTTTTGGTTTCCTTAATATATAAAAATTTACATATGTTTGTTTATTAGAATATTTTTGTTTTGATGAGTTATAATTATTATATGTAGTTATAATCATGACTATATATTGTGTTATAAATGATTAATTAGTATTTATGTTTGTATATGTACATAAGTACAACGTATTGTATTAGTTTTATATTTAATATTATCCTGTAACTAGTTATTTTGTAACTGTTGGATAATAAATATTATTATTGTTATTATTATTATTATTATTATATTTATGTAATAGAAAACAATATGTCGTGTGTAAAAATACTGGATTAGTTGCATATTTAGCTTCTAACGTGGTTTCACAAAGATTTAATTTAGGACTTCTATTTTTATATTGTTTGTTAATACTACGTGTCCTGGGTTAGATAGCAAGTTTCTTGTTAATGCTGGTGATGCAAAATTATTTAAAACTAGTTGAAGTGTTTCTGACTGCGTTAACTTGCATCATATACTCAAAAACTTTTCGTTTTAATATAATATATATCTGTAATGCAAAAGTTCTATAAAATAATGAATTTTATTTTACATACATGTGAAAGTTTTAAGTTGACTTTAAATGTAACAACTCTGTATCAGTCATACATTTTAAGTAAGTTGGACTATTGTTCTGTTATATGATCACCTGTCTATGATAAGTATTTAAATATAATGAAAAGAGTTCAAAAACGATTTTTAAAATATCTCTATTATTAAAAACATAGTATCTGTCGTATCAGAAGCTTACACTATTAAAAGAACTTAATAAAGTATGTTTTAAAACGCAATGCCAAATGCTACAATTCAAAGCATTGTATAAAATTGTTTGTTACACATAATATAATAGTTCAAAGTTTTTAAATATTATTTATTTTTATATACCACCAGAACAACGCACCATTTAATTTATTCCATAAATACAAAAATTATCTTTTAAGTTTAGTATAGGTAACTGTGATATATTTAATATCAATTTATTACACTTTTAGAATGTTACTGTAATTGTATATCAATAAATGTATTTATTATTTTTATTGTATTTGTGATGTTTCTCTGTCGTTGGATCTAAGCTTGTTGGAAAATAAATATTATTGTTATTATTTTTGCTGTTTCTAATGTTTCAACAATAATGTTATAGATACAAGAAATTATAATACGAGTAGCATGTAAATTCAATTTAAATATCAAAGAGTTTTTCTCGTCTGATAGACAAAATATACAGTATTGACGCAAGCACTACACTTTGTAGTAGTATACAACCTGCTAATGCTCTTGAAATTCAATTCAGTAGGCCAAAACAAAAAAACCTTTTATTTTTTATAAATAAGTAATATCTCGAAAAGTCTCTACAGATTACTTTCAATAAAATGTGGATTTTTAAAAGCACTGTTTAACAGCTATTGGCAAAAGTTACTTGTAGCAACATATCCTTGTCATTAAAACTTGTTTTTTTTATCTCAAAACGGATCTATTTTTTATTAAACACCATCTTTTCTGAAATTTAAAATATTTTGAATGCACATATAGCATCCACTTCAACAACAACATTTTTTGTTGGACATTTAGAACATTAAAAATTAGCTAGTTTTTTTAATGATTTAAGTTTCTAATAATTGTTGTTTAACACGTCTTATAGCATCGCGGTGCGCACAATATGGAAACATTGCGTATAAGAAATATAACTAATTTTTAATTATTTATTTTTAAAAATCGGAAGTTTTATTAATAAATGTTACTTCTACAATTATAGATATAAAAATGCATGTTAATTATGTTTACATATGTAATTATATCAGCATTCCTAGAATTATAAAAAAGAATAATATATTTATTACATAAAGTATGCTAACACAAGATCTTCTAATACATCAGAGAAATTAAATTTTGAAATTTGCCAGTGGTTGATTGGCAATGGGATGTTCATTTCTTGAATCAATCGGATTGTTTTTATCAGTTCTTGTCTTCTTAAAGTATTTGATGACAAAACCACATTCTAATAAAGATAGTATTAAATACATCAGGATTGTTTCTAATAAATGCCATGGATTAACTTTATTCTTTTCTTCTAATAATTGTATTAGGTGCAAGTGGTCCTTAAGTTTTGCCAATTGTACTGTTTTTAGTTGATGCTTTGAAATATTATTTTTCATTGATGTGGTTGAATCCAGTTGAAAAGCTTCTAAAAGAAATGATTGTGTTCTAGTAATAACATTAAAGATTAATTGGTGGGTACCAATAAAGCGTTGACAATGTAGATTTTTGCTAAACAAAAAATGCCATGTATGGTTTGTGTGGTCCATATTTCTTTGCAGGTTGATTTTAATGTTGGTTATTTTTGAAAATAAATTCCAAATTTTTCTTTTGTACAAAACAAAAAGGTCACAAACATTAAAAAACTGAATTACTTCGGAACCTGATTTAAGAGCATATTTAGATATTGGAATAATAATTTGAAAATCATAATTTGGTTTAAAATAGTATAGCTCGTAGTCAGTTTTTTTTAATAATGAAACACTGAGCGTATAAATAATCTCAGATTTTTTTATAAAGCATGAAGGTTTAATTAGATTTTTGAAATTATAAATTGTTTGTAAAGAAATTTTAAAAGGTAAATAAGTTTTATAAAAAAAATATGTTCAGTAATTTAAATAAAAATTCATCATCAGTAATGATGCTTGGATGTAATTGTTTTAAACATTTAAAATAATATTCAATAAGTGAATAATTTGATTTAGAACATCTTTGGCAGAAAACATCAGAAAATGTAGCTGTGGATTTAAATAATGTTTCTAGTTGATTAATTCTTGTAAAAAGAATCAATGCAATATGTTTTATATTTTTAATAGTTTCATTAATTAAACTTTTGCATAATTTTATTGTTAACGAAGAATTGATTATTAATTTAAACCAAATTATTTTGGTCTCTTTTTATTATATGAAAAGTATTTTTTATATCTTGACCATTGTTCAAGATTTCCAGTTACTAAACAAGTAACTGGAAATTATGATAACTGAACTAAAAATGTCAATAAGACCGTCACGTTTGTTTGTGACAATTTTCAAAATGATATTAACTTTTCATCAATTTGGTTTGTTACATAGTTACAAATTTAATAATGATTACTTAATTTTTTTGTGAATCTTGTGTTTATTTGAGTCGAATTCAATATATTTTTAATTTTTTTTTTTCATATCGTTTTTTTTTTCGACCTAAAATACTTTTTACATACACTTTTTTGGTATTTTTGGTATTATTAGTCTCTCTTTTTTTGTTTATTTTTAAAATATTTCTAATTTTATTGTTTATTTATTGTTTATTAATTTATGCATTATTTGGAATTTTTCTTATGTGTCTAAATATAATTGTTTAGGATTAAAGGTTCTAAATTAATATCAGTCACTTCATGCATGTCAAAGTTAAGAATATTAAAAAGTATTCATTTAGTTGTACTGTGGATGATGGAATTATTGTAAGCAATTAGTGAATATAGTATCTTTGAATCAATTGAATCTTTTTTGAATTCCATTTGATTGTTTAAAAAAATTAAATGATCTAGAAAGGTTGAGTAAAATTTCTTAATTAATATGTTACTAGCCAGATGATGTGAGCAACAGAAATGTATTTCAACTTTATGTAGGTTGAGAATATCTGTCATCAAGTTGATATCAAACTCTGGTCCATTATCACAAATAATTAAACCTAGAACTAAATGATGTAAAAAGTAATAAAATAAATTCTTTACTAGGGCGTATTTGCTAAACGCGTCAATAATGGTAAGAAATTTATGTTTTTCCTACTTTAGAATATCGATATAGACTTATTTTAAAAGGTTTTATTGAAGTCGGAGTTATATTTTAACTTTAATGGTTTTTGATCATATTTAACGAGTTTACAAGTCACACAATTATTTATAAAGCTTTCAATACTTACATGCATTTTAAGCCAAAAATATATAATTAGAATTTTGAATTGAAATGGAGCAAATTGGGTTTTCTAAAACAGTACAAATAGTAATATCGTCATCTGAAATTTTTTCTTTGTCTGACTGTCTGACTTGTCTGGAGTTTCTACAATAAGTGAACTTATTTCTTCGTTATTAATAGATGTTTTTGTAGCAAATTTAGTATTAAATTTATTCATATAATCAAAAATAATTTTATCTTTTTCATCAGCTTCGGTTGCAAGTTAAATTAATTTGCCTTTTGTAATATATTTCATAATTAAATTTTTTGAGAAGTAGTCTCTATCTGACTAATTTTAAGTTATGATCTTTCTGTTGAAAATAAGAAGATTTGAGCCAATAGAACTTTGGGATCAAACGGCATCGGTCGTTAAAATAAATGGTTCTTTGAATTTGGGATATTGCAAGATTGGGTTATTGATTAATAATTTCTTACAGAATTCAAAACAGTTTTTATATTCAGGATTATCAGGGTCATTTTTTTTTTTTAAATCTGATAAAGGTTACTTAATTTTTTCAAATATTTTTTGATAAATTTTCTATAATAACCCAAATTCCAAAAAACCTTTTCAATTTTTTTTTTAGTTTTTTGTATTGAATATATATATGTCCAAGGTAACTTATTTCTTTTTGTAAAAATTAACTTTTATTTTATTGAATTTTGGTGTTAAATTTACTTAAGCGTTTAAAAACTGTTTAAAATTTAATGATGTAGTCTAAATAAACAATATAGGATTGATTTTGAAGCTTGCAGGAATTTCAAGATTGAAAAATAAATTTTTAATTAATTTAATTTTTTTGTTTTAGGCAATAATAATTTATCTGTAACTAAATCTAATTTATAATTTAACTGTTTTAAATTATCGATTCATAAAAGACAATCAAATTATATATGAAATAGAAAAATATAAAATTTAATTAAAAATATATTTAAGTTAAAAATAGTTAGACATGAAATTGATACGCTAAACTTTTTTTCATAGTGCCATGAGCAGAAGAAATAAAAAATGGATCTGGTATATTATATGAAAAGTATTTTTTTGTTTAAAATTAAAATTTTGCATTATTATTGAATTCATCAATTGGTTAAAAATTTTGTTCTTTGTCATTATTACGAAGTTACTCAAATGTCCAATTACGTTGAAGATTATAATAAGACTGATTAGGTCTATACTGGGGTTTATTTCAAAAAACTGTATTTTTAGTCATCAAACTCATCAAAGTTGGTTTAGATGAAACATATTTTTTTAAGTTCTGTTGCGCAAATTGTTATTAACAAAATTATTACTTTGTGGCATTTGATGAATGACATTTTATTTGGAGCAACATTAGTTTTATTAATTAAATTTTTATTTATTAGCTTACGTAAAGGTTAAGATTATTTTGAATTTTTGTAAAAAACCTAAAGGTTTAAAGAAGGGTTTTATGCTACACAGTTCTAAAATGAGCGTTTATCAGCGTAAGTAGCAACTAACGCATTTTTAGCCAAGGTGCTATGTATATATAAGATGCAATGTTAAAATCGTCCTTTCCAAATGAGTTGCTTATCTAAATGAATCTAGGCATCCACCGTATTGAGCGGAAGACGTAATCATTTTTAAATGAGTTGTAAAACACTTAATTTATTTATAATTCAACTGTGCTTAATCGCACTTATAATTTTTTTTTTATTGCCGGCTAAATCCTACCGACTGCGCCAAAAATATAATTGATTTTTAATTAGTGATTTTTAAAATAAGATACAAGATGATAAGTATTTTTTTCCTCAAATATGAATAAAAACGTGCTTTACATATAAAAGCTTGTTTTTATCTATATTTAAAAGAAAAACTGTCATATAAAGTTTTGTAAAATTTTTAAAAATTATAGATACAATTTTTTTGTAAAAACTTATTTTTTAGACAAATTTTAAAAATAGGTAGTTATAATTTTTTTCTAAGAATGCAATCCTGAGAAATTACATACAATAAAAAAAAGTAAATTTAAAATTTAAGCTTTTTTTTAAGATATCTCGGAACGTAGCACACTTAAAGTTTTTAAGGTATATTTTGCACATATAAAAGCACGTTTTTACTCATATTAAAAAAAATAAGAAAATACCCTTCATCTTTTTTTAAGAAAAACTGTCTTTTAAAGTTTTGCAAAATTTTCAAATTCAAGGAAAAAAAAATTGTTTATGAAAACTTATCTATTGGGCAATTTTGAAGATACCAATTTCTTGTATTTTTATCCTAGAAATGCAATCCTAAGAAATTACAAACTTACAAATCTAAAAAAAAATCACCAGATCAGGATTCATGTAGAGAAAAGCTTTTTTAGTGGTTTAAGCAAAAACAAATTTTGGTTCCTTACACTTGACTCAGACATGGCCATAGACATAAGAATGCATGTTAATTATGTTTACATATGATTTTATACTAATAAAGTGCTTATCAGCATTCTTCAAATTATAAGAAAGAATAACATTATTATTACATAAAATGTGCAATTAGCAAAATGCTGCATAACAAAATCTTTATATTACTTTATGCAATCCGTTTAAGTACTTATTGCAAATCATTTTAAGATATTAGAAGAACAGCAACTTTATTTTTCCATATCAAAAATATAAAAATTCAATCAGATTAAATCAATAAGAGCATTTTGTTATGCATAATTAATATACAACAGTAAAAAATATTTTTAATTATGAAGTTTTTTTTATTTTGACAAAATGAAAAATAATATAAACAAAATCAATTATTTTATAATCTGCAATATTCCCTTTCATTTTCTTAAAAACCAACTAAGCTATCTATTGTGCTATCTATGTATATGTGAGCTTACCTGCTACATATATGTATGTGAAGAATATAAAATATGTTATTCAAGATAATGTGTGAAGATGAAGTCGGCCTTTCCATGGTAAATTCCGACATGCATATGATATAGGTATATAGGTATACTGCTGGTACCGGTCACGTAGTAGATGGACGGACGGATGGACGGAAGGTGTGAGTAGTTGGGTGTTCGAGCGCTGGGCAATTAGAACGCCTTTTGCAACAGACTAATGATGACCCAGGGACCTCGGGGCGTTAGCTTAGACCACCCAGACCCACTGAGAAGAGCCCCCGTGCCTTCTTTATTATGTTATTACACAGATATCACCGCGAAGTGTACAGGATCGTAACTGAATATTTCCATCGGAGACTAATAACTCATTCAGCCCAATCGAAGCAAGATACGAACACTTTATTGTTATATAATTGGAGATTAATCGTTTAGATTGGTAATTAAAATTAGTTTGGTACCCAAATAATCATAGGACTATAAAAATGGATGTTGAACTGATACAATACCTATCATTTAAAGTTCTTAAATGATCAATAATTAATATACATAATTATAATTAAATTACTACATACAATCAAGTTATTCTTTATAGTTATTGTCGGTAAATAAAAATATAATTCCACACAAATTTATTAAAAAAAACTTTACTACACTGTTAAAATTCCATGATTTCATCTTTTATTAAAATATTAAACAAATGTCTTTACAATATATGGCTAATAACTATTGATACTATTGAAATGTAAAGTTCGGTCCTGCATCACCACCTGGATAGAACTGACGCAGCACAACCTGTCATCATAATACTCATTTATCATTACTCCATCTATTGTTCTTATTGTTATTTATAATTCACATATAGCGATGACTTCTTACAATTATATTAGACTCAATATGCTCTATACAAAATTAAAATTAATATATTCATTCAGTAATATCATGTGAAAAATGCCCGCACAGCGGTTAGCTATCAAATTAAACACAAAAAAAGAAGGAAAAACACCCGAACAGTTGCTAACAAAGGACAACGATTTTAACCGCAGAAAATTACTCAATTCCCAAACGTCATCGAAGGTATAAATTAATTTGGCACTTAATTAAAATTCTGACGAAACTTATATATGCAGCAGCTTTCATAAAAATGCATTTCAAACTATAAAAAGAATGACATTTAGATTTGAATTTATGGTCTGTTATTTAAATTAAGTTATTTATTAACATGTTGAACAAAATAATATTGTTTTCTTTAATAGTGTGTTACATTGTTAATTATGAAGATTTGTAAATAATGAGTTAATTATAATATAATGTTTTAATTGGGTATATTATTGAATTTATTAAAGCTATTTTTAAATTAACATAAATTATCAATAATAATATTTTTTCCCTAATAATAAATTATATTTAATAATTTTATATTTATATTAATTTTATGTATGTCTACAGTCTGGTTGTAATTAAAATTAACACTGTATTTGCTAAATGAATAAATTACTAAAATTTATATCTTTAAACAATTTATTATATTTTGTTTAAATCTTGTTTTTTGTTTTGTTCAATTAATATTAACAATATATTTTTGTGTTTGATGAATTTTTCAATTTAGAATTTATATTTATAATAAATTATTTCTACTACTTTTGTTTTTGTTAAAAACAAAATTCAACTTGTTATTAATAATGTAGTTTTCAAACAGTTTATTCAGATATAATGCTTGATGTGTTTTATCAATTTTGACAAACATAAAACGGTTTAGTACAATTAACTAACTGTATGCATGCAATTTGCTAACTAAAAAAGTTTTTTAAATACTAAAAATAATCTTGATCTGAGAATTAAAGTATTGATATCTAACCTATAAGATGGTTTAGCTTATGTTTTTTAATAAGTAACTACATTTTATTTTATAAGATTAATCTTTTTTTTAAATTTTATTTTAACAAAATTTACACATAAAATATACAATATACAATACATGCAAATAAAATAAAACACGTCGTATAATTAATTAAATAAGAAAAATTATTGAATAGTGCTTAAGCTATCTATCTACATATACATTTTATATTTTTGGTGATAAAATTAAAATGTTAATTCTAAAGCGGTTTTTTTTTGTTTATAACATTATCTAGTGTATAATGTTAACCAAGTTGCCTTACTCTAAAAGATTATGTCTTAACTGAGCTTTGTAAACAAGTAATAAATATACGCCAAGTAATCTGAAACCAGTAAACCTAAAATGTTTTTTTTCCTAATTTATTAATTTCACAATTGCATAATAAAATTTTAGCTTTTACAGATTTTGAAATATCTATTATTTTTTTAAGGACGTTGTGAGGTGTTGGCCTCAACAAATGGGCCTTGAGAATAACTAACGCATGGCAATATCTTTCGGTTTTTTTCTCTGTCTAAATCTTGCTGTTAATTTGTCCTAGTCATTGTCTCTTAATGTGGTACTAGCTTGAGGTGAGCTGGTTTTGGCCAAGCAAAATTCACGCGGCAACACATGCTGTTTCCGGCTTATATATCCCTATACCCTATTTTTCTGCCCTACACTGACATCCCACTCTTTTTTCTTCTATTCTTGTGTTATTCCGCTTAAATATTTGTTATCTTCTTAGTTTTTTTATATCTTTATTAACTTCTTCCTTGTTGTATCCTCTTTCTTTCATAAATATTTTGTGCAGCTTTATTAAATGCATCTCCTTTGGTATTTTTATATTTGCCAGTTTAACTTCTAGTGAAATTCTTGAATCTCTATTTGGGATTAATTATTTGTGTCCCTTAGTTGCCAGATATACTCTGACCATTTCAAAAGTTGCATTTTCTGTCAACCTTGAGATGGCGTATCTTCCGTTTGCAAATTGCTTAGTCAATTCCGTCAAATTATTTTTTTTTGAGCAGTTGTATTTCTCTTTATTTCTGCAGTTTCTATTAATATTAATGTTTCAGTATTTGTTCTTCTCTTGTCTCTCTGTTTACCTTCCTTTCCTTGGCAGGCATAGTTGTTTTGACCTTATTTGTTTCTTTCCTTTTTATTACTTTTATCTATATTTTATTGATTCTATTTAGTTTCTCGCTCCTTTTTCCTTTCTGTGGCTTTTAATTTGTGTGTTTTTTCTATTTTGTTTTACATAAATCTTAAAGCTTCAAACTCCTCTATCTTTTTCTTCGGTACTGTCTTTGCATCGTTTCTTAGTACTTTCCATTTGTTTTTGTCACTCAGGCATATTTTAATGATTGAAGATTTTTAGATGTTCTGCGTGGTCATGCAGGTCTTCTTGACAAAATATACATTTTTCATCTTTTTTCATCTTATTTATTTTTTGTAAGTACTTTTCAAAGGCTCAATGTCACCTGTGAGTAGTTGTGCTGTATAGTAACACGTCTTCGGTTTTTTCTCTACCCAGTTTTTTATTTCTGGTGTTAGTTCCCAGTCCATTCTCCCTTTTCTCATTCTATACCTTGTCTTTGCCATCTTTCCATCATATTCTCTCTTGCTCGTCTTTTTGCATCTTGCTTACTAGTTTTTTCATTTACCATTTTCTTTATACCTAATTTTTTTTTCACTATCATATCTGCGGGTAGTGTTGCCGCAATTAATTCTAGTGCCTCCTGCGACACCGTCCTGTATGCTCTGCAGATCCTTAACAAACTTGCTCTCATAGCTCCTCTTACATTTTTTCTGTTTTTTTGTCTTCAAAGCTTATCCTCATGTTTTTGCGGCTTATAATAGTTTACTTCTAGCCGAGTATTTTTAGTTAATAATACACAATTTAGCTTTATAAATTATTTTTTTAAACTATTATTTTGCATTTTTAGGAAGCTGCTGCAGCCACACTCACTGTATCCACGCCAGCTGAAAATCATTTTGCTTACTTTTGACACTAATATAAAACACAGAAAAAATATGAGCTTTTATTTGATAATTAAATCCAAAAAGTTGCTGACTCCCAAACTTTGACATAAATTAAAGAAATTAATACATAACAGTAATAATGGTGTAGACTGAAAACTTTTTTAAGAATTATAAAAACAAAGTTTATAAAAGAATAATACACAATAACAATCATAAAAATACAAACAAGTTTTGTTTTATTTTAGCAGTGTGTTACAACGTTTTTGAAGATTTGTCACCACAATCAAACAAACTAATGCTTTTTCAGCAACAATGTGTTATGGTAAACAAACCTGTATTTATGATGACAATTTTGTCATCATTTTTTGTTAGTTTATTGAGTATTTTAAATGGAATTACAATTTATTTAATTTTCCAACCCTTACATTTACTTTTCAATGCATTTTTAAATAGAACAAAATTTATTCAAGTATGACAACAAAGTTACGTTTTGCTTTATATCTTGCTTTAAAGAAATTATTATAAACTATAAAAACATTTGCATTTAATTTGCTATTTCTAAACTATTTGATCAAATTATAACTTGGAAAATACATTGTAAGATTTGTTTTACAATTACCAAGTATACTATGTACAAATTTACATTACAGTAATAGAGTTGACTATATACATCAACTTTTAAAAGACTTTTAATCGTGTGAATCACCGTATTGTACCATAGGTTTTCATAATGCTGTAGTTTTCAATTTATTTATTTTTTAATTCAAATAGTGTGTGAAAAATAATATCTTTATTTTACAACCTATTTTAGTTTTAACGGGTATTCCTTAGAGTGTTTATTTCTGTTCTATAAACCTAAAAATTTTTTTATCTGTTAATGATGTAATCTTTTACAACAAAATTTAGACTTTAAACCAATCACAGCTTAGTGTCTTATTAACAACCATTTGTTTAATTGTTAATCAATGTTTTGCAATCAGTTTCAATATATTGTACCTTTATATTATCAATAACAAAGTGTTAGAACAATTATCACAAATCAAAAACTTAGTTCTAATTTTCGATTATATTTGTTAAGTATATATGTAAGTTACATGTGTAATTGTGCTATAAAAATGCTAAGGTTTAGACTGAAAATGAAATATGATTGTGTCAATCTGCACAAAAAATAAAAGAAATAGCTGAATAAAACTAAAACAAAAACAAAGGTATTGGTAATATAATCAAGGACAAATATGAGAACATAATAATTGACGTGAAAGACAAACAAATGAGGTGAAAAACAAATCTCCAAGAATTTCTTGTCGATAAAAAATCTAAATCAAGCTTTGAAACTAACAATGTAAAATTAAAAATAATAAAAACAGAAATAGAATATGTCTTAAAATCTATAAAACCTAGTAAAGCAGTCGGCCCTGATCAATTACCCATAGAGCCTATTAGTATGTTTGACTCTAAACAATGGATACTTTCTACCCTTGTGCTCATTATCTAGAAACCTAACTCAAGAAAATGCTCAGAGTATCAAACCACTGCACTTATGAGTCGTACCTTAAAAATGTTCTTGTAAATCATCTATAAAAGAATATACCATAAACTGGAGGAAAATATTAAAAACATCTAAGTAGCCTTTTGTGAAAAACTCGGGCTAGTTTTATGGGATTATTATTCTTTACCAATAATATATGGATATGAATCAGGACTTATTTGCATGTTATTTTACAAGCAAGACACTGGACTGCCATTGGAATCACCGCTTAGCCCCCTTCTAGCCGACATTTCTATGACTATGGCTAAATCACACATTCACTTATGGTATAGATATGTACATGATATCTTAGCTTGCTTCAGAGGCAGACAAAGGCAACTTTCAAATTTCTTACAGTTTATAAACAGCATCCAATCCAAGATTCAATTAACAGTAGAATCAGAAGTTAATAAAGCAATTAACTTTTAGATCTTACTCTAACTAAAAAAAAAATAATAAACTTAAATTTAAAAGTTTTATGAAACCAACATTTACAGATGGCACAATTTCCAACGAGTCAAACCACCCCTATAATCATAAGATGGCAGCATATAATTCAATGATTTATAGAGCAATCCCAATTTCAATGTCACAAGAAGACCAAGATATAAAATTAAAAACAATCAAACAATTTGCACTCAACAATGGCTATCCCATTAATATTATAGAGAAGTTAATAGCTAAGAAAATTAAAAAAGAAACATTTAAAAACGTATATCCTCAAATAAAGGAAACAGTCTATTCGAGACTGAATTGTCTCACATATTTTGGTCCAGTCTTCAAATCCGTATCAAATGTGTTTTCTAAACTTAACATGAAAATTGCTTTTAGGTCAGCGTCAAAATTATCAAACATTTTATTTAACGCAAAGGAAAAAACGGACAAATTTAGAAAATCAGGAGTATATAAATTAACATGTGGAGACTGCACAAGCGTATATATAAGACAAACAAGCAGAAATTTTATTACCCGGTACAAAGAACATAAAAAATCATTTTAAAATAGTAAAACAGATTTAACGTTTGCCAATCACGTTCAACATATCACATCAACATATTTTCCAAAACTAGAAGGCGTAAAACTTTTACATAATTCACAAAAAAGACTTAAATTAAATTTATTAGAAGCATTGGAAATTTTTAAACAAAAAAGTAACGCCGGATCCCTTTTAAATAAATGACCAAATAGATTTTATATATTCTCTAATATTTTAAGCTATTAGTTAATCCTCTTTTTTAGATAATTACTACACATTTTTTTAATTTGTTTTGTAATACAATTCTTTTATTATTAGTACCGCATTCTCATTAATGTAATCGTTAAAAGTAATTTTCTCTTAATCACCTTTTGTAACTCCCTCCCCTCCTCATTTAATTTGTAGTTAAGATATTTATATAAAATGTTGTTGTTTATTCTTTAACTCATATAACTTATTTCATATGTAGAAGACTTTAGTAAAGCCGAAACTAGTAATGCATTTGTAAGAATAAATTTGTGATAAAAAACGTAGTAAATTGTTTTATTATTTCATTGTAAACATTGACTTTAAATAATTGCAGATTATTACTTTTTACAAATAATAAATCATAGAAAGCCTATTCTACTTATTGATAGTCCGGTTAAAAAAGATCTTTTTTAATAGATCTGGTTTTTTAAATTGTCAGTACATATAATAATGCTACTTTTCTACAAAAGATTGGTTTACACCTAATAAAACGCTTCTCATTTGTTTTTGTCAAATAAACTCATTTGCATCAAAAGTGTAAATTCTAACAATTTATTGCATTCCATTTGAAAAGTTTGTACTGAGACTATATAAAAAAATACTTTATCGCGTAATCTACATTAAAGTGCGCATTTTTTAGATCTAGTTTTAACTCTTTACAATAAAATTTGATTACCTAACAAATTAATAGTTTTGCATTAAATATGCGATTTAGCAAAAATATTTTGCATTTGATTCGAAAACTTTGTACTCGGCCTGTAACAACCAAACTAACCATTGAATTGTGAATTTACAATATTTGCTTACCCAACAAAATAATAGTTACTATATTTGCATCAAAGTGCAACTTTGAAACAGTTTTTTTGTATTTTACCCAAAAACATAAATTTACATTAAAATGCGCATAAGATTAATTTTAGTTTGCATAAAAAATGTGATTTTTTAACAGTATTTTCCATTTTAATTAAAATCTTTGTACTAAACCTTTTACTAACTAAACTTACCATTTAAATGTACATTAAAATTTGCATTTTAAGGTTATTTTAAGATTGTTTTAACTTCCTAATTGACATTTGATTTGCCAACGAGACAATAGTTTGCGACATTTGCATCAAAAGTTAGTACTATTTTTTGAATTTTATTAAAATACATTGTTCTGGATTTATATAAACCAACCTAACTATTGCATTAAAAATGCACTTTTACAACAATTTTTAGAATTTTACTCAAAAAAATTGTACTAAACCTGTATGCACTAACATAACCACGTAAATTTACATTAAATTGCGATCATCAAGACTAATTTTAATTCTTTGCAATAAAAGGGGATTACAAGACAATAGTTTACAAGCCTATACAAACCATGTTACTAACGCAATGTTACATTAAAGTACGCATACCTTTAACCCTCAACCATATTATTCAAATATTATTAAAACGTTATAACAACCTGCCGGTTTTTTTAACGGCTTTACTAAATAGAAAAAATTATGTATAGTAAAAATTTTTAATTTATTTTTTATGCCTCATAGGTTTCCTTAAGGTTCATAAAAAACACAAGTTTATTGAACAAAGTATATGGCACAACAATTTTATTTGAACATTTTTTAAAAGTGTTAGTTAAAAAATTAATTTTATAAATCTTATTTTAACAAAAAAAAAATAGGTTTCTTTAACAAATAAACTTAGAACATGTAAAAAATATATAAAAAAAGAACAAAACAAAAAAATTACTTTAGAAAAAAACTTGCAAGGGGCAAAGTTGAGAAAAAAATTAAGATGCACACTCCTTGCAAATTCATTCGGTACATTCCAAACAAATTGCAAAAATGCGTTGTTTTTCTGTTTTGTTTGGCTGGACACAACGTCATGGTCCGATGATACATAGTTGGTATCTGCATCTAAATCGCTCCAAATTTAACTCTTTTTGAAGATGAATTACATCCTTTGTCCATTTATTACCTTAAATAGAAAAACACACAGTAATAATAAAACAACTTACAATTACAGACATTTACTACTTAGTTTAATAGAATAAGAATAAACTTATACTTACTAATACAAAAACACAGACTTCCGGTAATTTTTACCGGTTGCGATTTTAAAATAGGTATAAAACAGAGGGTTTTTACACACTGGACTAATCATTGAGAAAGTACATAAACGCTTGAGCGCATAAGTAGTAAAGATCTACAAAAGTCGATAAATTGGAAACGCCTACCAGTAATAAATACCTGTAGTTAAGGGTTAAAATTATTTTTCTTTCTACGTGGATATTAAAATGCATTTGCGTTAAAAGTGCGACTTTTCTCAAATCTTTTGTACTAATCTTACATAAACCTAAGCAAGTACCTAAACTAACCAAACCTATCAACAATTGTATTAGAATACCCATCAAAGCTACAAATTACAACTACAAATTTTTATTGAAAGTGTAAATGAAATATGAATTCCAGATAAACATTTAAGAGTTGACTTAGAAATTAAAATAAAACAAAACGAAATAAATTTATAAGTTACTGCAAAAACAAACTTCATTTTTATTGAAATTGCAATTACATTAAAGTAAGCTTGTTTTTGCAGTAATAAACTATTTTGAAATAATATTGTAAACTTGTTTTGGAATGCCATTATTTAATATATTCATAATAATAATTTTAAAATCAAATATCATCCTGTAAAATTCTATTATTTTCCATCTTATTTTTATATTTTTTACAAATTTAAGATTAAGTAAGCTCTCGATGTTGACGACTTATATTTAACCAAAAGTTGCGCGATAAGATTGCGTTTAAATGGACGGTGCAACATGCTAGCCATAACTTAGCTATTTAAATAATGTTTAACATTAAAGCAGTAAAATTGGTCATTAATGCAGATTGTATTTATGTATATCTTAGAACTTGTCGATGTATTTAAAACAAAATACTAAATTATACTTAACAAATATAAAATAAAATTCAATAAAAAAATATTTTTTTTAAATATTTTGGATCTTAATGTGTATATATAAGTTTTGGTAAGTAGAAAATTAAAGCTATTATTTATTTTAATAATGCTATTTAATTTATAAACTATTTATTTTTATTCATACACACAAAATAATACAATAATGTAATAATATAGTTTAATATTTGTTTACGTTTATAATTAAATTTTAAACTAGTTATTTTTAATCAAAAAACCAAAATTGACTACTACCGGATCATCCTTAACACAGGTCTAAACATGTTCAAACGTGTTCCGCTGTACAACGAAAATAGAGGCCAGCGAGGTTGTTCCAGTTAAACGTTTAAAATCAAATATTATAAATATTTTAATGATGACAAGTATTTTATTTAATATTTGTATATTAATTATTGGGGGATCAGTAGTTGATAAAAAAATTTAATTTGCTATTTAATTTCATAATTTATTTTTCAATTAAACTACTTAAAATTTTTATTATGTAACAATATGGTTTTCTAATTATTTAAAAATATTTTTTTTTTTAATTTAAACAACAACTGAATCCATGATGTATAATATACAAATAAAAATATAAATATACTATCATAAGTTTGAGCAATTATTACCAATTAATGTAAGATGACTACGATCCTACAAACTATGTAGACTTGTAGTATTTATAGTCGTATTTAAATACAATGATTTCATACTCAACCAAGTCTTTATTTCCTTTTAAAAAGCAAGATCTTAAAACAGACATAATGAATTTTTATAATAGATGTAAAGTTTAATTTTAAGACAAACTGCTGTTTTAAAAATAAATCAATTTAGTGTATATTTAAAAACATGTAATGTTAAATACAAAATCTTTAATTCCCCCACCTCTCTTTGAAATGATCAACACAATCTAGGTACTAATCCAAAAGATAAAGTTATTTTTGAAAATTTACATTTAACTCTAAATAATCCTTCCATTGCTGTACTACAATGCCGGCTAGTAGAAAAATAATGAATCCAATTCATGTTACGCAACGGGTTGAGAAAAAATATCTTCTTAAATTAAATAACAGAAAGGCATCAGGTATAGATGAAATTTTACCTATTATTCTTAAAACATTTGCAAATAAATTAGTTCTCATTTTCACTAAAATATTTGCCTTATCATACAAAAATGAAATATTTCCAAATTGTTGTAAAATTGCAAATGTTTAACCTATACCTAAAAAAGGAGACAAGTCTGAATTTTCAAATTATAGAACAATTGCATTACTGTTCAATCTATGAAAAAAATTTAAAAATATATTAATTTAAAAATGATCAAGTTCTTAGAACTAAATAACTTCATTTCAGATACTTAATTTGGATGTTGATGAAAACGTTTGACAACAGATCTTCTGAATTTCGTTAGTCACAAATGGAATTCTACTTTATACAAACAAGGAAAAAAACTTGCAGTAGCTCTAGACATTTCCAAAGCATTTGGTAGGGTATGGCATCGTAATCTTGTCAAAAAGTTGTTCTATTGTTTAGGTCTTGATAGAAAAAACTGTAAATTTTATCAACAGTTTTCTTGACAATAAAAAAGTTGTAGTTAAGAGTTGATAGTTTTAACTCTAACCCCAAAATCATAAATAATGGTGTTCTCTTAAGTTCTGCTCTTGCTAACTTTATTTTTGATTTACATCAATAAATATCTTTAAATAACTAAAAATCCTATTTATAGTTTTGCAGACAATCACACCCATCAAACTTCATATTTTTTAAAAACCATATCGACAAATATGGCAGAGCGTCTTAAAATTTTAAGTTTAGAATTTTTAGCATCTATAAACAAAGACTTCAAAACAATATCTGAATGGGGCACTCCCAACATGGTCAAATTTAACTCTAAAAAACATCAGTACCAAATTAAACTTAACAACAAATCCATATTTAAATTTTCTTCAATTTGTCTTCTAGATGTTACAATTTCACATAATCTAATTTTGAACTACCATGTTGTTGACATACCTTTGAAAGTATCTAAAAATCTAGGATTTCTTAATAAATGTAAAAAGTTTATTATTTCTGTTTAACTTTTGCATATAGATAAAACTTATATTTGTCCTTGTATTGAATATTGGCCCAAGTATAAGGAAAAGCATTGGAAACTACACTATCTCTTTTAAACTTTATTTAGAAACAAGCTATTTGGATAATGATCCAAATTGACCAATGACTTAGATACTTTACAACACAGGCGTAATGTTACAAATCTTTGCATTTTTTATAAATATTTTAATGGTCATTGTTTAAACAAACTACAATACATATTGCCATATAAACAAATATTTACTTGTAGAACAAAGCTAGTTAGAAATTTTAACAAATATTTACTGACAGTTTAGAGATGTAAGACCGAAACTTTTAAGAGAGATTTCATTAACAGTACTATCGACAAATAAAATAAATTTCTAAATTTAGTATTTTTTGAGACTAATATATTCAAAATCAATGTTTACAGAATTCTTAAATCTTGTCTTCAATGTGATAGTTCCAGCAAGTGTAGTTTTATTTGTTTTTGTTGTGCCATATTATGTAATTCCTATATAGATAATTCCACAATAGTTCGGACAAACGTCTCTACATCGATATCTCTAATTTTGCTCAAATTTTGTACACATGTTTGGGCTGTTTGTAGAAAATTGTTGTACAAATAGCAAACTCAATTTTGTAAATTTTTGTCCCAGTTCTGATGGTTGTTATCAATATTTTTATACAATTATAGGCAAAGTTTCAAAAAAATACTACCAAATTGTGTATCTTTTAAACATAAGAACTTGCAGTAAACCAAACATAAGAATGACATAGTTTACAATAGCTTGCATTTCGTTTTTGGATTTGCATTTCAAAAGGAAAACAATGTACAAAGTATTGTAAAACAATCTTTTAACAACAAACAAGTAGCGGTTTTTATTTTTTACTTGAAAAAGGTTTTTTATAAAACTTGTTTTAGTTTAAACTAGTTATATAGCTCATTTTTAACATGGTTTTAAAAACTTCTGGACGTAAAGTTTGGTAGTTCAATTTTTTGACAAAAATCTTTTGTATGCTTTGATTTTTTTTTAAATTTATTGCTTGAATTTTTTTTTTTATTTATTGCTTGAAATTTTTTTTATAATAATAATAATAATATTAGTATTTTATTATACGGCAAATCGCCTTTAAATACAAAAATATAAACAATAGGAAAAATATATATAGTGTACATCTTATTCTATTACAAACAATTAAAAATATAAAACTAAATTAATCTTTCGAGAGTTACATTTAAACATATTATGCGGTTGAAACAAATTAAAATTAATATCATTTTGTAGAATATTACATTCTCGCATTAAACGAGATACAGGGTTAAAATATCCATAATTAGTTTTATGCTGTTTGCATCTGAAAATAGAAGTGTGGCGTAATAGATCTGAGCAGTCTATAAATCCATTTATAAGTTTTTGAGCAAAATTTAGGTCTGCAATAATCCTACGGTGATGCATTAATTGTAAACTGTGCAAGTTAATAATTGCTGCATTATTAACATTGTTGTTGTTGTTCTGGAATCCTAATTTATACGAGAATATTTTCAAAAATGTTTGTTGAATTTTTTGAATTTTAGATACATTTCCACTCTGGTGAGGTGACCAAATTACTGAATTATATTCTAATATTGATCGTACTAACAATCTGTACATAGTTAAAGTTGTCTAGGTCAATTATAGAATAATTGAAAAATTATCTAGCTATTTTATGACAAATTTTACTATTTTAAAAAACCACTTTTTTTACAATTTTTTTGGTTTATTTCAAAGATGTACAAATCTACTATAATGTGTGAAATAACATTAAAAACAAAGCTAACATCTTAATGTTAAATAAATTAACATATTACAGTATATTAAATAGAATGCTGCTGTTTGAAAATTATATTTGTAATAGTAATTTGGTATTGTTGTTCATATATATTATACTACTTAAAACTTATAAGCAATGTTTAGACACAAATCAAACTTGTACCTAAAACTAATGTTTTATTGCCATTTAACAATTTAAAATTAGTATCTATTGTACCAGTGTTAAAAAAATAACAAATAATTTTGACAGAACAATTTAAATTCCATCTAAAAATAACAATATTTTAGTTATAAATCTGTTTAATTTTTATTTAGGTTATAGTTGTACAGGGTCATTATAAAAGTTTGGGATTATGTAACCATCTAATGTACGTTTGTGCCGTTTTAGTAAAATAGTTCGGTGGTCGTACACAGTTGAAGTTGAACTGTCAAAACAAAGTAAATAGTTTGCTGAACATTAAAAAGGCGGCACATTTAAAGTGATTATATAATTACAGACATTTATAAAAACCCTGTACGTTGCATGCAATAAATATTTAAAAAAAAATTATAAAGAAAAATTAACTGTTTTAATACTTTTAGATTATTTTTAGGTTTTTAACACACTTAATTATAAAGTTATAGTAATTTTAGTTTGGTTTATGATATTTCAACACATTTACTTTTTTAGTATCTTAATTTTAAAAGTCAAACAGTAATATTAGAACATCAAATTTTGTAGTTTAAAGCAAAATATAACTAATTAAAACTTTTGGGGTTATTTAGGGGTTATTAAATTTTTTAAAGTTTTATTACATGTTAGATACCGCATACAATTTATGTCTGTTGATTACTATGTGAGTTACACACAAATTTGTTATTCTTTAAATTCAATAAATTACAAAATTTTAAGTGTAAAGATTAACTTAGGGTGGTATTCATAAACAAATCTCCGTCTCAGGCTGAACTCAGTCTCACTAAAATACGCGTACAGATAAACTCAATTTTTTTAATTATCACTTTCTGATAAATACATAAAAGTCATGCTTTCATGTTTTTTCTAAGCACTTGCTAAGAGATAAATTTTGGAGAATATTAATATAAAGTGAAAAATAAACCTTCATTATCTGTCAAAGTACATATAAGATCATCTTGAAATTTTTACAGAATAATTTTAGAATATTCACAATTCCAGAATATTAAATTGTTGCATCAGTTTTAGAAATATAACCATGTTTGTAAATTGTGTTTTTGTAAAAAATGCAGAAAATTTATTTTACAATACACGATTTCTATCAGAAAAAAATATAACATTTTTCTTAACCAACCTAAAAAAACTTATCTAATGTATTAATTTTGATATAGCAGCGTGGGAGTAAATATATTCAACACTACGGCAAATTGCAAATAATTTCTCCACTGTTGCCAAATAAAAATTTTGTAATTTTATTTTTTGACATAATTCTACTTACTATGAGTGAGTTCTGTATTTTTTTTTATTAGAGATTCCTGTGTTATATTTGATTTGATTACTTAAAACATACCTAAGAAAAACTGATTATTTTTACAACAAAAAGTTTACCTGTCGGTTATACGAAAAAAAAAGACATAAAAATAAAATTACAAAATAAGATAACAGTAAAGGAGTTATTTGCGATTTGCCGTAATGTTGAATAATGTTACTACTATGCCATTAAATTCAAACATCACATATTATTTTTAGTATAAAAAAAATGTATTTTTTAAGTTATAGTTACGGTAAATTAATCCTTTATAGGTTATTGGTCAATATTTTGATCAAAAATCTTATTCCTAATAAAATAGTGGTTTTATTTTTGGCCATTAAATTGCTGCAACTAAGCGTAGTTAGGCACTGGACAAAATTTCTAGCACATATGTACTGACGTGAAAGTAGAGATTAACTGGTTGATTTTTGAACCACGATGCATGTGCGTTTGTTTATCAAATTACCTTTGGCTAAGTTTATGTTTAATATAAAATTGATAATAGTGTTATTTTACTAAAGTGAAAGTTGAAAATTAGTAGATAAGTAAAGTAATATCTAGTGAATATAATAGAATATTTAGATTTACTGCATAAGTAACCAAAAAGATGATATTAGACATATATTTTAATATAACTTACAAAAACGCAATTTAGCTTTATGAGTCTAAACTTTACTTATTGAAATTTGTATACTGATTACATTTTTTTTTTTACATTTATTTACGTTGTATACATTTATATAAATTTATGTCTAATTAGGCCGTATTAAATTTTTTTATAACATTATTAATCAAACTGTAAACAAAAATTTAAAAATTAAGTAGATTTTTTTATAATCAAACTTAGGTACAAATTTTACTTTGATCAGTTTGAAGCAATAGATCTTAATAGTTTTTATGATTTTATTGATAAAATTATTGACGCTTAGGCAATAGATTCTGATATTGACGATGATTCAGATGATGAAGATTATATTCCAGCTAAAAATTCTACAACTTTAGAATCTTCTACTTTAAAAACAAATAATAATATCATCTTGAGTAAGAGTTAAAAAAAACAACTAAAAAATATGGTCACTCTGTTAATGTAGAAAATTTTGTAAGACTTGCCAATTAATCATTACAGTACAGGAAAAATCCAAAAAGGTCAAAAGTCCAATGCTCAAGTTGCACTATGCATATATTGTTTTTCAACCTTTTATAATAAATAAACAATCAATCGCGGTTATTGCAAAGTCTATTTATGTATTATTAAAACTGGTCCCTTATTCAACCGGTATCTAATACCTAATTCTAACTACGTATTTGTATAGTGGTTGATATATTGACTTACCCAAAATCAATAAAAAAATTAATAACTTTTGTTATTATATTTGTTTTTTGATTGGTAATTAACATATATTTACAAAAAAAAATATTTTTTTTCATCTCTAGTTCTTTCTTTGCCTTATAAAGGGTTAAATTTACTGCAATTTTTGCATAACAGAATTCGCAAAGATTGTTTCAAAACAAAAGCGGCAACTTAACATTTCAAAACTGTGAATTTTCTGAGGTTGTTTATATTGCTTTGTATGCTGTGAGAGTTTCAAGATGATCTTATTATGTATTTTGCGAGATAATAAAGATTTAAATGAAAAAAAAGATGTGGGTATAAAACCAAAACTATCTTTTAGCAAGGGCTTTGATATAATATATAGATTGAATGCATGACTTTGTCGTATTAACCGGAAGATGCTAATACAAAATTAAGTTTATCTGAACGCGTATTTTTGTAAGACTGCGTTGAGTCTGAGACGGAGATCTGTGTATAAACACCACCTTTAGTAATGTAAGTAAGTAATAATTATGGAACTAAAAAAATCTTTTTAATTATTATCAAACACAACTTTAGCAGGGTATAAAAACCTTAAAGTCTATTATGCCTAAAAGAAAAACACATGCGTTTATTGGACCTGTTTTTTGAGATCCTATAAGAGAACGGAAAACAAATAATAAACTTGCAACAAAACACAAGAACTGACAAGAACTGTCAGAAAAAGTAACACACTAACTTATTTTTAACAAAACCGTACACTACTCAAACCATAGTAATACAAATAAACCGAATAAAACTGCAAAGTTTTAAAGAACTGATAATTGAATACCTCCTACACCGTAGATGCTTAGAAAAACAACTCTTCTACATCTAATAAATGATAATAACAATAGAATAAATTATTAAATAAAAGATATATTTATTCACATGGTGGACGGGGGGTTAAAACACAAAAATTACTATAAAAATATTACAAACAAATTACAATAATAAAATAGGATTAAGGCTAGTTAATGGATAAAACATATCAAAAACTTAAAATTCACATATAAAAACATATATAATTTATTTACGTAGATGTATATAACAAAATTTCAATTACACTATACTACATTTGTTCAACTAAAAATTGTTTTATTTGTTCTATAAAAGCATTTTTATATCTCTAATATATTTTGGTAGTTATATTATTATTATAAAATGGTATTCCTGCATATTCTGGTAATTTTTTACACTTAATCAATTTATGGAACATTGGACGTGTAATATTTTTATTTCTCATATTATTTGAGTGAACATTTTTACATTTATTGAAAATTTGAAAATATTTTTTTAAATTTACCGACCGAGATTTACAAGTGTTAATCTAAGAACTTTTTTTTTAATATAAAAATTCTAATAATAAAAGTACTTTCAGATGTCCAAATATTAAAATTAAGATGAGAATACACTAACGTATAAATACATCTTTTCAAGAGCATTTTAATCCAAAAATGGTTTTAACTTTGAAATGACAAAAAAAACTTTTATATTTTTTTTTACAAATTTAATCAATATGTCGATTGCAGCATAAATTTTTGTCTAAGATTGTACTGTGAAATCATATGTATGGAACAACCAAGTTTGTATTCCACACTATTGTAGAAAAGTAGTTTAAAAAAAAATTCTAAGGTAAAAGTTTATTATGACAGTTTTATCAGAATTAGTTATTAGCCAATTCTTGCTACATTAATTATAAAATTTATCAATAACAACTCATGTTTTACTTTTACTTTATGATAAATGGTCCACTTTGTTTCTTACTATAGTGTTGTTCTATTACGTTTTGTATGCCCAGTTACAGTAATAGAAACTTTAATCGGTTTGTTATTAGTTACGTAGTTAAAAAAAATAAAACAAATCTATGAATACACTTTTTGGTTCTGCGATTTTTAATAAGTTAGTATGCGTATCTTTAAAGAGAACCTCGGAACTGTTTTTGCTATATCAAAAAACCGCAGCCTCTACAGCATTTACAAACGTTAAGCAATTACCAGAAATAGATTTAACACAAAGTACATTAGTCTGAATAAAATGTAAAACAAAAGATTTTCCACATGTTTTCAACATTTAAACAATTAACAGAAACATAAATACATCGACAAAAATATGAAACCAGCTTATAGTTGGGAATACATAAACACTTGTCAAGTCGTGTTGTCTTTGCCAATATTCAGAAACACAAACAATATCAACGCATTTATTTTTACCAAATACACTCACTAATAGTGAGTTTATTTTTAATGCTGAAATGGTTTTAAATTTTTATTTTCTGGAAAACACAATCTAACCAAAAAAAAACATTAAGACATTTTATTAATTTTATTGAAAAAACAGAATTACTAGAAAAATTACAACTAGAAATGCACAATTGGTTAAAAAACCGCAATGCAAAGACGTTGTTAGACGTACCATTTTTGAAAAAATAAAAACAAAAACTTTGAATCTGCTAAAACGATATCCAAGTATTAAACATTGATAGTACTAATTTTAAAAGCAGTTACCTTGGGAGTGAGTCTCTTTTGTAGAATCGCGTTTTCTTTGAACTGCGGTTGGAAGAAGATACTTTGTTAAACTTTTTGATATTTCTTGACTACATCAGTTTTCTACAAAAAAACAACAAATTAGACAGTACTGTACACAATTTTAGCAATAAGGTTATGTAAAAGATATTTAACAATATCTACAAAAAGCAGTATTATGCTTGCTTTAACAATACCAATAATACGACAACAACTAAAAAAAAATATGCAAAAGGAAAAACGGTACAACTTAAAAGTTTAACAAGTAAAACCCATAAGACAAATGCAAATTAAATGTCACACAGTACAAAACATACAGAAACTAAAAATTACTCTAGGTATAAAGAAATAGGCAAAAAGAGAACATCTAGGTACAATACACAAACAATGATGAAGCATGGTTGCTTACTACATTTACAGAATTAAAAAAGTTTGACCAAAACAGAAAAAAACAGTCAAATTAATGCATAAAAATGCAGAAAACTAAAAAAACTTTTTTATAAATTGACAAAAAATAACAAAAAAAACTTTAAAACTTTTTAATTTGTTATTGAAAATTAAAAAAAAAACAAACGTAGTTCACAAACAAATTATTTTTAAAAAAATTCAATAAAAATTTTAAAAGTTAGAATTAGCTTTTTAAATAATTTTTTAAGTTATTTTTATGATCCAAAGCAATGCAATTGAAAGGCAAAATTTTTAAAAAATAAATAAAATGTAGGTTACGCTATTCTTTTATTGTTTTTTTTTAAACATTTAAAAAAAACATGAATTGTGTTACTGAGAAGGTAACGTTACCTTAATATTCGACAAATCTTTTGTTAATAATTTTTTTTGTTTAATTGTTTATTTTTGTGTTACTTGTGTTACACTTTGGATAATAAAATAAAAAAAAAAAAAAACAATATTTTGAAACTGAGCAGGTCTTTTTCAGTTCTAAATCATATTTTAATTTAAAATAATTGCATTAAAAAATTATTTTAAAAATAAATTTTTATTGTAAATAATTGTCTTGTTTGCTTATTAAAAATTGAAAACATGTAGAACAATAGAAGTTTGTAAATTTCAAATATTACAAGAAAACATAAAGTTTCAAAAGAGTGACGGCTAAGGTAACATTAGCTTGGCGGCCAAAGAATTATTTATTAATATCATTTTTAGTATTTTAGTAATACAGTGCGATGCAATTGGGGTGTAATATTAAAAAAAAAAAAAATTAATCGACTTTGAAAACATGTGGCGACTAAGGTGAACCTTTAAAAAACTGTTACATAAGAGTAAAATTAAATTTAAAAATATTTTACAATGTTTTCTATACCATTGTACATTGTTTATTTCCAATATCTATAGATTTCCTTTTCTCAAATTTTAAATATGTAAAACTTTGTTTACGTTTAAAATAAAGTCTATAAACTCAATTTTTCACAATAATTTGTCCCGCAAAAACGAAAAAATGCCGCTTTGAAATTAAAATTGCTTAACAAAAAATCACAAAATTGTTCAACCTTTTGCACATCTAACAAAACAATCGCTTTTCTGACCCTACAATGATCTTTCGACAATAGTGTAGATACTGGATCTTGTTCCTTAACAAACAAACTTACACTCACATAATTTTTTCTTGTGTTTAATAAATTTTGATTAAACATAAATTAATCACTTATATTAAAAAACACAATAAGCAGACATTTACTCAGAATTTAATTCATATTTGTTTTGTAGAAAGAATAATGTATTTGAATCTTTTTTAATATTATTAAACATTTGTATAAAATCACATATATTTTATACTATTTTTTAAAAGGCGTTCTCATTTTTGGGTTTGTTTTTTTTTTGTATAATGTTATCATAATTATGTAGATATAAAATTCAGTAATTTTATTCTTTAAGTTGCTTTAATATTTATTATTAAATTTATTCATGGTATGTTTATTAAGCAACTGAAACGCTCAAGAGTCATGTATATTTTTATTTGATTAAGAGATTTAAACTCTGCGCTTAATAAATTAAATTAGATCTTATCTAATGAATTAAGAAACAGAACGATTATGCAAATCTGCGTAGCATGAGTAAAAATGCAGTTAACTGTGCGTTGTCTTAAAGCGACGTAAGTGGCAGGGCCTACATAGCAGTGTCCTTAAGTTTCCATTAATGACGGACTATGGATATATGGAATCCGATGGTTCCTGGCCGGCGACATCGAATATTTGTGACAATATTCAACGTTCCCACGCTCGTGGCCATCGAAAATGTACATTATAAACTTTATATAAGAAGAATCCGTTTTTTTTTTCACAGTAGCGATATATATCACACACTGGTTCACGATATTTCCAACTTTTGACCCGAATTCGGGTATCAATCATTTTGTCAGGGCAAATAAAATAAAACACATTAACATTTTTTATAAGACGGGTTTCTCGATTAAAAGTACAGCACAAATCAATTAATACCCAATTTCCACGCGTCTTTCTCTCACACGTTTTAAATGTGAGCCTCTAGAAATCACTCTGGCAATTCCAAATATTCAGAAAACAGAATTGTTTCAAGCCATATTAATTGTGTGAAAAGCGTATTGTAATCAATTTACATAATTATGTAAGGTCGCATTTTTGCACACGCATTCCTTGCATTGCTAATTTAGAGCGAATCATTAAGGAATATTTTTATTGAATTTAATACGGAAAAAAGTTATCGTTGTATATTTAATTAATTTCTTTAATTCCAGGTTTAATTGCTGATTACATTTTAATTACTTACTAAGTAAATATAAAGATAAAGCAACAAATTTTATTATTTTTAAATTTACCTTGTCCATTTAGCAGCACCACTTTATTTTAATTGCAAACATTGTTTTTGACTAAATTAACGATTCATTAATT